>JALDNG010000125.1:105000-833975 GCA_024349245.1 Neodontobutis hainanensis | reverse complement strand
GAGAGTCACATTATGGATGGGCAGCCAAAAAAAATCATGATGCTATCATGTCAATATGGACCAAATCCTCTGAGGAATGTTTCTAACACCTTGTTAAATCACTGCCTCAAAGAATGAAAGCAGTTCTGAAGGTGAAAGGGGGTCCAACTGAGTATTAGCAAGGTGTACCTAATAAAGTGGCCGTTGAAATGTGTTGCTGTTAAGGTGTTACTGTTTAGAGTCAGTTGTCTTGGGCTTGTCTTTCAAATGGGGTCAAAAGTGTCTTGTCATTTCTGATTTACACATGTTGTGGCTATGTCTCCAGATAATCTTTGAATGTTGTGTAGTGTTAGATGAAAATGAAGCCATCTTCTCATTTAGTGCTGTCACGACATTATGATAAACACAAACACATACTCCTCTCTTTTCTGTCACATTTTTGTATGCTTGCTTACTCCAGACCACTGTCCGACATCACACATAAAGCTCTAATGAAGAGAACAAAACAGTCAGACAAAATTATTTTATTTAGTACTTTCTGGCAGTTCTGTTAAAGTTTGCTGTAAAATAAACATCTTGTAAAGCCTTAATCTCTGAAATAACTAAGGTGCAGTGCAGATGTTCCTATGAAAACACTAAAACAGAAGTGTTTAAAATAACAGCCTGTAAGTGTGCTTATCTACCCACATATATTACTGTACAATATAAGAATATATCAGCTCTTTATGTTAGTTGGGAGTCTTAGGTTTGACAGATAATACAAAAGTGTTTCATGGATTAAAATTGCATAAGGGTAAGTGTAAAGTAAAAGTAAAGACAAATAGGTCCTTGTGTTGAAAATGCAGCCACTTAAATTCAGTATGTTCCAGTTTAGAGCTTATTTTTATTGTTCTTAGATTTCTACAAGTCTGGCAGCTGTGAGGGAGGAAGCAGCTGTACGTTCATGGACCCTGCTGTGTGAGAGGTGCTTCTGCTGAACAAACATGACATCAGCAGTGTCAAGCCAGGACACATTTCCGCTCACGCTCCACAGAGCTACAATCCAAAGTGTTTAACACCAGATGTGTCCTGAGTGTTCGGCTCTTTGGATGCAGTCAGGTTTGATCCCCTTCCCACCTGTTCACATTGTTGAAGCAAAGTTGAAGGTAACTTCGACAAGACAATTAACCTTAACCTGGCTCTGTTCACAGTCCTTTTATGTCATACAGAAAAGACTCTCATTTGCATACTTTAGCTGCAAAATACCACACTCTTTCTCCTTCTTTACTCTATGGAATATCGAAACATTTAGTCTGATGTCACACTGGCTGAAGAGTGAAATATGTATAACACATCTAGGTTTTGTCTCTTCTACCCACTTAAACAAAAAAAACATCCAATCCCAAACCAACAATTCTGGTCTAGATCAGTGGTATCACTAAATGTTTTGTCTTCTTTTTTTGTTGGTTGGGTAATTACCTTTAGTCTTGTATTTATGGTTATTCCATTGAAAGTGTTAGCAAATAGGCACGTTTATATTTATCAACCGCAGTTTAATCCAATCAGAGCAGCGCCATGTTGTTAAAATTTGGAGTGGTAAAATGGTCTCTACGTCTTCAAATCTAAAACACGCCCATACCTGTCAGTGCTGCCTATTAGACACAACAAGCCGGTTAAGCCAGGGTTCAGATGTGAATACTTCACTTGGATTAATTAGAATTGAACTGCAACACTAGGTTATACCCTTCCTCAAACCAGACAGCTTGTTTGTCAGTCAGGTTAGCCTTTGAGCAAGTTTCCTTCAATAGAATAAGAAAAAGCTTCTTGATTCTAAAACCCCATGGCTGAACCCTAAAGTTACCTGGCTAACATTGTAATCCAGTTTTGTAGTCTGACCCTGAAAGCAGCACTTCGATGTTGTACATGGTGTAATAACTGCACTGTGCCCGCTATAGAAACACATGAGCAAGAGGCCTCATATAGTAACTGTTACGCTCTTCTTCCTGTTGTGTTATTAGTTGCTTATTAAATGTGTTACTCCTCACAAGATTGCAGAACAATCTATCGTCAATCCCTCACTTTTCTTGACCATTTCTCATGAGAAATACTTTATTCAATGCGTTATGTTGAGATATTTTGCACTAACACCACCTCATCACCAAAGCTTTGTCTGTGTAAATAGTGCTTTTGCTCAAAAATTATAACAATTTCAACAACACAGAAGGTCTGTCATGTGATGTCAATCCTTATTCTCTTTCACACTTTGCAAAAGATCTGATCTGAAGTGTCCGCAGTTACTTCTAGATGTGTTGAAGGCGCATTAGAAGGATTCACACTTGGCATTAACACATCATTTAAACAAGAGACACTAGTTCAGAATCATGTGTCAGACTAAATAAAGAAGAGATGCTGAGTTCCTGTTTAGTCTATTAAAGCATGCAGAAAAATGAGTGCTAAACATGGCTGCTGGTCCAATTGTATCCACAAGAGGCCTCTGCATTTGTCCAGAGCAGAAAGCAACTCTAAGAAAACAGGTGTCCACATTTCTTCATCAGGTTTTGGGAGGTGTTACTGCCAGGGTCGTTGCGGTGTAGGGTGAGGGTTGGGGTAGATGGGCGCAGGGGAGGGGTAGGCCGGGACAGTGGTGTTAGGGTGGGGTGGGTACGTCGGTGTGGGATACTGGGGCATGACGTGGGGCTGGCCATGGTGGTGGTTGGTGGTGTGAGCCGGGGACGAGGCGGCAGAGGAGGAGGAGGGGGACAGGTGGAGGTAGAGCGGTGCCGAGGGGGCGGAGGGAGCAGAGGGCGCGGTGGGAGTCGGGACTCTCTGCAGGACAACGTGCGGGTACAGCTGCGAGTCGGAGCGGTACAGGCCGGGCAGGGACGCCTTCAGTAGACTCTCCTGACTCCTGAACGAGACACGAACAGGACAACAACATGAGAAAGTACTTCAACGTGAGTAATACTGTAGTTAAATGAGTCTTTCATTCTGTGGGTGTACCTCTGATATCCTCTGTTCTCGTATCCACTGAGTCCACTGGTCAGGTACAGGGGGCTGTCCGGGGCCAGACGGGGGTTCATCTTCTGGGACAGGTGGAAGATCTTGGGCGGAGGAAAGGACTCCCACTCACCCTCCTCTCGCTCCAACCAGCACTCACTCCGCCGGGACGAGCGCTTCTCCCTGCGTCTGAGACAGGACTTGCTCACTCATCACATCACTTTTTTTTTTTTATTTGTATTTTTTTATTTGTCTTCCAGCTCAAGTTCATGTTCAAGTTTACATGTGACTCCTAACGTGGATGATTTAGATTACGATTTACAACTAAAAATTACAGTTGTGAATCAGATATAGATCTTATTTCATCATAGTTTGGGAGATATTCTCGTCTCCAGTCTTTTACCTACTGCGTCCCTCCTTCTTGGAGCGGTCTCTGCTGGATTTTTCTTGGAGGCAGCAGATGAGGAAGGACAGGGACATGGCTAGGATGACGATGCCACTCACCACAGAGGCCAGCACTGCCACTCTGAGGCCTCGGTCCTCCGGCCTCGGGATTGCTGTAGATCAGCAATGTTAGAGACAAAAGTGACTACACAGTTGTGTCTTGCCTGTTAACAAATCAAATAGTTGCTGCTTCTTGGCAAAGGTGCTCAAAAGTTGGTACTAATAACAGTAACTTCCTGAGGTTATCTGTAAGTTCTTGGTCCAAATGCAACCGAGGACATGTCATATGAAAACTAAACCTGAGTGAGACTGTACTGCACTTTTTTCTATCAGCTCACTCTGAAACCAGGAAGTGGACTCACATTTATTACATGGATTACAGACGAGTGTGCATGAGTCACATCAAATATTTATTCTGCATTTAACTGTCATGTTAGACTTGCTCACACTGCAGCTCAGCAAGAGCAAATGTTTTTCCAAAACAAGTACAGTGTAGTAAGAACTAGTGGTGTTGACTTCAAAACCCAAAAATTAACCAGTGAGTAAATGTCACATAAATAAAACTGATCTATCTACACTGTGTCCAATAATAATTGAACCTGCCTCACAAACACTTCTTTAAAGGTTTATGGTTTCAGACATAGAGGTTACAAACCAAGACCGACCTACACCAAACAGTGACCCCTCTGAGAATTTGGTGCTGGTCTGAGACTGGACTTGTGGTGTTGGAACTTAATAAATGTAATTTTCTTGGACCTCTTCTAATGTACCATACACTAGTCCTGGTCTTGAGTCAGTCTCGGTTTGTGTGGTCTTGACAACTTTAAAACCCACTGACTTGGACATAAACATGGAAACTAAGATGTTGTACCATTATTCAGTAAACTCCTCCACCATGACACAGTTTGCACATTAAGGGCACAGTGTTACAGCACAGTCTGGTTCAGGTAACCCTTAACCCTGTAAATGATGACTGCAATGTTTTTACAATGACATGTTGAGTTTTTTGATTATGTCTTGAATCTACAATGAACACTCAATGAACAATTATTATGTCATCAGCCTTAACTTTCATTTTACTTGCACGTGTAATATTTCTAATGTATAATAATAAGAACAATTTTACAACTATTTATTCATATCTATATACTCGGTGTTCATTAAACGGTGGAAAATATTCCCATGCCTCCCAAAGCTAGAGAACTTTCTTAAAGTAAAATTTAATGTAGCTTGTTTTTAAACATTTTTAACTCTGATTAATTTCTCCGTCTGTAGAAAATGACCATTAGTTTGTTAAAATGGCATCATTAAGACACAAAAAGCTGTAATGCAGTCTTCATAACAACATATGTTCCTTTACCTTTTTTTTCTTTTCAAAGCTGAGGGAATACTTCCCTTATTCTCCCTGTGCCCTCCCCCCTTCAGCTTTACAAATTAAGCACTGCATATACTGTAATTATGCATTGTCTAGTTTATCTTATCTTGTTTTAGCATAATATTTTATTTAATTGACACAGCTTGATTTATCTGTGTTATCTTACTGTACTTGCAATTTCCCCACTGTGGGACTAATAAAGGTTTTCTTATCTTAAAACAGACTAAATAACCTCAAAAGTCAATTTTTTCTTCCTATTTTATTCCCATATATCATACTTGCCTTAAAACTGTGCATTTGACTCATAGGCTCAGGTGTAATTTTAACATTACAGTTAATGTTGGGCTGTACTGACAGTTCATTTTTGTTATGTTAATATTAATATTTCCCACATTGAACTATTATCCAGTGAGCCACAACAGTGTGGTTTTGTCTGGAGCTCACCTTCACAGACGGGCAGGTAGTTGCTCCACTGAGCTTTGCCTTTCTTGACGCTGCAGTGGATCTTGTCGCTGCCCACCAGCTGGTATCCCTCCCGACACCAGAAGGCCAGCACGCTGCCCACTGACACCCCTGTGCCCCCTTCCACGTAGAAGGAGCCTCGCCGCGGAGGTAGGACCGGGACACAGGACAGACCTGGGGCAAAGAGAATGGGACGGTCAAATACTTTTAGCAAATGTCCACTTTGCAAAACTGATCAATGTAGACTTTGCGATTTCATAGCTTTTTTAATGGCAGTGTATGAGCTATATCTTGTACAAAAACACCCCTCTCTTGCTTTGTTTGTCCTTTTCTGATGTGACACCACCGTTTGGTTGAATAGAAAGACTGTAGAGAGACAGTGAGCACTATTTTTAACCGTCCTTATGCCAAAATACACAAACAGAGGGCTCTTGTGATGCGGCGGCTTTACTCAGACTCTGCAGAGGGGATTAGTGTGGCTGGAGGACAATCACATGTCCAGCAACAAGAAAATAAGTCATTATTATGTTCTGCATTGCTGCACTAATTATCAAACAATGTGTGAAGAGGCTAATGGTGATGACTCAGCAGCTTGAGCTGAGGAGAGCTGCTGGGATGTATAGATCCACCAATGAAATAAATTCAATCAGTAGAAATAAAAGAGTGGACAATGGGTTCATTTGCTGACCGCAAAGCTGATGTAAAGGTGACGGCTGGATCCAAGAAGCCTGATTTCTTTGACTCCTGAGTGTCACAAAATGCAAAGACAATGTTTTATAAAACTATGATTCAGACTTTGTTCTTTGTATTCGAACTCTCTTTTCTAGAAGTTTATTTGTATTTCATTCAATTTTAGGCAATATTTAGAGTGGAAAAGCATGCAAATAATGTCATAAGATGCCTTTTTGGGACAGTCTAACTTAAATCCAGATGTTAATGTTTGCATGATACAGATTGACAGGAAAGAGCAGTATAACAACTTTCTTTTCACTTTTTTACTATAAAAAACTCAATGACTCTTTCTTGCTGCTTAAAGCTTGACTTCTCTTGTTGTTTAGTGTTAATTTAAGTTGTTTTGGAGATCAGTCAGTGCTGGAAAAATGTGCATTCTGTGATCCCATGACGCTGCTCAGTCTTGCAGTGTGACCACAAGACTCCTGCTCACAAGACATTGTGTCTTTTGCTCTGTGAACTTTAAAGCGTTCTATTGACTTTGTGTAATCTGAACAAGGCATTAGTGTCACTCGCCTTTTGCTGCAACATTGTAGGACACACTTTCAAAACTTGTTTATTATGGCCAACCAGACCTACTGTATGTTTCAGACTTTACAACAGTGGTGCACAGGTTGTAACAATGATTATTTACTGTAGGATTTGATGTTTGATTTGATGTAAAAGTGTGTTGGCTCTGGCACATAGTCTGTTGTTAATTACTGTCAATACATCTTCAAACTTAAAACACACCCAACCTGTTTGTTCTGCCACATCACTGGTTGAAGTACAGTGGGTTGGGAGCAGACTGTTATGGTCTAGCCCAGTGTGTGTTGTCTTGTGTCCCTAGTCTTTGTCTCCCTCTTGTGGTCGTGTTGTTTTTAGGTCTGGCTGGTGGGAGTGGTCGGCAGACAGATGCAGCTGTTCCACTCATCGCCAGATTGTCCCGCCTTCTCAGTGGTAGACCACTACAGCCTAGCAGGTTTTTGAGCTTGTGAAACTTTTATTTAAGTATTTGATTTGTTTTTTGTGCTTTTCCTCCGATATCCTCTGCCTGCTGACGATCCTCTTTGCAAGAACTATACCAGGTTTCTACCCCGCCAAGTCATTAACCTTCTTTGTTGTACAATAAAACCCATATTCTAAACATCACCAACTTCTGTGTCTGCTCTGGCTCTCTAACACAGATGCTGTACTTGAAGTACGAGATGGAATAATTTGTAAAAATCCAGCTGCTGTGCAAGGTAACATATGAGGTGGTCTGAACTAGAATTTGAGCCATTTCTCAGCATCGTATATTTTGATGATATCCCTAATGAACCACAAATTTACAACAGTACACAATTTGCCTAAATCATATTTATGTTATTGTTCTGTCTCTTCCTCTTCTTAACTTTTTGTTCTATTGTTTGAAATAATATTGACCTTGTTGTATTGGGGTGTCTGTACTTGTCTTTATTGTCTTTCTTTCTTTTTGTGTAACATCTACCTGCCAGGGGGTCTGCAGATGGAAATTAGCCTAGGGCAATAATCTGGCATATTTTTATTTGTTTTTATGTTCATTTGTTGAAACGTTCAGCTCACGTGAGGCAGCGGTTTACTTTGCTGTGTCAGTATTAGTGTAATCTGTGAGCGGGGGTCTCTGTAAGACCCTGTGAACAAGCACACTGCCCTGTGATTAAAGCGACAGATGGAGGATTTCTGCAGAGACAGAGAGAGGTCCGTGAGCTTCTGTAGAGATGACACACAAACACTCACGCATCAAAGCACACCCAGCATGACACGTGCATGAAACAGCTACAGTGAGGAGAGACAAGGGCGCGCTCAGAGTTTTTAAAAGGAAACAAAAAGCTGTTCTGTTTCCCCTAATAGAGCTTTTAACATTGTGTGAGTGTAAGCTGCAACACAAGAAAAAGTAAAGTACTGAAATTGTTATGACGTCTGCACTCACTGGTATATGGTTCTAACCCAATCACACACAACATAATCAAAAAGAGTGGTAACACTTAGGAGTGAGCAAAAACCTAGAGTCAATATTCTGTTGGACTTCAGTTCTTTTTGTTGTTTATCATTAGCAGAAGGAACAAGAGTGATAAGAAGCTGGAGCCTTTAGACCTCAAGATGTATGAGTTTGTTACTTTAAGAAAAGGTTTAAGCAAAGACATCTAGTCCAGATGCCTTTGCTTTAACTTTTTCTTCAAGATGAACTGGATTACTGAGAACCTTCACAGACATTTGTTACTTTAACTTTACCTAACATGCGCCTAAATAATGTGCAAGTCTATAAGGATGACTTGCATTATTGCAGGTTTTAGCACTGTGTATGACAATCTTTTCAGGCTTTGAACTCTTGCTCCTCCATGTGGTGTTTTTTGCAACTCCAGTTTAACATACTCCTAAGTATGATCTCTAGCCCTTAGCAGATGTAGCCTTGATGCATGTATGAAAACAGCAGCTAAGTAAAGAGCCACTCACTCGCTAATGATCTCTACCCACTCATTGACAGCACACACATATAGTCAGTCTATGTCACCAAAGTCTTGTTAATGCAGAACTTTGTGGTTTTTGGTGTCCACTTTTTTATGGGCCACTAAAACCTCCATTTTCAACGGGTTTATTGTAGACATTAAGGATCAGCAGATACAGAGGAGGAGGCAATCAGTGTAAAATCTTTTCCCTCAGTGATGTTGAGTTGGTAGCATTGAGCAGCTTTAGCTCCCCAGACAACTCCAGCTGCCCCAATCAGACTTTACTGGATAATTATGCTTTAGTAATATTTATAGTATTAATGCAAGTTTACATTACTTTAGCACACACCTGTATTTCAGTTTTTAATACACTAATCATGTATATTGTCACTCTGTATTGCACCACTGGAGTAGACAAAGCTCTACTGAAGTCTATTGATTGGTCAACATTACCCCACTGTGCAATACCAGTAATTGCTCAAATAAACAGTCTCTTTGCAAACCAAGCTTGTGTTGTTCTTCTTAACAGATACATGCCAATGAAGCACAACATCAGAAGCTTGAAATCCTGCTCTGTTGCACTTTGTTTATTGTACCTACTGTAATTCCCAGTTGAATTATACACAGACATCAGCAGAGACGTACGTGCTGCAGCAGAGAAAGCCTTCACTTACATAAAGGCAGTTAAATATTGAAGATATTACGTGACAGAGAGGACGAGGGATGTTTGGGTTTTTTTTGGAAGCTGTTGTCGAGAGGGAAGCTCCTTTTTGTTCCTAAAGCCCAAGTCACTCTTTCCCACTGCATGTGTTCCTGCTGTGTGTGGCCCATTGGCAGTACAAAGGTGATTTCATCCACTGTGTCCAACAGAGAACCCTGGGCTCATCTTCTGAGAGTTTATGTTGTCATGTATCCTTTATGTGAAAGTAAGGGTTATTCACCTCAAACTCCTTGCATTTCAATCCATCTTTTATGCAGAGCTCAACTTGTATTCACACCTGTTGTCACTTGTGTTCTCTTGATTAGACTGCATTCGATTGCTTCTAATAGTCTTGCACAAAAACAGAGGAACTGATCACACACACACTCCCAGGCTGTGGATCACACACACACACACACACACACACACACACAAACAAACAAACAGAGGGACTGATCACACAAACACACTCCCAGGCTGTGGATCACACACACACACACACACACACACACACACACACACACACACACACACACACAAACAAACAGAGGGACTGATCACACAAACACACTCCCAGGCTGTGGATCACACACACACACACACACACACACACACACAAACAAACAGAGGGACTGATCACACAAACACACTCCCAGGCTGTGGATCACATACACACACACACAAACAAACAGAGGGACTGATCACACAAACACACTCCCAGGCTGTGGATCACACACACACACACACACACACACACACACACACACACACACACACACACACACACACACACACACACACACACAAACAAACAGAGGGACTGATCACACAAACACACTCCCAGGCTGTGGATCACACACACACACACACACACACACACACACACACACACACACACACACACACAAACAAACAGAGGGACTGATCACACAGACACTCCCAGGCTGTGGATCACACACACACACACACACACACACACACACACACACACACACACACACACACACACACACACACAAACAAACAGAGGGACTGATCACACAAACACACTCCCAGGCTGTGGCTCACATGACAAATGAAGAATGAGGCTTCTTAGAGGCATATATCCTGTGTAAATAACCTTAGAATGAAAAGTTAATACTGCTATTTCTGTCCATAGAGCTTATTAAGATCTAACTCAATAAGATCTCTGCAAAAAAATCTTGTTTTTCTTCAAGTTCAATTTTTATTTAAAGTTGAAATTGTAACCATTACAAAATATTAAAACATACTGGGAAATAGGTTTAATTAAATATCTTGACATTTTTCAAATTTTAGACAATTTATGATTTACCTTCCCCTCTGGCCTAAAAAACAGTTCGAACTATTTCAACAGACGCCTGCTGAGGCTATAACATTTATTCTCTGGTGATAGATGCAGACTTCACAAATTTACAGAATTTGATTAATTGCCAGCTTTACTCATGTCCACCCCAAATTTTTATGACAACTTAATAACAAAAAAAGCCAAGGCAAAATTTGGGACCAGCAACTTTATCAAAATCAAAATCAGGACTAAACCCATTACTAAACTAGAAGAAAACTCAGAACTTTTGGACTGCAGTTTTGTGTGGACTTTCACTTTTTTGACATTGTTTAAAGTGAATGATTAAACAGGCGTATACATAGTGGTCTGAATAGAAGAAGCTGCCACACGCAAATTTAAGTGGGTCACACTTGCATTTAGCACAAAGTAATATTTCACCCACTCTGTGTAGTAAATGTGATTTGTCAGCTTATGTTTTATGTATAAATGCTAGTATGTGCCACATCTCAAAAAAGTGACTCAATCTATTTTAAAATTTAACACTGGCCCAAAATTTCTTAAGTGAAGTTGTGTGGGGAACAAACCAGATTGTCTCTTGTCTTTATTTCATGACTTTGCATAGATCCTTGAGAAAACCCCATCAGACCATGAGGCTTATATGATATCTGTTAAGGGGCCTTCTAAAAACACACACTAAGCCTTGTGTCCAATCTAAACAAGCACCTAAAATGCTGTGTATAATTTTCTAGTATACAGCTGAACAAAATGTAACATGCAATCAAAACAATGTTTTCTAAAATATATAATCACCTCTAAATAACACATTTCTGTTTCTACATCTGCAGATAGACAGAGCACTGCAAAAGGAGAAGCACTACAAAATAGTCTATACAAATTATACAAATATATAAATTTCCCTTCACTACTAAAGGCTCTGGTAGGGCTTTTTCTAGGAGGAATTCACAAATACATTATTCGGCCATCATGCCTGTAAGTGCTGGACTGCAGACTGGACTGGACTGCTGAAGTAGATAGGGTGACCAGATCATTACAAACCAGATGTGGTGCAAGTCTGTGTTTTCAGTATGAAGTTGTCATAAAGAGGGGCTCAGAGGTCCTTCGACTGGCGGGTGGGCGGTTCGATCTCCGCTCAAAACATATCAAAACATCATAACAACCTGCTCTCCCCCACAGTTCATACTGTCGCTGTGTCCTTAGGCAGTGGTCAGCTGCAACACTGGTAAAGTGCTTTGAGTGCCTACTAGGTGGTAAAGCGTTATATAATAAAATAAAAAAAAGAGAATAAAATGTATATACTTTTATTAGCCTCATTAATAGCTTGCTAGTGTAAAACTCTTGCTTTAAGATGAATTGCAGCTTATCTAAATAAAAACAGACAATCTTGGACAGTAAAGACACATTACATTAATAAAAGCTGGCGAACTTACACATACAGTGGATTATTATTAATATTGGATTATTAGTAATTCTGTACTTCTCTGTTTTTCTCCAGCTGCTCTGTGTGGGACGTGACTTCACTCAAACGTCCTGTCTTTTCTCCATCAGTGGATCTATTTCTGTAGCACCTTCTGATGCTTGCTCACGGCTGATTACCTAATCCCCCCAGCTCTCCCTCTGCGCCGCTCTGCTGTGCAAACACATGGATGCGTCCACACGAGGCCCATGTCCCGTTTGACCCAGTAGTACATGCACCTCTTCACTCTGCAAACTACCCTGACAAATTTGTACTAAGCATTACGTTTAATCTTGGTGATTGAGTTTGTCTAATGTTAAAGCAAAATATTATTTTCTAAATATTTTAGATACTAAGTTTGGACATTTAATGCAATATCCCAGTTTTTTTCCCAGATTGGATTTGTACATTTTTCTTTCTCACAGTTACACAACAGAGGCCAAGAGGATCTTTGAATTCCTTTTGTCTTTTCTGTTTAGGGACATTTGCTGTTGCTTCATCTTAGCTGAAAAAAGTGGAATAAAACCCCTCCTGACAAGATAAAAACTGCAGGATATGAAGTATGCATATTCACTTTGAGGGTAAGAGGATTACGATCTGAAAAGAAAACCCTACATTTTTAAACAGTGACCTTGCAGCTTCACAGTCCGTCGTCTGACAGATTGTCTACCTCTCTTTACTTTCGGAGAGGGCTCATTTCAAACCCTCCCTCTGTGTCTTTTTGCCCCAAAGAGAGCTGCTAGTTTTAAGCCGTGGGAAGGTAATAACGAATTTGAGTCCTTGCCAGTAGCCATATTGGATTGATGGTCAGGAGACAGTGGGAACTCTGTCCACAGCTCTCAGACCCTGCAGTGCGCAGCGGCGATCGTACCCCGACAGAAATACCTCCTTGGTTCTGTGAGTGGACTCTATGTGAGCTCAGGTGTGCACCCGTCCGTGGACATGTCCTCAGAGCAACCCTTTATGTCATCTCATCCAGGGCTTTTACCACTTTGATGTCAAAATGCTCATTTCCTCAGAAAATTTCAAAACATCAAAGAAAGTTAAAGGAAGGAGAGATTAAACTGTCTTGAGTGATAATGTGAGCTGAATGCAGATGGACAGATCTATAGTCATATAAACTGTAGGGCTGGTTGAGCAAGATTAATAGAAAAAATCTCTAAAGAAATCTTAAAATGCTTTTTTTTCTTTTGTTTCCTTTTGTTTTTAACATACATGTAGAGCAGGGCCATGTTGTTCAATATGGCGTCCATCTTTCTATACACTCCACCACGTCACCCAGATTTTTCTTCTTTCTATAACTAGCCAAAAGTAAAGTTTGTTTGTGGTAGATCTCCCTTTTGTTTTCACTTTCTATACATTTTTGTCCGAGACACATTCGTCCAATATTGTTTAATGGGCCTACTGTACCATTAAAATATACTCTTCTTCTGACAGGATTTTGACTAATGCTCTGTGACTCAACATGGGCAAGTGGCCGGTCGGCAGACGTTTTATGGATCCAAACTTCCAGTTTTTGAATCTGAATAACATCTGGAAATTTTTTTTTGTATTTCCTCACTATCACTTATAATATGTCCATCTTCATCCTCTTTTCTGAGGCCTTGGAGCAGGGGCAGCTTTCTTCTTCCAACAAGAGGATACCCAGGAGTTCCACAGCTAGACAAGAGCCAGTGGGACATTCCTTAAACACCTCCCCAGAAATGTTTCAGGTACGTTGAGCATATTTGCACTATAATTTTAGGCTGATCTAATCAGAGTTCACTATGTCTTCTACCTTAATAACTTGAATATACAAGTTAATCTTTTGCCAAACAAAAAGTTCTCACATTCGCCTGATCTTCTCATTGCCCCAGGATTTTTAAAGTGTGCTTTAAGTCCCCAACCCCTGGGCTGCGGACCGGTACTGGTCCATGGGTCATTTGGTACCGGGCCGCAAAGAAAGAATAAAATAAACTTACATTATTTCCGTTTTATTTATTATCCGAGTCTGAACGATGTTTTACTTTGAAAAATGACCGCATTCCCACTATTACATCCGACTATGACTCACTCTTGACGCTTGTCCCAGTCACGTGATACGTTGCCGCTAAAATTAAATCCCCAAGCTAACGTTAGCAAAATGAGTAAAAAACGTCTTTGGAAAGTTTCTTCGCAAAGGGAATAAGACCCAGTGAGGAAACAGAAGAGCATACGACTTCCAAGACAAAGTAAGCTGCATTTAACAGACAATACCAAGAGTCCTACTTAAAATGTGGATTTATAGCGACAGGTGATTCCCGCGCACCAAGCCCGCTCTTTAACGAGGCAATGAAGCCTTCAAAAAACTGCTTATCCACAGACAGAGCACCCTGCATTAAAAGACACGTGTATTAATATATTTAGAAAAAATATTACAGTTTGTATGCTTGTATCATTTTATTTTGTGTATTTATCTGCCACAACTTAAAGGACGGTCCGTGAAAATATTGCCTGACATTGAACCGGTCCGTGGCGCATAAAAGGTTGGGGACCGCTGCTTTAAATAGCTGAATGGGCAGAAGTAATTGGCTTTATATTTACTGTTTTCATACCTTCTCGCTGTGAGTGTGTGTGCATTTGTTTGAGTGACATTAACTGGATTTCAAACTCCTCAAATAGCCCAGAATAGACAAAGAAGATTGGCTTTACCCATGTGCTAACAAGATTGAAGGTATTATAACTTTTCAAATTTAAGTTTGAGGCTTTGGGCTTACGATCTTGTCTAAAGACTCAGGGAGAACAATACGCAGCTTAATGTCGCTATTGATTAGAAATAGCATCTTCTATGAGTTACCCACACAAAACTCCTAAAAAGTTTATGCATTTTTTTTGCCATCCATTGCCACTTACTAGGTGAAATTGCAATAAACAGACTGAGAATAACCTGCTCAGTGACTGATAGAGCTCTTGTTGTTGATTAACCCCACAGTGTATCTGCTGCTTTATGCTGGTGTGAATGGGTGGTGTGAGGGCTTACAGCTGAAATAACCTCCGCTCGTCCATAGTCTTCAGTTCCCCTGCATCAGTCTCTCTCTGTCACAGCTCAGTCTGCATTAGCACTACACTGCTGGGGATCTATTTTTATTTTATATATACAGTTTTTTAGAAAATATGAATGATAATACAATAAATTTTCTTTCACTAAAAGTTAGTGGCTGGGTGAAGCCATTTATTGTCAGACAATTGTGTTTATTCTTTTTAAATCATAATTACAACAGAAACCTGAATGACCCTGATCAAAAGTTTACATACATATAATTTTGACCTGATAACATGCACAAAAATGACACAAACAGGTTTAAATGGCTATTAAAGGTACCCATCCTCACCTGTGATCTGTTTGCTTGGTATCAGTGTGTGAATAAAAGGTCAGTGAGTTTCTGGGCTCCTGACAGAGCCTTGAATCTTTCATTCAGTGTTGCACTGACATTTCTGTTTTCTAAGTCATGGGGGAAAACAAAAGAATTGTCAAAGGATCTGCAGGAAAAGATAATTGAACTGTAAAAAACAGGAAAGTGACATAAAAAGATATCCAAGGCATTGAGTATGCCAATCAGCAGTGTTTAAACTCTAATTAAGTGGAAAATTAGGGATTTTATTGAAACCAAACCAAGGTCAGGTAGATTAACAAACATTTCAGCCACAACAACAGGTAAAATGTTTGGGATGCAAAGAAAAACCCACAAACAACTTCAGCTGAAATACAGGACTTTCTAAAAAAAAGTTGTGTGCGTAGGAGACACTTGAAGAAAAATGGGCTACATGGTAGAGAAAGCCATTAATACTGAAATGCCACAAAGCATCTCACTAACAATACACCAAACAGCTCAGAGACAAGCCTCAAAACCTCTGGAACGAAGTTATTTGGCGTGATGAGACCAAAAGTTTTTGGCCACAACCATAAACGTTACATTTGGAGAGGAGTCAACAAGGCCTTTGAAGAAAGGAACACCATTCTTACTGTGAAACATAGAGGTGGATTGCTGATGATTTTAGGCACAGGAAAAGATAAATACAGCATGTTATCAGAAAATATTGGAGGAAAATGTGCACTCATCAGCCCGGAAGCTGCGCATGGAACGTAGCCTACTTGACATGACAACAATTCAAAACACAAGGCCAGGTCGACCTGTCATTAACTACAGCAGCATAAAGTGAAGTTTCTGGACTGATCTCAGTCTCCTGACCTCAGTATCATTGAGCCACTCTGAAGAGATCTCAAACATGCAGTTGATTAAGACAGCCAAAGACTTTACAGAAACTGGAGGCGTTTTGAAGAATAAGAAAAATTAATGTTATTATTCATATTTTCTGAAAAATGGCTGCATATATATATATAAAATTTGTTACACTTACAACTGCAGACTGTGCTTTATATAATGAGTTTACAGTGTGTTTCAATTGGGCTACAGGTATATTCTACAAAAACACTCACTCCCATTGTCTTTTTAAATCATCCAGTGTGTGTTTATACTATATTTAGTCTTTTGTGTTGTTTCTATGGTGCAACAATTAGCACCATGGGAACATAATAGATTAAATCCCTGAATCTCAATAATGCCCACTGGAATAAATGTTTTGCAGTAAAAAGCAGCAAGAGAAAAATAAACATTGCTTGGAAAATGTTGAAGGTTTGAGAATAGGCATCTGCACATATGTACTTCATTAGGGCTCATTGTACATATGGAATACTGTATATGACTTGGGAGTAGGATTACATGTAGGTTAGTGGACATAATGCAGAGAAAGTGGGACATATTGTACAGACTGCAAGATAAACTGCAAGACAAGACTCAACAATAATATTCCACTGACCTAAAACTTAAAATGGGTCACTATATTTAGACAACAAATAAAAACAGTGCACATTAAAAGCACTCTGGGATGAAGGAACACATTTAGGCCTCGGCGTCTGAGACTGGAGTTAAATGTGAGTTGGTGTAAATGGAGAAGCACACGGAGACGAGGGAATCAGTGGTAAAGGGAAAAGTAATCAATTCACTTCCAGGAAAATGAGCGGATCAATGTATCACAGAGGATTTACAAAAGAGGTATAAACTAAGAACAGAAGAAAAAAACTCACAAACAACACGCATATTATTGTTTGTAAATAACATGAGCTGCAACCACATTTTTGCAAAGAAAAAGCAGATGATGGCACATTTTGAAATATATGTGAACATATGTGTGTGTGCTGTCAGTGAGTGGGTAGAGAACATTTGTGAGTGGCTCAATACTGAGCTGCTCTATTTATACAAGCATGTAGGCTACACCAGCTAAAGGCTTCAAGCTACAAGTCACTGTTGCCTTAGGAACGTGTTCAGTTAGACAATTACCAGCACATGGACAGAGGACAGAGTTATGCACAGATGGTTTGACCTGTGCTTCCTCATCAAAGACTAAAATACACATTGATGCAAAGGTAAAGTGCCCGTCCCACTGTAAAAATATAAAAAAAGGCCCATGCCTGTGACCCTGCACAAGAGGTTGAGCAATCTCAGTGGGACTGGTGTACACTGTATATGTTTCCATCCCATAAATTGACTGTTGTTGATTGTATTGTAGTAGGGTTCCCACAAAATCTCACATCAAAATTATCAAAAAAATATCAAAACAATATTTCTTGTCAAACAGAAAAGCTCTCTCGTAACTCTTGTGATCTGGTGAAAATAGTATTCTATGACCTCACCTCTTTTAAATCCTCTGTGTGGCAACATTTTGGTTTTCAGGTGGAACGGCAAAAAAGTGACAGACACCACATAAACAATATGTGAACATTGTAAGAAAACAATGGTGTCCACTGTGGCTAACACCAGCTCAGAGCAAAGACCAGAACAATCACAACTTTTGACCAGCCACGCCTGGAAAAAGTGGAGAAATCTTGTCTCGTCTTGTCACACCTCTTATATTGTAGGTTAGTGTTTTAGATCTTTGGATGTTTTAAAACCATTTTCTACTGGCACTATTTACAGCAGCACCATTTAGTCATCACTCCTGTCTTCTTCTCCAAACTGCAAGTACACGGACAACTCTCTAAAATAGGTAGCATTCATTTTACTGTACACAGGTAGCTCATAAAAAAATATTTAAAACTGTTGAACCACCCATATACTGTACACATCTTAAATACATGAACGGTTATAGTAGAAAAACAACATAGTCTTTGGTAACACATGAGGTAATTTAAAATTTTTAAATTTTACAATAAATAGGTTTAAACTGGAGGAGGAAAATGTAACAAAACAATCTGACATCATTATAAACTGCCACACACACGTTTTGGACACAGACATTAATCACACCTTCAGGATTTGGGCATTTGTGGTTGCCCTCTCCCACAAGTCTTTGGTCTGGCGTGATTCCTGCATGTGCCCTGCAGCTGATCACCTGGTCCTGTGTGTGTTTGTGAATAAAGTGCTTATTCCCACTTCGTCGGCCCCGAGCTGCAGTTATGAAACGAGCAACTGTGATTATTTTCTAAACCTTTAAGAAGATTGGTGCAGTTTGGGGCCGAGTGCGTCCGTTTCCACTGTGTGTGTTATTGGAGAATTAAGCACGTGAGCGGAGCATTTTGTCATCGGCTCAAGGCTGTTTGTGGAGGCACGTGAGCAGTGAGTGAGAGAAGGCCAGCAGTGGACAGAAGAATAAATGTTGGGCAGTGAGACAGTGAAGGGGAATAAAGGAAACAGTAGTGAGCTGGAAAAGGAAAAAAGATGAAAAGGACACTTTTCACTTTTGCGTTTAACTTTAGACTCAGCAGCTACAGCACAAACAAAACCATGTGACCAAACTCATCACCAGTTTCTAGTATTTACCAACTGGGACCATATGCTGGGTTTCCAGTCCTGAAACCTGTAAATGTCCACAGGAGATATTTCCACACAATGCTGCTGCGAAATTCTCTTATTTTGGTTGAAAAATAGGCCACATTGAGGTGTTTAATAAATTAGGAACAGAAAGAGAAAAAAACAGTAATATCCCAAAACAAATGTGTTGATAGTAGTAAGATTCAACTATGGTCAACAGTATCAGAGGGCCACAACTAATTAACTATTAAAAAAGACAGGAAACTAAAAAGACAAATCTGGACACATTTGTAAATAAAAAAAAGCCTCGGGACAATTGTTGTGAGAAAGATTGTTTACGTGACCATTGAACTTACCAGTATTAAAGAATATTTAACTATTTGACATCAATTGTAGCAGAATTCACTACTACTTTTCTCTTCAATTTAAGCCATTTCATACAGCATTTTATTTATTTTTTAAATGTAGGTAGTGACATCTTATACACATGTATCAAGCTCTTAAACAGGAGCTAAACCGCCGAGTGAAGGATGAAGGTAAGGAGGAAGAGAAAAGAGAAGAGAACAACACAAAAAAAAAGAAATAAAGAAAGGCTCATGGTCGACTGAAGCTAAAGTCAAGCGTCAGGCTCAGCAGCTACAGCACAGACACAAGCACGAGTCTTCAAATGCATCAAAGATTTACCTCTAAACAGTAACAGCAGTCAAAATGTTTTATAGAAAGTTTTACTTGCAGTCCTGACAATAAGAGCTAGTTAAAGTATGCAGTGTAATAAACTACAAAATAAAACATCTGTAGTGAACAAGCAGCTCCTCTATGAAAGGTTTTCAGTTTGTTGTTGCTTATACCATTTTACGAGACAAAACAAAATGAAGATTTGGAGTATTTAAAAGTACAACAAATATAGTTCTCTTCAAAAAACACATCTGTCTGCCTCAGAAATAACCCAAGGGCCACAGAAGTCCTGTTTCTAAAAATCTAAGTTAATAGTTTTTTTTTTTTTTTTTTGTGGATTTTTAAAACTTTGATTTCTCGCTATTTACTGCAATAACTTAGCCCAGTAAATCCTTGTTTTTAGTGAACTGAGGCTGTAAAAGAGGATTGTGCTGCATCAGTTTTCTACATTTAAGGCTCTCACTCTTTCATGCCAAGCTGAATGCAATGTACAGTAGACAATAAATGCAATGCAACTTTTGCTCATTAACGCTTTTTAAAAAAAATATATATTTTTTTGATTTTCTATCCAAACATCAGACTGCAATGTTTATTTAATGTAGCTCCACCTTTTATTAACTGCACATCACTGGAACCAGAGTGTAGGGGTGATCAAAGTGCTACAGTAAGTTTATATGGGAGTCTTTGTAACCCTTTTGACAATGGAAACTGACCATTACTGTACCGCACAACGAGCATGAGCCGAAGTGAGCAAATGAACCGGGTCACTACACCACAGCTCTAATTACACCAGCTGCTTTCTAAAGTGGACTCATTAACAGGCCGAGCTGTCGGACCTTATTATACCAACACTGCAACGCTCACATTAGTTCATGTAGAGTTAGGGTCTGTTAACAGTAAAAGAAAACTTATCAAAATGCAAATGTCACCACCAGATGTGCTGCTACATGGTCCAAGCCAAAAGCTACTGCCAGAAAAAGTGAAAACCAGCAAAAGAAAGTTTAGAGTAAAAGTGTATTGTAGGCTGCTCTGGTGAAAAGTCATTTTTTTTATCAAAACACAGGCCTCTATCAGGAAGCCTCTTCATATTGTAGTTGAGTCCTGGCCCAGTTCTAGAACAGTGTGTGCATCTGAGTATCCAATTTAAGAATAATATCTATATTCTGTATATGTGTTTAGGACTAATGTCGTACTTTGGAAGTCTTAGAAGTTTTTAAGATTTTCTGCGGCTTCTTTTTTTTTAAGTCCATTTTGTTCATTAATTCCATTTTATATTTTGTCCAAATAATAAGACCACTTAGGAACAGTTAAAGTCCAAATCATTAACATTAAACCTGGTTAAAGTAAAACCATTTCAAACCTTTATAAAAACAACTAAATTACATAAAGCTTGTCAGAAATCTAAAACTGCTTTAGATTAAAGTCCAACAAAAAAACGTCACTTTTGACTGGTCTTGTTTGTTTAGCGTGTTTAGTTTGGATTTTTATTACCATTTAAACTATCATCTTAGTACTTGTTTAGACTCTTTATGCTATATAATGCTGATATATTTCTGTAGATTGCAGTCATAATACCGAAATGAAACTACTGTAGATGCACCTGACTTCTTTTTGACTTCTCTATATCCTTCAATTATTCCCCTCACAGTAATAAATCACAGAAGTATGTATTACTTTCCACCGTAGTACTTGTAGTACTTACTAACCTATATTTGCACAATGTTAACGCAGACCCTAAATGGGATACATGACATCACATTTCAGAAGATACAAACAAAGCTATGTAAAAAATACTGGCAGTGCAATTAACAGCAGCATTAGTGAGCAGCAGCAGTGCTGTAAAAAGAGAAAGCTGAATAAATAGTGCAACATCTGAGTTGTACCTGGTCAAAACAGCAGCAGCAGCAGTAGTAACAGTATAGTGCAAATGGTTAAGGCAAAGTGCAAAAACACAGTACACATCAACAACCCTAACCCACCTTCAGCCCCTTTGTCTCTTGATACAGAAGTGAGAAAAAAGTATTTGCCTAAGTCCAGTCAAGTTAGGATGTTCAACAAAGTGGTCCATATATATTTAGAGTCTGTCGGTTTCTCTCAACACAGAGTAAAGTATCTTTTCAGGAGAACAATAAGACAACTGTTCTTTTTATCTAATGTAGTCATGGGAGATATTTCCAGTCCTACGTTGTTGCAATGATGACCTTCCAAAAGCCCTTGTATCAACGCAGCTCCAGAGCATATGACCGTGTTCCAACTGTATTTGAATGTGTTGAGAGTATTTAGTTTAGCATAACTATGAAAAGAGGGTGTATAGCGACCGTTTTCATTCCAGATTTGTGGCATGGGACAAAACGTCAAAACCCAACTTTAACTCACCTGTGTAGTTCTTGGTGGTCTTGCCATGCGTTGATTCATCTGTCTGTAGATCTGTCTGTGTTTCTGCCTGCGCCTCAGTCTGAGTCTGCAGGTCCGGCTGTAGCTGGACAGTAGTCCCGGTCCAGTCCTCGTCCAGCAGCAGCAGTGTGGCAGCCGTCACCTGGGGGTCATCCTGGATCAGAGTGGAGCCTCTAACCAGGACTACTGCACAAAACAGAGGACACAGACTCCTCCAGACCAGGGCTCTGAAACCCTTTGGTCCAAGTTTGGAAGACATTGGGTCACTGTATATGAGTCCTTCACTTCACAGCCTCAGGTTGTCCTTCGTTATTCCTTTGTCGGAGTAAGCTATAGCCCATTGTTTTGGTTCTTCATGCTGCAATGACACAGACCAGCTTTAGTGAAGAGTACATCTATGAGTAAAGCTACACCGTTGTGGTCCTGCTCTCCGTCTGTCAGCCTCGCTCCAGCGCTCACTCACTCTCTCCTCTCGCTCTGATCTCCAGCTGAGCTCTTGCGTAACACTAACTGAGCTGTGCTGAGCCTGAACTCATGCAGCCTTAAGTCTTGATATTCCTGGGCTCTGCACTCTTCCTTTCGCTCTCTCTGGTTCTGCCTGCTGCCTCTGTCGACTGCTCTGTTGGACTGGCATGTACACAGTTTAAATAAGTTCACCAGAGAAAACAACGACACATATAAAACATATAGCGATATATTGAAGGGTGGATTATTACATTGTGTATGTATTAAAGATATAGTCCTTGGATTAGCCCGGCAGTAGCTCAGTGGGTAGAGCAGTCGTCCTTCAACCGGAAGGTAGGGGGTTCGATTCCCACTCTCCCCACAGTTCATACTGTTGTTGTGTCCTTGGGCAAGACACTTAACCCACCTTGCCTTCAGTGACTGTAACACTGGTAATTACTGTAGAACAATGTAAGTCGCTTTGGATAAAAGCGTCAGCTAAATGAATAAATGTAAATGTAGCAAAAAGACAGACTCTCAAAGAAAGACAAGACAAATTTGTAAAACATTATAATGTAAATACATTTTTTACCTTTTTTGTCTGTGGTTGATTACATATCATTAGATCTGAACGTCTTTGTTTGGTGCATGACTTTTTATTTATAAACTATTCAATCTCTCCATTACTTTTACAGATTTATCCTATATTTGGTTTTCATATCAGTTTAATATGACTACTGTCTACTGAGTGTTTTAAATGTCCAGTAACTCCCCTGTGTCTGTCCTTGATGGAGCTTATGCCACAGGTTGGACTCGGAGGTGTAAGCGGATCGTTCGTGTTGATAGGTCTTGAGCCTGAATGTCCGTCCTCTGATATGAATAATAGATGCTCCTGAGACCAAAAATAGGAAGGAAATGGAGAGAAGAGTAAAGAGGTGGGAGAGCAATAACAGAGAAGGGACAGAGAGAGACGATGACGTAAAGCCAAAAGAAAACTGTCATGAGACACACAAGACACAAGAAGAGTGATGGTGAGGCTCAGAAAACTACCATTGTCCAGTAAAAGGAAACAGAGATTTGCCGAAATCATCAGAACAAGGCCATGTCAAGGGATTATATCAGGGTTGGGCACACATTTTGGTAGCCTGGCCAGCCGCATCTTTTCCTAATCTATACAAAGAAGTTAGTCTAGTACTCTGTTGTGTGCAGACAATTTCAAGGGTGGGGTTTACAAGAGGAATGTTAACCAATCAGAGAAACGCCGCACACAGACGGTTGCCAACAAGAAAGCCACGTCAGTTGCGTTAACATGGCTAGCAGTAGACCAGACATGTTGAATGTTTTGGACTAGCTGTGCGAGCCGAGTTACTTGTGTATGATGTAGCCAGCAAACTACACCCTGCTGCAGACAAACGGATTGTGATTAGCCGGGCTGCAAAATCACAGAGAGGAGGGACCAGACCATCCTGCTTTTGAAAAAAGGAAAACGTTCTGGTATAGTAGGCTTACTTTTTGGCTCAGGGGCCACTCTATTGTTTTAAATTTGATAGACCAGGGCTAACAAACAGACCCTAAATTAATCTGCTTTTTTGTTTTCGCTTTCTGAAGTATTTCTGTCTCTACCATGCATTCTTTCAAAAACTCCCATTCATAAAAAGCTTGCAGGCATTTTAAACTTGGAGAAAAGTGGAGGCTGACACGTTTTATTTGAAAGTTGCAAAAGTTTCTTGCCAAATAAGACGTTGCCTTTGACTGGAATTTTTAGCAGACCAGATGACACAGCCAAACTGTATTATAGTTAGCCCACAACTGGACTATATGCTCTGTACTCCCCCTGCTGACTATGACTGGAAAATGCCAGGATGTAAAATATGTTGCTGGATACAAAGACTTTATTATAATAAAAAAAAAAAATACTTAAAAAAAAAAAATACTTAACATTACTTAATATTAAAATAATTAACTTTAAATAAATACCAGCAACCACACTATTGCTCTCCACACAGCTCCAATGTAATTTTCTTTTTTTGAGCTTGGTGCAAAATAAAAATAAAAAGTTAATCCACTTTAAACATTTGCTTAAAGCTTGACCCATTAATATTTGATGTAAAAGAATCTGCTCTCAGTGATAATGTCTCTTTGAATTAACGCTCACTTCTGCCTCTACATTTACAACAAGCTCTACAGAAAGAACAGTGAGCAGCTGCCTTTGGTCTCTCCATTAACCTTGTGGCCAACATCAAGCAGATTTAGTTTAAAATCTTTGAACAGCAAACAGAACCACTTCAAGCCATATGTGTTTTGTGGTTCCCTTTCAAAAGCTGCACTCGATGCTGTGTAGAAAAACGCTATGGGGAACACTCTTTGAGTGACCGGTTGTGAAGCATGTGTGTCAAACACAGCAAGAATTGGCTTAAATCACATCTGTTGGTGACGTAGTTTGATCACTCACACCTGGAGGTTATAAATACACGTGACACTAAAACGCTTTCAGGTTTCTTTGTCTTCAAAGGATGGCATTGTGTGGTGTGTGCTCAAGCAAACCTCAAATCATATCCAAATATTGAGCGAGAGTAGAAAAAAAGAGAAGAAGAGAAGTTGGGCCAAGCCACTTAACGCATGGAAACAGACTCCAAGATGTGTCCCTCCCTGTCAGAGGCTTATCTTTGCAGATGATCTTCATGAGTTCTGTTTCCAGTTTGGGACAAGAGCACACGGCCCTCGGCCTTCAAAGAGAATGCGAGTGCTGCAATCTTCTCTACAACAAGTCGCCGCCCCCTTGCCTGGGTCCTGGGTGTTGATTTGGCTAATGATACGGACACAATATTTTCTCCCATGCTTATGTTAGGTCAGAGGGTCCTTCTCTCTCAGGCACAGGGGACAGTGTTTTGTCCCTGGCCCGAGCTCTGGATCCTTTATTTTCGAGGGGGACCAATTGAGAGAGGCTGGGCTTTCTGCTGAAGTAGTCGAGACTATTCTGAGTGCTAGGACTCCCTCTACTAAAAGACATTTTGCCCTTATATGGCGTTTTGTTGTTGCTATATCTGCTTGCTACGCTCTGACCGATGGGGCCTGGGTGGGGAGCCAAGCGTTTGAGGCCTTACACTAGATTGACAGTACCTTCGTGGGACCTGTCTATAGTGCTTGATGAGTTGGTTAACACCCATTTGAACCACTGGAGTCTTTACCTTTATGGTTTCTGACTCTTAAGATGGTTTTCCTGACAGCTGTTACTTCTCATGAGAATTGGGGATTTGCAGGCTCTGTTGGTTATGCCATCCTTCCTAGATTTTGGGGCTGGTCAAGGTTATTTTGCAACCTCACCCTAATTATCTCTCATTCCATTTTAGGTAAAATTGTTTGCCTTTGAATCCGGTCATTCTTGAGCAGGAGAAACTTCACCTACTACTGTATGTCCGGTGTGTGCTCTCCAGGTTACAGTCAAGTAACCTGAGACAATTTTAACTGTTGCGCTCATTGCATTTACTTTGGTCACACTAAATTAGTAAAAACTACTTACAATTTCAATATTCATAGGTAATTGTTTTAAATGGTGTTAGAAATTGTACCTGTCACTTGTGCTTTTAATTAGATTAACAAAATAGACCTTTATTGTCTAAAGCTCCACCTCTACCTGATTTTGTGTTTGCTGTCCCGGTCTCAGATACCACTCACACCCAAAAGAAGCCTAGGGACATCTCCTCTTTCTTTTTTTATCAATAATTAAAACTGTACCAATTTTTCCTCCACAAAATACATCAAACTGAAATTTAGAACTTAGCATTAGATTGGCTGCAAGTTTAGTTCAGGATGGCAATTATATCTGCATTGTTAAACATTATGATTAAACATTACATATTTTCTTTGATATTTTTTTTTAGGTGTTTCTCTAAAATACCTAAAATACACTTTATTGGCAGCTATTACACTTCCTGGAACGTCATGAAAAGCTGGGAGCGCTTCTTTTGCAAGCATGAGTTTTTCTGTTCCTAAACAACTTATAAAATTCCTTATAATAAACATTAGATAGCATCATAAAGCCTTTTAAAAAAAATTTTTTTTCCACCAATTATTACTTTTTTCAATATAATATTTTTTTTTAAATATAGCACAATTCATACAAGGGTAATTCAAAGTGCTTTACAACAATAAATTACAAATTTAAAGTATACAAACAAGATTTAGAATAAGAAACATAAGTAAATCACAGAATAAAAATAAAGAGTGAGTAAGACTAAAGAGAGTGGAGATAAAACCCTTTCAGTTGTCTTTACTGAATGTAAGCGTTTTCCCTTGAAAGTAGGAAATAAAAGCAGGACAGGTTGTTGTGCTGTTGTTGGGGTCAGGGGTAGGATTGTGAAAAATAAAAATTTTAATGGGTTATGCAACTTTAATAAAAAGTTAAAAAAAATGATAAACTCTTGTTTTTGTGTAAGCTGTGTACAGTATTAGATTAATGGTCTCAGATACATCAACATGCAGAGATGCAGCAGCTCTTCATGCCTCAGTGCTCTGCAATATGGAAAATTATCTTACATAATACCCTACTCTTTATTGTACATCATAAAAATGCTCATAAAGGGTCAGCTAAGTCAACACTGGAAACCAAATCCCAGCAGCAGCGATGTTTTAAGGCCAATAAAGAACATTAATGAGTAATACTGTGTAATGTACTGTATAGTTTTTTACTATGCTTTACAACTGTATCAATAAATCAAGACATTAAAGATACATTAAAGATAAAACATGGAAGATATGTTCGCAGTAATGAGCAGAAATGAGCTTGATAGAAAAAGCCCACAGCTAAAGTCTCTGTGTAGAGTTCACTTATTGTTCACTCTGTTTGTTTCCTCCCACAGTTCAAAGACATGACTTTTTAATCACCAAGTCTCTCTGCAGGGAATGGTCGCCCAGATTAACTTCTGTATTCCACTAAACTGTATCTATCATGACTGTTGGGCTCTTAAAATAAGGCTATTTTTTTAGCAAAATATATACTGTTTTATTTAAAACTTGTGTTTTGTCTGTCCTTAATTAAATCCACATATATTGGTGTCTACATGTAATTATTAGGCAATTTGAGAATAATGGTCTAAAGTCACTGGATTTTCTGATTGCTCCGTTTACGTAATGCTTCAAAACTGAATCTGTTGAGGAACTTGGTGGTGACCTGAAGCTTACTCAAAAAATTATATTCGATGTGGTTCATGAATTAAATACAGTAATTGTAGAAAAAAATAAAATAAATTGTAAAATAAAAATTCTGTTCAATCTCGCAATATTTTACGGAACAATTCTTGTATTGATTCAAATTACGACCAATTAGATTTTTATTCAATTTACTGTACATAATGCATCACCTAAAACTTGCATTAAGGTAAAATGTCCATCAAAATTCTAAACATTAACTTTTAAAAATGCATATTAAGAAAGGTTTGAGGGTTTAGCAGAAATATGTAAAGACTGATATATTTTAACTTAACATTATCTTTATTTATATATATTTATATATCTATAATTTATATATCTATATGTATATATATAAAGTTATCACTTTTATTAACAATGTATATACTAAAAAACATATTATAATTGATTTAATTAAAGACATGACTAAATTAGTTTAGTGACCTCAGAGGCTGGATTATTTGCCACAAAACTGCTGTAATAAACGGTAGGAGAAAGTTTGGGGGTTGTTTCTGAGATTTCTAAACTCCAAACTCAAAAAAATTGACAAAATTATAACCCTTTTTACAATGGAAACAAAAAGAGCCATGTCAGATTAGTAGGTGGAGTGTTGTGCATTTTTAATTTGCAAATAATAACACAATATAAATATTAATGATGTGGATTAGCACAGCATGTTTGGTATGGTCAGGATGGCCTCTGTCACTGGTCACACGTGCATAGATACTCACTGAGATGGTGTTAATCTGTATTTCTGACACTATCAGCCCTAATCCCTGACGTGGCATCTCACAGCACATTAATCACAGTTATATAACCCTCACTCACAGCAGCCTCACTCACACTTTACAAACTCAGACAGCTGTTTGTGGCTTCATTTGCACGTGCACACAAACTGTTATTACAGCAAAACATCTCTACAGAACATCCTGGAACCATCCAACATATCCTGATGTATTACAGCCTTTGGCAAAACCTGCACTAATGTTGCTAGATTTCAAGTATGTCATCTTTTAATCAGTGCAATAATATGTGAAGACTACAGTTGTCCCAGCATGTATTCTGCATCAGGGTGTGAGTGCTTTTTCTTAAGCTTTTCTGGATAACTGAGAAGCTCCACAGACATCCATCTAACTTTATTCATCTCTTTTCAACACACAGAAGATAATGTCATGTCCATACTGACCCTGTTTGAACATCATTTTTCATAATACAAGCCTGAACCTTTACATTCAAGTCCTCTCAATTTCAACACTAATACAAATCAGTGTAAAAAGTACTCTGCAGACCTTTTGGACACATGCCAATGACATTTTATGAGTTCTTCTGCAAGGCCTGAAGCATAGTTCTCTTTTAAAATTACTAAGGATCTGACCTGAAGGCTCAGTGGGGTCCTGTAGATGGATGATCCTCTCTGATTAGATCCATGTTGGTGCCCTCTCAATGAAAACACTCTCACTTTATTAATGTTGCAGTAACAGTGAGTTGCTCTTGTGTGGGTTATTGTCGGCTGCTGCTGTGACAAAAGGTAAAACAAGCCCAGAGAAGTGAGGCAGCAGGAGTCACACAGGAGGAGTGAGGGGCATTTGAAGGGCAGTGTAGGATCAGGGCAGCTTCATCCCCAGGGCAGATGGGACAAATCCTCCACATGGACCCTCTGTCTCAAGTGCCTTTTAAGGTCTTTTCAGGTGTGGAGTCATAAATAAAAGAACTGAGGAGGAGGAAATGGACTCTGGCCTCTGTGGACTCATCAAGAACAGCACAACCTCTGTTCATCCTGGGAGTGGATCCTTAAAAGAATAAATGTCCTGTCTTAGTAAATTAGAGATCAGTTCATTGGATCCAGCTAAAGTTTAAGGGAGGATTGATCTGGACTTCCTGACTTTCCTGTTTTCTCCAGACCAAATCTTCAGGTGTAAAAGCTCGAACTGACCATGGTTTCGACCAGACCCTCTTTGCTCCGGAACAAACTGAACCAGGGTTGTTTATAAAAACCTGTTTAATGATAGTTTGAACTTTCAGACCACATACAGAAAAATTTGACCAAACAATAATAAAGTAGAGCAACGGGGGACAAAAAAAGACATACATATAACCACAGTACATACAAAACATACAGATTATGTTGTTTTATGTTTTGTATAGCTCTATATGTGTCCCTACACAGCTACAGACAGTTTCCTAATGAGCCTTATAGTGTCTGTAATGTCTGTGGAGATTCTAAGTCTACGTAGGTAACCTTTTCTTTAGTGTCTGTAATGTCCTGGAAGTTTCTACTGTTTGTAATATTCTATATACAGTATATTATTAATTACATGTCTCTATCTGTCCTAGTTCTGTCTGATTAAAGTATTTCCCCATTTTAACTCTAACATGAGCTTTAGCAGAGACACATTCACCACAATAAATGATAGAAAGTCAGAAAGAATTTTGAAAGATACCAGGATGAGAAACATGAGCAGCTTAAGCCTTCGATCTGAAAATGTAAACAGTGGTTCTGAAAGTGTCCTGTGCAGATTTTGGGACAGATCTGCACTATGGGCGACTCCCTGCAGCTGTGATGTTAATTTGGGAGACGAGCAGCGGAGACAGATTATAAATAAGAAGTCAGACAGATAAAGTCATGAACGTGCTCGACGGGACACAGTGTGACAAGACGGGACGGTATGTGTGTGTGTGGACCACTGCAGCGCCACTGATCTCCTCTGAGTCCCACCACAGGACCTGTCTACACTCAGAGCCAAAACCAGAGAAAGTGATTAGCATCGTCTGAGAGGGGTGAAGCAGAGGACAGCTACAGTACAACACTGGGACATGTCAATCAAAACAAGTTGTTCAGAAGTGTACAGTCACCTCAAAAAATACTGAAGCTATTATTTGTCTTTCTTCATGTTCATAACTGCTGAGGCCAAACACAAACTGTGTTTTTTTAAATACACACACAGTGCCTTAAGATTTAAGACATTTATGAAGTAAATAGATTTTGTTCCTTAATGTTTAAAGTGCGCTCATCATCTGATCTGTTTGAACTAGGTTTGCAACAACCTGTCCCAATTGTATACCTTCAAATTCTGCCAAACAAGAAACAAGAAGCCTCACAATATCAGAAAGCAAAAGCTGGATGTAGCTCAAACATTTTACTTGCTTGAGTAAAACTACAGATGCAACTAAGATACAGTATTTGATAATGTACTAAATACTGCACAATATGAAGGAATACATACTCTACCTTTGCCCCATCTATATCCCAAAGAACTGCTTGAACAGCAGTTCAATGGGCCACACATAATTAGGAATTCAGGGTCTCAAAACCAGTTGTGTTGCAACTAAATGTGAAGCTTAGTAACAGTAGAAATTAGTCCAGTTGTTTTATTTTTCACAAACGTGTAACTCGATTTACACGTCAGGACTTTGACTAAGCTGGAATTCAGAGGGAATTTAGGGACCACTTCAACAACAGTCTTTTTTATCCTAAATTTGCCAATGAGCACTGCCACAATACAAACCACAAAACTTTTTACTGTTTACTAATGTTATTAGAATTATTTATGTCCTTTATTTATGTCCTTATATTTATTCAGAGAGACACATAGACAGAGTATAATTTAAAAGCCCTGGCCAGGTTTTATTCTTGCAAGAAGAAGCAAGGCAGACACATGTAGCAATGGTACAGGGGAAGGTTTGCTTGAGGAACAAAGGAAAACATTAGCTTTTATAACATTACAAGTGGAGGTCGTAGGGGGGCGTATCGTAAACAAACACTCCCCAAGTCTCCAGCTGCGTCTAGTCCCAGAAGGACATGAATTGACCTGGCCTGAAGAGAACTATGAGCACCCACTAACTATAAACAAAAAATATTATAACAACTAATGAACATGCTACAGCTAATGGGACACACCCCCTCTAAAGGCCACTAATGTAACTGTACTGTAGTGTTACTGTTTCTGCCTCCCCTCACAAATCTGTTTTTTTACAACAATGACAAAGAATATGGAGTAATGTGACTTTTGGTGTCAATATGTCTGTACTAGTGTCCAACCATGAGTCCGGCAAATAATTAGTTAGTATGTGCAGGAGGTTACACTACATGTTAAACTTATTTTTGTATATTGTTTTTCAAGGTCATTCTTACATTGTCTTATCTTGAGCCTGTTGGTGACAATGGGGTCTCATCCTGGAGTCATAACCTGTAGCCAACTTTTAAATAGAGAGAAGATTGATTACAGGCTACAGATAGGTAGAGAGTTAGACAGAGTTAAAGACTAGTTGAGCTCATGAAGATTTTATATATATATTATAATAATAATATTATATAATAATCCAAAACATAAACCATATTTAAACTGTAACACTATTTACAAAGCCTAAAACCAAATACTTAGACTTCTTTAAAATCTCTTAATAATAAAACACAGTTTAGTTTCCTCCCCTCTCTATTCCCCTGCCTTGGTCTGGCCCGGAACCTTTTTAATATTGGTTGTTTGCCCGGGGACTCTTTTAGCCAGACACCTGGACACAAGGAACAAAGAGGTGAGTCAATTAACACACGCACAGCACAACACCACTTTACACACAAGTACACATATTGCCCATTTCTCAATCAGTTCTAATCGTTCTTATTCCAGACCGGCAGCCATCATCCCAAGCGCAGATCCGCAGGCGGAACTACCAAACAACCAATAAATTATCTCTTAAAACCAATCATGTGCAATGTCCTTCTTTGTGTCAGTTCACATTTGTTTAAAGTGCTGTGTGCTCCAGTACATTTATGTAACGAACTGTCTGTTCGTTACAGAGACCAAGAAAGGGAAGGTAGTCCACACAGAAGGGGTCTCACTCCCAGAAGGAACAATAGCATATATTGAGGACAGTTATAAGTACCTTGGAATCCCACAAGCAAAAAACAACCTCAAAGAGGCCACAAGCAAGGTGGCAACAACCTTTCAATGAGTAAAGCAAGTCCTAAGGAGTCAGCTCAATGGCAGAAACAAGGTTCATGCAATTAACAGCTATTGCCCTGCCATTCATCAGATACCCTGCTGAAATAAGGTGGCTAAAGGAAGAGATACAAACCACAGATGTGAAAATGTGTCCCAAAACCCTGACCTCTCAGTCTTTGGCACAATCGGATGAAATGAGTCATGAACGCACCAACATTTCAATGCCATAGAGTCTTTATTGTTCACAACCAACACAATAAACGACCCGAGTGGACACACCTGCTCTACTAATGATTGTACGTTAGACCCAAGCTTTTATACAGTTTTCACATGACAGTTTATTTATGTCTATTGCGTTAGGGCTTTGAGGACCCCTCCTCATCGCATCTTCTTCCTTTGAACCCTGGTTTCTCTAGACAAAGACTCTCTGTCCTGTCCAGTAAATTTTCCCTGTGTGTGTTTGCACAACCACCTTATCATGATTTAAACCATACATTTTTGACATGTTTTCTCTTTTACCTTCCCATGATCTTAGCTGTGTTATCATAACATATTCTCATCCATGCATAACTATAAATCCTAAGATAAGTAACATAAAACCCCCCTGTTAGGTTGGGACCCGGTTAGTGGCTAGATGTCAGTGAGGTACGATGAGACACTGGAAGCACGAAGTTGACATAGACCACTGTTTTTTTTTTTTCTTTCTTTTTCAATAAAAATTCCCGAAAACCAAACCCTACCCCATAGGCAAGTTCATTAACATACGCTTTCCCTAAAACAATGTTAATAACCTCCAAAGCAATAAACTAAACAATAAACCAAATTTAAAACCTAACACCCTTTACAAACCTAAAACCAAATCCTTTGACTTCTTTAAAATCCCTTAATCATAAAACACAGTTTAGTTTCCTCCCCTCTCTATTCACTTGCCGTGGTCTGGCCCGGAACCTTTTTAATGTTGGTTGTTCCCCCAGGGACTCTTTTGGCCAGACACCTGCACACAAGGCACAAAGATGTGAGTCAACTCTGACAAAGCTTCACTGAAACACTTAATACCGTCACACATTCACCACACATATTGCACCTAAATAGTTTCTGGTTCTAATGTCTTTTTCTTCCAGGGTTGAGCATACACCAATGAACGGGCTCCATGTCCACTGGATCCTCACCGAAAGACAATCAATAAATACATTTTAAAAAACATATTTTGTGTGCAAATTCTTTTCTTGCTGGTATGTGCAAATTACTGTTGTTTAAAGTGCAAGAGTACTCCAGTACAGTTCTGTAACGGACTGTCTGTTCGTTACACCCCCAAAGCGAATAATAACCTAAGCACACAAAAACAAACACATAGAAATATTACACCACAAAAACAATGAACATGGGAGCTCCTCACCAGGCATATAGGATTCCACCCCAAACCCAGCACCCAAAGACTGTACAATAAGTGCAAAGAAGGAGGCATAAGACTAGTGAGAGTCCAAACAACCATCCAGAATTAAACCTTCAAGATCCTTGAATACATCAGGAAAATGGCCCCTATGGACAAAGTACTTGGTGAATGTCTCAGACAGCGGAAGAAAGACGAAGAGGTGATGGAGGTAATGTCATGGGAGGAAGGCCCCTACATGGGATGTACCACCACCAGATAACTAAGTGGCTGATATCAAGAAATATTTCCAAGAGCTGGATTAAAGGACACTAATACCTTTATTTAACCAGGAGGTCCCATTGAGATTCAGAAGAGAGAGACCTGGCCAAGGTAGCCACCAAATCACAATAAATGCATACATAAACATCAAAATTACATTTTCACAATAAAAGAAAAAATATTAAAATAAAAATATAAAACATGTATGAATAAAACATGTATGAATAAAACATGTATGTATCTATATTTCATATATACAGTATATATATACTGTATATATGTAATATAACGTTTTTTCACCGTCCTACCCCTCATTCACTCTGAGAAGGGAGGCTTTCGTGTCAAGGACAGGTCCAAATAGCTTGTGGTTGAATATCTTAATGAAAAACTTACATAATGTTGCTTTAAGTTTGTTTAATGTGCAATTATGACATTCAAAATTTTAGTAGTTTGTATATTGTCTCAAATTGGTCAAGTCAATCCAATGCTGCATCTCAACAGTTTTAACCCAGTACTTAAAGTGTGTGTTTTATTATAAATTACAATGGGCAGCAAACTGCAGATGCAACATATGCACTAATACAAAGAAAATAAATACTTTTTTATTATGGTGATCTTTTTTATTCTGATGTCTCCAGCAATGTGAGGAGAAATGCTTTTAACAACCAAACACTGTGTGTAGATGCAACACCATCTACTGGATATGAGCCGCCACTACAGCTTTACCTTAAGCTCTCACCACAACCTCAGTCTTATGAACAGGGCAGGCCATACTAAAAATGCTGTACAATTCTAACAACAACATACAGTATAAGTACATAACACTAAGTTTTGTCCTTGAGCTTTAAAAAGAAGGGATGTGACACAAAACTTTAGACAGCAAACATTTTAATTAAGCAAACCAAAAGATGAAGGTTTAGTGTGATTCTAGTTTAAGCTTTTGAGTAAGATACACACACACACACACACACACATATTACTACATTTAATTTTGTTTAGTTTGGCCAAGTTTTTACTCACACATACAGTACTAAAAATCTAAAAAAATCCATTTATACCAAAATAGTAACTGAATGCAAAAAGACAGAGACTAATTACTCAAGTCCTGTAAGTAATATAACTTTCTTTATAAATTGAATCATAAGATGCAGGAGACAGCATTTGGGGATTGGGAACTATATGTTGCATAAAGGTGAGTTATTGTAAAATTGAATTGAAACCGGTATAAATTATGTCTTATACAGTTACAGTCTCAGGTCCCCATTGCTCTTGTTCTAAAGTTTTATAAAAATAATATTAACAATGTATTATCTGTTTACTTTCCAATAAAAAACAATTAATAAACTATATTAGAAAATAAGAACCATTTTCTCAATTATAACCTCACACCAAATCATGCCAAGTCTTGCTAGTCTGGCCACAAACTTTCTGTCTTTGTGCAGCCAGCCTTTGCTAACTGAATAAAAATGACTGAAATAATCCTGGTTACACAATGGAAAAGCTGTTGCTTGTTTGCAGAATAAGTGTGAAGTTGTGTCATGTGACAAGCCAATCACAAACAGCACTTTCATTTGGTTTTGTAACCTCTGCCAGGGGTCACTAATCTGACCTTTGCTTTACTCAGCAGCACAGGGACAAGTATGAAAGGTGGAAGATGGAGAATGCAGAAATATGGTCCTAAACAAACAATCCTCTCATTCTCTCTGTTAGAGTTCCTCAGTGGATAAATGCCAATTTTAGGTTAGCTGCAAATACTTTAAATAAATGCTAGCCTCCTGTCCATGGTTGTAAAATTTTGATGTTATTCTTCCTTTTGAACGCTGTGACTAGATGAGAGCTACACAAAGATATCAAACAAAAGGGAGACAGAAGGAAGTACGTTTTACAGATTTAGCTCTACTTTGATGAGATTTTATTACCTTAAAACATACATGTCCAAAGTTGGACCAGGGGCCCAAACGTGGCATAAAGTGAGATTTTATGCATCCCTCAGTTTAAGAGGTAAAATAAATTTATTATTTGTGGCATTGTTCAAATTGATCTATAACCTGTTCAAATCTGTCAAAAATCTGTTCAGATCCAACAATAACCTGATTAAATCCAACTAAAATGTGTTTAAATCCAAAGAAAACCTGATTAAATCCAACTAAAACTCTAAAAAAAAAGAAGTGTTTTATTTGAGCATGTCTGAGGAAAAAAATATGGGTTGGATTTTTGTTTGCTTTGGTCAGTTTTGTAAATAAGGCTTGGGACAGAAGACAAAGAATATGTTGTACCCAGAATTAATTGTATATTTTTTGTTATGTGACATGTATGTAAAAACTGTATCTTTTTTGTATAGCCATCATGATTTTGTAGTGTCTTATAAGCCCATATGGGCTGATCTAAACTCTCAACAAAGTAACTTTTGTACTTGTGCTTGCAGATGAGCAGGTTCACAAAGCTATGCACAAAATGTAATTGTAATGTAATATAATGTAATTGTTACAAATGTAATATCTGAGATAGCTCAAGATACTTTCATAAAGGACTTTGTTTAAGGCACTGAACAGTGACAATGTTAAACCTCTTGAGGGCAGTGTGTAACAGCAGCCTTACCCACAGTTGACTCTTGTAAAGGGCCCCAGGTATAAGAGTTCTTTTGTAATATGGCTTAACATAACATAAGCTGTTCAAGAAGGCTAGTTCAGTGGTTGGAGAGACACTGGACTCTGTGGGAGCTGTGGTGGATAGTGACCAAGGTGCAGGCCATCCTCCTCCTGTCTAACATGATAAATAACTTCCACTTTTTACAAGGTAAGACTTGAAAAAACTATTAGTGCAAGTGTATGTTCTATAAAGTTATCAACATATATTACCTGCTTTTTATTCTGTTCCTCATTTTTACAACCACATAACAAACGCTTCAGTGTGTCCTGTGTCTGATCCAAAATTCGGGACACATTGTGAAAATGTTGTCTTTGTACCACACTTTTTAAATTACACTGAACCAATGTTTTGAATAATAATTGTTTAAAATCAAATATTCACTGGCCCCATTTCAGGCAGCACAAGTTGAGTCCCTTGTGTTATTGAGCTTGTCTGACCAGAAACAATTTGTTTTAGGTAATAAATTAGCTCCAAATGCATCCAATAGAACCAAATTTACAAAATACTAAACTCGTAATAAAAAGCCTATAAATAAGGATGCGCATTGCGTTCACCAAAAAAAAAAGTCCTAATTACAAGAAAATATGTCGTAATTACAAGATAAAATATGCGGTAAATTTAAGAAAACTAATTCGTAATTATGACATCTATTCTCGTAATTACGACATTGGATGCTACCATAGGCTATATAATTAATCTACAGTAACGAACAATTCAGATGTGTTTTCTAGTCTTCCCAACAGTAAGAGTTAAACCTAATGTTGGAATAAGCCAGAGCTGCGTCACTCAGCCACGCTTTAACCTCGTGCAAATGAACTCAGCTCTGATTGGTTGAGGAGTTGCCAGTAAAGGTTGGGCCTAATTAGCATATTTACGGAGACTGATAAAAAAGCCCCGGGCTTCACCTGCCTCCTCCTCTCCAGCATCACACTCCTCTCACACACACACGCAAACTGACGCATGGACCAACACACACACACTCACGTCTCACTCTTATCTGAGAAGTCCGGACAAGTCCACTCACCTGAAACCCGAGCCTACAGTCCTGGGCTGCTCGGCTCCTAAAACCAGGATAAACCGCTCTGTGCTCCGTGTCACAGCCGCTTCTGCTGAGCCCAGGCCGGGTCACTCATGAGGCTGGAGGCCGCAGCCAGGATGGACCTGTTCAGGAAGCTGTGGAGGGCCCGGAAGCTGCTGGTGGTAGTCCTCATCCCGCTGTCACTGCTGCCACTGCCGCTTCTCCATCCCACCAGCGTGAGTACGACACAACCGCGCTGACTCTAACAGAACAGACAACATTTAACTGCACTTTCAGGGAGATTTGAGACTTTTAGTCGACTTTGCAAAGTAATCTTTCAGTCAGTCACGTGCCCTTATCTCAGAAACTACAAATGGGTTAACTATAGACAAAAGTGCATTTTGAGGTGCTTAAAAGATGTAGCAAGCTATGTGGCTTTAGTCAAAAATAAATAGTTAAAATTAACTAGCCTAATGCAACGCAATTTAGAGGTCAATATCACGTAGCCTTATTTTAAAAGCTATAAAATTTGCCCAGTTTTAATTTTAAATAGAATTGACAACTTTGAGTAGACAAACAGGGGGGAATTGGTGACATTATTCTAACAACAATGTTTATTTTGTGAGCAGGCAAATGATAAGATGCTATAATTTTAAAAATATTTATCATTTGTAATGGAGAGTGTTTAGTAGATAACAGCAAAGCAAGACTGCTCATTTGTAAAACTATAAACTAGCCTTCTGTTTTTTTTTTTTTTTTCAAGAGTAATAAAAGCTTTGTAATAGACTGTCAAACTTAACCTAAATGTTGTTTGTGACCTTAAGGTTACTATGTTTTACCCTAGAAATATTGACAAATTATGCGTATTTTCATTTGTTAAAAGTTTTTTGAATGCTCATGTAAAGCAGTGTAGAGGTTGTATTTCGTGATTTTATATTTGCCATTTCAGGAGTAGGTACTGAAGACTCTTTAGTAGACTAATAAAGCAAAACCTGTTGGGACCATATTCTAACTCAAATAAAAATGTTCCATTAAACGTTTTCAGATATATTAGAAAGTTTTTAGTAGACTACAGCAAAGCAACATTAAGGCCAATATTACTAGACACATAAAAGTTCATTAGGCTACACGTTCAGCAGGAGATGAGGTTTTTACTGTAGAAATATATACAAACTTATCAATACAGACCTATTTTAAATGAATAAGTATTGGCTTTACTGTAGAGTGAATGCGTTCTTGCAGAATTTCTCACATAGCGTACGTACTAAATGTCAATGACATTGACATTTTAGTGTAACACTGCACTCACCTCAACAGTTAGCTTGTATGTTAAAAGCCCAAAGGCAGACTACAGTTTGGAGCAGACCTGTGGTATTTGTCATTTTTCAGTATAGGCTAATTGAATATCAACTCAAGGTTATGTTTTTCACTGAGGATGTAATGTTTAATTGTGTTGGGCTTATATTCCATACTTTCAAAAACTGAAATAAAATAGTCATTACACAATAATTACAGTGGTGCCTACTATTACAAGGTGTTATGTCATGCAATGGCAGAACTTAGAAAAGACATAGACTATCCAGTCCATTGCTACAGATTTGTTTCATACTGGAGCTGTTAGATAAATTGGCATGGCATGTTTACATTTCACTTCTTAGCTAATTGTCTGGTATGAATTTTCAACAGAAATGCCTCCTACACATTCAGTTCATAAACTATTAGCTTCCACATTCCTGCTCCATTCAAACTTCATACCAATAAGTTTAGTAAATGATAAATGCATGTGAATATGATAAATACCTATTTGTCTTTGGTTGCGGTGGATGTGGAAGCGGCTGATGGTCGTTGTGTCCTGATGGGATTTGTGTTTACAGAAACTGACGGAGGAGGGGTGGGGGACATTCAAAGACAGTATGTGCTCTGTCCTGATGAATGCTTGACTTGAGCCTGTGACTGTGTGAAGGGGAGATGTCACCACATGTGTTGATGAGAGGGAGATAAGTGCTGCTCCAAAAGACAAAAGGAAGTGTGAACAGCTTGATACTGATTTATGGTCAATGGTTTCTATTGGAGTTTTTATTCGTGTTGAGGGCTGTGTAATTAGATTGAAACTACACTGTGCACAGTAAGATTACCGTAATCTCCTGTGATCCAGTCTGCACAAGCATTAGCTTTTGGGTGAAAAAGAGGTACAAGAATTTCAAAAATGGCTCTCAAACATTGATCATGAGCTGAGCAGCTGCTGTAATGTTAAACACAGAATACGTTTTTACTACATGACAACTCTGGGGGATGAATTTATGATTAATATGTCCGTTTATACTATCTGAAAACTATTGTTACTATTGTCTGCTGTTACTATGGAGTAACAGCAGAGAAATCTGTATGTAACCGCTGTTTTATTGCCCTGGGGTAAGAACAATATCAGTGAATGGGGAGCAATAGGCAGACAAAATCAAAATTGTTTATTTACAATCTATGGTCGATCCAGAGGCAGTTTATTCTGCCTATGTGTTGGTACTGCCCCTTGTTTTTTGATTGATTGGAAGTCTATTCAGTTGCATCAGAGGTAGTGCAACCAACATCTATTTGTTCTACAACCTGGAAATTAATCCTGAATTGGGAGGGATTAGACCATTTTTTTTGTATAGAATTAAAAGATAATTAGGATGGCTGACTACTACTTCTCCTTTATAAACCATTATCATCATATGTCAGATGCTACATATTTTCTGCATTTATTTGTAAACTTGTTTTGATTTTTAAGTTTTTAAATATCACTGCATGCTGCTCGTATGAGGGTTGGTGCTTTTGCTGAAAAATCTGACATCAGCATTCTAGTAGATTAAGCAGTCTTAGTGCACAATATGGCTGAAGAGGTTGTGTCTGTAGAACATTATGCAAATTTAGCCATTGCCATAATGTAGATAATTTGTTATATACTAACTTTAGTTGTGGAGTTCCCTAGCTCCCATTTGAGGAGCCTGCCTATAATGATTTGTCTGTGGTGTTTGCATGTTTTCTCCCTCCTCCCTGTGTTCAAAGATGTGCATGTACAGGTGAATTAATGACCCTAAAATGCCCATTGGAGCACTACCTGTTGGCGTGTTAATGTTTGCCTCTCAGTGTTAGCCCTGCGATTAACCCATTCTCAAGCCCCCAAAGCAAGCTCTAGCCTCATACTTTTTTTACACATTTGATTATTCTATTGGTTTCAAGCCATTTGTATTGACAATACACTTTAGTATTGCTAGACAGACACCCAAAGTTACATAGTGGAGTTACTGCTACACTTCCTGTTGTGTCTATGATAGAGGTGCTGTTCTTCATTTAAATTATCTAACCACAGATTGCAAAAGTCCAGATGTTACAATGACTGACTGATTTCAGAACATAAAAATGAACCTTGAGAAAACAAACTGCACTCTCTTGTACTAGACATGTTTATTATTTTTAACATGAATAACAAAACGTTTTGTGCCTTTAATTTACCATCAGCAGTGTCATGCAGGAGCCCGCTGTTATTATGTCAGGAGTGCGGGACATTAGGCACAAGTTTGCGGCGCTGTATGAGGCCGAGTGGGAACAAAAGAACAAACACTCCACTACCAAGAAAAGGAAAGAAACAATCCCAGTCATTAAGTTATATAATGAGTGTAGATTTTGCCCCACATGGCTTCCTTACGACATCAGGGACCCCAGACCGAGGCAGGAATGTGACAGGGGTGTATGTGGAGAGGTACTGAGCCCAGCTGCACCGGGACAGGACATCTGTTGGATGTAGTCAGGCCGGGTCATAATGGCACGAGGACTGGGGACACTTTGTCCTTTGTTCTTGTTGACATTTTGTCTCGCGATCTCAGTCACATGACCCTCTTGTTCAGCTCAGGTGCATCAAAGGACAAACAGACATGGTTTGTATTCAGCTTTGTCCAGATACCAATACAGTACTCATTGGGGCTTCACAATATTAGACAACTTAGACGGAAACTGCTGCTCTCCCTACAGACCACTGCAAAGTACAGAGCTACCAGACTGGTAGAAAAGCTCCAACATCTTGCTGCATAAGTTTAAATGACCTGAGCTTTCTCGAGAAGTAGAGTAGAGTCTGCTCATGCCCTTCTTGTGCACAGCATCGCTGTTGTGGATTTCCAGGTACTTGTAGAGGTCCATTACATCCACTTCCTGGCCAAGGATGGTGATGGGCTCCACAGGTGTTCTCTTTCTCCTGAAGTCCAACACCAGCTCTTTGGGCTTTGTCTCAACATTCAAGTGCAGGTAGTTGGTCTGAGACCAATCCACAAAGTCTGCAAATGCAATATTGTTATTGCAATATTAATACGTTTAGTTTAGTACAGATTTAGTCCTGGTTTAGTTTTTGTTCAGCCCCAAGGTTTGACCAGTAGACATTTATCCAGAACATTGCATTTCTTTATAAATTTAATTTAAACTTTCCCTATGTAAAATCAAATTTAACTGCATTAGTCCCCAAGAGAAAATCCAGTTGTTATGTCTCTTCAAATTAATTGCTTCAGATTCTTCTTTCACAGACTGATTGATTGTAGAGTCTTATTACAGTTGAGAAGAAGGAGTTCTTGTGGTTTTCTGTCCTGCAGCTCACTGATCTCAGAGACGTCCACTGACTGCTCTCTGTTGTTCAAAAACCCAATGCAGGGGTTAGTCCATGTTGTTCAGTATATAATCTGTCCTGTTTTCTGTCTGTTGCTCCACTGCTTCAGCCAGAATCTACAAAATAATATCTGATATGATGAAATATCAACATAGATATTGCATATTGTACATTTTTCTAATATTGCACAGCCTTAGTACTTGCTGGTATTGTACTCATTTGACCTCCTCCGATACTGCCTTATGCAAATCTAGGGCTGCTCAACTATGGAAAAATAATCCCAGTTATTTAATTTCATATTGAAATCATAATAATTTCACAACTAGTAGTTTTTATACATTTTATAGATACAAAAAATGGAAAGACAGCACAAAACACAACAGTTAGATACACATTATAAAAAGGCTGCTGCACCAGTGTCTCCACAACTGAGTGAACTCAATATTTGTCAACTCAAAATGATTACAGTTTTAGATTGCTTCAACTTGCAGATAACCTATGTGTGAGATTTTGCAAGACAGATTGTAAAGTGCTTATTTGTTCAGTCACAAACGACTGCACTTGTTTCCTCAACAACATCGACAGAGGATCATTGAAGTCCACCTAAAGCCTATGTAAACTGGATTTTCTATTGTTAGTCTATAGTGCATGAACTAAACCTATACAATCATACTATAAATAAATAAATCAACACTTTCTATAAATATTATTATCTGTTATGTGCTCTATGATGATACAACTAAGATATTTGACTTTGTCAGTGACACTTACATTACATTTACAATTTAAATTGTCCTCTTCAGACCTACCACACTTCTAGTGAAGATAGCTGTGTCTCAAGCATCCTCTTTACCCTGAACAGCAGCCTTCGCCATTTCCTCAGCCATTAATGATAACAGGGATGTGATGAAACAATCAATGGAGACAAACTGCTCTGTCAGCTTAAGATACACTAAAGTTTATCTTAATAAGGTCATGTAGATAAGGTCATGTGATGTTTACTCATTTACATCTGAGTGGGTTGTAAAGAAACCCTTTTATACTAACTTATGGGGTCAAACATGGACCTGGATAAACGTAAATAATCCATATACAAAATTACTTGAGTTTAGTTTACTTGACATCAAAGAGCTTGAATAAAGAAGTTGGCTAAATGGGGACTGAATGTAGACGTTTTATAATGCGCGCAAAGTCAGTGAGTTAGGTAGGCCGCTGTCATCCTTGTAATCACGTACAAGTGCTTGTTTTATGTTCCTGCTTCCGTTTTGTGAAAATAATAGCAAACCTAAAAATGAAATCTTTTTTTTTTTTTGCTTTTATTAACATAAGATATAGTACAGTGCAAAATGGAAGAATCAAAATGATTTAGCATAACTATAACCTAAGCTAATAACTTTATTAGTAACCCCACCACATTGGTACAATTAGCCTGTGAAAAGTAGCGTTAAATCTTTGCGTTAAAAAAGGTCACTGAATACGTAACCAGATTTTCTACGTACTCACTAACAGCACACGAATTTGATAAACCTATTGTAATGTATTGATGTGGTCCTCCACTCTTCTGACTTCTCCAGCGTAACATACGATTTCAGAGATTTTTTTTAAATGTAGTCTTTAGCTTATGTTGCTCTGATTTTACAAAACACATTAATATGGGATGTTCTCTCCTGAAGCTCTGACATCTAACACATGGAGTCTGTTGGTGGTCATTTGCGTCCATGAAAAATGTATTGTGATCGGCTTAACTTGCAGCCCCTTATCTTGTTTAGAAACACTAACTTCAGCTTTACTAAATGCATAAAGTAGTTGAAAATAAGTAAAAAATCACTAACATAGTTGGCCGCTAAGCAACTAGTGATACTGTCATTAGTGCTGGCAGCTGTTGATTTTTAATAAATGAGCTCTAGTGTGATACATCTGAACTGATTCATATTTAAAGAGCTGAGACAAAAGGCATTAAAATGTATCTTTTCTTTTTTACTTAGATATTTGTCATTGTTACTAAAAGCTAGTTTTACATTCAGCCTATTGTGGCAGCTATTTAGTATTACAGTCTAAAATGTGGACACTTTTTTTCTTTTATTAGAGACTTTACTTTTTCTTTGCATGGTTCATTAAAAAAAAACATCAAAGTAAAAGTATTGCAAGACTACATTTACACATATACGATCTATTCTATGCATTTTCATATAATTTTATCATTCCTATGTAAAAATCTTTCTTTTTTTACATGGGAAATATGTGACTTCCATTTTAATTGATCATCTATAAGAACCACCAAAAACGTAAATTCATAAACTATTTCAATAGTAATTCCATTTAAACACATTTTAATCTTTTTGATACATTAATTATTTGTAAACAACATAAACTTTGTTTTACTTAAATTTGGACTTAAAATGGACCTAAAGTCGATTAATGTTAAACCATTTGTGAAGTAGGACCATTTCTCTTTGAATGTAGTCAGTAGTATTTTAAAATTTCTTCCAGAACTGAACTCTTTTCAAACATATTTAGAAACAGACGTCTCGTGTGTCAAAGCTAAAAGATTATCTCACCCTTTTTTCTGCAATGGGATACATGTCTTTAATGTTAAATGGTTTACTGAAGGTTATCTATCTAAAACCCAGCAGCTGGTGAAGATGTCACTGGTCTAAAGAGCACTTTTGGTACCAAACCTTTAACCTTGGCAGTAAAGTACAGCACAACCCGCTGGGGACATGTGCACGAGTCGACACAAGTTCACCACAGGAGCTTCAGAATCACAGGTCTTTGATTCTTCACAGCGAACTCTCACCCAATTAAAAAAAAAAACATTTCAGTCTATAGCTCTCTTTAAAAGCTTTGGAGGATGTGTAGAGCAGGTCTTTACAATACAAGTAAGTATTGATGTCTGCTTCTGACACGTCTCTGGATAAAGTTTAGTGTGTTTCATCAGTGCATCGCTGCTTATCCTGCACTCAGCTGTAACTTGTTTTGAGTACAAAGACAGTGGAGCAAAGCCTCAGATAATCTATAACCAATAATCAATCAAAGACCACAGTATCAGTAAATTTGCACATATCAAAATTCCATATTTGTATAACCCGTTTTTCTCACATTTTTATAAATTTTTAGATTTTTTTTCTTTAACTATTATGTTATTTTCACAGTTTTAATGTAGTAACACTTCATTAGCAGTTACTAGAGCAGTGCATGTGCCAGAAAGATTTAATATTTTGAGCACAAACATCTTTTTCTGTTCTTGCTCTAATCACACGCTCATAAAACCAGAACGTAATTCAGCTGTACCAGATACAGAGCAAAAGGAAAGATTTAATTGCTAAATGATAAAACTAATTAATTGAAATGTACACATTATACAAGTAAACACCAAAGTTACAAAAGGTTTTTAAAGCAATATAACTAAATAACTTGGTTAAAATGTGTTAAGAGTGGTTAACAGCATGGCCTCACATCAAGAAAGTTTCAGGTTGTGAAGTCTGCCGGACCTGTACGAGTTATGGCTTTCTACGCTGTCCAAAGACTTGCAGGTGAATTGGTACATTTAAAATTGCCCTAAGAGTAAATGTTGTGTGTGGTCAGTGTATGTCTCTAAATGTTAGCCCTGCGATTAACCAGGCTGTACACACCTCATGGTCAAAGCAGCTGGGATAGGCTCCAGGCACCAGTATTGTTTTGTAGTAAAATTATTGCTGTTTTTTGCTTCTGTTTGGGGTGGCATCAATGAAACTAAATGTGACTCCAACTAAAACAAGTGCGGCGTGTATTATAAAAAGCATATTCGTTGTGCTGTGGCTTTGTCTAATGGTTCATAAAGTGTTTACATTATTTACTCAATGTTAAGGACATTTTATTATTATTGAAAGGGACAATGCACATTAATGCAGATGTTGTACCTGTAGATTTTGCATCTCATGACTCAAATAATTAGTGACTGAAATCTAAATAATAATGCACTGAATTTCCATAAAAAGTGTAAAAGTTACGTTAACCCAGTCATCTAAATCCATGAGGTCTCCACAGTGAGTCCAGTGAATGCACAAGTCTAGACCTGCTTTATTCAAGGCACAATTTTTTTCTTCTGTGTTGATTAATTAGAGATTACTGACCTGTTGCTGGCAAGAAGTTACACACACTGAGTTTCTTACGTAAAAGCAGTGAAAGCACAGCATGTGGCACAGGAATAGCTCATTATTACCACACCATTAGTGAGAGCAATAGTGATTACTACCAACTGAACTAGTGATCTGTGTCTTAAATACCGTAAACACTACTGTAGTTAAAGTCGTCTTTGGGGTTCAGATATCGCTGACTGGACTGTTTGCATTTTATAACTGTTTCCTGGGATCTCTTGACATGTATCATACACTGGTCTTGGTCTTGACTCTTGTCTTGGTTCTGACACAATCTAGTCTTAGTCAGGCCTCGAGTCATGGTACAATCATGGTTGATTTTTCATTTGTTTACTTGAAGTTTGTTTTTTGCTATGACTTGTTGTGTCTGCTGTCTCTCTATCACATTTGTTAAGCACACTGTTAATTGTGTAAGAGATGCTCTATAAATTTATTTTCTTCTTTTTCAAAGTGTTAAAATACGGCACAAACATTGTTGCAGTCTATACAAAACATTTAGTGCAGATGTTAATACTGTGCTCTTGATAGAAGCCTGCACAATACCACATTTACACAAAATCAGTGAACTTAAATGTGAGAGAAATACTGCTGCATAGAAAAAGATACTATGAATAGTATATTTATGTACAGTAGCTTAATTGTTTTACCAACGCCACACAGTCACATGTTTAGTCTTTAGTTTTTAATGTTGAAACCTAAGCTGTTGGGGTTGCAACAGAACATCATTATGAGGTCTTATGTTCATATTATATAACCAGATTAATACACTCTTTTATGTATATGACACATATATGAAAAGGGCTATCTTTGCTTAGTTTGCATTTAACAATGAGCACAGGTCAAATCAAATTAATAGAAACTCCCATCTATGTCATTGCTTATAATATAGACAATGTATCTGTCTGATGATAATATATAAAATAATATTCTTTATGTTTACAGGAGGCTTGTTGTGCCTATGTGCTGATCGTCACGGCGGTCTACTGGGTGTCAGAGGCCGTCCCTTTAGGTGCCGCAGCCCTGGTCCCCGCCTTCCTCTATCCATTATTTGGAGTGCTCAAGTCCAGTGAGGTGAGTTTGGTTATTCTTTGTATTTCTTAGTCATAAAATGTGCATGTGAAGTAGCGTGGTCTTTATTCAGCAGCACGAGGTAGCAACAGAGCTGAGATGGAGCCATACATCTTAGGCATAAATAAAAATGCTCAGTGTTATTGGGCATCAATGATGTGTTTTGTCCAATTGGGAAAAGACCTTGTGACAGTGGCTTGCCTTTTTGCCGTGTCACTCGAGTGAGGAATAGAGGTGAGACAAATTCCCACGAATGAAAGGCGCATAAAAGTGGCTTTTGAATAATGCATGTTCTTTTTCAGAGCATAATACGGCTGTAGCTCATCAATAAATAATGCAGTAGGGCTCTTGATTATTGCAATATGATATGACTTGCAAAATTTAAACATTCTCTGACTAGTGTTTGGGTTGAGTTAAACATCTGATTGAGTGACAAAGGAAGAATTCCTGGCACATTAACTATCAACGCATTACAGGTAATTATTGTGATAATGATATATTTGCAATATATTGTGCAGCCTTAATGATTAGCTCTACTATTTATGATTCCAATTTGACAAAGTCAAAAACTAGTTGCTACATATAAGGGTTGTTGTTCTTGTACTGGTTAGGAGGCTTTCTCTCAGCATCAGCATGCATTAAAAATGTGTATAAATATTATGTGCTTGTATTTGCTCTCAATGCTGACAAGTACTTCATTTTAATTCCTCATTCTAATAAAAAAGGAAATGTATTGGCTGTGATGTAATTATCTAATGTTAATATACACTATTTCTTAGACTATGGACTGTATGATTATAACAAGACCTTGCAAGTATTATGTCATAACTGTCAAGGTTAAACTGTTGTCCTTGTTACACCTCTGCAGTGATACTTGTTCTGGTGTTAGTAATTATGTCTTAACAGGACTTAAAAGAAAGTCACTGAAAGTGTGGAGCAACTGTTTGCATTTAGTGCTGAGGTTGCATATTGGCAGTAAGATTTGTGTAATCAGATTATAACATACAGCAGCCAAACAGTGAAATCTGAGGGTCCAGAGTGAAACTGATCTTCTGCTCTATACCCACCTGTGCTTCTGATTTCTCTAACGGTTATCCTTTTAAAGACCCTCAAACACAGGCATGTGCCCCTCATAAATGTGCATAATGCTGAATAATTAACTGTTTTGTAGTATTTACTGGTGAGGACTGGTCAACAAGTTTGAATCCAAATTTGATTTTGTTTGTTTGTTTAAAAAAGCACCTGGTGAAGCAGCAGAGAAAAGGGCCATATCATATCGCTTATGTTATGAGCTCTCCTGCCTCACAGCATGAAGGTTGTGGGTTCAATCACCAGACCGGCCAACACTCGGCCTCGATATTAGGTCTGTTAACCCACTTTTTTGCAGTATTACATAAAAGTGAACTGCCGGTTTCAAGCGACATAATCACATTGACAAATGGTGACAGAGCAGCCTGTTAACGCTGCTGTAAGCCTCTGGTCATGGTGTTCCATAAATATGCCAGAACACATGCTTTATGCAACATTTTCACCCTGATGTGATGTCTTTAGCAGTTATGAAGAATATGCATACGTTTTTAGGTGAAAGGTGAGAAATGCCGTCTTATATAACCATTGTGAGGCTGTGAACCCTGCTGTGGGAAGTGGAGGAGATTAAAAAGAACAAATGCCAAACTGTTAGTGTTGATCCAAGCCAAAAACACTTAACTGGGGAAATGGGAGACACAGGAAAACCAAAATCAATCCATTTTCTTAAGTTTTGTCTAATTTAAATATGTTTATGATATGCTCAGGTGGCAGCAGAGTACTGTAAAGACACCACTCTGCTGCTGATGGGAGTCATCTGTTTGGCCGCCTCCATCGAGAAGTGGAACCTGCACAAACGCATCGCTCTGAGGATGGTGATGGTCGCAGGGGCCAAGCCTGGCATGTAAGCACCACACACAGGTTTAAAAGCAAGTATCTTTAACTTTGGCACCTGGTCGTATGCTCAATGTCATATCCTGTCCGTCTACTGACAAAATAAATTATTACATTGGAACATTTTGTAATGGGGCTGTAGAGTTAGCCTAGCAAGTAAAAGTTTTGAGGAGATGGCCAACCAAGTGACACTTTAGCAATTTTGCGCAAGAGAAAGGCTACATGTACAATATTTGCAGCATTTGTAGTGTGCGTAATAACTCTCTGGAAAACAAGCACTGTCTCATCCGTTGCTTCTCAGTCGTGTGAGCAACGATCATTAATACAATCAGAGATAGAAGATTGAGGTTCAGGGAACAGCCACACTTTAACAAAGTCACTAAACATTTTTTTCTCTTTTACTTTCTCGTCAAACAGCCTGTAACTTTTAGTAGATGATACAAGTCTTGTTTATAAGGAGGTATCGGCTTTTTCTATAGCAGGGTTTTTGCGGGTCCTTAACTAACTCTTACTACCATGAGTTTCATCTCCTGTGTAGTTTTTTGCTGACTTAGCCTAAAACTGTCTCCAAAAACAGAGACAGTGGAACCAATTTCATGTCCTGAACCTTAAACACATCTGCACATATAAATCCTGTCTTTAATAAGCATCTCGTTTATGTCCAACAGCAAAACTATGTACATACATGTACCTCTGTAACGATGTAACACTACTTCCTGTGATTCTGTCAAAAAAGGCAGAAAAGGACGGCGCATTAGAGATGCACAGATTCTCTGAACTTTCCAAAGTCACTGCTTCACTACAACAGCATCTGGTTGACAACAGGTTAAACAGTAAATCAGATTTAAGTTAACAGACCAGACCTTACATTTCCAGTTTTTCTTTTTATCATTCAAAAATAGTGTTAGTATGTAATATTTGCTCTAGGGTTGGGCTTGGCTCCTAGAGCCGAACACAGTATCAAAGGGCTACTTTGCCACTACTTTTGGGGTGCAGTCGCACAGTGGTAGAGCGGTCATTCTATAACCGGAAAGTTGCCGGTTTAATTCCTGCTTTTCCCGGTTCATACTGTCGTTTTCTTGAGCAAGACACTTAACCCACTTTGCCTCCAGTGCCACAGCCCCGGTGTGTGACTGTGGAGGTGAGTTTGGTGGTGTTTGGAAAAGATTGTGAGCACTGTGTGTATGGCACCCCCTCTCTCTGTCTGCCCCGTGTGCCAGAGAAGGGTACAGAAAAGCACTATATACAGTTGTGCTCATAAGTACCCTGCCAGAATTTGTGACTTTTTGGCCATTTTTAGAGAAAAGGAATGATAACTCATTGTTAGTGGTTGGTGAAGCCATTTATTCTCAAACAATTGTGTTTATTCTTTTAAATCATAAACATTACTAATAATGAACATTTTAGTTAGTTTTGAAACTTTATATTCATTCATAAAAATAATCTCCCTTTAAGTCGGTTTCATTCACCAACACTAACTCCTTGGACTGGATTTTGTAACCGTTCCCAGCAATCTCTGCCAAAGTATCTGACACTGGTATTGGTCTTCAATTCATAAAATCTTTTTGCTTTTTTTTTTTTTTATAATCTTTAGGTCAGTCTAGATCATAACTTGGTCTCAGTTGGTGTGGTTCTGACTACAACACAATTAATTTATTTAAAATTAACCCTGATTTAATACAGTATTATCTAATGAGACATCTTATTATGAGGAGACACTTGAACTAACGTCTCTTTGTCACAGGTTGGTGCTGGGCTTCATGTGTTGCACTGTGTTCCTGTCCATGTGGCTGAGTAACACGTCCACCACAGCCATGGTGATGCCCATCGCGGAGGCCGTGCTCCAGCAGTTGATCTGCACCGGACTGGCCGACAGCCTCGAGCACCCAGACAGCACTGACGGCACCGAGGATGGGACGGAGGATGATTGCGGTATGTGGGCTCTGACTGAGGAGAGGGTCACAGTGGGTCACTGCTATCCAAGAAATGCTCATTATTATTATATTATAAACTAAATTAGGGCAATATTGTGTAACGTCTGGACTTTTGGCATCTCAAGGCCACTAGGGAAACTTTTAGGCCAAATATTTTACAGTTTAAGTGACAAGATAACATGGTTTTATGCAGTTTAAATAGAAGATTTAACCATTTTAATGAATATCAAATCTGTCACATATGAAAATTTTAAACCAAAACCAAGTAAATCTTACTTTGTTCATTCACAAATGACAGAGACATGCAGCAGTAGTGAAAGGTTTGTTACAAGTTAATGACAAGTAAATCTATTTTCTGTGTTTTTGCAGCTGTTTCAGAAAAACAAGAAAACCTGGACAAAAACCAGTTGGAGCTGCTTTATCGCGATGACAGGTATTATTTGTGTATTTGAGGATGTAATAATGAAAACAAATTCAATCATCCAAATGGTAACAAAGTGACTGTGTACGACAAGTTAACATTTACAGCTTTATTTTAATCCCATTTGTCTTTTTTCTACAGCAATAACTGCACCAAACTTGAGCTTTCTACAGTTAGTGAGGTGAGACAGGTTTTAGCATTTAAATAAAGAAAAACAATTACGAAACATGGAGTAAAAAAATACTAGTTTTCTGTGTCTCTTGTGTCTGATACAGAGTGGAGAGGAGAATGGTTTGGGTTTGAGGCCAACCTCAAACCAGGACTTCATCAACAACACCAACGGACACCTGCCACAGGTCAGTACCACATGTAGTCTCACAGATAAAGTCTGCACCAAGGTTTAACTATGACCTCAATGATTGCTACACCATACCGGTAACCTTTGTTGTTTTTTACAGAAAATGGGATGAATAACCTCTTTTAATGACAAAGTGAGGCTGGTTTGACACATAATAACTCTGTGACAGGACCTGTTACCATCTCAGCAGAACATACAGAATCAGTTCCATTAACACATTCACGTCACAACTTGTAAGAAATCAGCTCTGCACAGAAAGCATCTGCCGTGAAGTAGCTATAAAATACTGTCGTAGAAACTGTAAAACACCTTTAATCCATGGTGATAGATGTGATGATGTCATCCAGCGCCAAGAACTTTGTTGATTTGAGCAAATTAGCCTTTTAACATCTTTTAGCAAGGCTTTGTGTGACGTGGGAAAGATATTAGAAATGGTCTATGGAGACAGAGTGGGCTAAAACTAAAAAGTATCCAACCTAAACTGGGAAATACAGTCTTGTTGTTTTGTATTGGCAAATAATAATAATGAATAAAATAAAACTATATTTGAACTATATTTTATTTTATTTCAATTGTCTGAGAGAAAAAAAAAAAAAATACAGATTAAATTTTTTTGCCATATTGCCCAGCCTTTTAGTCTGGACTAAGAATCATTTCTTTGAAAGCCCCCCAAAATACTTCTTATAGAAACTATGCATAAACATTTGCAGACTGTTGCTTTAAGGCACATTCTCTCTCTGTTTTCAGGTCGCAGTTGAAATCCCGAATGTGAAGCGAGTGAAGATGAGGAGGGACTCCCAGTATCCGACCAAGAAGGATCACATGATCTGTAAATGTCTGTCGCTGAGCATCACCTACGCTGCCACCATCGGAGGACTCATCACCATCACCGGCACCTCCACCAACCTTATCTTCGCCGAGCAGTTCAACACGTAAGAGACACAGAGGCCTGGCACAATAAAATATTTTGATGGACATGGATATATTGCCTTAAAAAATATTTCAATAAATCAATTATTGAATAGTTTTTTTGGGGGGTACGATGCAGTATTTGAATGCAATTAGCTGGACATGTATCTTTAAAAGAAAGATTCACTCTTAAATAAAATAATAAAATCTGAAGTATTCAAATAGCACTTTAATAAACTTTTGGCCAACTGTATAAAATATATATTTAAAGGCTGCAAGTTTAGGTACTGTCGAGAAAGCTGCAGACTACGTTTAGTACACCTCGTTTCCAAAAGCACACGAGCAGACATCAATGGTTAGTGGCTTTCTTGCTGCTTGTAACTTTGAGAAGATGGAATTGTGGGTAACTTGCGTGATGACGTACTGTGTGCTTTCACGCAGCTTGCTGTGACTGCTGTCTGATTGAGATCAATTCAGGCAGCTCTACTTTAACTCTAAAACGTCTGTCTTAAGCTACATGCTTTAAATAGGCACATTTATTATCATTCATCAATCCTAAAAATGTTTAGTGTGCATGTTTTTTATATCAAACAATAAGTAAATATAGTAATAATTGTGACCTAGAGACACACAACCACAGTCCAGGTGATTTACAACAGGGGATTGTGGTGTAGACAAAAAGCCATGCCAATAAATGTTTCTGCTAATAATGAAGTCAGTCTATGAGCAATGGCGTTAACAATACAACTTTCAAATTTAAAAGCACAACAATATATTAAATATTGTTGTTACACAGTATTGCATTTTCTTTCCAACAAGTCACAACTGAAGTTTTCTGGTTGCTGTACTGGTTCTCTCTAGTTGAATATGTTAGAGACTATGTTGTAGCACAGTAGGTCTGAGGTCAAACTAATCAGGTAATAATGAGTCCTGTCCAAGACAATTATCCTCCTGTTGCTGCACTAAGCTCCATAAAAGGAGCGCCTTCACGTCACAACAACAACAACAACAACATTTTAAAAAAATATCTGAGCGAGTCACTGAAGGTTAAGATTCCAGTTCAATGTAAAAAAAAGCAGTGTAGAGCTGAAAAAATTGCAATTGGCAGTTTGAGTGGTGTGTGTTATTCTAGTTTCAGTCCAAGATGGAATAAAGCAGGGCTCAGATCCTCACAGTCTCCTGAAATGGACAGAAACAAAGTGTCCAGATCTTTTTCTGCCACAGACAATAATTTACCCTGTTTTAAAAGAGAACAAACTGGTCACTTTGTCCTGAGTCCGGATGGATTAAAGGCTCTTTCAAAGAACATTTAAATGTGCTTAATTTGCATTCAAACCATGGAAAAAGCAAAAAAGGGACATCTGAATACTGCTACAGAAGTGGCTACAGGTACTTCTCTAAAGTTTTATGGGAAATTTAGTAGATATATATAAATAAATAAAAACATGAGCTATGCAGTAATTATGTTGTATATTGAGGTAACAAGATTCAAATTATTCAGGAATATAAAGGACTACATGGCTCTGGTCTATTTTTTACACAAAGACAGGGTTAAAATACTATTAAACAAAATTGAATCACGATTAAACCAGGTTTAATCTAGTGTTGTCACAATACTAAAATTTTGAGGTTCAATACCTTGAGTATCATGACCAATCCAAGAAGAATACCTAAACATCAGCCTGAACTGTCTTTAGATAAATTTATTTTAAATTGAGTTTTTTTTTTTTAAGCATTTCAAAAGACCTTTTAAAATTTAAAACTGTACAGTAAATATTTTATGTGCAATGTAGCAGCAGCATTAGACATTAATAAATGAATGACCGCTAATGAGAAAATTTACTTAATTGTCAAGAAAAGGTCTTTGTGGGTGAATTATGGAAGCATGAAACCCAAAAAGGGCCTTTATTATTTGTGCTTTATAATCCCAAAATGAAAGTCTTTTATGTAAAAAGTCAATTTTTCCAAAGTGACAAAGAACTCGTTCACCTCTGATCATTACAAAAGCTAAATATCTAAATATTGACTGACCGCTTTTATCAGGGTTGACTATTGATCAGCTGCAAAGATAAAAAAAAAAGCAGCTTCAAGAAGTGATATGAGAGTTCACTAGGAGTTATTTTTAATCTTTAGAGAGAGGTGACTGAGTCAAAACTGTCGGTCATGTTTAATTCTGTTTTATGTAGCTGACACTCTCTAATTTTCTCCATAAATCATATTTTAACCAGTCCTTTATCTCACTCTTTGTTTACCAGGCGTTATCCCGATGCAAAAGTCATCAACTTTGGCACATGGTTCATCTTCAGTTTCCCCATCGCCATCATCATGTTGGTGCTGACCTGGCTCTGGCTCCACTTCCTCTTCCTTGGCTGCAAGTAGGTAGTTGTGTGCTCTTTATCCATTGTCAGGAAACAGGAGGTGACCCTGTTGGTTGTGTGTAGCCTGGACTCTTGTATCCATAAAGCTCCTACAAACTTTAATTAACACTACAATTATTATTAGGTATTATTAAAAGCTGGATAGATTGTCCCACTGTGTTAGCTATTCAGACACCGGAAGAATTTTAAAGGGATAGTCCAGATTGTTGTTAAAGGGAATGAGATACTTAGGCATATATGACTTATTCCCTACAATAGATATTTGTAAGTACAGTTTGGAGAATCTGTGCAAGTGTATGACATAGAAGGTATTTACAAGCACTCTTTAGTTACAGTGGCGACTGACAATAAGCCCTCACCATCTTAAATATTTTCTTAAGCAAACGGCGATCTTAACTGACAAATTTCCTGTGGGAAACACTGTTACATGCATACATTTCATCATGGTTATGCTTAACCTCGACCCTGTGTCTGAACTAGTTAAAAAATGAAACTAACATGGCTCCTTTCTAGTTTGTTCCATAGAGCCTTACATAACTCATTTTCCAAGCTAAATAAATTACATTTTATTTCCAAAATGTGAGTAATTTATCAGCAACATATACTGTGTCTAAGGACCACACATTTAAATAGACATTGAAGTTGTTCAATGTTATAAATGTTAAACGTGAACCCATATTTTCAATGGCCCCATTTACAGCATTCAGTCTCTATGGAGTGGCCTCTGTCTGTTTCTGAGTGTAAGTATCTAACACAAGCAGATTTATAAACTACTGAACGATCCCTGTGAGGCATTAAAGGGAGTGAGGGCAGGCTGCTCTTCTATAACTACTTATTTAACCCTTCCATTAATGTTTTATAGACTGCTATGGTGTTTTCAGACTGACAGCACTACTGACGTTGCTGGCTTTCCAGATCTGACCTTGTTTTAACTCTAGTGTGCCTGGCTTCATAAACTTAACGCAGTGACAGAAACTCTCAGACAGTGAGCTTCTAATGGCTTCTGTTTTAACACAATGGAGTACGTCAAACGCCATTTAACTGTCATTGGTTTTATCATATCCTGCTGCATTGTCCTGTACAGGTGTGTAATTACAGGTACAATGCTCTGTATGTGTCATCACTGTGGACACTGTGATAATCCCACTGTCTGCAGCTTTGTTAACCACAGCCTTATGTGCCGACTAAGACTAAATATCAGTGTCAGGGCTGTGTGGTTTATTTGGTGTTATTTTGTGTTGCAGCTTCAGGGAAACATGTTCGCTGAGTAAGAAGCGCAAAACCAAAAGAGAAATGCTGTCGGAGAAAAGGATCCACGAGGAGTACGCCAAACTGGGACCCATCAGGTGAGTTTCAGCTTCAATGTTTGGGTCAAATTTTGCACTTGTTACATTGTCTTTAACAACGCCAACCTAGAAAAAGCTGAATTTAATAGATCCCCAGGGATTATAAACTGAGCACTGCTGAAGGTGAAGCACGCTCATGTTTCATTTTGAGCACAATGGATATTGAATGATTAACGTTTAGTATTGTGACCTTTAAAAAGAAATAACTACATATTTTAACTCTCATCAGAGTTAATTTAACAGAACCATGTACTTTATACTTTTAGGCCAAAAAAGTATGAAAAAAACATGCAAATCATAAAAAGCTTTTGTCAAAACTGACATTTCTATGGTCTTTTATGGCCAATTGAAAGACCTTATAACCAGTGCAGACAATGTCAGAAAAAAAAAAAAAAAAATATATATATATATATATATATATATATATATATATATATATATATATATATATATATATATATAATTCGTAATTTAGCCATTAATAATGGCTATTTTTGGTGAAACAGCAGATATAATTTTTTTTTCAATCATAGTCTTTAGGACATGTGAACAGCTATGGTAGCCCTGCAGGGACATGCTGTCATCTGAAGTAAGTCTGTATTCAAATGGTCATAATACTAATTAAGTCAGTATTAAATGAAACAAAATTATTTAATGCATAAATGTCTGAATCCTTTAGCAAGAATGTGTTGAAACAGAAACATGAGTGGGCCTCAGTTCTTCTGCTCTGGTGCAGCTTTAGAAACAAGAATTGCTCCTACAGACCTTTAGATGTCTTTTTCCCACCCAAGATAGCCAAATAAACAGAGTGTGATTATTAAGACACTATTAAGTATAACTATTAAGACATAGTTCTGATGTGTGTTACATTATGTTCAGCTGTCTGCTACAACAATTTACATGCTTACACTTTTAATTCCACATATAATGACATAATTGTCATGATATATTATTATTTCAGAAAGTAAAGAGCAGTATCTTTTTGGGGATTTATGTTCAGTGGTTTTAATCCATGTCAAAGTATCCCATTACCACACTGCATTTACTGTGATCACAAAGTTATCCACCATATATTTGACAGGACTATGTGAAAATCTTAGTTTACACTGAAGGTTTTATGCGCTGGTGTATTATCTGCTGCCCTGTCACTCGTTGTTTGTAGTGTAATTGCTGTTGGTTTGTTTGTGACAGTTACCCTGAGGTGGTGACCGGTGTTTTCTTCATCCTGATGACTCTTCTGTGGTTCACCCGAGAGCCAGGTTTCGTGCCGGGCTGGACGTCTCTGTTTGAGAAGTAAGCAGCCACAGTTATTAAAACCCTTCTGCTACCAGTGGAGCTGATATAAACTGTTCTAAGATGATGTGCCATTGCTCATATATGTTCCAATTCATTTTCTTTCTCTCAGAAAAGGCTACAGGACTGATGCCACTGTGTCTGTGCTGTTGGGATTCCTCCTTTTCCTGATTCCTGCCAAACGTCCCTTCTCCTCCTCCTGCTGCAAAGACACAGGTCAGGGTCATATCAAACATTTAGACTGTTGCCACCACAACAAGGTCCTCTGCAATTTTAAATGAAAAAGAAAACCATTAGGAAATCATTTAATGATATAAACACTAACATTTAAGACTGTACTTTATTGTCATTCAGGGTATATATAGAACATTTCCACAGTATGTGTTGCTGGGAAATAGTCCAAATTTTGGTTCAAATAGGCACATTAAGGCACTTATACTGGGGAGTGCTAATTCAGATAAATGAACAGAATACGTTTTAAAGTTGTTAGTTGTTAAAGAAAGTTTGTATTCAGTGGCCCTAAGTCTGTGTCGTTGCTCCTGTCTGCTCTTCTAAATTAGGAGTGTGCTGACAATCATCTACTGTAAGAAAGAAGTTACCTTTCTCTAAGGATTTTCAAGGTTGTGTCTTGATGTGCTTGCTGCAGTTTAAACCATCTCTGGGGCGTTTGATATGAGTGCAGCTCAGTTGGATAAGTGTGAACCTCAGAGCCACCAAACAGTGCTCTCAGTTCACTTCATACTGAACTCTGGTACAGTTCCATTAAAATGTGAACCCAAAGCTGAGTGCAGATGTACAGTATGAATGAACCCAAACGGAATGAGTGTCAACTTATTAAAACAAAATGAGCAGAGAGTCAACGTGGAGCACTTTTGGTGCAAACTAAATGTAAACACAGCCTAAGACTTCCTTCTACTAAATACTGGACTGAACTGCTCTATATTGTTCTGTTGAATCAGAAGAGGACTCAGACTCTCTCAATCCAATGATCACCTGGAAGGACTTTCAGAAGCTGATGCCGTGGGAGATTGTGGTCCTTGTTGGAGGCGGCTATGCGCTGGCCGCTGGCTGCAAGGTACTCATTACTAATCTTTACTCTGGGATCATCTGACCGCACACACTGAGGACTCAGGTTTTTATTTGTAGGTGTCGGGCCTGTCTGTGTGGATCGGACGACAGCTGGAGCCCATGAACGGTCTCCCTCCGTGGGCCGTCACCCTGCTGGCCTGTCTGCTGGTGTCTGCGGTCACCGAGTTCGCCTCTAACCCTGCGACTCTCACCGTCTTCCTGCCCATCCTGTCTGCACTGGTAAAGCTCACTCACATAAACAATACCTCTTCACACATCATTAACAGAGACTGTAGAGTCTTTTAAAGCAGTACTGCCTCCTACCACCTGTCCATATGATCCAAATCCAAACATGTATATATCACCTCTGCCAGACACTCATCTAATGTTTTCTCAGTAGAACCTCCATAGTTTTATATTACTGCCTAACATTACTAACATTTATGTCACTCTTATTTTTGATGTCCTTGCTCTTCCCTGTCCCTCCACAGTCAGAGACGCTACAGATCAACCCGCTCCACACTCTGATCCCGTCCACCATGTGCGTGTCATTCGGTGTAATGCTCCCAGTGGGAAACCCTCCCAACGCCATCGTCTTTAGTTACGGCCACGTGCAGATCAGTGACATGGTACGACACACTCACACTGCACCTGCAGCATCTCCATGAGGCTGGGTTTAAAGGTCCTGCTGTGTTTGTTCGAGGACTGCATCATTATCACATAATCAACAACTGCAATATCCATATTGTAAAGAACTGCTTGTATCTCAATAACGTTATGGCATTACGTGAGACAGACATTTGAACATTTCAAATCTTAACATTATCGCAATATTCAACATAATTATTGCCTTTCAAATGTAGGGCTGCGGCCATCGATTATTTTAGTAATCAAGTAATTTATCTATTATTTGGTTTGATTAATCAAGTATTCGGATAAATAGTGTAACTACATATTTTTAAAAACACAGTTCAAATAAACAGATATAACATTTAAGATTTGAAATAACATTAACATGTATTTATTCTTGATTACACGTCCATTAGCATTGTAATGAGATTTCCATTTCACATTATTAAATGTGCATTGTAAATGCAAAACAAATTAAATACATGAGAATAAAAGGCTATTAAATAAGTAAGAAAACGCTTGAAGTAAAAATGCTGTCTATTAGAGTATGATCCATTATCATAGTATGTTTCAATGCATTTCAAATGCCTTTAAAACTATCTAAGGATCAGCCTAAAGCATGGCATTAAATACACATTTAAAAATAAATAAATAAAAGGGTCATTCAAAAGCTGTCGTAATGTGCATGTGTAATAATAATCTAATAATAATAATAATAATCTTTAATTAGCGGGGGAGAGAGAAGGCTTGATGGTGCTAACACAAAGCTAACAAACACATGAGCCGAGTCCTTCCCCGAGACGGTGATTCTTGCGCTAATATTGAAGGAACAGTTATTTGCACATGTGAGGACCTTAACCAGACAGTTTAAAGTAAAGCTCAAACAGCTGCAGAGAGAATGAGGGTTCAGCTCCAGATGTAGGTAGTTCTCATCATCAGCTGCAGAGACTACACTGAAGAACACACACTGTAAATGTCTCAGCGGGCGTGTTAAAGTGGCTGTAGCTGCCAATGATCAAAGCATTTTGCTAATCAAATTACTTGATTTATTTAATGAATCTTTTCAGCCCTAATCAAAGGTTTTCCTGCCATAGTTTTGTCCACTTCTATTCCTCCTACTGAAAGATGACAAATGGCAAATCTATATGCAAAAATGCAAAGCTTTTGATTGAATAAAACCATCATAAATGCAAGTCATGCAAGAATATGTTCTAAAAAATAAACACTTTTCCTTAAGCAATGCCACATATTAAACATATTTAACCACTGTTTGATGTTTCTGCCCAGTCAGTCATCCTGCTAGATAAAAAACAAAGATGGCTACTTCCAGGAGGGTATTTTTGAGCTTTAAATGAAAACTTCTTGACAAATAAATCTGTATGTCAACTGTATAGTACAGCATTTTACACAATGCAAATAATGTTACATAAATAAACACTGGCAGCAGGAGATTCTCACTGTAACAATACAATATTATATTTAGTGGGACCACCATTCAGATCAGTTTACTAACAGCTAACATTTTTCTTTCCTTTCCTCTCCAGGTAAAAGCTGGTTTTGGAGTTAACCTTATTGGAGTGGCCGTTGTCATGTTGGCAATCACAACATGGGGGGTCCCTCTCTTCAATCTCACAGAGTTCCCAGTTTGGGCCGTGGCCAGAAATGTCACCGGGAGCTTATAACACTCAGCTACACCGTCCCAGGACCAGTGGCAACAAGGAGAGACACAGACAGGAGACATACTAAAACTATAAGAGGACTGCTTTTTCCAGTTGATTGCACACTGGTTACACAAAGACATTAATATATATTTTTGGATGTAATTTCAGCCAATACAATGAATGCCTTTGCCAAAGTGGCCACTGAGGGGAGCTCTCCAGTGCACAAGAATATAAAAAAAAACAAAATGGTGAGCTTTGAAGCCAGATAAATGCATAACTTTGACCGAACAGCATACAGACAACACCATGGTGCTTCTAGTGACACCCATTTATTTTAGCGTTTGTATTTTTTAGACCTAATTCTGTATCTCTGCAGCTTATTGTGTGCATTATGTCTCTGCCAAAGGCTCATTTAATCAATGAGCTGAACGTTTTAAATGCCAATAGTGCCAATAGTTTATAATGACAGTAAGCACTACACAATAATATATGTACTGTATGTGCCACTATAGGATCCTGGCTGAGAAAAAAAACTGTCTTGAATGATTAAGCAGCAGAATTAACAATGCACAATAAAAGTTGAATGTTTTCTTCAGGTACAAAGCATCAGTAGCTAAAATAATGAACAAATAATTAAGATAAATGATCATGTGATTGTACAGTTTTGGGGTAAAAGATCAAGTCACTGTTTTTATCGTCTGTCAAATCAAACATGTCTTTGTTAATGAAATGTTTGTGACACTGTACTTGTCAAATGTTACAGGATAGAATTTATATTTTTACACAAATCTAAATGTAATCTGTCATTTTTTATATGTCGCATAACAAGTATAGGACTAAGTATAGACAAGATAACTTATTTAGTTCTACCAAAGGTTCATGTTGTTGCAAACAAACCCTTTTAACCGAGGGCTGTATTCTTTCTTTGTAAATAAATATAAATGAAAATGTGTGTAATATAAAGTGCCTATTTTCAAATGAGCCGTTACTGTTTTATTACAAATCTCAATAGTTTATTCATATAGAACAGAAACATGTGTGATAGTAAAATAAAGAACAGGAATACTATGCTAGAGTTTGTTTATTTGTAAAATAAAAACTATACCCTCAATGACAAAGTTCCTAAATGTCAGAGTGATGTGATCTATTTTATCTAAAAGGTTTTAGTTCTGCCTGTCTGCCCCAGGTAAAGCGCTAACAAATGTTAAAGATTATTAACAGTTTGAAATTGACAGTAGAGTGGGACAGTATGAAATTCAAGAGAAAAAATGTAATCATAGCAGTTAGAACTTTCATTTCCAGATAAATATGAACATATGAAAATCATTGGGTTGTTACAATAGTTACAAAACAAACAGGCCACAAATCTATAATCTCTTTATTAAATAAATTAAATTAGTCCCTTAAGGCAGGGCTTTAAACTCACTTCTCTCTGTGTGTTAGCTGCATTGGTGTTAAAGGCCTATCCATTTCATCAAGTGACTTCAGAGAAAGGTTTGCTTTTGCAACAATAAAACTAAATTGATAGGATCTGTTTTCTAAAAAGAAGTGGACCACAAAGTCACCCTAAGTCTGGTTTGAATATACAGCTTTGTTCTGGATAGTCCCACACAGTTTCTTCCCAACATTCACCCAGTCAGTGCAACACCAATTTGATTTGAAGTTGATGTTTCATCAGCTCATATTACAAGAATAGTGTCTCAGTATTAATGGTTTTTAATAATATTCTGAATTTTCTTAGAACTACAGTAAACCTTGAAATTGTTATCATCTAATACCGAGATGTAACAGAAGGGAGCAGGAAGTAGAATAATGATTGTTTGTTTCAAGGCCATTCTAAAACACACTAATGTACATTTACTTATTATCACTCTTAGATCTCAACTCTGTACAAATAAATAACACTCACAAATATACAAACAGGTCAAAGTGACCAGGCTCAGTTGTTACTTGAGTGTGTACAAATCATTTTATGCCTCTCTGGTTTTCCTAAGTTTTAGTGGTTACGAAGGCTGTTTAGGGCCTTCAGCAGGTGTGAAGCCTTCTGTTTGCATTTTCTCTTTGTATTTCAGGAAGTCTCTCCTCTTTGTGAAATACTTGACCTGAAAAAGAAGAGAAAAACAATGCAATGTTTAGTAGGGTCTTCTAGATCTTGATTCCATTTTGAAGCTGTATCTTTGCCTCTTACATAACATTTTTGGGCAACAATAACCCTTTAAACACATTACTCATATAGTTCCATTAGTTTATTTTTTAAGAAACAATAATAAAAGAATTAACAAGAAACAAGATAGAAACAATCTCTATACTTGTACTAGACAGAAAGTAGCTCAAAGTGCAATGATGCTTGGCTAAATAGACTCAAAAACTGTCTCCCTTAAAATAGGTCACTGATAAAACATCTGTGAAACCGATGTGGAGCTTAAATCTGTGTATGACTCACAGTAATAAAGTGAATATATGCATCTGTACAAGGTATCAGATAGTGCCCAATAGGTATTTGTACTCATTCTGGAGATCCCCAATGAATGTAAAAGAATTACAGTAGACATGCACATATTTTGATTATTGGCTTATAGAACTACTAAAATATCTTTAGATGTATTAAGTGTTTAGATACATACAGTTCATTGTAAAAATAGGATATATTACCCACTGTGCAGGACACTTGTCTTCAAACTCATTTTGAAAACGTTGACAGGTTGCCACATTGTTATTGTGATCATCCATACATTTCCACAGCAGGTCCCTGGCCTCCCAGCAGGCCCTTCTCTCAGCTGAGTTTGGGGCACTCATTGCTGCTTGTCTGAAAATATATGAATTAGTCTGTGGGCCAAGTCGAACTATAAATAAGTTTACTAACTTCAGAGGTAAATAATAGTAATAATGTGCAGTTATGATCTTACCACGCATGCACACACACACAGTGAGATATATAAAATATATCTATATAGTACAAAATACTATTTTTGCAAAGTTCTATCTTTTACCATTAATAGTGGCATGCTATTGCTTCAATTCTTGTCAGGTTATGCATGTTATTAAGAAAATACTATATATTAACATGTCTCTTTTTACTGTGTATTTGAGCTTTGAGCTTTAGTCATTTCAAAATCTTAAACCATTTACCAGAAACGTTACTGTGTGAGTATAGAGTAAAAGCTAATTATTATCAATGTACACTGCTGTCCAAACCAGTCAACACTCAGCTGCTTGTTTTAAGACTAGATTTCTATACAAATTCAAAACTCACCACGCTGTTTCTCTTCTCGGAAACCGCTAATATTTATCCGTCTACTTTATAAAACATTAAAATACAAACTTAGTTGTTAAAATAAGTATTTTGTAACGTGTCAAGTTCAGTAAAGCTCTACAGTTCCGAAGGGCGCCTGGACTTCCTCGTCGCTACGTGATGACGCCATACAAATGCTCAGCGGTGATTGGTTAGTATAAACTGATGACGCTTTATTTAACTGCCACATCCATCGCCCAAGTAAAGAAGTGTGAATGAACCAAAAATGCAAATAATTACGGATAACACCGACCTGGATTCTTTTATTAAAAGAGTAGAGGATGAATCACACTCTAAATTTGTTACTCACTCTGTGGACCGCAGTTACGGAGACAAAGGTAATGGATTTAAAGGAAAATAGAGGTATTTAAACAAACGAATGGTTGATAGCTTGATGATTGTAAAGCCAAGAATTGGTTAATTAGATAGTGTTACAGTGAATATGAGAGTGTGACTGACTAGAAAAATGAGAAAATGTTGTTGTCACAAGGTTATGTGTTGTTTTTTTTTTTTTTCAGATTGGCAGCCTTTATCCACAAACAGAGTCTACTGGCAGTGGTCTGGTGGCTCAGGGATGCCAGCTATTGAGTTCTCAGGGATCCCTTTTATGTTTGTTGGGTCTAAAAGGCTTGCGTGCCATCGGGGGAAAGACCGAGCTTTGGCCCAGAAGAGGAAGTATGCAGAAGAAAAGGCCAAAAAGATGGTGGGTGGCCACAAATACACGTTCAAACAGGGACTTTTATTGTTTTCTATGTGAACGCATTGCCAGTCCCAGATTAAGTCTTTTAAATAAACAGGAGTCCCACATGTCCTGGAAAACATGGACAATTGTACAGCAGTTTTGAAACCCTTGAAATGACCATAAAGGTGACTAAACTGTATTGAGAGACTATCTAAGGACAACGTAGTGGTTTGCAGCAATTTTTATTTTAAAGAGAGACACTGGGTACATTGAGTGTTTAAAACTGGGATAAACTAGTGTTTATACAGATACTTGTTGGGACAAGGGACAGTCCACATCAAATAGGAACATGAAGGCTGTTTACCTATTGCCAGGATTCTTCCTTCAAAGGTGGCTCCTCCAGTCGGCTCCTCCCAAGTCAAGATTAGAGTCCTGGGTAAGTCTTTTGGAACAGGTTTCAAAGTGGCCAAGCTGCGCAGTGGCTTAGTGGTAGAGGGGCTGTCCTATAACTAGAAGGTTGTGTGACGACCCAGCTATTGAACTTCCCCTTTAAAAGGGTTGGCTTGTGTGGAGTGGGTGGGTCGTCAGGTGTGGTTTACCTGAGAGAGGGGAGGGGCTTAGAGTATATATAGGCCAGCCTGCCTTTGTTCTCTCTCTCAATCTCTTGCTCTCTTTTAGGTGAGCCACCATTTTTGGGTAAAACCTTTCGTTTGTCTGTCATAGTAAATCAAATGACTTAATAAATCAATTGGCAATTTACCTTGTTGGTCTGTGTGGATTCCTCACTTTGCTGCTAACCAGAGCTAGTTGGTAACACCTGTTCATACTGTCATTGTGTCTTTGGGCAATACACTTAACCCGCCTTGCCTCCAGTGACACAGTACTGGTGTATGACTGTAGGAGAATGTTTATTGACAGCATAATGACTTTCTCATCTCCGTCAGTCTGCAGACGTAGCTTACCACCAGTGTGTGACTGTGGAGTGAATGAATAATGTAAGTGCTTTGAGTTTCTTGGGCAGAAAAAAAGCACAATATTAAATCTAATGCATTCATAATCAAAAGTAGTTTGGCTGCTTTATCAAATCTTTACAAAAAATAATAAAATGAAAAACCATGTCCAAGATTTTTTTTTTTTAATCACAGTCTAATGTTGGTGAGAGTCTAAAACTGAAAGAAAAAAAGGACAGAAACATTTACAGAAAGACTTCCTGAACCTAATAGTTAGTTACATTAGTTGATGTTTACTTATTTATTTAAGTCTTGTGTATTTTTTGTAAAAGGAGACACCTGAATGTGACATATTCTGCATGAGTGACTCAAAAGCCTATAGCATCATCAGCTGACATGACATCGGTGATAAATCTCACTAACGCTAAATTAAACTGAACTTTATTGGAGTTTATTGAGCAAATTTTTTCAAAATTTAAAAACACAGCACATCTACACATGTATTTAAACTGAATTTTCTCAGCTTTAAGCTGTACTTCTTTTTCTGTTGCCTCATTTTCAAAACACATGATGTATTGTGGGTAGGGAAAGCCACTGACAATCCACACATGCATCCTGGGTATTTTGGCCAAACCGGAGGTGGGGTTTAGAACCAAATGGAACACACCGTCAGCAGCTGGTTTCCTCCAAAGGATCCTGGCAATTAGGAAATGTCTATAGTCTCTCTAAACATACATGTATAGTTGTAAAATAAATGATGTCATTCACCTTGTGTTATTAATTATTTGTGCTGTGAAGTATATTTACTAAAGAACTTCTACTGAGCCAAAATAACCACTAAGCAAGTGTTTATAATGTTTGTAATTGTTTGTAATTCTGTCACATTAAACAGGTGGAGGACTACAGTTTTTCCAGTCGGACTCGCGCTCAACACACAAAAAAGGTGGGATGTCCTGCAGCTATATCAATTAGCAAGATTGCATCATTCCCTAAATTCAAGGTTGGTGTTACAAATCTTCTGCTGCATTAATAAACTGATATGATGTACATGGTTTACTTCCTGTTCTAGATGTTTTTTTGTCTTAGATTGACCTGCACACCTGTGGACATAAGCAACTACCTGCTTTTTAAACATCTATGTATGTGTTTCTGTACATGATCACTATTATAATTTGTATATACTTACATTCTAGGTGAATGACAACAAGGAGAGGAGCAGGAAGAAAGCCTCCAAAATGCTGAGAATGGCTTTACAAAGAGACCCTATTATGTGGGAAAGCTACTTCGCTGTGACACACCAAAGAGAGCACAGCGGCCATGAAACAGAAGAACTGGTGAACGGAAAGAAAACAAGAAGTAAAAGACAGAGTAAGTTTAAAAGTGGGTTTGCCTTAATGTTTAACTCTCAGGTACATAATGTGAGTCGTCATGTGATGGTTCAACTTTATTTTTCATTTACATTTGTCAGTTCTCCTTCCTGACATGTGAGATTTCAATTTATTTTGACACAACCTTCACAAAGTATGTAGAGAACATATAGTACAACCCAGAGCTGTAACACATCAAACCATTACCAAACCAAATAAACAATTAATTAAAAGTAAATGAGTTTGGGGACTTCTTAACCTTTTAATGAACAGGTTAGACAGTAGTTAGTCAGGAATCCAGAAAGACTGAGAGAACAACAAAACCGACCTAAGCTAAAAGGAGTGCAGTGGCTCAAGTAGTAGAGTTCAATTCAGGAACAGCTCATACTATCGTTGTCTCCTTGGGTTTAGAGGTCGGAGAGGAGTAGGCACAAAATGGCTGCCACATCTCCACCACCAGTGTGTGACTGCGAAGTGAATGAATAATGGACTCTTTTACCCTGCTTGTCAACAGCATACAACACTTACCTGTTTTAATGATGATTCGATATTATGATTTTCATTCATTCCCTACCACTTAGTTACACCCAGAGTTAACTGTGAGGCCAGAACAGTCTGGTCCGTCAGGTTTGGTTTCAGGGGAAACTCCTCCCTCTAGAGATATAAGCTCAGCTCTCTTACCAGTTGATCTCAGAATTAATAAAGTCTCTTGGAATTAGAGACAAAACATCTTCACCTTGAAAACTGAGTCCAGATGCTTTTACGTAAACCTTTTTTTACCCAGGGTTAAAAATATAGTTAGTCAGTTAGTCATGGGGCTGACATTTAGAGACAGACGGTGACAGAAACCACTCTCACATTCATTCACTAGGGACACTTTTAGATTTGCAGAAAGACTGGAGTCGGCTGAGTATGTTTGAGTCGGGTTTTGAACTCACAACCTTCTTATTGTGTAACTTGTGAAGTACTACTCCACCACTAGTGTGTGATGTGGTATTTACACCACATAGATTTATTGAGAAGGTAATAAATCCAAACAGTCCAAGTTTAGTTTTTGAACATGTCCAATCTCACAGAGGGGAACGTGTTTGGGGAAGGAGGAGTTAGATTTTGAATAAAATAATAGAGGTTTTCATTCAATCCCAAGAAAAGATAAAACATTTGTGGTCTTGATTGACCTAAAAATCAGTTTGCGGCTGAGACAAGATCATCTTTACAAAATAATCTTAATATCAATCTTAAGACCAAGACTTAAGAAAACTGTCAGACAGAGATGATGACTGGGAAGAAACAGTTTTGAGCTGGGGGTCAAATCTAGGTCCTTCCATTTCTGTGGCACATGCTCCATCAGGTGAACCACCAAGATGCCCCAAAATACAGTACATTGTCTTTTTAACCTCTGTGCTACGTATGTGTTGTCCTTTGATCCTATAATCTCAGGATATGAGAGAAAACCAGACGGATGATTTTGTTTTTGTCAGGTGGAGCATTAAAAAAAGACTTTAGTGGGAAGTATTTACAAAAAGATGTGACAAAAACAAGAAACAGTGTTGTCTATTTCTTTCTTTGCAGAGGATCACGACACATCAGACTGTGCTATGCCGCCTCCAAAACGTGTCAGAAAGACATATCTGAGGAAGAAGTGTGTCAAACTCACCAAACAAATCCTGGACAAACTGTATTTTATCGAGGACCAAGACAAACTGGAAGAACTGTCAGTGAAACTAAGCAGCCTGTTGGACGACCTCAGGCCGCTTAGCAACAGTGAGAACGAGAGGCCGCTGCATCTGGACACAAAGAGGGCCAGGGTTTCATCAACTTTTTCAAACTCGGTGTCACAAAAGGCCATTCAGAGACTAAAATCTAAGTACACAGAGAGAGTGGGGGCACACACTAAAGTCTGCAGGAAGTCCATAACACAAGTGCCTGCCTGGCCGGTCCACACTGTGGCAAATACACTGTAAATATTATAAAGAGAATTGTTCCACATCCTAATAATGAGCTGTTGTAAATAATTTATTCAAAACCTGAGAGTTTACATCTCAATTAAACGTTCTTTAACAAATTATTAATGCTTCATACTACATTTTTTGGTGTTAATGTGATGACAATAGGCCCCAGTTCAAACCATGACATTCTTTTTTTGTGATTTTTTTTTTGTGCCTTATTGCTGTCATTTTGTAGCAGTTATTGTGTTTTATGGCTTATTTAGATCCTTTTTGTTTAATTTGTTGTTATAACATTTAAGATGTCTGTGAAGGTTCTCACTCATCCAGGACATCTTGAAGCAAAGGTTTGAGTAAAGGTCTCTATTACAAGAGACTTTGTCAATTCATAATTTACAAAGGCTCTTGTAATAGAGACGAAACGTCTTCGCCTTGAAAACGAAGTCCAGATGCTTTTACTCAAACCTTTGCTTCTATAACATTTAAGGTTCTTTATTTGTCTCCCTTGGGATAAATTTGTCTTGGATCAGGGGAACTGCTCAAATAACAACAGATATAAACCTCCAAACAACTATAAGATCACACAATATTTACAACAAAAAAAGACAGCAGCAAATAAAGTGCAGGGTGTTTCCGTTTGTTCTCCCTCACGTTATTAATAAGTTTGACTAATGAGGGAAAAAAGGACACAGAGGAGACCTGTATCTCTGTATCCAGAGTTTATCGGTGAGTATTCAGAGGTGGCAATAAAGTGTTGCTAGTCTGAGGATGGTTTGCTCAAACAGTTCTGGTGGGGAATATTTTTCGAGCTTGAGAATTTATCTACCACAGCAGTGTAACTGCTCAAGATCATTTTTTTTACGGGCAACATATCTTCTGTTTTTCCAAACTGAGAATGTGCTGACAACTGCTGTAGGAAGTAAATCTGTTCCAGAAGTGTCTAATAGAACCACATTTACAAAATAATGAACTATTCCTTTAAAACACACACATTCCAGTCATGGGCCCTTGTGTGAATGCACTGTACCCATATGTTCACAACTCTAATTGACTAAATTACAATTCATTTATCTTTTATAACCCTTATAAACGTATTACAATGAGTTGCAGCAAAACTACCAATCACATCACTTTGATTGAAATGTCCAGTCACTGTGGTGTCCCTGCGGCTGGTCCATTAACCATTACTAAAATGTACCAGGTGATGGCGCACTTCGTTCAAGAACAGGATTATGTCTGAGTTTAAACTTGTATCAGCAGTTTGTTAAAAGGCAACAGGTGTTTAATTCGCTAGCCTGCATTATATAATAGGCTACTGTCTGCCCATTACAGGTATCTCACCAGGACATCAGGCTACTCAACTTGAACAATATGCTTTAAGCAGCCCCTGTGAACAAACGGACTAGTCTGGTGCAACATCCACTGGGTGCATTTTTCTGAACAGCCTCTACTTGTGCATGTCACTGCCTCATCAGGTCTATCTTGTGTTTAATGATTAGTTTTCATTTAGGTTTAGGTTTTAACATTATTGTTTTATTTATCTGTGCAAATATGTTTTATATTTTTACACTGTTTTAGCTTTTATTTGTGTTAGATATACAGTATATTGACAATGTTATTGAATTTTAGACCTATATGGAGTGTTTGACAGAGTGACTGATATTTTGTTGAAGGCTATGCTTATAGTACAATGAAATCTTCTCTATTTTGTTCTGTTCACAGTATAATGTCTGCACCAAAGTACACACAGTAGTAGGCTACATAGGCTGTCAAAGTTTACAAAAAAAAATCTTCTTTTGAGCTGACTTTAGCTATAACCTTACACAGAGGCAAGATACTTTGGATTCCTGCTTCACAACAGGAGGATTGTACGTCCCGAGTTCTCTTTGGAGTCTTCATGTCTTGCCTGTTTCACCGTGGGACAGATACCTCAGTTTACTCCCACCTTCCGAAGACATGGGATCCAGTGAATTAGTCTAAATTGTTCATAGTCAGTGGATGTGAGAGTAAATGGTTGTCTGTAAAATGTTAGCCCAGTCTTGCGATTTACCAGCCATCCACCTTATGCTCAGCTGCGATAGACTCTATCCTCTCTGACCCATAACAGAAAAAAAAATGAATGAACAGTCGAATACAGATGTAAAGTACAGATACAGACAAAAATGTTCTCTATTAAAAGTATCTCATAAACATTTCTACTGAAGTAAAAGTATTTAAGTACTGTTTTTCAGCTGTACTTCAAGTATAAAAGTAACTCAGATTGAACAAATAATTTATATATAATGTGTGGGATTATACTAATGTTGCTGATTAAACAAATAACATTAGTATCAGTGCAATAACTCTTTATTGTGTCCAGCTTTTTTCTAAATGACAGCAAAACCTTACTCTTTGAGGCAGAAGCATCCCACACTGAGCTGCATTCTGACATAAACAGGAGAAGAAATTAAGAAAAGCTGGCAGTAAACAAACTGAAACGACAACACAAAGTAACATTTAATGAAAAACAATGTCAAAATGCAGTGCAGTAGTAACTCTAATGGAGTAAAAGTTAAGAGTACCCTCCTTTAAAAAACTATTTGAATAAAGTACAGATATGTGGGAAATGTCTTCAACTACTTTGACAAAGAAACAAAGTATACTTTGATTTTTTTGGTTCCCTTTTAAAGTTTATGTGTAGGTTAAAAGTATGTGGCATGAGTTTTCCGCTGGAGTAAATGTATCCACCTGTTGTTGCTGGAGACGTTTGTTCATGTTTTATGTTTCACCAACTAAAAGCAGAATAAAAATCCTTGTTGTTGATTGACTCTGCTTGTTCCACAGTGACTGAGAGGAGTTGCGGTGGTTGCCATGGCGCTCTGCAGAAATCCCCCTCGGAGCAGTGTGTCTGAATGAAACGGAGCTCCTCTGATGAAGGGCTGAGGTGCCACCCCCTTCTCTTCTGTAAAGTAAGTGTTTGTTTCTCACTGCACAGTCTTTATTCACTGTTTATGTCACTCACCATTTACTCCCAGCCCACTTCAGCTCCGTGTGCTCCTCTGTCAACAGAGCTGATGGGACCCCAACCTTTCACTGTGCTCCACTTTTGAATTACGGTCGCATATGTTTGTGTGTATCAATCATCTATGGCACACATGTCAAACTCAAGGCCCGAGGGCCAAATGTGGTCCTTTACAATGTTTATTGTGGCCCTCTAATTTATTTTGTAGGTGATATTTTTGGCAAATCTCTCTACAACCTGTTGAAATTCAGCTAAACCTGTTCAAATCCTACTAAAACTTGTTCAAATACATATAAAAACCTGTTAAGATTTGACTAAAACCTGTCGAGGCCAATGGGAATTTATATTATTGCAAGTCATGTTGTCATCAGAACAATTAGTATTATACACTGCTAATGTTACTAATCTGTGTTACTAATAATTTAAACTTAGTTTAAACCGAGTGTGTCTGATTTGCCTAAAAATTATACTACATTATAAATGTTGCACTAATTCAGTGTGGTTAAGACCTTTTATCAAGTGTTTAATAAAATATTCAAACCAGAAGCCATGTATTGTTATGTTATGTCTTATTTTTATTGGCGCAGTCAACGTCAGTTTGCTTTCAGTCACATCACAGACACAGACAAAATACTTAAAAAATACTATAAAGCACTGCACAGAGATATCAGCAGCGTGAGACTGTTCTCTGTCTCTGCCTGATGCCACAGATGATTGACAGCCATGACATTAGCTCAGTGTCTAAAACATTACAGTTTGTAGCTGGATTCCCTTTCTGTTTTAAAAAGAACACTTGATATCCAATGTTTTCTATGAATATGTCAGTGAGTCCCATCAGTATATAGTTTCACTTTACATGTTTCATCCACACTGTATGATACTATTACAGGTCAATAGTGCAGTTAATCCCATGGACTAATAACAGCACAGCAAGCTTCATTCAATATCTTCACCCGACACCCTCCACATGTCGTACCAACAGGTCACATGGACGGCACACACACAGCAGGCATCGACCAGCAGCAGCAGCAGTTTGCACATTGACCAGCGTTAGACAGCGCTGTGAGCCCAATAGTTGACATCTGCTTGCCCTAACTGGACGTCAATACCTCTGTTAACTCTGAAAGGGTACCCAGTGCAACAGGAGGTCAGTCTGTAGGTACTTTTATGGCCATGTGTTCAAGGAGAATTGCTTTTAAGAGAATGCAACATCATATTTTTTTACCACGCAAATGCCCTGCAAGCTTAGGGGGCTCCTTGTGGACACGAGCAAAGGTGTTGGCCTGTTTGATGTGTGGATTGCCATCAAGCGATCAAAACAATAATGGTCATGAAGCCTAGGCAGACTGGCGAAAGGGAATACTCAGGATTTTCCTGGTGGGTCGGTCCGTGGTGGTGACCTGTGGTTGTGCTCCTATCCCATTTTGAGGCGCACATTTCACCACGAGCTGAAGTGCTGTAGGGCAGCTCGGCCAAGACATGGAGCAGCAGAGAGCAGAAACAAAAAACGTGCATTTTGTGCAAGGGCAAATTCATATTATCTGAAAAGACCATTTTATACAGTATATATAGTAAGATAATCAAAGAAAAGAAGACTTCTTCTCAAGTTTTTGCTAAGAGTAAAATTAAATTTTTAAATTTTAAAAAGAATTTTAAATGCTTAAAGATGAAAGGACTCTATATCATTTAGAATAAGTCAAAATGTGCTGTTAGAAGCACTTACCACTCTGCAATCAAGAAGAAAACACAAACCAGACTGGAAAGCTTAGCATAAATTCACTATAGGTTTATGTAATAATGCTTCAACATTCTTCAAGGCCAGAAACTCACAATATGGACTGCATTGTTTGACAAAATATTATGCTGTAGAACACTTTAAATTAAATTAAAAGTAAGTCGAAAAAGATACAGTTCATTTTTGTTGAACTGGTAACTATTGGCTCGAGCTTAAACAGGTCCTATCATACAGTTCAGTAAAGTTTTAAACTTGCATTATTTCATTCCTTTTTATTCTATTTGATAAAACTTTTAAATCACTAGAAGCATATTTTTATACAAATAATCTGTGAAAAAAAAAAAAAAGATCCTAATTCTCTGTTGAATGGGCTGTCAAATAAGGGACGCTCCCATTAGCTGCTGGTCAACGCTGGTTTAGTGACTATTTTAAGTAATTATTTTACCTAGTCTAGCCTTATACTTGCCAGGTAAGTATAAGTGTATACGATGTCTGTGAAGGTTTTCAGTCATCCAGGTCATCTTGAAAAATGGGCCCCCTAAACTGGGGGCTATTGCCCTGAAAACCCATCACAATGATCCACCTCTGTTTTGGCCTTTATATGACGTTTTGATAATTAACGGCAGTGGCCCTTCTCTGAGGTCAGGACTTGAGAAATGTAATCACAGTCTGAACCAGGTTTACTCATCACTAAAACAATAGAAAGAGCAGAGAACTACGCTGCAAAAGAAGGTAAAACACTTGCACATGCTTTAATCTGTAGACCATCGTGCAAAAATGTGGTTTATATTTATAAATATTCTCTGTCACTTAAAAAAACAAAAAACTGAGGTGCTCAGGCAACACACACAGACCTAAAACTGCAGCGAGAGCTTTTACCTTTGACTTGATCCTTCATGTGGCATAGACCTTTTAATGTGGGCTTCAGTTTGAACCAGTCTCATGCAGCTGACTGTGAGTAGTAAGGCACAAGAGGCACACTCTGGCACACCGAGGGTATGTCAGGGCTGTAGAGGCAGCCACCTGCAGCTCACAGCCTGCTGTTGTAACGGGAGTAATTATTTACAGTGCACAGGCCACAGATACTTGTGTCTTCTGTTTACGCAGAAAAACATTATACATAGTTACTGCACTGAAAGCACATAAAGATTATTCAAATACCATTCACGGTGTAAAGTGCAGCTCACTCTCACTATCAGCATGTAGTTGTTCCACAAAAAACATCAGTGTATGTTCACCTCCCCTTTGTGCTCTGTCCCGGAAGCACCACGGCTGAGGATAGTGTAACAGGCCTCCGGGAAAAATGTTGGCTCAACAAGTGAGACGAGGAAGAATGAAGAGGATTATGGTCTTAATGTATGATAATGAATGCACACAAAGTAACGAGAGCGGCGTGTTTTTGTCTCACACACAGCACCAACATCCTCCCGGCTCTCACTCTTTAAACAGCACTGTGTGTTTGTGCGTCTCATGGGAATGTCTTGGTTGAGGTCCTGGCCATGTAGGAGGTCCCAATCCTTTCTCAATGTGTTTATTAATCAAATTCATTGGATGGTGTTACAAAAGAGATAGCAGACATATCAACGAAGAAAAAGATCAAGGTTTGGTCAGTGTTGTTCTGTTAATGTGAAGACCTCACTGTTTAAAGTCTACTGTACTCCTCTGTACACAGTCCATTTGTGTCACTGTTATAAAGGTGCCAGTCTACAGAGTCTTACAGTTGCCATTAATGACAGTATGAGACACTGCTGAAAGCCCCTCGCTGCTGGAGCGCTAGTGCGAATGCTGGAGTTGCATCATGTGCAGCTTTGGTACGTTGTCCCATTTACAAATTCATGTGTAGGTTAAATGCATATTTTGATAATGCAGATAGTTTAAGCACCTAATAGCATATTGTAATTAAAGGTGTGACAAAAAAGACCTCAAGACACAATCTAGGAAATAAGTAATTCTGATGCTTTAAATGGTCTTTTTACAGAGAACCAGCTCAAAAATGAAAGACAGGAACAGAGTAAAGGGAAGTAATGTGAAACAGGGATAAACATTGGCTTCAATCACGTAATGTTTAACAAGGAGGAGATAATACAGGATCACATCAGCCTGACACTGAACTCAGAGCTAAAAGTTTAAGGTCAGCTCTTCAGTTTGATAATGTATTCGTATTTTGTGAAGGAAAATTTGTTTGGTTTTACATTTTTTTTAATGAAAAGCTGAAAAAAGGTCCCTCTGTTGGGTTTGACAAGTGAGGTTGAGGCCAGGGCGGCAAAAAAGAAAATTTTGTAGTGGCACTTTAACTAGAGAAGCTGTTTCGTAAAAAAAAAAAAAAAATGCCACTCATGGAAACGAATACCTCTATTCAATCAACAGAGAATCACTAAACAACCTGGGACTTTTTCATAAAAACACACCACATCAACACACTTTTTTCTTTAAATCAAATATATTTTAAAAAGCAACAGTGCTCTAAAATCTTGTTCTATATATTCTGAAGTTCCTTAGGGTTGCTTTAAATGAGCTGCTGAACTTCAGTCTTACATAAATACTCACAAACAAGGCTTGTGTTTTGGAGGCTAAAAAGACTCCAAGTGTAGATTCATAACAAAACCCAGAATTTACCCGAGCATTTTTTTATAGCACGTAGAACCGGTCTCGTGGTCATGAAACAGTTTATTGAGAACACATATTTTGAAAAGCAAGTTGTTATAGTCCACGCTCTAAACCAGACATGCGCGCGCTCTGCTCCTGTCAGAGGCCACTGTTTGAATACTAACGCTTTCATTAAGGGCAGTGGGCGGCGCGCGTAAAGACCCTACTCTCTCCACCGCATCCCGTGAACACTCTACGTCCAAAATCTCAGCCCCTCTCCAGATCTCACTCCCTCACTCACTCACCCCCACGAGCCCCGCCACACACGCTGCCAGTGGAGGGAGACATGAGGAGCTCGTAGTGCATCTTTTACGCACACTACTCTCGCGGTCTGCTCTTCGGCTTCACGTCGAGGCTCCTTTTTTTATCTTTATTATTATTTCGTCGTCGAGAGCATGAAGACGACACTGACACCGCGCGGGGCTCAGATGATCATCTACCAGCTGCTCCTCTTCAGTCACATAGGTAAGAGCCTGAATGGACGGATGCATGAGATGCTGTGGTCGCTGCGTGGAAACTGTAGCACGGCTGACTTGGTCTAAAAAAAATTAATCAAAATAAATTTGTAATCTAGAGCTGAGCGTGTTGCGTAATTTCACCCAAATATGACAGTTTGGGTGAATATAACGCGATGTTCAGTGATGTTTGAGCGGTGACAGTCTACTCTCGACTGAATTGTTGCTGAATGTCTCTGAATCACTCCGTATCCTCACGTGTTGGAGGGATGAGCGTCCACTGCACTGTGCACGGATCTTAAAGCTGGATTTGGCAAACATTTGTCTCGCTTCTGGTTGTGTCTCTGTGTGTGTAGTTAATGAGTGCCAGGCTGTGCTCCTTATTTTGAAGAGTGGATTCCTCAAATGCGCAAAACGGCAGTGTTTTCTTAACATGGGTTAATTTAGCAGCTCATATCTATTGTAAAGATGTGCATTATTGGTATATGTGGATTTAGGATGTTGTAAATTGGTCTATCATGGTGTGGCCGAACTCTCTCCAGTCTTTCCCTCCATAACAAAAATCTTCCCAGGAGTGCTTCTTGTAAATCGAATCAATTGAATTTTTTGCATTAAAAAGAGGATACAATTGTAACAGTCATTTAAGAAGGTGTTTTATGAGAACATCTACTGTACAGACTGTGCATGAATCAAAGTCTGCCAATCTGTTGGTGAATCTGATTATTAGACACTGAAGCAGTAAAGACTTGGATTTGCTCTTTGGTTCTTTAGGAGTGATAATGTTTATTTCATTATTCATTGCTCTTGTTAATGATGGGGTAAATGACACACTGTGTCCAGTCAGTTTAGTTCAGGGGCTTCACTGAGCACATGTGCCTCAAACCTGTTGCATTTGCACAGAGACTGTAAACTCAGATTAATGAGAGGAGCCGAGGAGCCCTGTGGAGTATAACACAATCTAGTATAAATACAAATGCATTGAGTCAAATTGATGCTGTCATTTTTGTTTTATTGGTAGTTCTTTTTGCAGTATTAAATATGACTGAATACAGCTGCAGTGACCTGCTCATAGGCTTTTTAATCTGAATCTTGTAATAAAATTTTGATAACAAAGGGGACTTTAAACGTCTGAACCACTTTCACTGAGCTCAGAGCTTGTGCCCTGACCTTTGCAATTAAGCTGTACCAGAACATGAACAATTATGTGTTTTGTGTCTCTTCAAATCACTTCCTTCACACTGACATACCTGTCTAGGCCTTTACCCACCCCCATTAAGTTAGCTGTCATTCCAAATCAGAAATTTAAAACATTTCTATTGTCTGATGGTCATTGTTGATTCAGTGGAACATCTTCATAGTTTAGTTTGTCTTTGTGCAGTCTGACCCTTTGGCCTCTCTCAGTCTTGTCTTATAACGTGGACCTTAATCAATCATTAATTATAAATCTTGTTAGCTTTTCTAATCCTGACATTATTGTGCTTTTGCTAATACTCGTCACAGTAACTCATTATGACCAAACACCACATATCATACAGATTACAGTTTTACAGTTTATTCCCAGCGAGACTGCTCATTTCTTGAAGAAGCGGAAACACCACATCCCAGTGCCATCTGTCCCGCAATATGCTTGGACACCAGTCAGAATCTCATTTCCCATCTTGGCTCTTCTGATACAAACACACGGCACACTCGACTGCAGTGTGATGTTGGTGGTGTGTGGCCCTGTATCACTGAGCTCAGACCCTTCACTGGAGTCCTGTGCCATATGCGTCTCACCAGCACCTTCCTCTGAACAGCTTACTTCAGCTCAGCTCAGCTCAGAGGAGGCCACACCTGCTGCCTATAGCGCCTATGGACTAGACAGTGTAGGAGCCATAAAGGAAATGGATTTGAGCTCTTACACTGTAACACCAACACAAACACTGACTGTTACATGAACCTGTATTGGGTAGTAACATAGTCTATACAATAAAATACAAATGTTTTCTTTTTAAGATATAGCCACATACTAGACACATGGGATACAAGCTATAAATGTCACGGGGTGCTGGCCCAGGGGAAGGGAAAGACTCCAATGCAGACACCCAGAACTCCAATAAAACGTGAAACAAAAATTTATTTAAGATGAACAGAGGAGCATACAAAAATCCAAAAACCAAAACTCTCCCAGAACAGAACAGGCAAAAATCCAGAGATAATAAAAATACAAAAAAAACACAACGAACTAGAAAACTTCAGAGGCAAAAGAAAACACAGACCAAACTTACGGGTGACGAAGACAAGGAAAATGACAATGGCCTGACAAAATGACAAAATGACAATATGACAATATGACAATATGACAATATGACAATATGACAATATGACAATGACCTGGTACTGAGGGGAAGGACAAACAGGTATAAATAGACACAGACAACAAGGGACAGGTGAAACATATTAGGGCGGAGCAGGTAATCACACAGGAGGGAAAGACACAAGGCAGGAAGTCAAGAATAGACACAGACAAGGGCAAGACATATCAAAATAAAATCCATGAAATACAACACAAACTGGAAACAATAAAAAACAGACATGAATCCTGACAATAAATGCTTCATTAAACATGATTTTGTAAAATGTTGAAGTATGCAATTGGATGAAATGGCAAACATCAGTCTACACGTCCTTCTAATTAACACTTTTTTATGTTTTACAATTACTTCCTGCTCCTTTCATTTAAAAAGAACAAACTGGACACAGCACATTCTTGCAAAAATGTTTAAGACATTAATAGAATTGAATGTGTTCCTGAATTTCCTAAAGGGAAGTCACAATCAGTCTGTTTCCTCCATGTTTGTTTGTAAAATGCATGTCCCTACAGGGCTACCGTAGGTGATCACAGGTTGTAGAAAGGAGGAGTGTAGCAACAAAGACACAGTGTTAGCAACTGCTGCCAGCGCTAAAAACACAAGTATTTTTATGCACTTATTAAATGAACAAATTTACAGCTTGTAATTAATACATGCAATATGTTTTCTAATGTTTTTGTAGCAGAAGTGAAAGTCCCCTCTAATGGTTTTAAGGGGTATTGCAATGTTATTAGAGTTATTACAAAATGTGATTATTAGAAACATTAAGCAACATTTACTTAGATCATTTATATTAAAAGTATAGTTGATTGATGAACAAAATGCACAAATTAACTTACTTACTTAGAGACTCTACTTTATACAGACGCTTCTTAAGTTACAGACCAGTTGCATCAGGGTCCACTGTTCCCAGAGCATTGTCATTCAGAGATGGAGCTCAATAGGATATATACTTGGGTTTGCCAACATTTACTGAATATGCATCAGCAACCTATTGGATTATGTGTCTGCAATTATAGCCCAGAAACTATTGTCTTTATTTTTTAATTGCTACTTAAGGTAAAAGAGAAGATTTATAAAGGATGGAATATCTCATTAAAAGAAGAGTAGTGGCCTCAGAGAAAAACCTGGCTGCTAATTCCTTCCATAACATTATAGTAAACATAGGTGACATGCTCACAGTGTGAGATACCATCTGCCACTCAGCACTTTCACAGGAACTATTCAGAGGCTAATAACTGGGCTGTTGGCGTTTCAGTTCAGTACAGTCTTCAAATGTAGTTTATTGATGTCTTTAGGGCTGTGAATCGGTTTAAAAATAACTAATTAATCGCAGCTCTAGCTGTAATTAATTGCAAAATCATCCGTGCACTAAGTTTTATATCCCTCTCTGCTACACTCCCAGCCCCTCCCTTCTCTGTTCTCATTCCCTATCATTTGGCTAAACCCTTTTTGGCTTAACCCTTTTCCTGGGTGTGATACCAGCCTATCTACCTAGCCTTCTGAGCAAAAATGAAACTTGTGAAGTGAAACCTATTTAGAGAAAGCATGTGTTCATATTTGATAGCTGTGTCAGCATGTCAAATCACACATAGCCTATTACTTTACTCTTTTCCAGGGAAGCCTCCGGTAATCTCTGAAAGCAGAATTTTCCAATTTAGTGCCGTGTCTTTTTTGTTTTCCATTGCTAACTTGAGTGTTAGAAGGAGGAAATGGAAATTAGGTGCAGCGGTTTAGCGAAGGTGTTGTGTGAAATTAACAATTGCGTTAATATTTTTTAACGCACAAACCCCAAAAAAATATTTTTTCCAGCCCTACTTTATTAAATGTAGCACAGATGCTAAGTGTGGTTGTTCTCTTAAATTAAATGTCTTGTCTACAGGGCTATAGCTTTTTCCAGTCAGGCTACCAAAATGTGAAAGTCCCTGCTTGATGGGCTATCTTAAATGGTAAAATAAATTTTATTTGATTTACATTGTTCACTGTGTCAACTTGTTATCTGGAAAGCAATGGTGGAAGTTACTAATCATGCAAATCTTTCCCGCAGAGAGAGCGCAGAGCTTTTCAGATCTACACTGTTACAGTGAAACCACCTGTGTTTTCTGTAGCACTCTCAGTTGCGCACTGGTCCCATTGCAAACACTGGCTTTACACAAACTACAACCCCATGAGTCCAACAAGAGTCTAGGGCTGTAACTTCTGAGCCACTCCATTAAGAGTCTGAGAAAAATAGTGATAAAGTTCAGTCACCCGGTCTCTCTATCTTTGCGCACAGTATGCTGTCAGGTTGAGAGTTAAGGAGTGTTGCCTCCTTTGTGGTCCCGTGCTCAGAAAAATAAGTAAATGTCCTGTTAACCTACTGTACAGAAAAGAGGGAGAACCCATGAATAATTTAGGAAAGTAGCTAAACTGCAAACAAGGTGCTGTTTTGTTCCGTGTCTGAAGCACCTCTGAGCTAAGAGTTCTTTATTGAGAACAAGTCTGACCTGTGTCCTGTTTGTGGCCTGTCGTTGTCTCAGAGACATTAATGTGGTTTTGTCATGAGTCTGTTTATGTCTTTGCTGAAGCCACTGAGAGTAAGGACCATGTGTGTCCAAACTGTGGTCTGCGGGCCAGATTACTTTTTATTAAAGTTATAGGTAAAAATGCCCCCCAAAAAACTGTGCCTTACAATAGTGGTCCCCAACCCCCGGGCCGTGGACCGCTACCGGTCCAAGGGTCATTTGGTACCGGGCCGCTGATAAAAAATAAATAACTTACATTATTTCTGCTTTATTTATTATCTGATTCTAAACGATGTTTTATTTTGTAAAATGACTGTATTCCCTTGATTACATCCGTCTATAACTCCCTTTTGACGCTTGTCCCGGTCACGTAATACGTTGCCGCTTAAATTAAACCCCCAAGCTAGAAAAATGAGTAAATATAATATGAAGCGTTCGGTTCTGTAATGAGGCAATGAAACCTTCAAAACTGCTTCGCCACTTGGAGATAAGCACCCTGCATTAAAAGACACGTTTATTAATATATTTAGAAAATATTAAAGTTTTTATGCTGCTTGTATCATTTTATTTAACTGCCACTCCAGACTGGTCCATGAAAATATTGTCTGACATTGAACCGGTCCGTTGCGCATAAAAGGTTGGGGACCGCTGCCTTATAGACAAATGCCACAATATGCATTAAAAATTGTAATTGTATTTTATTTGGGTTTGTTAATATCATTTCGGGCTACTCAAATCTGTGTGCCTGCCCAAAGGACTACCAGGTATTTAAAAATCTTGTTCCCTGTGCATCTCTGTCTGAGTTGAACATAAGTCCAACTACAACTAAAAAAAGATATGTTCTGCGAGAAACTAATCATGGCTTTAAAGAAAAAGTCAGCAAATTAACACCATCATTTTGAGGCTATTTCTTTTAAATTTAAAATTTTTAAATTAATAACATTTTTAAATCAAAATACATGACTATTAAATAAAATTACAAAAACACAAAATTAAAACAAAACTTACATTGACCGAAAAGGGCAGAGGCTGAAGTTAAAATTTTTTTTTTCTTGCCTACCCCTCTCAACATTTAGTCAAAACAAAACATGACAGAAATATAAAACCACAAGGCAAACACAAGTCACACCCACAAAATTGTATGTATAATAAAAAATAATATAACTTCTACTATTTTCTAATCAATTCACCCATCATTTCATACCCACCCCCATCACTGCAATCAACCACCGTAGACCCCTATCACCTTCACCCACACCGATCTAACCATCCGCTCCATCCCTTTCCAACGTTTTTGCTTTTATACCTTTTTTAAATGTCTTAATTGTTTTTGACAACTTGATTGGTTTGTCTAGTCCATTTTACAGGCTAATTTCTCTTACTGTAGTCTGTTCCATTACTCTTGGCCAAATTTTTTAGTTTTTTATAAGATATCTGTTCTTTAAAGTCATCTTAAAGGGATCTCTTTCAAACATCTTTTGGATATTTAATGAAAATGTTTTGTTGTTTGCTTTATACATAATTTGAAAGATACTAAAATCAACTAAATCATGGAATTTTAGAACTTTAAATTTTTTACAAATAATGTGTTTGATAGAGCTCTATACCAGAAAATACTGATAACTGTAAGTAAGTTTTGCATGCCGACACTGTACGTTAAATATGTTACACCCTGGCAGAATTTGTGATTGTTTGCCATTTTTTAGAGAATATATTAGAGAATAATATATATATATATATATATATATATATATATATATATATATATATATATATATTGGCCTGCTAACATGCACACAAGTTGACACAAACAGGTTTGAATGGCTACTAAAGGTGTGTTTGTGTGTAAGATTTCAGTGAGTTTCTGGGCTCCTGACAGACCCTTGCATTGTTCATCCAGTGCTGCACTGACATTTCTGTATTCTGAGTCGAAAAAAGGAAAAGAATTGTCATAAAATGGGCCCCACTGTTTTACTGTTTATCACTGATTATTTTCTAAAACAGTCATGAACAAAATAAATAATTTAGGCCTAATTACTTAGCCTTGGTAATGGCACTCCATGTATGCTTTCCCTGCCAGCATCTTACACCCTGCAGTTAAGTGTTGGATTGTCTCAGGGGCCTGTTTGCACAGCCTACACCTTGGGTCTTGTCTGGTGTGGTAGATCTGGGCCTCTATTGCTCTGGTGCTCAGGGCTTGTTCCTGTGCAGCCATGATGAGTGCCTCTGTGCTGTCCTTCAGTCCGGCCCGTTCTAGCCATTGGTAGGATTTCTTGATATCAGCCACTTCAGTTATGTTCCGGTGGTACATCCCATGTAGGGGTTTGTCCTCCCATGATGGTCCCTCCTCCAGCTCCTCTTCCGCTGTTCCCCATTGTCTGAGACATTCACCGAGCACGTCATCTGTTGGGGTCTTATCTTTGATGTACTTGTGGATCTTGGATGTTTCATCCTGGATAGTGGCTCTAACACTCACTAGTCCACGGCCGCCTTCCTTACAGCTAGCGTAGTCTCAGGGTGCTGGATTTGGGATGGAACCCTCCATGCATGGTGTGGTTCTTTTGTTTACATATATATATGTATTTATATATATATACGCCTCAACAGATGACGTGCTCAGTGAATGTTTCAGGCAATGGGGAACAGCGGTATACAGTAAATGGTCACTAATATCTGTCATTAAAATACCACTTATTATACTTTCCTCATTTAGATTTGTAAAGATGTTGTTGATTATAGTAGCACTGTGAGATGTAACTCTAGTTAGTTTAGTTTTAATGAAAAGAACTATTCATGGAATTTATCAAATCAATCGCTCCATTTTTATCCAAATCATCCAGATTAATGTTAAAATCCCTACATATATATCCTGCATCTTATTTTAAATATTATCAATTATTTATATTGTATTAGTAAATGTTAAACACAGCTGTGTGGTTCTCTGTAAACACAACTGATTAAGATGTTGTTTCAGATATGATTTCTGAAATAGCCCTGGTATTTATACAGTATATTGTTTTCATGCCCTTTCTTCTTTGTGGTGACTGTACACAATTTGTAAGATGCAGTCACATGCCTTGCTCTTTTCAGCTTTAACTCTGACATAAGATGAGATTATTTGTGTAGTAACTTGGACACACACCACTCATGCACATACACACACAGAGACCCAACCCTAATGCAGTGGAGCTCTGTGCATCAGCCAAACAAAAATCTGCACTCTGCAAAATTAATATTGTTACGGAGATTTCTCAATGCCTTCTCAAAAGATTCAACAGGAACAATTTTTGTTAGCTAAAACATATATATTTCAATTCATTTTGAAATCACAGTTTCTCAAAAACATACAACGGGACAGCTTCTCTTTCTAACATGTTGGCCTTGTACAAACTGCTCTGAAGATACTGCTCTGAATAATTGATTGGTCTTTAGCCTTAGTTCTCTCTGACTTTCTCCAGCCTCTAACATTTTTTCTGCTCAACCTCTATCTCAGCCATTTTATTCATAAGTGCCCTTTTTTCCTTAATCCACTTAGCTGCAGTCGGCTCATTCCTGTGGCAGTGTGCGGTCACAGTTATTTTAAAACTGCTCTGTGCCACAAGGACGGCAGGATTCCTTTGATGATGAGCGGTCCGGATAGGGTGCGCTCTCTGCTCTGGGAAAATAAAACGAGTGCCACTCAGTTGACTAAAGAGGTCAGGGTTGCGCCTAAAAACTTCTATGTGCAGAAGGCCAGACGAGTACAAGTGGTTGACAGTGGAGGAGGAACAGGTGTTGGTACTTCTATGAGCAGGAATCACATGGTACAAGACGAGACACAAGATAGGGTTCACAAGATGTTCAAGTCTATCACTCTTTCACCGTTGCTTATTTTCACACAAAAAACTAAAGACAGTTGAGGTTGCGTACGACCAGTAAGTTTACCACTAATCTTGACTATTCTGGACAGTTTTGATTACCACACAATAATATCCGAGTTCTATTCACAAGTACATTATTTTACAGACATTAATTCACAATAAATTAAGATATCTGTGGAAAAAGTAGTTAGAAGATAGCTCTAGAGTTGGACAAAAAGTGATGGATGTGATTGGATAAAGCACCAGTTTACTATGAGATTTGTTTTAGCCAATCATAGCAACGATTCATATCGTAACAAGTGCGGCTGATATGTAGACACATTTTTAGCATAAGCTCTCAAATCTTGCGAGAATTGAACAACAGTCCAAGGTTAACCCCCAACGGGATGAAAGGTAGAAAATTAAGTTTTAAATGCTATTAAGCCAGACATTGCTCACTTTAATGCAGTGAATATATTGAATGCAATATTCTATGTTTATCTATCATCTAATCATCAACAGTGTTTAGCATCAGCCAAAGGTATGGTTTTGTGCTCACATTTTTTACGGTATGCTTTTTTGGACACATAAACTTACGTAAACTTACCTGTACAACTGCTCTAGTGGAAACAAGGCTGTCAACACACATTACAGTATGCCATAGGTTGTTCTTCCTTAAAGTCATAGTGCAGGAATGATCCCAGTGTGCTATTTCACTGGCATTAACGTGACTCCTAATTAGCTGCTTCAAATTGGAGGTGAAATAAGGACAGAGTAGTTTCGGGTTTTGATAAGTAAGGATCACGGAGGACATAATGTGAAAGAGAGAGGAAGAGAAAGACTAAGATGCCAGTGCAGCGTCTGTCCAGCTAAGCAGGTCGGTCTGAAGTTACAGCAGCTGACAATGATCGTCTGTCTTTGTCGGTGCCCACAAACAAAAGACACTGTTTTTAAGGCTGGCACTAAGACTTAAGACGAAAGAGGAAAACCTGATTGCTGTAGACCTAGCTAGGATTATGCAACTGTAGACATTACTTTACTGAAGGACAGGAACAACTCACCTTTCAGTGATGTACTTGAGTCACAGATTTTTGTAAAATCATCAAGACTGAATCCAAATCACCAAAATGGGTCCTAGGCAGTCAAGTTTCCAAAAGTACATGCCAGAACACTTCTTTGGGAGTGACAGCTATTTATAAAGACCTGAATGTTTTGCATCAATGTAGTTTTCCTATTATGAATTTAAAAGTTACTGATTTGTTCTCTATACATAATCTGACCCATTTCAGTGGAAACAAGGCGTGTGTGGTTTCCTGGAAGTGGTCTGACTGTCAAACATACAGCCAAGCCTTTCCCTTCTTACATCACACTACACAGGCAAGTTTATTCACCTCAACAGACTCTACCTGATATTTTTTTCTTCCAGTAGATGAAAATGGTTTAAACTCCAAATAGTAAATTGTAAAAGCAATTATTAGTGAGCAAAACAGGCTTTATGATGCCATCTACTATTTATATATGGAACTTTGGCCAATCGCGTGTGTGCAAATCACATGCTCAAAAAAGGAGCGCTCCCATTGTTCTTCACCGGCTTGTGATGTGACGCTCCAGGACGTGTAAAAGCTGCCGATAAAATGTATATGTATGTATATTTTATGTACTAAAAATGTCTTTTAACACAGAAAAAAACTTAATATATATATTAGTTTTTTTGTTGAGGTAAAATTGGTCTAGTTTTGTGTCTTTAATAAAAGAGAAGCAGGAGATGTCCCTAGAGTTGAATCTGAGACAGGGACGGCAGCAGAATATCAGGTAGTGGAGCTTTCAGATCAAGAGAAAGCCATAAGCCCATAATGTGCTTTGTATTTTTGCTATGGCCTGCAGTAAAGTTAGTGTTAGTTTAGTCACATACAGCTTTCTCATCTGATCAGCTGCAATAGAGTCTTAAAGATTTCAGCTTTTCCACTGCAAGTCCATTTAGTGTGAACCAAACGCTTTGATGAAAGCTGATGGAGGCTTGTCTATTGCTTTGTCAGGCGTGGAATTCAGAGGAAATGAACTGAATTGGGCCCATGAACGAAGTTTCTTTCTGCAAAGAGCAGGTTCATTAGGGGGCTGTGACTGTGACCAATCAGCAGTTTGAACGTTGACCTGCCCCCTCCACACCTCTCCCGTCAGTCACCCGCACATTTTGCCTGTTAGACTGAGCAGAGAAAATAGACATGATTCAGTCTGGGTGTATGTATTTTGTTTTGTAGATCCTCTGAATACATACATCTCTATTATTCTCAGTGTGTGTGTGCGTGTGCGTGTGCGTGTGTGTGTGTGTGCGCGCGCGTGCGTGTGTGCGTGTGTGTGTGTGTGTGTGCGTGCGTGCGTGCGTGCGTGCGTGCGTGCGTGTGTGTGCGTGCGTGCGTGTGTGTGTGTGTGTGTGTGCGCGTGTGTGTATGTGTGTGTGTGCGTGTGTGTGTGTGTGTGTGTGTGTGTGTGTGTGTGTGTGTGTGTGTGTGTGTGTGTGTGTGTGTGTGTGTGTGCGTGTGTGTGCGCGTGCGTGTGTGTGTGTGTGCGCGTGTGTGTGAGTGTGACTGAAAAATTGGGGTGCTGACCCTGCCCTGAGAGACACAGAGCAGAGGGGATGGTTTTGTTTCCACGGCGATGGCAGAGCCAGAGCAGGATGGCGGCAGGAAGTGAAAGTGCTGGACACGCCGTGCAGAAGGGCTTCTTGTTGTCATGACGCCGTGAGCCGTTGTCATGGTAATGCTCCCGATTGAAGCTGAATGAGAAAACGTGCTGAAGAGGATTTTATTTTTTATTTTTTCAATGAAAGTGTCATTCACAAAAACATTCAAGGGAATATGTCCCTATTAATAAAATATAGCCAGTGTTAATATGCTAATGATAATTTTCAGTTTGCGGGCCGAAACCTTAAGACGTTATCTAGGCTTATTATGAAGGATTTTAAAAGAGGAAAATGTTTACTTTGTAAAGACAAGCTCCCATATATTAAAAACTAGTCCCTTTCTGATACCCATTGAAAAAGCCTACTCATGAAGTGTCTATTCCAGCAATGCATTCACTGTTAAACAATACGAGGGAGAGTTGTGGGATCACAGCAGTCTGACACTGAACTTTGGTTTAAACTTGGTTTTTAAACCATGAAATGCATCGTTAACTGGAAAATCTGACAAATAAGTAAAAAACTTACTTTGCCACTTAGGGGTATGATACCGCTTTAAAAGGCTCTAAATACAATCTGAGGAACTGTTGTGAGGGCAAAAAGTAATAAATAAAATTGTACCCATACAAAATGTATGTTTGTGTGTTTGTTGTGTAGAATAAGTGATTTTCCTATATAAATATATTTGGAAATATATCTGGAAATGCTCACAGAAGTGTTTATGTCACAGTAATGTGACTGTAACCAATGCCTCTTTCACACATGTTGTCTAAACAATCTCAGGAGAATCACGTTTGCATTTTTCCCTGACAATTGTGTTCTGGTGGTTTTACTTTGGGACAGGGGTGTAACACGTAACTACAGCGGAAAAAGAGAGGGATAATGGTCTGAAGGAAACAGAGGCAGGAATTGAACTCATGTCCCTCCGTTAAAGTGGTATGACCTTCACCAGGTGAAGTGGTCGGTGTTGAACATGTTTGATTTTCTTGTTGCACCAGTTATGTGCATCTCTGATAATCCTCGGTGTATTCAAAACCTATAGCAACACATTAAAACAGTGGAAAGTAATGTACAAACAACTATAGAGAGTGCAAGGCTCCTGTGCTTTACATACTCCGCTTACAGCACCAGTCACACACACGATATAAACACTGACCTCTGTTGCTCACTGTTCATACATGACACTCACCCACAGGTTATACTTGGACTGTGTTCTTTTATAGCTCATGTGGATAAAGTCAGGATAAAGTCTGGAGGATGTTGCATGTATGACAAGAGCTTGAGGCTTTTTTATTTGTATGTGAAGCCTCCAACTGCACACACATTGACTGTTAAAGGATAGTTTCAGAAGAAATTCCACTTTTACCTGTTAGTCAAAGAGAAATTCCTTTCAGCACTAGCCCCTGCTGCTCTTTTTTGTGTTATGTTTGAAACAGTAGAGATAGATCTGACTGCTTTCCGAGTGATCAGCGTTGAAGATCTTACACAAAGTCTTTCCCTGGAGGCTGCAGGAGTGGCTCACAGGCCGCTCCACTGATCTGCTGCAGGATTACTAATCACAGACATACGCTGGGCTGTAGTTTTGGAGCAGATGGAAATGGTGCGTCTCATTGCTCTAACGAGACAGATTAGTGTAGCACACAGTCCCGTCACGACCAAAGTAGACATTCAGTTATCGGAGCAACTACAGCACACTGTTTAACGGGAGCCCTTCTAACATAAGTCAATTTTATTATTGTGAGGACATTTCTTTACAAAATGAGAAAGGACTTGGCAAAAGGTTCACACTTTCCAAGCTATGCCTGTAAATCAATCTTTTTTCTGCATTTTTCCAACTCGAACTGTACCGTATACAGTTCGGTTCAGTACAGGGTCTCCATTTTCAAAGGTCCAAAAAGCATATAGTACCACTTTGGGGACCCTTTTTGTGGTCGAATGATTGGATGATTGAGAATTGTTACTCCAGACCACAAAACCACAAAAATACAATCTTGTCTCAAATAAAACAGGTAATATTAAAACAACTGCTGAATGTTGTACTTTTTAGTGTTCATTAGCAACAGATGTAATCGTTTTAGATAACATTTGTGTTGTAAGGCTTTCTGGCTTTATGAATTACAAACATTGTATTCAACGTTATTGACATTGCATTAAACACAAATCAAACTTGTGACAGTGAGTCCCCAAAGTGTAGGAAAATGCTGCAGCTTTCTTGATTTAAAATTCAAATGGCTGGAAATAAACTGGAAACAATCTTCTTTCATGACATAGTACCTCCAACCTCTCACATCACACAAGACTTTACTCTACTCTTCTCAATGCATCAAAAGTTTGCTTCAAAAGCGACTAATGTGTCATATATAAAGTCAGCACTTGTGTAGAACTGTTATGACTCCATGGAGCATTCCTGCAAACATTTTACCTGAACCAAACTGTGCTGTGCTGACCTGAGGTGACATCCAAATCACAGAAATATTACATATTTTTACTAAATAACAAAAAAACTGAGTGAGAAACCATTTCTCAGGACGCACTCACTCTGGAGCCAGTTGATCTGTGCCAAAGTGTGACAATATACAAAGGTATTTACTATTTATGTCAGTTAGCCACTACTAATAGGCTAATAATTGCTACTTTGACTGTATTAACTCACTTTAAAAATAACATTGGCACATTTTTGTCTTAGCGTCCATCTTCCTTGTTGTTGTGGTTAAGAAAGTTCGACTTTCCCCGAGCTGAAAACACATGAACTCACCGAAGATGGCAGAACGATTTTCTAACTCGGATACTCAGTTCCGGGGGACCACATGAATGCACCAGACTTGTTTGTCATTAGTTAAATCCAAAACAAAAATATCTTAACTACAAGCATTTGCAGCATGGTAACTATTCACACTTTCACCTAAGGTTTATACAGTATATGTACAGAGTGATTGCTGTAGTCTGCAAATGTTGTGACATGCTGCTGTATCCATGCAAACCTACAGGCTTTATTCTTTAATCAGAATGGCTGCGTTGGACTATTATTATTATCTGATGTTACATGAATCAGGAGTCAACAATTAATACCTCATTACCTCATTTAATACCAAAAAACACACTAAAAATGTCCTCAGTGCTAAATTTTCCCTTTCTCCTAATGAAGCAAGTACATACATACATTTACACGTCCGCCTTCAGTCTCCTTTGTCTGTTTGATCTTTTACCTACAAACATGTTTGGCCTACTTTTCATAACCCACTTCTACTGTTGACACACGGATCCTGGTGTAATTCCTCTTCATGTGAACCATTTTCAGCTGATTGGTCCATAGACAGGTCTGGTCCGTGGATGAGCATATGTTTGTGTCTGTCCGTGTCATTTATTCATGGTTTCTCGGCCCGATGTGTCTTTTCCTGCCTGGTGTGATTTTGAGCCTGCAGCAGAGATTTGTTGGCCTCCAGTCAGAGTCGTTTTCAGCTACGGCACTCAATCCCTTAACACTGGGGCAAATCGCTTTATATCTGCTCTCATGCTGCGCCTAAATCATTTTCAGATGAAATGCATAAAAATAAGAATAACTGTAATGATGTGATATACTGTTCAAATCTCATGTAGATGCTGAAATAAGTAGAATTTAAAAGCCTACAGTGGTGTTTTTTAAGTGACTTGTTAATGTGTGTTGTCAGTGTTGTCAGTGAAGTTAGTGGCTGATGATAATTTGTTGGTTCATTGTGAATGGGTCAAATGTTTTATGTTGCGTATTGGAGCGTGATCAGAAATACATGCAGCTGCTTGTGTATGTCATTCATTCAAACAACTGAATTCAAGTGTGTTTTTATTGAGGACAAAAGTGCACACAAAAGCCCAAGATGTTAAAAAAGAAATTCAAATGATGAATACAATATAAAGCACTGGTTATAATGCTCATTTGGGAGAAGCAGTGGCTCGTTTATTTGAGGTATTATTGTATATATGACAGGGCAAATGTTAAACAACATCTGAGTTCCACAGAAGATTAATTGTGTCGGGTCTTATAGCAAACCGTTGTCATACCATTATTAGTGTCTGTAAATTCATAATATATAATAAAATTGGTAGTCCATAGAGGGTACATGAGAAATACATGAGAAATTACAGCTGCATCACCTGAACTCTTCTAACACGGTTCCATCCCAGCCACTCTCCCCCATCAACTGCATAGCTACCATTTCTACTTTTAAATGAATAAAAACGACCCTGTTCAACACTTTCAACATTAAAGCAGCTCTGTGTAAATTTTATCCAGTAGAGACTGTCCAAGACGACAAGATTGGAAGAAAGAGCATGTCTCTGAAACACAAGGACGTCATAGAGTAAGCGCGTTGAGTCACTTGTTCCCTTGGGAGAAAAGCGCAATACAAATCCAATCCATTAATATATTACTATTATTATTTTGTACAAATACAACTCTGCTAAGGTCCAGTGTATTGGCCTATTGTCTTTTTTTATGTGTCATGTCACTCACGTAATCTCCTCGTCCCGGGACAGAAAAGTTATAGTGGAGGTTTCTGTTCAGCTGAGGGGACTGGGGATTGTCATGTAGCAATGTACAAGAACAAAAGCATCTGGACTCAGTTTCAGTTTTTTTAGTTTTCAAATGCTTTTGCTTTAAGTTGTTCTTCAAAATGACCTGGATGACTGAGAACCCTAACAGGCAATGATTAGATTAGATTAGATTCAGCTTTTGTGTCATTACAATGTACAAGAAGAATTGGCGATTAGGAGAACAGCAGGTAATAGATAAATAGAATTCTAATTCTCCTAGGTCTGTGATTGGCTGTTTGGAGAACAATTAGCTTTGGTCGAGTCTGGGTTATGCACAGTGTTTAGGTGTTGAACAGGGGAAAAGGCAGTTTGAGAGAGCAGCAGTAAAGTATTGATCTTGGAAAAATTCATATATTCTTCACATATAATACTGGCACAAATATTACTCCAACCTGAGTGACATTGGAAATATGACATGAGTCATTCGGATGTGAACAGAAGCAAACACTGATTCTCACAATGTAACCACACATTTCTTTCTCTGTCCTTCTCATGGTTTATTGGCAGGACATTTAACACTGTTCCTAATTTTTGTAGGGACATGACCGTAAATTCTTTTTGAAGAGAAGAAGCCAGCCAGTGTTCATTTCTCGGTTGTTGGATCTACAGTATGTGTTTAGTAAAAGAGTTGAATTTCTGAACAGTTTGGTTTTATTATCCCGATGTGGAGCCACAGTGGCGCAGAAGAATGTGTGATATCCTTCGAGCTGGACGTTACCTGACACTCTGTATGTGTTCCTGTGCGTCTGAGCAGTTTTAACCCTCCCAGCTGTTCCACTGTATTACCACCTCTAGCACGGGGCCCCTCATTCTCACAGTCACCTCCTTAGCGAGTTCCTCTGTCCCGAGCCACAACAACTGGACACAGTGGTGGAAAGGCAGCCTGGTTCGGTCTGGTTTTAGATTGCAGCTTTAATGTGCTCAAGTCCCTGTGGAACAATGCACGGTTTGTTTAACACTCTGCAACAATATCCTACTTTAATATGGAGCCTAATCTGATTAAGTCATAACCTGTGCTGCTGGGGTTCACTCAGACCGACACTGGAGATGACTGTCTGCTGATGCTTCAGGTTCAGTGAAGGTAGCTTGGCTCTGTGTTGGCAGCCAATTCAAAAACATTTCAAAGTTGTTGCTGGTAAATTATTTGGAGGCTGGATGTCTGGCTGTCAGTACATTTAAATAGCATCCAGCGCCCAGTGTCTGTTGAAGGTGTTTTTGTGGATTTTATAAAAGCATGAACATTGTCAAAAGGCTAATAAACAACTCATTACCAACACAATTACAAGTAGATACTTCTTGCCTGTTGAATTTGTTGTTCACTAAACCTTTCATTAATGTTTTATAAACTTCAGCTGGAGATTTCCCAACTGTTACACTGTAAACCTGGGCAAATAATATAATTAAAGTTTTAAAGTTTGGATCCATTACTATAATTGTTTTAGTATATTCTACTAGTTTCAACACATATTTAAGAGTGTGTAATATTTTAAGTTCAATGACTACAATATGTTAAGTTTTAGCTGTGACTCCAGTCCAGTAGGTGGCAGTATGAACCTGGGCCTGTGAGCCAACATTAGGAACAAGAAGGAGAAGACAAAGGACAGTAACACTTTAGAATAACTTATTACAATAACAGTATGAAGCATTAGAATAATTAATCTGGTCACATTGAAACATATCAGGCAAGTCTCGTAAAGGAGCAAACAAAGCACCTTCAGATAAACCACACAGACACCAGAAGTCCTCACACATTTAGGGATTGAATCTAGGACTTTTCTAGCTGTGTCATCAGTTCTTACCTCATAGCCAGTAAGCTTTCCGATGTGGGCCTCTATAATTATAAATATTGGTCAATGAGATTCTTTTTGACTTGTTTTATCAATATTCAAACCATTGTTACAAGCCTTACATTTAACAACAAATCAGATGTTCTCTTCTCCTTCTGTTCAGGGCAGATCACAAACAGGAAGTATGAAGGTAACATGATCGAAGTAGTGAGAAAGTCCGTACTAATATGAGCAGCTGACGTGACCACAGCTGAGGAGCTATAAAAGTTATGGTATAGTGTGCCTCTGAGGTCGACAAATGCAGCTGTATCTGACACAGAAGTCTAATGTGAGAGCTGACAGTTGTCGTCATGTGGCTTCTTTCACTGAAACAAAGACTCCTTCATTATAATTGTTGTGATCTTTGGTAATCCTGCTTATTATGTGATGATTTTGGATCGGGGGGACTTAAAAGGTCAAAGAAAAGCAATGGGTTTTAATTTGTGTTTTTTATATTCACTAAAGGAAGAAAAATGTTCTCTGTCTTGCAATTTCAGAAAAGCCATGAACAATTTGCTGTATTAAAGAAAACAAAAAAAAAACACAATTAGAGTAACATTACAGGACATGCAGCATTGTATGAGCTTATCATTTTTAGGCTGGGCTATAAGGACTAAACATTCTGACATAGTCATATCTCAATAGATACGGTATCTTGATATTTTTATTTCATTTATTTATTTACTATTACCATTCCATGGAGAAATTGCTAGTCGGCATCAAGCCTCTCTCATGGAGCCTCTTAAACGCTCCTCGAGTAAGGGCGCCGCCATGGTTGATATTCAACGAAATACAGCGATATACCTCCGTCCACCAGAGGGCAGGCTCCAAAAGCGGAAATAAAAGGAGAAACCCAATGGCGACTTTACAAGTGTAAGTCATGTTTACAGCCAGGTACAAAAGATGGCTCTTTTTTTACTACATGTTTTTACTACATGACAAATCTGTGGGGTTGAATTTTTGATTAAAATGTCCGTTTATGAAATCTAACTTTTGTTTTACTATGGAGTAAAAGCAGAAAAGCCCGGATGTAACCGCCATTTTATTGCATCATATGCGTGATAATGACAATATCAGTAAATAGGGGACCAATGGGCGGATTACATCCATTTATTAAACGGCAGCAGAGGTTGCACTAGACTTTCTTATGCTCTGTCCTCGTCTATTATTGCCTGTCATTTTTAATTTTCATGCTTTAATAATACTTATAATGGCTTTTCGTTTTACTCCCATAGAGGACAGATTATTTGTTTTATTTAAGAACAACAGATAACGTTACACAAAAAGTGAAAGGATGTATATTAGGCAGTATATTACACAATATAATTCAGACAAAAATGAACTGAGCTTAATTTCATCGCTGTGTTTGTTTTTCTACAGATATTGCAGGACATTTTCACTCTTTCCCACTTCCGCCACGTAAACTCTTGTTCCCACTGAACACAATACTTCCTCTTCTTCACCTCCTTTTTGCCGCTTTATTGTCCTGTAACTGCTGTCGGTGACTGCTCAGTGTTTCCCGTTTGTCCTCTTTCATGCTTTGCTGCATCATGTCCTCTTTTTTCACTTTTATTAACAATATCAGAACGATTTGGCCGTTTGTTATGTACATTTGCCACCAACTGGTCAGGAGTAGGAATTACAATAGATCACCCTCAGAATAATCCGTCAAAATGACGGATGGCATTCAGATTTTTCCGTCTTTGCTAAAAAAAAAACATCAACGACAGAAAATATCCGGTTAATGCGACCTCTGGTCGGCACCCACACCAGGGGGTGTTTATTGGATGTTGGTGGGGGAAGCCTGAGTACCCAGAGAAAACCCACCCGAGCACAAGGAGAACATGCAAACTCCACCCACATCTTGCTGAGAAGTATGCGTGCTAACCACAGCGTCACCATTCTCACTGCCATTGCCTATAAATCATCTATAATGCATATTTGAGCTTTTTTCTTTCTTATTGTAGCTACTTTTGCACTGAACAATATAATTGCTGGAAATTTGATTGTGCCAAATACACTCTTTGTCATGTCCTTCAGCTGGGTCATGTTGTGTTATTTTGTTAAAGTAATAATGTAAGAGAGTTGTCCAATATCAGGCTTTAGACATACAAAATTGAGCAAAACACACAAGCACACACTATGGTCACAGACTGGGACTTTAAGTGGAGTTTCTATACAGGGTATTTTAACCCTCAACTTCCCACTCCAAAGCCTTGCTGAGTGTGTCTTTCTATGTGTTCCTAATAGGACACAGAAACAATAGGGGAATGGAGTTCCCTTTGTGAACATTCAAAAATGGCTTCATAAGAAACAGTGTCTTCGCCGCAACTCTATAAATCTACCTAGATTTGCCATGTTACAGTCCACCACACATCAGAAAGTAGACCGCACATTCATTAAACTGGTGTTGAAGGAAAAGAAACATGAATGACTTTCAGTCGAATAGCTGAAGCAAGGAGGAAGCACTGTGCTGACTGCTGCTGCAGGTCTGTGAACCCAGAGGGACAGAGTCTGAGTGAACAGAGGGGAGACTACGGCTCTACAATTGACTCAACATATTTAATATATATATATTATTGATATAGTCTCATCCCATATCTTGTTTAAAAACACATCTTTCATTAACTAATATCAATATATTTGTCTAATATTGTCTAAACCAGGACTAAACAACTGGGAAATATCTAACATCATTTTGCTATGATTACTCAATTTGACATATTAATTGATGTGTTACATGGATTTCTGCCAAATCTAAATGACAAATGCACACAAGACTTATGATGCCATATCACCCATCCCAAGACCCTTTGTCTGTAAAAATAAGATCTCCCACATTATATAAATAAGCCTTTTGTTAGTATACCCATCAATATCCTTATGGACAGTTAAAACCTGCTCTTCAATATATTTAAATGTCTGGGTGCTGCATTTTTCTGCCATTTTTACATAGAAATATTATGATGCTTTCCCAGTGACTGCAACTTGACATAAGCCGACTGAAGAAATGTCATCCTGCTGTCATTTTGTTGTAGGCATGCCGCCTCATGCACACCCCACATCTGCATACATTTACATCATATTACACACATTTCACTCGTGTAACCTGAGCACAGAGGCTTCATGTTCCTGGAAGAAACAGTATTTTATTAGGACTAGATTAATGACATCTCATGTTTAAAATCGGTTTGTTTACAAGCCGGGAGGCTTGTAATCCAACTCGCTGCTGTTCATTAGTGATCAGCTGGGACCGGCTCACTCATCCCAGCTCTAATAACTGAGCTAACACAGCGTCTGCGTCCCTGAGAAACTGTGAGAAAACCCATCTGAAAATGACATGCATGTTAAGTAATGCAGCTGGATACATCTGTATTTGTACACTTTGAGTGGAAAGGTCAAGGGCTTCACCGAAACAGTTCTTTTCACACTTGATCCTTAAAGAAGTGTGGAATGACATGTGTTTGAAGGATTGACTTAAGCGGATCTGCTGAAAGTATAAAACTCCTTGCATCATGTTCCCACCTCCTACAGCCACATATAGACCCAGGGTAAAACTGAAACACTTCACCTCAAAACACTCACACATTCTTTCAAACCAGTTAGCTCTTTGTTCCGGCCTCAGTCACACGCAAAGACAGGAGTTCTCTCACTGATGTTTTAATATTATCTTCTTTGAGTTTGGTACTGTTTTCTGGTTTTAATCCTGAGATTGGTACTGTTTTGTCCTGTTAAAATCCTGAGTTTAGTGTATCAGTGTGAGAACAAATTTACAACTTTTACAAGTTTAGCAGACGCTTTTATGTGAGGAAGTGAGTAAAACAATGGAAGCAATTTTAACAACACAAGGTAACAAAAACTAAAGTGCACAAAAAACTAGTCAGTTAGAACCCAGCATAGTATAAAAAGCTAAGGATAGTAAGAATATTTTATTTTATTTTTTTTTAGAAAAGAAATCGATAGAAAGGAAGTAGAATTCAGTGTTTGTCAGTCAGGTGTTGACAGAAAAAATGTGTTTTCAGGCATTTTTTAAAGATAATATGCGGATCTTGTAGCAGCAGTAGATCATTCCACCAATGTGGAACAGATCCAGAGAAAGTACGTGAGAATGATTTTTTTGGGATGGTTCCGCCAGACGTTGTTCATTAGCAGATCGCAGGGATCTGGTAATGAACATAGGTCTGTGTCAGTGAGTGAAGATATGAGGGGGCGGAGCCAGTGGTGGTCTTGTAGGCCAAGAGCATAGCTTTGAACTGCATTCTGGATGAGCTGCAGAGGTTTGGTTGTGCAGGCAGGGAGTCCAGCCAGTAGAGCATTGCAATAATCCAGTTTGGACAAGACAAGAGCCTGGACTAGGATTTGCATAGAGTGCTCCAATAGGAAAGGTCTAATATTCCTACTTTTTTTCTTATTTTGCTAATTTATAGACAAAACAAACAAATACCACTTTGGCCTGCTTGTGAGCAGAGGCTGGTAAAGTTAAACATAAATATGTTATCAATTAGAATGTCTGTGTCCATCTTAGGTTTCCGTCTCTTGAAGTTGCTGCTAATCCTCTTACTAACAAAATGAATGGAAATTGCAAACCAGCAAAAAACTGAAGATCTGACATTAAACAAAACAACCCACAAAAAACAAACAAAAGTTGAAAACTCCATAAACATGAAACTGCAGCAACTCCCCGGCAGCTACACTCTGAGTTAAGTGTCAAACCGATGTGCTCCTTCTCATAATAGTGTTATAATCATCTGATCTGCTGATATAGATTAACTTAATTGTAATTGTACATTGTATTAGGATATTGGATTCAATCCATAGGGTCAATTATTAATTAACAACTTGGCAAGAAGGTTGTCTGTCACTGTCTGTCTCTATATGTCAGCCCTGCGACTATCGGGCCACTGTCCAGGATGTACCCTGCCTCAGGCCCAAAGCTGCTGGGATAGGCTCTGGTCACCTGCAACCTCTAACGGTAGCCTGGCCATCCGCAACTAACTGTTTTTCTATTTTATACTAAGAAGTTAGTCTGGTACCCTGTTCCTTGCAATCCATTTCAAGGGCGGGGTTACAGGCGTAATGTTAACCAATCAGAGAAACTGGGCAGACGTGACGCAAAAAAGGCAAAACCATAAAGCCGTTTGCAACAAGGAAGCCACGTTAGTGCTGCTTGTTAACATGGGAGGCAGTAGAGCGGACACCAGAGCTGTTTCATTGTTTTTATACTTTGCTGGTTATTTAAAACTGAGTTGAGAGCAAAAATAAACGGCCTCTCTGTAGCAGCGTCCCCCATGCTGAATTGTTTGGAATAGCCGCGCAAGCTAAGTTACTTGAGTATGACATGACCAGCAAACCACACCCTGCTGCAGACAAACATCTTGTGATTGATCCATCCACAAAATCGCAGAGAGAAGGGATTCGCTGTGAGAAAAAAAAACAGAAAAAAGGAAAACGTTCTGGTGTACCAGGCTACCCTAATGGGACTAAGCGGAACATAACAACTTTTTGCAGTTTTCCAGTTCTTTTTCTTATTTTATGTGTTTTCCAGTTTGATTTACTCTTGCTGGGATTTCAAGGGCTGTTGAACGTCTGTCACTGGAAACCATAATATGAAGTCATTCCAAAGCTATTCAATACCTGTTTTATAATCTGGCAGTGAAGAGGCTAATTCCGTTTCCAAGTGTGTGCCTCTTCATCTTTCTTCATATCTAATTTGTCAGCATAAGGCAGTTCCTGTGCAAAATCTGACCAATGAAAAACAAAAATCTGTCTCTGTAAAGTGCCCTGTTGCTGCTGCAGTACCCTAAAGCTGTAATGTCAGGTCTGTGAAGCCTCCTGGGAAATCTGAAACTGCATATAAAGTGCACATGACTGGAGTAATGCGGTGATTCATCCATGGCCCGTCAGCAGACGCAAGGTGCCTCTGTGCTCCTACTGCTCTGCACCGCTCTCTGTTTGTCCCTGAGCTGCTTCAAACATCCACTGCACACACTCCACAGCACTACCATTCTTTTATCATGTGATCATTTTATGCTGGTTAAAAAAGCCCAGTAGTGAAATCTCTGTAAAGGTCATTGTAGCATCTGCATCAGTAAAAAGTTATGTTGTTCTATATAAATGTTATTAAAAGGTTTTAAAGTGGTGCCTGTAAAATTGTCTGTGGCATCAATAAATCAATGTCTATTTTTCCGGTCTTTTATTGGGAAGCACTTTGTGACTGCTGTCTATAATAATTATAGGTATAATAATAATAAAAATTATTATCATTAATATTATTATGTACGAATGTGAATTGTGGTTTTAATTATGACAGTTAAGTGGGATTTTTTTATTTGAAGGAAAACTATTAATTTAAGTTTATTATAAAAGAGTTTAAGAAATAACAATGTTTAGCACATATACTAGAAGCTTTCTCTAATTACATGCTATGTTGTAACAAGGTCATTGTGCTGTCATTGTGTTGATGTTGGGGTTAGAAGTTTTCTGTTACAGGAGCTTTATCTTTTGTTAATGGTTTCATATTTACACTGTATTTATCGCCAAAACTCACAGGGCACACCATATGTGAGACTATGGCCAGCTATCAATATGTAGCATCCAAACAACACTTTGGCACTTTATTCATCATCTTGTTTAACTCACCCTGGTTTAATTTTTTGAGGCAGCATTAATTATAATTAATAAAATGTAATATAAAAATAAATTTACATAAACCAGTTAGGAATTAAAGCTTCACTCCCTGATATTCTGTTATCGTCCTTGTCTCACATTCCTTCAACAAAAGCATTTATCATTTATTATAAAAAATAAAGCTGGACCACTTTTCCCTCCACAAAATACTAAAACTGTTTACCAAACTGAAGTTTAGCGCTCAGCATTAGCTTAGCTGCGACATATGCATCAGGACGGCAATTAACTCCTCCTTGTTAAACATTATTTGATTGAATAGACAGTATTTATTTTTATGTAATTTTTTTTAGTTTTTTAACTGTTTCTCAGAGTTAAAAGACATTTTCAGTTATAAAAATACACTTCATATGCAGCTCTTACACTTCCTGGAATGTCACATGTGTTGATCCCTCGCGCATGTGATTGGTCGTTCCTAAATAACTTACAAAATCCCTATAATAAACAGTACATAGGTTTATAAAGCCTGCTTTTTTCACACAAATGACTATTTGGGGTTTATAACTAGGGTGACCATGCGTCTCGTTTTAGCTGGCACAGTCCCATTTATAACCCCCCTGTCCCATGTCCCAGGGGGGTTTCTGCAAATAAAAAAAAATGGTTACGGCAATATTAACCAATTGGAAATTATCAACAGTGTTTCACATACACATCGCTTTAAGCATTTACATGGTTAAAGCGTGAGGCTATTGCTAAGCGTCCCTTCTCCAGCTTTCACAGTTTTATTCCGTAATCAACCAAAAAGAAAGTTGTGATTTACAAACGAGCTCCTGGAAGAATACAATACAACTGTCTGAGAAAAGTAGCCTACATGGTAATCAATATGATGCATTTTGTAATCTGTCATTTTCAATGTAATCATACATTTAAACATATTTAACAGCAGAAGGTGTAGTGCACAGAAAGCTTCTCGAAAGCTTATGCAGATGAAGCGCTCATTACTTATTACATAAGTATTGGAGTACGGTCCTTTACCACTGCACCACTAGTGTTCTGACGTATTGAATAATTCTTCAAGCTCATTATGGGTCTAATACCGCTTTATTAACACACCAACCGCCATTTATTAAACACATATATTTTCTTGGTCTTTAAATAGACATACACTACAGGACAAGTAACAATAAACTAGTCTGGCACAGCCTGACGTGAGCTCTCTATATATTCTATAAACAGGAACTCAGTCTGGCAAATCTTTGTAAGCCAGTCCAATCACATTTGTGAAGACAAAGTCCCTTGTTCAAAACAGTCAAGATATCACACAAGTCTGCAGAGAGTTTGTTCACCTCTGCTCTTCAGTCAGTTTTAAATAATCAAGACAACATTAAGTGTCTAAATCCTCAATGGTAGACACCGCTAAGAGCATTCCTTTTTACAGAAGATCTTTTTGCACGCTATGTTTGTTTGTTTACTTCTTTGTAGATTGTTGCCCTGCCTTGAGAAAAACAAGCAGGCACTGAGCTTTTCCAGAGTCCTCACTGAGGACAGTGAGGAGTCTGGTTTTCCAGGCTCAAAGTGCAAAACAACATGTCTTTTACATTGCTATACCCTTTTAAACATCGCTCAAGTTGATGCCTGTCTTTAACGTGAGCTGAATACAGTAGAACGCACTCCATTTTTCAAATTCCCACAGTTTGACAGGCGTCGGGACGCAGGAGCCGACTAGAGACACACAGTGTGAGATGTATCACTCTGATATGAGTGTAACAAAACAGGGGCAACACTGATGCATTAAAGACACAACAAGAAAGTCCAAAAAAGTGGTATATGTTAAAATGATGTCGCCAATGGAATATATTAAGGCTACATCTACACTATGGAAAGCAACTTTCTTCCTACTTTATATAATTGCAGCATTAATCAGAAATAAAAGCAGACATTTTTTTGCAAATCACTCCATTGTTTTCTTCATTTTCTTTCCTGTAAACTAAAAAATATAGATATGTTTGATAAAGTTGCTGGTCTATGTGATATTATGGTAATGTACAATTAATTTAACCAAAAGGATGAATTTTTATTCATTATTATTATATTATTGTATATATATTATATATTAAATTTTGTATTCCCATATATAGCCATAAAAATAAAGTTTTTGTGTGAAATAATTCTCTGCATTTACTATAGTCTTTTTTTCGTTCTTTTACTGGTTTTCACTGTTGCCATTTGACAGTATTTCACCTTAAATACAAAATTGTAAAGGAAAAGAATAATGAAATACTGAAAAAATACTGTTTTAACCCAGATGTTTACAACCATCAAAACCCAACCCAAAACTACATTTAAAAAATTTATTTTTTTCAGACCTGTTGAGAATTGGTTTGACATGAGTTAATCTGCAGCTGATCAGACTTTAATTGTCACTTTTGTTTTTTGGTGAGAGTCAAAAACGAGTGTAGAGTGTATCCCCTGCGGCTGCTTCTGTCCCAGGCCTGTTTGAATATTCATTATGCATAAGATTTCAGCCTGGATCCACAGAGGGGTTTGTTGTCAGAGCGATGTGCTGCGTGTCTTAATGAATTTAACAACATCCTCTTTGATAAACCACAGCGTTACTCAGCAGCTCCTGTGTGAAAGTGTTCTTACACATGTTCTATTTCTGTATCTGCATAAAGTGATCCTGCTGCTGAGGAAACAATAGGCATACTCTGCTCAAAAACGCCTCAGGGATTGAATTAATGTAGCGGACGGTGAGTTAGATATGACCTAAATGTGACTCAGACTGGAGTGTTCATCGGTAACACTGTTTTTTTTTGTGCCCACACAGTCTCAATAATAAAAACAACAAAAAGGGAATTTAATCATACTTTATAAATTGAGGTCATTGGAAACAGTTTTTGGATGGTTCACAATGAAGATGTTAAACTAAAGTTATTTTCCTGTGCATAGATGAGCATCCAATTAATAAAGACTAGGTTTATACTGTTTATCTTAAGGGTATTGTCATTTTGATATCGACCAGCTCAATATTAATGCTTCTTGGACTGCAACATTTGGTTGTCATTCTATGTTTATTTAAAGGTACATTAAGGAAGTTTCAGTGGTTCAAATAACATCTTTTGTAACCCATACATGAATCAGCAACAGCCTGATGTGCAGAATGAGCCGCGGTTGCCTCTACAAGCCTGTATCGTCAATTAAATGAAAAGGTTTTAGGATCAAAACTCCCGCGCTGTTTTAGTGGACCTGACGTAATGTGTGTGCGTGCCCATTTACCTGGTTTTCACCTGATTTCCTCCCATAAGTAAACTGAGCAACACTAGCAGCAAAATTAAAAATGAATCCTGTGAACACAGAGAAGAGACAGGCCTCCAGCGCACACCGGCAGATTCTTCTTTGGTTGTTGTTTGTTCGTACAAGTGTGCACACAGTGAGCACCACAACACTGGATGTACCGCTTACGCCAGAGGTGGCACACTAGTACAAAAACCTTCTGTAATGCACTTTTAATATTTAGCATGAAAAATACAAAGTATAAACAGCAAAGAAAAAATTGTAATCATAAATGTTCAAAGAATTGAAAGAAATGGCGTTTATTTGAAACAGATGGTGCAGATAGACAGGAAGAAGGGATGACCAAGGGGATGGACCAATCAGACCTGTTTCAGATTCAAACTTGTCACTTGCATATGTGGTACAAAATTAAACCACCGATGCACCTCGACATCATTATTGTTTGTGTTAATGAACGTTTGTTTGAAAACTGAGCTACTGTGACTCAGCAATTTCCCAAAGTCTAAGTCTATATATTACAAGAGGTTTACAGTAATGGAGGGAGACTTTATTTTGCATGTCATGGCATTACATCAATCCTAATATGACCTTTATATAGGTTACTTAGCAAACACTTCCCAAACTATTGATTTCTTAGACATGAGATCGGTAGAAGCCTGTCTCCCTGACACAGTGCCCTCAGCTGGACAGAAACATTTTTTCGGCTCAAATAGAAAGAGCAGAAACAGGCCAATACAGTGGATCCTAGCAGAGTCATGTTGTACAACCTTCACTAAAATGACCTAACTTTATTTAATTCTTTTACAAACGTTCTGCTTGAGCTCTACTTGAATATGTTGCCACTGTTGTAACAACACAGAGAGTCTGTAGAGGGATCTGCGCCCTCTACTAGCTTAAAGCTACACAGTGCTTCTTTAATGAAACATGACTGCATTAAAGGTGCAGTGTGTTTGCAGATTATAATGCTACACCTCACACCCCATCTCTTTACAGCCTGTGAGCACTTACAGAAGGCCAGTGGAAATATGTCTGATGATGTTCTCACTTTAAAAAAACAAATCCTGCCTTTCATGAATAAGTTTATGTTTGTCCTCTCTTGGCACCTGTAGTAACACAAACTACTAATGGTTCCTTCGCTGGGTTCTATAGATAATTCTAAAAGTGTTATTTTAAGGCATTTATACATCATTGGACTCGTGTCTTCTATTTGATTAAATTATTAATTATACATAATCTGCCTTTAAACAACCTAATGCCTCCAATAAGTAAATATTACAAACAACAGTACTACTAAGACTCTCTTATTCTAGAGTCCAAGAATGAATTCAACACTATGTATGTAACAGTTTTTTGCAAGTGTAAGGTTGTTCACTTTGTTCAGAAGCTCACAGACCGGACAAAGAAGAGCTAAGATGTGGATTAAATGTGGACCAATTAACACACACTGGTTCCCTTTCTTCAGATTTATAAATCACTGTGTTATCTGCTGCTGGATTTAAAATGACAACCATTAGTTTTGATCATTAGCAGCAGTGGGCCATTGTACTTATCTGGATTAAACCGTAATAGTTTCTGTGCATTAACAGTGTGTCTGAACCGAGCTCCGACTAATGAGGAGTGTGGCCTCTGTACATCTTGGCTCTTTGTGCAGGCGGCTTTAGAAATCCTACAGAAGTGAGTGGAGTCTGTCACTCATCACATGGAAAAGGCTCAGCAGCTGCTCCTAGTATCACTTCTCTGTTTTACTGTCACTGGGTGGATGTGTGTGAGAGTGTAGTGGTGTGCATTTACCTCTAAAAATGTCTTTCTCCTCTCTCTTTTCTCTTGTAGGGGTGGCATCAGAGCCCGTGGTGCAGGGTCTGAGGAGACTCCCAGATGAAATCACCTGGTCTTATTCAGGTTGGTTGGAAAATATTACAGTTGTTGAACGATACAACAACTCTGTGGTTATACATCCAGCTGTTTTCAGTCATTATCTGTGAAGCAGTTTTCCTAAAATTATCAACAAATATAGATATATAGATATACAAATATATATGTCTGCTGAGAAACTGCATTATGTAAGTTGAGGTGAGAAACCCAGTCCTACTAGGGCTGTAATTTCTTATGCAAAAATCACAGTTTTGATTTGCCTGTATTTCCTTAAACAGAGGACTACTGCTAACCTTGTGCTGCAGCGTGTGTTTATAGTTTTTATGGCACTAATATCTCTAATTGCCACAAAACATAAAAAGGGGCTTATTCTTTACAGGTCAGGCAAATGACACACACAGTAACCTAAGCACCAATTTTAGTGATTGACAGGTGTGAAGGCCCGCCCCTTGAATTACCAGCTATTGTGGCTAAATGTATTCAGCCCAGAGACTTGAATTTGAAACCTAGAGACTTACAAAGTAAATGTGAACCCTGCTGTACTTCTGACGAGACTGGAGAAGAAGAGACAGGAAGAACAGGAGATTTTCATATAAATACATTAGCTTTAGCAATATTTGTTGTATTTAAGATAATTTGATGCATTTAGCATCATTTGTATTATTTTATTATTTGCATTTACAAACATTTTCTATTTCCAGTCTCACTTGTAATGAACTTTTTTTTACCTCAGTCTTTAGTTGAGTGATAAAACATTGCAGTACAAGAAGCTATAAAGATATTTTGTAGATAATTCTGAAAGTTATGAGTGTTTGTGTGAAAGAGAAAGAGTCTGAAAAGAAAGGACAGGTCACTTGGGATTTATACCAAGTCTTTGGGACCATTAAAAGACTCTGGCCTGAGAATCGGAGGGCTCCGCTTGGAGAGTAGGGGCACAACAAATCATCAATGTATTGTGGGGCCTGACCATTGAGAGATTATGAATGATAACACAAAAACTGTGGTTGGGTAAAGTGCACCGGGCATGTTATCAGGCCAAAATCACCAGGGTATGTACACTTTTGATCAGGGCCATTTGGGTAGTTTCTGTTGTCATTATAATTTTAAAAAGAGGAAATGGTAAAATGGTAAATGGCATGCATTTATATAGCGCTTTCCTGCACCCTTCTTGGGCACCCAAAGTGCTTTACATGGTGCTTCCACTCACCCCCTTCACACACATTCCCTCCTGGAGCAGACAGAGAGGGGGGCTGCCACACATACGGCGCTCAACCTTCTCCTACCACCACCAAACACACCTCCACAGTCACACACATTCATACACCAGTGCTACGGACACTGGAGGTAAGGTGGGTTAAGTGTCTTGCCCAAGGACACAACGACAGTATGAACTGTGGGGAGAGCAGGAATCGGAACCTACTACCTTCCGGTTGAAGGACTCTACCACTGAGCCACTGCCGCCCCAAATTGGGGAAACACAATTGTTTGACAATAAATGGCTTCACCCAACCACTAACTATGAGTGAAAAAGTTTTTGTTGTGTTATCATTCATATAATATTATTTGAGCACAACTGTACCTGCCTTGATTTACTTTTACTGTTAACACAGTTTGTTACAGTACACAGCTTGGAAAAAAATAAAGATTTGCAGGCATAAAATTGGAAGACTGAAAACAAGCAGAAGCATGTGGAAATGAGCTAGTGGCATTTAGATGGCACACGTCTAGTAAAATGTCACATTGTTGCTAAACATTCTTTGACGTACAATAAATATGTGTTAAATTTGATAAAATTTTCCTATATGAGACATGAGAAACTGCCTACTTTCACAGGGACTTGATAAAGATGTAGTGGATAAGACAGACTGAGAGGCTGTGTCTGTGTGTGACGGCTGTAAATGGCCCTCTCAGATCTCAGATGGATCAGAGTCATTATCTGCTACACGTCCCGTGGGAGCGGCCTGATGTGCGAGCATATGGTTGCACGACAGGGCTAACTCAGCACAGAGCCCCCACTGAGGGTCCTCAAAGGCAGACAGATTAGATCCCGACTGGTGGGAGCAAGTCTGGAGCAGGGAAGAGCTCTAAAAAGATCAGCAACAGGCTTAAAGCAGGGGCCATTTGACTGATTAACTTGAGAATCTGAAGAAATGTAACTAATCATTCTTTTTCAGCTGCAGCTGTTTGATATTTCTTCTATTTGACAAAACAGCGGCGTTATTCAAATCAAATAGAAATTCTCACTTGTTTTTTGTGTATAGAAAATATACCCTCTTCTGAAACGGTAAGGTCATTTTAGTGTATTTTGTTCAAATATGACTCTGTTACGGTCCAGTGTTTAGTTTAGTAGTACTTTATTGTTCAGCCTAAGCTGAAAATTGATCTTTGGTCTCGCCATACAATATACAATCACAAAACAACCAATTAACAATACACAACATCATAAATACCTATTGCCATACACACATCCATAGTAACAAAATTAAAATATACATTCCTACCTCTTATTCAAAAGACTTATTGCATTTGGTACGAAAGTTTGTTTATATATTGCTTTCATTGCTTTTGGTGTTCTATAACGACGATGTGATGGTAATAGTTCAAAAACATGATTCAAGGGGTGTGTTGTGTCTCTCGTTATAATCAAAGCTTTTCTGTGAATAGCAGTTTGGTATAATTGAGTAACTGACTTTTGCTTTATTCCTATAATCTTCTCAGCTACTCTTATAATTCTGTCTAATTTAACTTTATTCACAGAAGTAACTCGTCCGAACCACACAGTTATATTATACCCTAAAACACTTTCAATTAAGACTGTATAAACTCTTTGCAACACAGCCTTGCTCACACAAAATTCTTTCAGTTTCCTTAGCAAGAATAGCCTTTGATTTGCTTTCTTACAAATAAGAGCCACATTATCAGAGAAGTTCAATTTACAGTCTATCATGATTCCTAAATACTTAAAAGTCTTCACAATTTCAACAGTTTGATCACATAACATTATTTCTGTTAGAGGCTCTGGATGATTTAAAATCAGCTCTTTTGTTTTACTTACATTTATCAATAAAGAACTTTCTTCACACCATTTTTCTAGTTTCAAAACCTGCTCCTCGTACTCAAGATGTACACAGTCTTTCCATAAAAGTGCCACAAGTGCCATATCATCTGCATATTTATATATAATTCTCATGCTGCACTCTTATACCATTTGTATAAACAGAAAATAAAAGGGGTGACAGGACGCATCCTTGGGGTGCCCCCGTGTTTAAGGATATAATATCTGATTTAAAACCCCGAGCACAAACTCGCTGTGGTCGGTTTGTTAAAAAATTCTTTATCCAATGAACTATTCCCCCATTCACACCTAGAACCAGAAGACGTTCCAAGAGTAAATGTATCTGCATGGTATTAAAAGCAGAGGTATAATCTATAAAAAGAACACGCACATAAGCCTTTGCTTGTTGTAAATGGCTAGCAATTGTATCAACCAAGGTGAGCGTTGCATCCTCTGTTCCTCTTTGCGATTTATATGCAAATTGCAGTACATCTAATTGTTCTGATATGTATGGTTTTAGATGATAACTAACTACTCTTTCCATGCATTTAGCTAGTATTGAGGTTAACGCCACAGGACGAAAGTCCTCTAAGTCTTTTGCTCTCACTTTTTTCGGAAGGGGTCGTATAAATGATAACTTCCACATACTGGGTATCGTCTGTAGGTCTAATAAAACCTGAAATAATTTTGTTAAGGGATCGGTTAATTCATTTATACATGTCTTTAAAACTCTGCCCTTAAGGCCATCTGGACCAGGCGCTTTATAGGGCTTTATGCATCTAAGGGACCTTCTAATTTGGTCCCCTGTCAAACGAATTGGCAGCCCCACTGGAATCTTATCACTTATTTCTTCAATCTTATTCCAGTTGTCGGCTGCATCATATCTTCCATAAAACAAATTCAAATCATTAACCCATTTAAAACCATCCGTTCCTATAATAATATCTTTATTTACATTCCTTGAGTCACGCCCCATCATCTTATTCAAGCCTTGCCAAGCACTCCTTACATCTTGATTCGCTAACTGATCCTCTACCTTATGTTTGAAATCAATTTTTGCTTTCTGTATCATAGCTCTCAGTTCCTTCCTTTTAAGTTTAAACCCCTCATAATTATTTTCCCGAAATGCCCAATTCTTTTCATTAAGGAGTTTCTTTAAATCTTTAGAGAGCCATGGCTTATTATTTGAGTAGATTTTAACCATTTTACTGTCAATAACGGTTTCTTCACAAAACTGAATATAAGAGGTAATACAGTCAGTTAGTTTGTGAGAATCTCTGCATGAATCAAAAAAGACATCCCAGTTTGTAGTGCAAAAACAATCCTTTAACATGTCTTCTTTGTCCTTACTCCAAATCTGAATTCTCTTTTCCACTGGTTTATCCCTTCTAACAAGTTGTCTGTATTTTGGCAGTAGATGTGATCCGATCTGCCAATCGGTGATCGACATACTGCCTTGTATGCATCGTCAATGTTGCCATAACACAAATCCAGTGTGCGAGAGAAACGGGTTGGACAATCAATAAATTGTTGCAAGTGTGGAAGAGTCTCTGTTAATGAAAGTGTGTTGAAATCCCCTAGTATGAAGACTGGTTGATCTGCCGACTTTGTTACGATCCTAGTAAAGCACTCTGCAATATGCTCTGCTGCCTCGTTATTATTAGGACCTGGTACATATACTAAGAATATGGTTATTTGACCAAATTCCCGCGGCAGATAAAATGGTCTAAAAGATACACCCAAAGTCTCATAGTCCGGGGTACAAGTCTGTTCAATTATATTATACTGTGATGACCAGTTCTTATCAACATACATACAGAGTCCCCCGCCAACAGATTTCCGCGATTTTACATTATCTCTGTCGGCTCGTATAGTGGTGAATCCCTCGATATCCACACTATGATCTTCATTTAACCATGTTTCCGTAAAACAGATTAGATTACTGCTCCTAAATTCCTCCTCTTGTTTGACTCGAAGCAAGACCTCATTCATCTTGTTATTAAGAGCTCTCACGTTAGACAGCGTGATCACTGGGAGGGGGTGACGGCTTCCTCGCCTCCGCAATCTGTTGCGAATTCCTCCTCTCGACCCTCGCTTCTTAATTCTTGATCTCCTTCTTTTACGAAAACATTCACTTGTTGGGATCTTTAAATCGACGGAATAATTAGTATATCGTAACGATAACAAGAAGTCTCTTGAATAAGTCCGACTCAACGCCATGGAGACCATTTGATCTTCAAAGGCTTCGCCCGCCAACACCAATCCAACTAGCGTCAAGGCCACGCAGATCATGCACACATTCATTTTGCTCTCAATTTAAAAACAAAAATTAAAAACGAATAAAATATAACAATCAAACAAACAAATACCACAAACAGCGAGACAAACAGCGAGACACAGGGTCAGCAGCAGGCCGCGCCCCCGGAAGTGTATTGGGCTATTTCTGCTGGGACAGGAAGGTCTAAGGCTTCTGTCCAGCTGAGTGACTGTGTTAGTGAGATAGACATTATTCTACTGATCATATGTCTAAGAACCACCAAGTTATTATGAGAAAATATATTTTATGTTTTGCTTTAAACACAAGCAGTGCTGTTGTTGACTCGTTGACCAGTTTTTAAGCCCAAGTCACTTTCAAGTCATTAGTTTCCAAGTCAAGCCACCAATTCAGTGTTTGATGTTTGCTATAATGGTACTGGGTTGTGCTGGTGCAGAACATTAAGGATGGAGTGACGCTCTACGGCAGCTCGTCCCACAAACAGCAACGTGCAACAGATAATGATTAGGCAGTGATGACGGTGAATTATACGTTTAGAAAAATGGGAATAAACTGCATAGTATGTTTTCTGCAGAAGCCACATCACTACACGACAGGATTTACTCTTCTTTATATTAATTATTGTACACATCCTAGATTTTCAAAAGGCTACTTCAAACGCAATTGAAATCCTGGAAGCAAGTCTAAAGACAATCCATTGACAGGTCGGCTGTAACTTGAATGCTTTTCCGAGTGTGTGTTTGTATTTGTGGCTTTGCTTTATCCTGGTGTGAACTTTGACCTAAATATGCTCTAACCCACGGGGACCTGTCTCTGTGAAGCAAACAATAATTTCTCTGGGAGTAAAGCCAGTGTGTTGACTGTTCACACTCAGATTTAGTCGAGCTTCTGTCAGAAACTGTTCTCCAGGGATTGCGGCTCTCTCTCTCTGTGTGTAACTGTCCACAGACTCGGGTCTGTTTTTCAGCCCGGCTCCTTTTCTCTCGCCTTGTGTTGTGCGCTGAGCCGTGAGTAAAAGCATTAACATGTGAAAGAGTCGTACTTCATTGTGAGGCGCAAGACACAGTTTTTGAGTTTGGTCAGAAGTGGGAGGGAGGCCGACCAGAAGGGGGCTGAGAAAGAGACGGGGGGCAGAGAAGTAAGGGAAACAAAGACGAGAACAGAAGCTGAATGGACCAAAGAGGCAATGGGAAAAGTTTAGAAGCACTGTACCGCGCTCCCTCATGTGTGACACCAACCAAAAGTGGTTTGGTGATCATTTACCCAAAGGTTAAACTAAAGGTCACTTATAACTGGATTGTAATTAGCACTTCTGTCTCAAAATGAGAAGGTCACATGATTGACCCCAATGTCTACAATGGCCTTTCTGTCTGGAGTTTACATGCACTACATATATACTTGGATAGGTAGACCGGTAACTGTACGTAAATGGCCCATAGGGAGTAAAAGGAGGGTAGTCTGTATGTGTTAGCCCTGCGATTGTAACCTATAAAAGTCAAGTTAAAGAAACGACTGCACAAAACATCAAAGTAGATATGTGATTAGTTTGGCTGGGGAACATTACCTTTATATAACTATTCTTATCACTGCTAGGACCTAATCTTTTTAAATGATGCTAGTTGGTAAAATTTGCAGGCCCCTCTCTTCTCTGTAATGAGTAAAGCCCACTTGTTTGATGGATCATTACAAGATCATTTATGCCTATATGATCTTGTGACTAACTAACCAAATGTGGGAGTATGTTTTTGTGTGCAGCAAAGTAGGACAAGGAGAAACATTACAATTACATTTGATATACATACATGATACACAGCCATATGAATGAAAACATGCTAGATCAGCCTTAGGCTAATTTCCATTTGTTGTCCCAACATTCTCACACATTCATACACCAAAGCTGTGTCGTTGGAAGCATGGTGAGGTAAAGTGTCCTGCCTAAGGACCTTTCTGTTATAGGACGAACGCAGTGGGGGTGATTTGGGGCGGAGTGGCTAATAGATGCATTGTTATATAGCGCACATTACCTGTAATCAGATGTCACACACAACCGCCTGCACATACACCTTTAGGCATGACTGAAAACCTGGAGTGCTGTATTCCATTGGCTTTAAAAATATATATGTTCACAAACATATAAAGCTTGCTACTATTAATTAATAGTTAATATAATCAATAATAAATGTAGCTGATATATGTCCAATCAGAATATTAGCAGCTGTAATCAGTCAACAACAGCTTTAGTGATTAGTTTATAAAAGTTTGGCTGGTCTTGAGAAATCAGCTCTAATGAATTATCTCATCCTGCACAAAATCTCAAAATTTTACACAATTGAGACAGTCTATACACTCTGCCTCCGCTGGAGAAGACACGGCCTGTAGCTAGAAACTAATTACTATCACCATAACTGCTTACGTTATCGCTGGGGTTTACTAAGTTTCATTCTATTAGCATTTGTAGCCGAAAGTCAACTCAGATCACACTGACGGTGAACAAGTTGTAGCTGTAACTTTTACTCTAAAGCACCTTAAGTGAAGCTGTCAGAGATCAGCTGACTTGCTCTGTGAGTCAGACTTAAGGTTAGTCAGACTGTAAAACCTACATACACTAGGCTACTGTATTTGCTTTGTTATTGGCTGAAATTCAAATTTTATTTAGCCCTAATAGAGCTGATACCAGGGAGGCAGGTCTTATATCTGTCAATCTCTACAAGTACAAAGTTGAACAGTGTTGTGCTGTTTGGTTCTTGGGCCCATATAAATTTGCACATTTTACCTAGCCCATTGATACCAGCTGTCTCTGGTTATATGAATATGAGATTATTTCATTTATTAAAACTGCCATACAGCCTCATTATATATCCACGTGTGAACAAACTGCGGTCTTCCTTAAGGCTCAGTTTAGTTTACTCCTGGGACGTTTCTCTCTGGGATGTTCTGCCTCAAAGACACCCTCAGCTCTGTTCCATCTGCTGAGAATGTGACACATTTTTACACTCTATTCTTTGGCAAAGTCAAGACTAGGATACTGTTCAGTTTGTGTCAGTAGTAATGAACCCTATATAGCTTTTCTCTTTCTTTAGGTATAGCCTATGATAGATATCCTTACATTTTGGAAAACAAAGAATATGTTGTGTGTTGTGATTTTGACCAGACATCAGAAGGCTGGACCAACAGGAGGAGTCATGGGAAAGGCACAACTTTGTTGTGTGGCCAAAACATAATTGCATCACATTAGCATTTGGACCAAGTGGACTCAAAGATTCTTAGCTTTTGTGATGCACTTTCCTGTCCTAAAACCAAGCAACTAAAGACACAAGAATTGACAGATGTTGTAAAAACAAAAACAAAAAAAAAGATTTACTGACTGTAGAAAATATTCCTTTTTAAATAACTTAATAGGCAAAGATCTTTATAGAACAATATAAACTGTGAGGGTTTTATTAGCTGTAAATGTGCCACTCATTCTCACTGCATTGTCTCAGCATCTTCATTCTCTGCGTCGTCTTCTCTTCTGGATCCAAACGTATTCATAGCCCCGGGCAACGCAGCTCCCGTTTTATTCGAACAGACTAAACACTCACACACAAAGATAGACAGATTTTTAAAGTGGATGTTGCCGCATAGGATCATAACATTGTGTCCTACATCAGTTTTATGAATGGCTCTTGATTTCCGACGTTTGCCTAATGAGATATTTCAAAATCAGGTCACGTTCTTGTTTAAATCGTGCAGTGGTTTCCCAGAAAACATCAGGCAGCTGCTCATCTTCAGGCGGTGAGTTAGTTAATGAGCTAATGTTTGAGTCTAATGGAAACAGTTTGAGTGCCACTGACCTGGTTTGGCTCAGACCTGTTACACAATGTTCCCGTTTCTGTCGTGGACTTAAAATACTGCCACATGTGAAAAACAAGGCACATCTTAGAGCCCTGTGTTTATACAAATCTATTCACTTTGTTGTGTTGGAGAATAGTAGAGACAATATAAAAGACGGTATAGGCAACTTTAAGTTAAATAACCTTTTGGCACAATACTACAACTACTGTATTATGATACAGTATATATTTAGTAAATTTAAATGCAATTAAAATTTGCTAAACTGACAGGCGGCGACAGCAATTGGTGTGTGATATTACGGTAATCACACTTTCTCCCACAGTCCTCGCGTCACAGGAAGATGTGGAGGGTCCGAACTACTTATCCCTACCGACTGGAAGTTCAAACAGCTAGCACCCTTGTGTGACAACAGCTCCTTCGAGTTTCATTCTGTTACCATCACCCACCCTGTTAAAAGTAATTTTGTTGTTAGCTATCTATCTATCGAGGTCACACCACTGCACATATCTGATAATTTTTTTGTAACTCTCAACCTTGACCTGACTTCTCCAGACACTGCAATTGTCTTACCGCTCATTACCTTTCCGACGCCTACCTGCGTACACTCACCCCCTCCCACTTTTCCTCTGGCATTTCTTCTGAGCTCTCTCTCTCTTAAACCCCAACACCACCACTGACACTCCTGCTTGGACAACTTATGCCCTCTTACATCTAGACCAGCCCGTACATCCTCGTCTGCCCCCTGGTTATCCGATGTTCTACACGAGCATCGTGCCAGCCTCCGGTCAGCTGAGAGAAAATGGCGCAAGTCAAAAGATCCTACTAACCTCTGTATCTACCTGTCTCTCCTCTCCATTTTCCGCTGCAAAAACTGACTACTACCATTCTAAGTTAATCAAGTCACCTGACTCGCGCACTCTTTAAAACCTTCTCTGCCCTCCTTGGTCCACCTGCTCCCCCACCTTCATCAGATTTAACAGCTGAGGATTTTGCGTCTTTCTTTGTAAAGAAAATGGCCGCTATCAGCAGTCAGTTCTCGGCACTACCACCTGTCGAACTCATCCACACCCCTGATATGTGTTTACTCCCTTCTTTTTCTCCTCTAACTGAAGCAGACATTTCCAAGGGCATTAGTTCTAACCACCCGAACACCTGTCCACTGGATCCCATCCCCACACACCTTCTTCAGACCATCTCTCCATCTGTCGTGCCTGCTCTAACCCACATCATCAACTCATCTCTCTCCACTGGGTCATTTCCCACAGCTTTCAAAGAGGCCCGCATCACACCACTCCTGAAGAAACCCACTCTCAACCCTACACTGTTAGAAAACTACAGACCGGTTTCCCTCCTTCCCTTTACTCCCAAAGCTCTGGAGCGAGTTGTGTTTAACCAGCTCTCCTCCTTTCTCACACGAAACAACCTCCTGGACCAGAACCAGTCTGGGTTCAAGAGCGGACATTCCACCGAAACTGCACTGCTCTCAGTTATTGAAGCTCTGAGACTGGCAAAGGCAACATCCAAGTCATCTGTCCTCATCTTAATGGCCATTAAAGACCATCACCTGCAGCTGAACCTTGAAAAAACAGAACTGCTTGTGATTCTGGCCAACCCAAAGATCCACCACAACCTCTCCATTCAACTAGGCTCATCAACCATTAACCCGTCCAACACTGCCAGAAATCTGGGAGTGGTAATTGATGATCAACCAAACTTCACAAGTCATGTTGCCAGCACCACCAGGTCCTGTAGATTCATCCTCTACAACATTAGGAAAATTAGACCTTTCCTATCAGAGCACTCAACGCAAATCCTAGTCCAGGCTCTTGTCTTGTCCAAAATGGATTATTGCAATGCTCTACTGGCTGGACTCTCTGCCTGCACAACCAAACCTCTGCAGATAACCCAGAATGTAGCGGCAAGAGTGGTCTTTAATGAACCGAAGAGAGTGCACGTAACTCCTTTTTTCACTGGGTTACACTGGCTCCCGGTTGATGCCCACATCAAGTTCAAAGCTATGCTCTTGGCCTACAAGACCACCACTGGCTCCGCCCCCTCATATCTTCACTCACTGATAGAGAACTATGTTCCTATCAGATCCCTGCGCTCTGCAAATGAACAACGTCTAGTGGTACCATCCCAAAAAGGAAAAAAATCACTCTCACATACCTTCTCTAGCTCTGTTCGACATTGGTGGAATGATCTACCTGCTGCTACAAGATCAGCAGATTCTGTAGCCATCTTTAAAAAACACATCTCTTCTGTTAACACCTGACAAACACTGAATTCTACTTCCTTTCTATTGATTCCTTTTCTTTTTCAAAAACATAAAATAAATAAATAAATAAATAAATTCTTTCTTATCCTTAGCTTTATATACTGTGCTGGCTTTTAACTTTTGCTATCTTGTGTTGTTAAAATTGCTTCCAACTTTTTCCTCACTTGTAAGTCGCTTTGGATAAAAGCGTCTGCTAATTGACTATATGTAAATGTAATTCCTTATTATATATATATATATATAAATATATATATATATATAAATATATATATATATATATATATATATATATATATATATATATATATATATATATATATATATATATATATATATATATATATATATATATATATATATATATATATATTATATATTTATATCCCCTTCGCGCTACTGCCTACCTCATAAAAATGATGAGAGACAATAAATGCTATGAGAAGCCGGATCAGACGGCGACCGGCCAAACAAGGTCTCCATCAGGTGTTGGGGAACCAGAGCAACTTGATGACAAATGGGCTACTGGAACAGGAACAAGAACAACACGGAGATGGGTGAGATGTGATAACAATGCTCTGTTGGAATGCTACTACTCCAGTAACCCTAGTCAGAAGGATTACATGAAGAGGATGTGGGATGAATGGTTACTTCGAAACCCACAATCCAAGCTTAAGTCGAAGCACCTAGTAGCTCAGTGTTCCAACATCCACAAGCGGCAACTGCTATCACAACTTGAGATTGACGAGATACAACACAAATGCTACGGCAAGGGGGAGCCAGGACAAAAGGTCAGAGGGGAGCCAACAGGGGCTCCCCAACCAGAGATGGGGTACGAAGCCCCAACAAGTGCAATAACGCTGAACGATGCAGCAACTGACCTGAAAAACAAGATTATGGCGAGAATGAATGAAAGGCAACCCCGACGCCAACTACAACGGCTAAGTGAAGTACCATCATAAAGTCTCCTAGAAGATGTGAATGCAGCATTGAGTGCGATCCCTACCACAACCATCACCGAAACCAATGAGCTGATATACACCTCAGCAGCAGTGATCCTCGAGATGCTTGGCTATAAGAGCAACCATGGGAACCATGAGAAATAAATGGACACAAAGGCTGGAGGCTATAATCATAAAGGTACGGAGAGAAGTGAGCCAACTGACAGAGGCCAAGAAAGGTGCAATGAGAAAACAAGTACCCAATAGGTACAACCAGATACCCATATCTGAAGCACTTGAAACTGCCAAACAAAGGCTCCAAGCCAGCCGCCTAAAGAGGTACACATGAGAGAATGAAGCTAGAAGAATAAACCGGCTGTTCGCAACTCAGCCTGCGAAAGTGTACGCTCAGTGGCAGGGTAATAACAGCAGAGCAGACCCACCAAGGCTGGAAACTGAACAATACTGTAAAAATATATGGGAGAGGGAGGTATCACACAACAGCGATGCACAGTGGCTGGTGGCTCTGAGAGAGGACCACAGATACCTCCCTGAACAGAATCCAGTTACCATCACAGCGGCAGACATCCAAGAAAGAGTCTCAGGTATGAAAAACTGGACAGCACCGGGCCCTGACAGCATCCACACCTACTGGCTAAAGAAGTTCACTGCACTCTACGAGCTCCTTGCAGCACAAATGAACCAGCTGCTAAGGGATGGGACACACCCTGAATGGCTTATCGAAGGGCGTACAATCCTGATCCTGAAGGATCTCACAAAGGGTACAGTCCCATCCAACTATCGGCCAATAACCTGTCTCTCCACAACATGGAAGCTCATGTCAGGCATCATAAGATAAGTGGGCACATGGATCAATACATGAGTAAAGCACAGAAGGGCATTGGCAAAGAAACCAGAGGAGCCAAACACTCCTGGTTGACAGAACAGTCACCCAAGACTGCAGAACCCGACACACCAACCTGTGCACTGCCTGGATTGATTACAAGAAAGCATATGACTCAATGCCACACACATGGATCACTGAATGCTTGGAGATGTACAACATCAACAGAACTTTAAGACACTTAATTGCAAACTCGATGAGGCTATGGAAAACCACCCTTGAGGCCAATGTATCCATCAAATGTGGCATATACCAAGGAGATGCTCTGTCCCACTGCTGTTCTGCATAGGTCTGAACCCCCTCCGCCAAATAATCAACAAGACTGTCTATGGATACTGACTCAGGAATGGGGCCACCATCAGTCACCTCCTCTACATGGATGACATCAAGCTATACGCTAAGAGCGAGCAGGACATCGACTCACTGATCCACACCACCAGGATCTACAGCTCTGACATTGGGATGTCATTCAGGCTTGAGAAGTGTAGTGGAATGGTGACAAAGAGAGGGAAGGTAGTCCACACAGAAGGGGCAGACATTGAGGATGGTTACAAGTACCTTGGAATACTACAGGCAAATGGCAGCCTTGAAGAGGTAACAAGGAAAACAGCAATTGCCAAAAACGAGTAAGGCAAGTCCTAAGAAGTCATCTCAATGGCAAGAACAAGGCACAGGAAATAAACAGCTACGCCCTGCCAGTGATCAGATACCCTGCAGGAATAATAAGGTGGCCAAAGGAAGAGATACAGACCACAGACGTTAAGACACGAAAGCTCGTCAACATGCATGAAGGGTTCCATCCCAAATCCAGCACCCTGAGACTGTACGCTAGCTGTAAGGAAGGCGGCCGTGGACTAGTGAGTGTGAGAGCCACTATCCAGGATGAAACATCCAAGATCCACAAGTACATCAAAGATAAGACCCCAACAGATGACGTGCTTAGTGAATGTCTCAGGCAATGGGGAACAGAGGAAGAGGAGCTGGAGGAGGGACCGTCATGGGAGGACAAACCCCTACATGGGATGTACCACCGGAACATAACTGAAGTGGCTGATCTCAAGAAATCCTACCAATGGCTAGAACGGGCCGGACTGAAGGACAGCACAGAGGCACTCATCATGGCTGCACAGGAACAAGCCCTGAGCACCAGAGCAATAGAGGCCCAGATCTACCGCACCAGACAAGACCCAAGGTGTAGGCTGTGCAAACAGGCCCCTGAGACAATCAACACTTAACTGCAGGGTGTAAGATGCTGGCAGGGAAAGCATACATGGAACGCCATAACCAAGTGGCTGGCATAGTGTACAGGAACATCTGCACGGAGTACGGACTGGAAACCCCGAGGTCAAAGTGGGAAACACCTCCAAAGGTGGTAGAGAATGACCGAGCCAAGATCCTGTGGGACTTCAAGATTCAGACTGACAGAATGGTAATGGCGAACCAACCAGACATCATGGTGGTGGACAAACAGCAGAGGAAAGCCGTTGTGGTGGATGTGGCAATACCATGTGATTGCAACATCAGGAAAAAGGAACATGAGAAACTAGAGAAATACCAAGGCCTCAGGGAAGAGCTGGAAAAGACTTGGAAGGTGAAGGCGACAGTGGTGCCCGTGGTCATCGGAGCACTCGGGGCAGTGACCCCCAAACTGGAAGAGTGGCTACAGCAGATCCCTGGAAGAACACCAGACATCTCGGTCCAGAAAAGTGCAGTACTAGGAACAGCAAAGATACTGCGCAGAACCCTCAAGGTCCCAGGACTCTGGTAGAGGACCCAAGCTCGAAGGATGAGACCACCCGCGGAGGGTGAAGTTTTTATATACATTTTTTATAAGCTAAACTTAAAGATATTTAAAAAGAAAATATAGAAAATATTGTCACAAATCTGTACAAATCAGTGAGCAATTCTCCTTTGCTGAGATAATCCATCCACCTCACAGATGTGGCATATCAAGACACTGATCAGAGAGCATGATTATTGTGGTCTCTGATCAGCGGCCACAATAAAAGGCCACTCTAAAATGTGCAGTTTTATAACACAACACAATGCCACACAGATTTAGCAAGTTTTGAGGGAGAGTACAATTGGCATGCTGACTGCAGGAACGTCCACCAGAGCTGTTGCCAATAAATTGAATGTTCATCTCTCTTCTACTGTCTCCAAAGGCATTTCAGAAAATTTACATCCAAACCGGCTTCACAACCACAAACCACGTGTAACCACACCAGCCAAGATATTCCACATCCAGCATCTTCACCTACAAGATCCTCTGAGACCAACCACCTGGACAGCAGCTGCAACAATTGGTTTGCATAACCAAAGAGTTTGTGCACAAACTGTCAGAAACCGTCTCAAAGAAGCTCATTTGCAAGCTCGTCGTCCTCGATCATCACCACATGTTTCAGCATGATAATGCACAGCCGCACATAGCAAGGATCTGTACACATTTCCTGGAAGCTGAATACATCCCAGTTCTTTAATGGCCAGCATACACACTAAACATGTCACCCATTGTGCATGTTTGAGATGCTCTGGATCGGCGTATACGATAGCATGTTCCAGTTCCTGCCAATATCCAGCAGCTTGGCACAGCCATTGAAGAGGAGTTTCATTCACACAATCAACAACCTGAGCAACTCTGTGTGAAGGAGATGTGTTGCACTGCGGGAGGCAAAGGGTTTTTGGAGCCCCCAATACAGTGAAACTGCACATTTTAGAGAGGCCTTTTATTGTGGTCAGCCTAAGGCATAATGTGCAATAATCATGCTTTCTAATCATCATCTTGAAATGCCATAATATTTGAGAGTAAAAGGCCTGAAAAATGGGAGCAAAAGCAAAAATGAATTTTTGTTCTGTGTGTGTGTGTGTGTGTGTGTGTGTGTGTGTGTGTGTGTGTGTGTGTGTGTGTGTGTGTGTGTGTGTGTGTGTGTGTGTGTGTGTGTGTGTGTGTGTGTGTGTGTGTGTGTGTGTGTGTAGGCTAAACGTTATATGTCAATATATCAAACTCAGGGCCAGTCTCACTATGTTTGCAGAAAAAAAATCTTGTCTTTACTAGAGGATTTCTGTCCAGACAGGCATAAAAAGAAGGATTTTGTGTTTCTCCTCTTCCTCTTGAGTCTGTCGTTGAGTTTGTTGTGTAGTGTTTGTGTTAGTGCCCACTCAGTTCAGCTCTGAGTCACCAAATACTTTAGACCTCTTCAGTTCTGCTCCAGTTGGTGCTCGTCTGTGGAGCCTGTGGAGACTGAGGTAATGATGCAGAGGTGTGTATCTGTGAGTGTTCAAACGAAAAAACACAAACACTCTTGCTCCCTGCTGTTTTCTTTTTAACCTCCACCAGTTACTGCACACTGGGTTTGGCCATAGTCTCTGCACTTTAGACTCAAGTGAGTGGCCTTGTGATCTACAGCTGCAGATTTTGAAGTAGAGCTGCTTTAACTGATAACTCCTTACCACACTTCCCACAACAACATTGAAACCTTCTTACTATTATTTTATTGCAAAACCTAAAACTGAACTAAGCCACATTACCTAAAACTTCAAGCTCTGAGTTATGCATTAAACCACTGTTTTACTTTGCTTCCCTTTTCTCTATTTATGTTTTTTTTGTTTTATTGCTGATTCTCCTTGTAAGTATAGTAGTATATATATCAATAGCCAGAGCAGGGATAAACACTTTCCCAGTTGGATTTTCTGCCCCCATTGTTTCAATGTTTACATAAATGGGAGCATTATTTGAGTTTCCCTTCTAAGTCAGCATGTGCTTGGCCAAAGTTTGCTGGTTTAATGTTCAATGTTCAATTTTTTTTTAAATCTTTCATAATGAAGCCTATACTGTAGATGATGTCTTAAGATCATTTTCAATACAGAGCAGATTAAACCCTTCTATGTCAGCATTAGAGCAGATCCCACAGCACAGGGTGATGGAGGAAAACAGTATGTTCTCCACAACACAATTTAAGATTATAAACTCACTAGGTGAATTTTTACAGTTTGTACAGGTAAGCTCATAAATTTACATACCCTGGCAGAATTTGTAAAAATAAATTTGGGCCATTTTTCAGAGGAATATGAATGATAATACAAAAAACTTTTTTTCACTCATAGTTTGTGGTAAGGTAAATTTATTTATTGTCAAACAATTGTGTTTACTTTTTTAAAATCATAATTACAACAGAAACTACCCAAATGACTCGGAGTTTACATTCCACAGTTCTTAATACTGTGTTCTGCCACCTTTAACATCAATGACAGCTTGAAGTCTTTTGTGGTAGTTGTGAATGAGGCTCTTTATTTTCTCAGATGGTAAAGCTGCCCATTCTTCTTGGCAAAAAGTTCCTCCAGTTCCTGTACGTTTGAGATTTCCCCAGAGTGGCTCAATGACACTGAGGTCAGGAGACTGAGGCCAGTCCAGAACCTTCACTTTATGCTGCTGTAGCCAATGACAAGTCGACTTGACCTTGTGCTTTGGATCGTTGTCATGTTGGAACGTTCCATGCCTCCAGTATTTTTTTGATAACATGCTGCATTAATTATGCCATCAATTTTGAACAAGTTTTCCTGTGCCTTTGTAGCTCAAAAATCTCCAAAATATCAGTGATCCACCTCCATGTTTCACAATAGACCTTGTTAACTGCTCTCCAAATGTTACATTTATGGTTGTGGCCAAAAAGTTTAATTTTGCTCTCATCACTCCAAATGACTTTGTTCCAGAAGTTTTGAGGCTTGTCTCTGTGCTGTTTGGTGTATTGTAAGCAGGATGCTTTGTGGCATTTGCGTAGTAATGGCTTTCTCTGTCATGTCCCAAATTCGTGTTTAGAGTAGTCATTCTGTTATGTAGTGTATTTCATGTCCTGGCTCTTATTGTGAAGTGTCTTAACCTCGTCTGTTGTTTTTGATTTACTTTCTGCCCTTGTGTCTTTCCCTCCATTGTGATTGCATGCTCCGCCCTAATGTGTTCCACCTGTCCCTTGTTATGTTCCTTTATAACCTGTGTGCTTTCCCCTGTTCAGGGCTAGGTTGTCTTCACCCCTGTAGTGAGTTTGTTGATCTTGGTTCCTTGTGTTGCCGTCAGTTGTATTCTAGTGTACGCCGTGTGTTCTTTGGATTATATTCCTAGTATTTCCTTGCCTAGTGTATTTCTCATGCTGCATGTATTAGATTCTTGTATGCTCTAACCCTGGCATTGTTTTACCTTGTTTTTTTGGGATTTGGACTTTGTACCTTTGCTGTTTTAAATAAACCGTTTTGAACCATCTGCCTATGTTGGGGTTCTGCACCGTGAGTCTCACCTGTTCCGGACTGTAGTGTAGGTCCATGACATTCTCGACCATGCAGCCCATTTTTCTTTACATGCCTCCTTATTATGCATCAAGAAACAGCCACACCATTTTTTTAAGAGTCCTGTATTTCAGATGATGATATGAGGGGTTTTTTTTGCATCCCAAACAATTCTTCTGGTAGTTGTGACTTTAAATATTAAATATTTGTTGGTCTACCTGACCTTGGTTTGGTTTTTCCAGAATCCCTCAATTTCCACTTCATAATTAGAGGTTGAACACTGCTGATTGGCATTCTCAATTCCTTGGCTATCTATTTATATAGTTTTTCGATTTTGTACAGTTCAATTACCTTTTCCCGCAGGTCCTTATTTTGCTTTTCCCATGACTCAGACAGAAACATCAGAGCAGCACTGGATGAAAGATGCAAGGGTCTGTCAGGAGACCAGAAACTCACTGACCTTTTATTCACACTGATTACAAGCAAACACATCACAGGTGAGGATGGTTACCTTTAGTAGCCATTCAAACCTGTTTGTGTCAACTTGTGTGCATGTTATCAGGTCAAAATCACCAGGATATGTAAACTTTTGATCTGGGCCGTTTGGATAGTTTTTTTGTCATTATGAGTGAAAGAAAAGTTTTGTGTTATCATTCACATTCTCTGAAAATGATCAAAGGAAAATCACAAATTCTGCCAGGGTATGTAAATTATTATTATTTTAAAGGTGGGGTGTGTATTTTGCAACCATTTATTTATTTACTCTTTCTTATAGCCTTTATATGCAAGATTGTCTACTTATTCAGAAACAGTTTGCTTCTCTCTCAGCAGTGCTCAGTTTGTCCTCTCTGGCTTGCTGTATAAACAGGAAGTATTTTTTTTATGTGATTATACCCTAATGAAAACACTTTTGACTAATGTCCAGATGTAGACTACAACATTTCCCACAATGCATCTCTTCTCAGTCTGTAGTGTTTAATAAAGGATTAATCAGTTCAAAGCCTGAGTTGTGAAATATTTAACAAAGCAGATAAACTTTTGTCTCCCCCATCTCTCCTGTTTTTGTCTAGACTCACACGAACACATTGAGAGCACATGCAGATACATGAGCCCCGTTGTATGTGACAGGTCTGACTCTGTGAATGTGACAGACATCATTAACACATCGCTGTACATCTGTAGACGAGGCAGAGCTCTATGTGCACTCCTCTCTCTGTCATTCATAATACATTCATTTAGAAGCTCAGATCTCTTCAGATCCAGACTCACTTCTTTATGTTCTTGGGCATGTGCCTCATGAATCGATTCATAAACCTGATTTTATTCTGAATAAGAATGACTGATGTATCTGCTCAGACAAAAGAGCATGTCTCGTTTCTGAACTCAGTGTCTCCTGTGTCGCATCAAAGCATTTACTGAGACTGAGTTCATGTCACATCTCCCTGTAACAACAACAACTGCTGCTGCTGCTTTCTAATAGTTACATCTAACATAATGACAAAATGTAATGGTTTTCCCGGTCAGTCAGCCGCTCCTTCCACCTAAATCTATTCTACCTGACCAGTCATAACTGTTCATCTAAAGGGTTTTGTTACTGATAGGGATTTTCCTTACCACCCAAGAGCAGAATGGCATTTCAGCAAAGATAGATAACTTAAATATTGGGATAACTTAAAGCAGGAGTTTATTCACCATCAGAATCAGACCTAGGAGACAGAGAACACTCAGTACAGAATTTGAGCATTGAATATTCTAGCCTGGTATGCTTCTGGAAAAGCACAAACCTAAATAAACACATAATGTGTCATTGATCAGGCTAGGTTTTCTACTAATGTCTAACCATGCATCTGTTTAAGCTAAAAACTGAGACAAAGACAGTTACAGCCCTGGGGCTGAAGGAAGGCCTCAAAGGGCATTCTGACCTGAACAAACTGTTCTAACAGAGAATGTGTCAACCTAATAAACAGTACCTAATTAAGGTTAAGGACACTATTAATGTAGAATGGAAAATTCCCCAACAGTTACTGCTCTCCTGTTTGGGTGTCTGATTGGTTTTCCATTCAATGTCCTTTCAATTGCATTCAGAGGTAGATTAATCTGTTTCCATTTGGGTGGCAGACTGCTGAGCACTCCTGCCTCGCAGCAAAAAGTCCTGCATTTGAAGTTTTTAGTGGTAATTGTTGAGCCATAAAAAATTACTGATAGCTTATTGTGGCTTAATCCATCTGTTCATTAATTTTCTTTGTTGAAACAGTAAAGACAAGTTGAATTGGCATCACATCTAACTCGAGCAGACAGATGCTTTCACACAGCTATCAAAAACCAACAGGACACAACTCCCGTGTCTGAGTACAACATGAGTCAAATAATGGGAAAAGTCATTATGTATGTGTAAAAAAAAAAGCCTTATCTAACCTTCACCATGGCCTTGTTTCCTCTGGAGACATACAGTTTCAAATATTTAATGTATATCCGATATAGAAACACCAATTCTTCACTTTTTTGTTGTCACTGTTTCTGCAGCAGCTGTCCCTTTCTCTGAACACAGCTCATACATATTCCATAAAGATCAACTTCTAAAGTGTGTACGTTATGTGCATGCATGCATGTAATGTATGTATGAGCTACAGGAGCAAATTAATTTCCTATTGGGGATAAATAATCTCATCTATCTGCATCTTCTAGGTCCTGTCCACTGGATGTTTCTTACATATTTTCACCATCTGTAATGGCACTAAATGTTTATGATTCAACAGTTAAAAATTAATCAACATTTTACAGCATTTTCAGTTCTGGCACGTTGCATTATTGATGAGTTAAACTGTGGATGATGTGTTGGTGAGATGCAGAAGGCTTTAGAGTAACTGCAGGGTGAAATATTCAGCTGCAAACTCGACATAATGCAGCTTCAAACACAGCAGCGAGGGGTTAAACCGAACCCCCAGGCGTCTGAGCTTTTAATATTTGATACATATTCAGCTATTTCTGCCTGTGGTGATGCAAACCCAAGCAGACAGAGCCCAAAAAAGTCAATGTCTACATTATTCAGTGTAAGAATGCTGCTTGTTTTCTGAAGAGTTAGCTCATTCAGCACACTGTCCGAGCCTGTGCACTTAGGACCCATGAGTGGGACAGAAGTTTCAAAGAGGATGTAAATAGAGCCACATCTTTCCCTAATGGATACAATGGGATCTACGACTCTGTGGACAATACCATGTGATTGGAGGCATTACTGGTAGGAACAAAACAGCCTACACACTGTAAACCCTAAACCTAAATACACTAGGAGAGAGGGAAGACAACGAGACAGAGGTGAAAGACGTTAGGGCTGGGCCAGCAATCACAGTGGAGGGAAAACACTAGGGCAGGGAAGTAAATCTGAAACAAGAGGAGAGGTTAGAAACCAATTCAAAATAAAACAGGAAATAGACAAAAACACAAATACCACTAGAGCTGTGGCACTTGTTGGCACTGCTTGTCTTGAACAAGATATTTTAAACATGTTATTTGTGCTTTGAAAAACATTTTTATCTTCTCCCTACACCTTTTTATTTGTGTTGGCCTCATTTTTAGAAATATACTATAGCAGTTTTGCCACACTGACCACAATCACCACCATTATACTAATTTGGTAAGTTGTTGTTGTTTGTTGTTTCACTTTTTGCGGAGGGAGGTGGCCAGTCTGGGGACATGATGTGAGGGGAACAACCATCAGCCACTGTTAATCCTGGAGCTTGAAGTGGAAAGGGTGAGCAGCTTTAAATACCTTAGCGTCTAAATCACCTGGACACTCAACATCACAGTAGTAGCTGTAACTCAGTGGTAGAGCGGCTGTCCTTCGACCGGCAGGTGCGTGGTTCAATCCCTGCTAGAAACATCCCAAAACATCATAAATCCCGCTCTACCCCACATACTGTCGTTGTGTCCTTGGGCAAGACCCTACATTGCCTCCAGTGATGTCCTGTAACACTGGTTAATAGTTTAATGTATGTAAAGTGCCTTGAGTGCCTACTACAGTAGGTGCAAAAGTGCTATATAAAATGTATTATTCTCACCAAGTCAAGAAGACTCAACAGAAGCGGAACTTTCTGAGGAGGCTGAGGAAGTTTGGCATGTTACTCAAGATCCTCAGCAACTTTTAGAGCTGCACCGTTGACCACCACAGAGTTCACAGAAGAGCTGCCACTATCACTAAGAACCCCACTCACTCCCTGCACCGACTGTTAACACTTTTTAACCTTTGGCCAGAGGTACAGAATTGTGAAATAATATACAATCTCTTTTTTAAGAAATATTTTGTTTTGATCAGACAGGAGAAAGTGTTTGTTTTACCTGCTCAACTAGTTTTGACTACTTCCTGTATCCTTTCGTCAGTAGCATCACTTGATGTTGTTAGTGTCATGTCGCCTGCTTAAGTTGTTTTGTCAGACAGTAGGGAGAGCTTTTGCCCCCTAATGGCTGATGTCTTCTCTAAGACCACGTCCCAGGTGTGAGATAGGATGAAGGCTCTCTCATCGAGATGGGAGTTATTTAATACTTTTTTCACAAATTACCCTGGAATTTAGATCCTGTCTGATCAAAACAAAATATTTCTTAAAATATTCTTAAACTGAAGACAGAATTATATCGTAGAGGTAGTGGCTCAGGTGGTAGAAGGGTCTTCCTATAATTGAAAGGTTTGTGGTTTGAAAAAAACCCATAATAAATCACACCATTTACCAAAGAATATAAGATCTCAATTGTGGAAATTCACATGTCACGGTTGTACAGACCGGCAAAAGTAATAAAACTGCTTTATGCAAATTTGTAAAAGGATTTGACTACATAAAAGTGAAACATATAAAACACACCATAAAGGCATTTGCTTGACAGACTTCCAGAATGAGCAATAGTTTAGCTCCACCTTTTTGTACCCTAAAGAAAATAAAGGGTTAGTGCTCCCAAAGTACACAATTCTCCCACCACCATTTCCTGCACATGATATTATTTAAAGCTACCAACTTGTCGGCTGTTTGATTCAGTTCTGACCCAATATGAGACATGGATGATGATTGGTCAAAGGAGCTGTCAGACAGACACTGTGTTACAGTCAGATTATTGGTGGTTAATGGAGTGTTTTAGTTTTAGGTTGTCTCAAAAACAGTGTCAGGGTTTATGACATGCCTCACATTTGGAGAAGATTGAGCTAAAAGCGCTTCATGTTTCAGCCTTGATTGTGCCTATCAATAATATATGCTCTATGCATCAAACATATGTAAACCTTGAGACAGTTGTGTCTTTGGGGAGCCTCATTTCTTCTGCTGCTCCTCATTATTCTCTCTGTATCTGCTCTGATTCCTGCGCCTCTCATCTCGCTCAGATATGAGCTCTGTCTCGACCAAAAGCCTCTTTTCTCCGTCGATCCCCCTCCTCCTCTGTCGTTCAGTTTAGCCTCAGACCGGTTTCTTGTAACATTACCTTGTTCTTAATCACAGCCTTTGTGTCCTGTGCCCTTTCTCATGTCTGTCTTTATTCTCTGCTCTCTCCTCCTCAGAATATTCAAGAATAGGTAAAAAAAATACTTCTATGCAAATTCATTATGACTGTGCTGTAGTAAAAAAAAAAAAACAAGATGATTACTTTGGGCATTTAAAAGCAGCTCAATCTAAAAGTGTGTAAAGGTTCTTTTTCCCCCTCTCCGCTGTTGCTAAATGCTCGCTCGAAGGAGAAATGACTTCATTGTGAGTGTCGTTGTGAAGTGGTGCTATTTTGAAAAAGGTGAATTGGAATTGAATGTCACAGAAAATACATGTAATGGCATAAGAGAGGTTAAAGCCATTACCTTTTCTCTCCCACTTTTCCTGTTTATCTACTCTTTCTGTCCAATCATAGCTACATGTATTTTCATTTTAAAGAAGCCCTGAAAGTTGTGTTGAGTGCTACCCTAGCTTGTACAATAAAGCTTCTTATCTTATTTCAAGAACCTAATACAAACTGTATAGGAATAAGGTTTCCACAGTAACAATCTAAAAGAAAAATCTCACAAAAACCTTTAAAATCTGCCAGAGTCAGGTGTGGCCTCTCAGTTTGTGGAAGCTAGCCACAGGGCCTCAGACTTTTGACCGTTCTCTATTGTTTTACTTTAATATGCATCATTTTGTGGAGTTGTGGAACTCGTGGAATTACCTGTAGATCAAACTCTCTCTGTTAAACAGAATCTGTAAGTCTGGACATTCATTCATTGATAATGGTTAGTTGAGTTCTAGCTGATGGGCCACAACAGAACACAGACATATGCTTGGGCTAGAAATGTTCAGCAAAATAAAAACACAATCTACAGACAAAAACCTGGCCCTTGAAGATGACCGCTTTAGCATGTCTACTACTGACTGAGAGATGTCAGGAAAACGAGTTGCATGCATAACTGTTTTGTGCGCCCCTGCTTATATGGTTTACTAAAGAAGCCAATACTACTTTTACCAGAGTTGGTTATAGACAATATGTGTACTTCTTCTCAGCAGCATATTTATCTAATTTCTATTTAAACTCTGTGTAGAATGAGAACAGCAGCCCTAAGCTTTATTAAAAAATGTATTTCATAATTAACTTGTGTCTGTGTTGCGAGTGGGTGTTTGTTTATGTATTTAAATCAGAGGAGACTGTAGCTGTGGGGATTTAACGCTTTACTCAAACCTGTTCGCTCCTGGTTGCCATGGCAGCGCGATGTCTGAAGACTCATTTTCCTTTTGTCTTTGAATGTGGTGGGGGCGGTGGATGAGACCCTCGGCTCCTGATGTGGACACATTTTAAAATACATCTGAACTCTCACATGACACGTTACCAATATGAAGGTTTTACCACAGGATACAGGGCGCATAAATCAGAGCAACTGAGGGGAGCAGTCTTATCATCGCTCATTTTAAAGTCTTTGGGAAATAGTTACTAAGGCATTACTAAAACTAAAAAAAGGCGTGGACACAGGCAACTGTAATTGTGTTATTTTATTCGTGAGAGTTCCTGTATTGTAGCGCAAAGAAAATGGGGAGTAGAGTTTTTTTTTTTGAAGTGGACAGCTGATCAACTAAGGTCAATGAGACTCTAAAGCAGCAAAGAGAGTCAGAATTTTACACTGGAAAAAGCTTGTCTTATGTTTTGGGCAGGCCTCTGCTGAGTTAGGTTCCTGACTCAGCACATGAGGACAATCCCTCCCTCGTCCCGCTGCAGGTTCACAGAGCATGTATGTGACTCTGAGTTATGCTAAAGTAGTAGTATAATTAATGTAGAGTAACTTGACCCACGCAGCACGCACTGTCACACCTTCACTCTCACTAACTCGTATTTAAAGCAAAGTCTTAAGCTAATTAAATGAGCGATAAATATATAAACCCTGCATTCTAAACATACTACTTCCTGCCAAACAATCATAAATCAACAACTTACACAAAATTGCTCAGCTGAGTGGATTTAGTCTTCTGTCTTCTTGTCCGTTCTAATTTTTTTCTAACATTTTTTCTTGTCCATGTACGGTAAGCTACTCTTCTTTGGTCACTGACAACATTTTTTTATGTACGTACAAAGTTTACAAACTGGACTAAAAGGCTGGACACTAGCAGAAATATATCTTTAAAAGTGATGTTGCTGTCCTGTATTAGTGCACACTCTGTCTGTTTGCAGCCGCCAAGGCCTAACAGTGTGTTTAATACAATACTGTTGCACCAGCAGCCCTTTGACAGGAAAGTTACACAATGACGCTTTAATAACCTTGGTCTAAAAACCTCTTCAGCACCAGTTGAGTTGAGTGTTTTAGTTGAAGTACATAAATTAAAAAAAAACCTTTGTACAATTTTCAATCTTTTATTCCTCTGTAAATGTTGGCTAGTTCATCTTTAGGGCCTCTGCATGATCTTTATCCACTCTCTCTCTCGTCTTCTCTCGTTTTCTACCTTCGTCATTTCTGCTCATTACTATATAGTTAATTTAATGTCTATGCAGTAGTTATTCAAATGCCTATCAACTCTTTAGCTTTTATCTTTGCCATTTTGTCTGAAGTCCTGTGAACATTGATAATACTGGTTGTTGATCATGACTCAGCCTCACCCTGCCTTGAGCTTAACACTTTCTAAAGTGTGTCTTGTTGCTCAGTCAATACATTGAACCAGGCTGGTGGTAATATTGGGCAGAGGGGCTACAATAGGGGCGCACAGTACAGCATCATCACATTTCATACAATTTAATAACAAATTGTCACACACAACTGCTTGCATGTACAACTTAAGACTCTTTCCTTTGGCTTTGATTAAAAAAGTAATAATTAGCAAACATAAAAAAGCTTGCTACTATTAGCCTAATTAATAATCAATAATACTTGTAGCTAGGGCTGCAACAACTAATCGGATTCATTGATTATAATCAATTATTAAAATAATTATTAACTAGTTTAATATTTGATTAATTGCTCTCTGGGGTATTCATAGACTCTGAAACCTGCCATGTGCTGAGAGAGGGGGGTTTATTACAGAGACAGAGCAGGAAATCAACAGAAACAGTGGGTTCAGATTTAGTAAAAATCTGTGATATGTTTGTAGTATTAAGCAGGAACAATAAAACACCTAAAGATTTTGACCTTGTCTTTGTTCGTACACAAGGTCTTCATGTATTTGCACTCTTAATCGATTAATTGAAAAAAAATTACTGGGACATAATTGTTAGTTACAGCCCTACAGCTGATATACGGACTTGCTCCATGAAACTAAGTCAGACTTAAGTGTTGTCACACTTTAAAACCAACGTTTTACCTACTTTACGTGCTCTCTTATTGGCTTAAATCCAGGCTTTTGAGGCTCTTGGGTATATACAGCTCTGGAAAAAATTAAGAAGCCACTGATGGAGAGCGTGCCAAAACGCATATAAGCTGTGATTCAAAATCAGGGTTATTCCACCAAATATTGATTTCTGAACTCTTCCTAAGTTAAAACATTAGTATTGTGTACAGTGTAACTTTTTTTATTTCCATTGTTCCAAGTCTGACAACACTTCATCTTTTTTGTTATTTTGTCCAGTTGTATCTTTCGGCAAATAAATGCTCTAAATTACAATATTTTTATTTGATACCAGCCGCCCCTGCATTGAACACATGTTATACACTATTTGCAGTAAACATAAAGCTAATATATTTGTCTCATGTTGTGAAATTGTAGACAGTACCCCAGAACAAGCCTAGTTAAGTGAAAACAAAACGATCTTGCTCTTGTCTTGTTCCTTTCTCTTTTGTTGGTCAACTCATCACCAAATTCGGGTCCGAGCTGTCGAGCTATGCAGTGGGTTAAACCAGGTCGTGTTAACTCTTTCTGTTACACACAACTAAACACACACTGCTCGACTTAACACGACACGGAAAAGCAATATCTGTTTATTCATGTGTGACCGTTCAGTTAAGCCATCTGCTCTGACCTCGTTACACACATTGTCCGACTGTAAACTGTACGTCACTCGATGAACACACATCAATGCTCAGGCACACACAAAGGCTGAAAACATGTTCTGATTTTCCAGTAATGCTGAGTTCATTGTTGTCTCATGAGTCTTATTGTACCACTTTACTCTGGCCCGAGGCTTTGTGTAGATGCACATTTGTAAGAACACATAGCTGATGTTATTCTGTTGTGAAGATTACATAAGAACAGCAGGATAAGGACTCACTTTGGCTAAATACCTCTAGTTACAAGGCATAACTTTTTGCACAAGTTTGATTTATGTAGGTATTTATTGAATGTTATAAGCCTTAGACATATAGTCAACTGTGACCTTAGACATCTGCAAAGTGTTTACAGTTGTCTCTTTTACTTTTTGCTCTGAAGCCCTTGTCACACTGAGAGATTTTTTTGGCATTGCTGATTAATTAGGGATGTCAGGGCATTAAATTGGTGTCAAAGGTCACAGTGTGTGACCGAATCAATGGCAATCAATCTCACAGTTGTATGACAAAAGATTGCCTACCACAAAAAATCCAGCCTGTATTAAAGCTGTTGTAGGCAAAAACTTCTTCCCTCACCACCAAGTTTTTTTTTTATCCTTTTTTCTATTTATGTTTCTTTTTTGTGCTGTTTCCCCAGTGTAAACAGATGTAGCCGGTAGACATTTTCCTTGTAGGATTTTTGCTGCCAATGATTTAATGTTGACAAGTCCTGTACATCCACAGTCAATGAGAGAGTCCCTTATTCATTGGCCAAAGCTTGCTGTCATAGGCTGAACATTCTCATTAATAAAATCGATTATGACAAAGCCTAGATGATATCTTACAGTCTTCTTATTACATTCTTATTACACAATGCTTTTAGGGAATTAAACAGTCTTCCTCACACAAATATAAAGTCACATGCAAGTTCAAATAACCTTAGTATTATCAAACAAAATATGGCATGCTGCTCAGATATACCAAATGTGGGGGTGTCCTTTTGATGTTCTTCAGTAAGAAAGGACTCTCACAGTCTTGATAAAGGAAGAACACTTTGGCACTCAAAATGTTGAAATTATTAAAAAATTATGATGAAAGAGTGATTATTAATGTGGTGATAATTATTCTTTGTAATCTCACATGACTGCTCACAACACTCACCAGGTGACTATGTACCTTCCCTCCTCGGATGTATGTTCATCTCCTGTAGGTACATGTTTGTATCTTGCAGTCAAATGAAGGCCCTAATTTTATAATTTCTACTTTTTGAGGGGCCTCAGTGTTCTTCCTTTTATAAAACCATTGGAATATATCTTTCATAGTGAATGCTAGAGATGTCTACAATAATTGTCAACAATAAATTCTTATCTCGAGCTCACTCTGAAACACTGTCCGAGCCACAAACATGTTCAGCCCAATCTTCTTGGCAAAAAGCCACCAGTTCCTGTAAGTTCTTGGGCTGGCACAGCCTGACATGAGCTCTCTATATATTCTATAAACAGACAGAGTTCAGTCTGGCCAAGCTCCATAAGCCAGTCTGTTCCTTAGATATGTTTCATACCGACCAATAACATTCGAATGCTGCCGGAGTGTTGCCTTGCATTTTTGAAGCAGCGCACAGGACGGTTGAGAGCTTGTTCACCTCCACCTCTGCCCTTCAATCAGTTTTAAATAATCAAGACAACATTACGTGTTTCAAAGTTCAACAGAAGACAGCGCTAAGAGTATTCCTTTTAATTATGTTTTTGCACACCATGTTTGTTTGTTTACTTTTTGCTGATACAGCGAGGAGTCTGGCTTGCCAGGCTAGTAAATTCTTGGGCTGTCTTGCATGAACTGCACGTTTGAGATCTCCTCAGAGTGGCTCAATGATACTGAGGTCAGGAGACTGAACTCAGTCCAGAACCTTCACTTTATTCTGCTGTAGCCAATGACAGGTCGACCTGGCCTTGTGCTTTGGATCATTGTCATGTTGGAACATCCAAGTACTTCCCATGTGCAGCTTCTGAGCTGATGAGTGCAAATCTTTCTCCAGTATTTTCTGATAACATGCTGCATTCATCTTGTCATCAATTTTGACTAAGTTTCCTGTGCCTTTGTTACTCACACATCCCCAAAACATCAGCAATTCACCATGTTCCACAGAAGGAATGGTGTAACTTTCATCAAAGGCCTTGGGACTCTTCTCCAAATGTAACATTTATGGTTGTGGCCAAAAGGTTTTGATCACTCCAAATAACTTTGTTCCAGAAGTTTTGAGACTTGTCTCTGTGCTGTTTGGCGTATTGTAAGTGGGATGCTTTGTTGTTTTTTTCAGAGTCTTGTATTTTAGCGAAGTTATTTGTGGGGTTTCCTTTTGCATCCCGAACAATTTTCCTGGCAGCCAGTTTTTCCTGGCTGAAATTTTTGTTGGTCTATTTGACCTTTTTGTTTTCCACTTTTTAATTAGAGTTTAAACACTGCTAATTGGCATTCTTAATTTCTTGGATATCTTTTTATATCCTTTTCCTGTTTTATATCGTTCAGTTACCTTTTCCCACAGATCCTTTGACAATTATTTTGCTTTTCCCATGACTCAGAATTCAGAAATGTCAGTGCAGCACTGAATGAAAGATGCAAGGGTTTGTCAGGAACCCAGAAACTCACTGACCTTTTATTCACACACACTGATTACGAACAAACAGATCACAGGTGAGTATGTTACCTTTAGTAGCCATTCAAACCTGTTTGTGTCACTTGTGTGCATGTTATCAGGCCAACATCAGGTATAACAGTTGATCAAGGTCATTTGGGTAGTTTCTATCCTCATTATGATATAAAAAGAATAAACACAGTTGTTTTACAATAAATGGCTTTACGCAACCACTCACTATGAGTGAAAAAAGTTTTTTGTGTTATCATTCATATTCTCTGAAAAATTGCCAAACAATCACAAATTGTATAAATCACATTTATAAACACACAGTGGATGTGATTTCTATAAAACGTCATATTTGTCTTATAGCACAGTCTTCTTTTTTAAATGATTTTTAGTTTATTATAATTATAAAAACATTTGTCTCATGTCCTACAATACTTGACAATGGCATTATCAATGTACAGCCCTAATGCACATATATCTGAAATTCATAATTACAGACTTAATACCTTAAGCAGCCAAATTAATCCTGACCCTTTAGTTTAATTATGTCTTTGTTCTATGATAATAATAAATATATTGTATAGGTTTATAACAGTCTTGTTTCTCTAGTGCTAATTAAACATACAACACTTCCAAACAAAATCCAGTGGAACATGTATTTACACACATGTTACTAACACATATCAGGCTATTGCAGACTATTTCATACTGTTTTCATTGAACATTACTCATGCACTGCAGCTTCTTAAATATGGACCTGAATTTTAAAGTGAGATAGACTCATGAATAAATAATGCACTCAATTTAGAGTCAGCGCTGGCAACATTTAGGAGAAAAGCATTGGTCTGTGAATGTGTTTAAAATATTATAGGGAGTCATTAAAACTGCATTGGAGCTATTTTCTTTTATGGATATTTGTTTTGTGATTAAACCTATGCATGTTTTTCTAATCGCCTTGTATTGTGTACATTACATGAAGTTGATCTATTCACACATCAATAACCGCACACACACAGAATATGGGATGTCAGCAACACACTCGCAGTGGGACGTTCTGAAGCGTGACCTGAGGCACCCACTGTCTGACATACAATTTGACCATCTGCCCACTTGTTTTAAGAATTGGTTCAGATCAATATGGAGAGACGATGGAGACAGTGTACAATTTGGAGTGAATGATCAGGTTTAATTCTTGCAAGAATGAAGCGAAGTACAAACTAAAAAAGCTAAAGTAGTCCCATTTGTGTGGTACGCTTTGAAAAAGAGCCTTTAAAAGCTTTTTCCAAACTTTGCAGAAATGATGGAAAAGTGAAATAGCATAACATAATATATTTTGTAGTTTTAATATCAGCCTCTTGTGTCTTTCTCTCTTTGTACAGGGACGTTGAATCAGAAAAACTGGGCTAAGAGGTACCCGTCCTGTAACAGTGCCCGACAGTCTCCTGTGGACATCGACGAGACCTTCACGCAGGTCCGACTGCAGTACCAGAACCTGCTGCTGGAGGGCTGGGACCGGCCCATCTCAGAGTTCAGCACTGTCCGCAACAACGGCACCACAGGTGCGTGGCACAGGCTTTTGTAATTAATAAATCAGTCCATGACAAAGTCCCCAAGTTTTTCAACACCAATGTTTGATCCATTGAAAGAAAAAAACTAAAAAGAAATACGGTTCAGTTCTGAATACCTACCTGTACCAGTCTTGTATTAGAGCAAGTTCAGACTAATTAAGGATGGAGGGGTTAGTGTTTGGTCCAGTTATTGTTTTGTCCAGTTATAATTAAAAATCCTTGGACAATAAAAACACAACATTTTCAAACTTTGCTTCAGGTTCTCTTACAACATCTATTCCTGTAACATTTCCTTGTTATCATCTCGTCATCATACAGATAAACCCTTCTACAAATTACATCATGAAAATCTGTGCATTCTGATAACAGTAGAAACCTTTTCCCATTACATCGGAACAAACAGTGTTGTAGTTGAGTCAACAGTTTCAAATCATCAGTCTTCAAGTCCAAGTTCAAGTCATACAAAAATTTCAAGTGGTCCGACTCAGTAAAGAAAGGTACAAGTCGAGTCCCAGTGAGTTACAAATCTGAAAAGTGTGGGAGCCAAACCGACACATAGATTGAGATTTTAGTTTTGTTAAAGCCTAGTTCATTAAACAGATTTAATGGAGATTTTATTGTGGCATTATACAATTAAGGCTGTAGCCTACACGGGCCTATACTTTAGAAAAGTATTTATTTAAGCTCAGATTCTGGGTCACATTTAGGGGCTGAGAGTTAAATGAGATTACTCTGACATACAACAGGCAGAGATTGTGTGGTGTTGTCGCTGAGCGTGACTTGTGAGTCCATTGTGTTCAAGTCCAAGTCTAAGTCTGAGTCATCAGTTCTCAAGTCCGAGTCAAGTCCCGAGTCCTTGTGTCTGAGAATAAACCAGTCCAAGTTTGAGTCTGATTCGAGTCACAAGTCACAAAAATGAGCCTGATGACTCAACTCAAGTCCAGGTCCAGGTCTTGAGCACTCCATCTCTGATACTCAAGACTGTTCTTGGGCCCAAATTGATTTTTACCTTGTCTTGTCTTGATCTCAGACATACAACTGTTTTATTTATCTTTTCTTGGGATTGAATGAAAACCTCTTTCACCAAACACTCCATGCGTCTGGACGTCTGGACTGAGACTGAGATTGGACTGTTAGGGTTTTATAATAATATGTTCCCTGGGATCTATTAAAATGTATACTACACTGGTTTCGGTCTTGTCTCGTCTTGTGGTCTTCATTACAACACTCCTAAAACTCATAAATAAGATACATTTAGACTTGTGCGTACGGTGGATAAGAAACGAGTCAGATGCAACAGTAAACTAAACCGAAGGATACATTAGCATAGATATATATATAATTTAAGTACAATTAACTGTTTTGTAGATTAAACAGAAAAAGGCTCTATAACTTACCTGCAATTAATGATAGTTTGAAGATATATTATTGTCCTATGCTTTGCCAATTGCTATTTAATGCATTAGTACAGTATATCTTTACACTGCATGCTCCCTCTTCTTATATCAGAAAGACAAATGTGAAAAGAAAGAGGATATTAAAGCAGGGAACAGAGGGGAAGGATATGAAATGATTGAAAAATGATTGTGCCTTCTTGGTGCAGCTGTAAAACACAACGAGGTAATCCCCGCCCGTGGAAAGAAGCTTATCTGTAGAAAAAGTGATTCGCAGCTGAAAGGTTAATGAGGAAGAGCAGCAGTAGGATTTAAAATGGAGACCCACACAAAGACTGACCGAAGGAAAAGGCCAGTGTCGAGCCAAAAAACTGCTGGAAAAAGAGCGAGTGTGTGGCAAGAGATGAGATCGATGAGCAGAGCAGAGCAACTGAGCAACAAACAGCTCATAGAGAGAAAACAAAAACAAGTGTGGCTTCATAAACTGGTGGAAATGAAAGCTAGTATCCTCTTCTCTTGATGTGTTTCTGTTTTTAAAGTGAAACTACATTTCCAGTTTTATGAAAATGCCTTTTTTCTTTCATACTTTTTTTTGTTGCCGACAGGGGCTATTTCTCATTTATGTGACAGGTTATTAACAAGCAGCACCTATTTCCCTTTGATCTTATGTGGTTTTAGTGAAGAGTCTGTATCTGTTTGATTCATATTTGATTTGAGGAGCTTTTACAATGCTCTTTTTCCAGACTCTCCATGACGCACTTCAGTGACACACGGAAAAACAGTTTGCTGCTGTTATTGATGAAACGCTGACAAACATCCAGCAGATGTAAACCTTAGTAATGCATCCCATTGCATTGCTCTAATCTGTAATGATCAAACACAGGGAGCTTGTGAAAGAAGCTTTTCCTAAAATGAATCATAAAAAGGCTTTTACAACAGCACCCGGAGGCTTAATGCTCATGGTTACTGTTAGATGCTGGAGAGTGAAAATATTAAAGATGGTGTAGCAGAAATAAGTCAGTTGCTGCTGACGTTACTAATAATGTAAAATACATTAGCTTTTCAGATTTTCTTCCCATTTGTTTCCCTCTTTTGTTTTTATCAGGTTTAAGTTGCTTAGTTTTAAAGTTATATTATTAGAAAGTAAGCAATAATGTGGCTTTGTTATAGTTATTTATTTTTTACAAAATCAAACCAGAAAAGTTAGATTTATATTATCTGAAAGGACTGTAGATTTTTTATATTGTAAGACAATTGACAAATATAAGAAGTTTTTGAGTAAAATGAAGCATCTGAAAGTGTTCTCACTGTGCTTAGATGGGTTTCCTTCCCCTCCAAAGCAAATTCTTTGAATGATCAGTGGAAAAAGGATGTACCTGAACTCAATTTTAAGTGTCATGGCAAATACTGTGAATATGTATGTACACATGCATGCATTCATTTTATTTTTATTTGAAAAAAAATTGAAAAATTTGCAAAAATTTTATTTAACAATGTAACATAACAAAATGTGGAAGAGTGAAGCGCTTTGATTACTTTCCGGAGGAACTGTATAGTGCCTTATTACAGTCCATAAATTTAACATACATTTAAATGATTGTAATAGATGTCACAGATGTATCAACAGCTACAATATCTATAAAAACATGTTTTTACATATTTCTTTATAGGTCTCTTACCTTTTGTTATTTTATGCGTGAAACTGATTAAAATAAATATCTTCAGTGAAAGATTCAATAAGAGCTGGTCTAAGTCCCACTCCGGCCCTGCTTACATTAGAAGTAATATAATATAATATATAATACCTCTCCGAATCTTCCCGTACCCCCTCCCTCGTCTCCCATCGGTTTGTATTAATGTATTCAATATGTATTTTTACAAAATGTATAAGAAAGAGGTAATTTTAATTTAGAATTTATTATACAGTACACTAATTTCTTTTTTGGGGTTGGGTGTGTGCAGGCATGTGTGTGTGTGTGTGTGTGTGTGTGTGTGTGTGTGTGTGTGTGTGTGTGTGTGTGTGTGTGTGTGTGTGTGTGTGTGTGTGTGGAGGGGGGGGGGTATAATAAGTGTAACAAGGAGTATATTTGTCATTGTCTTAAAAAAATCAAATTTAAATAAATAAAAGTGAGACAGGTCAGTGAGATGTAAGTTTAACCTGTGTCTGTCCCAGTGGTCATTGATGTGGACGGAGAGTTCTTCGTGAGCGGAGGAGGCCTCAGCGACAGGTTCAGAGTTGCAAGAATCATCTTCCACTGGGGGCGCTGTAACACCACGTCGGACGGCTCCGAACACAGTCTGAACGGGATGAAATACCCTCTGGAGGTAACGTCAGTCACTTTTAAGCCACTCTGTTCATGTCGTCTGGAGTATGATGGGTTTATTTCTCCTGTTTCTCGTTCAGATGCAGATTTATTGTTACGACGCAGAGTCCTTCCAGAGTTTAGACGAGGCCATCAGCGCTGATGGGAGGGTCGCTGCTCTGGCTGTGCTCTTTGAGGTCTGTTGGTTTTAATGCTACGGCTTAAGACTGTCAATCTAAATTCAAATGTAATCCAATTGTGTCATGCTTTTGGTCTGGGATAACAAAATAAAAGCACAGAAAGGAATAGTAGATGTAGCCTACAGACTGGGTCGCAAATTTTTTAAACAACCTAGAAACAATGAGCAGGACTATTCATTTTAAATATAAATTTATGCAAATAATTAGTCTTACACCCCTTTTCCACGAGGTCAGTCCGCTCAAAAACACAGAAAAGCATTAATATAATTGAAATGCTAAATGTCATTTTTCCTGTCACTGTGTTTTTCTTTTTAAATATTTCACCTTTTTGACACTTAAATGACACTTTTTCCAGGCTCATTCTTCACACACACACACACAAGTTCAATATACAGTATGCAGCTCAGTTTGAGGCAGTATAAACCAGCAATCAAGCACATTAACAACTAAAATAGTTAGCGGTTAGTAGTGACAGTAATTAACAACACAATTTTAAAGATTTTTCTTTTGACAGCCCTTTATTAGTCACCAGGCACTCGAAAATGAATGCGTTTTTTTTCTTCAGAAACAGATAAATCAACATAAGGTATGACTAATTTTCATCTGTAGTCTCAGGGAAGGCTGATGTTTGCATAGGACATAAACCCGAAGAACATATAGACACATGAGACTCACTTTATTAAGGTTACAGAAGTAAAACTAAAAAGGAAACAATCAACAACAAGGACATATACAAGATTAGTAAGAGCATTAGTCAAGGTTATAAAAAGCCTGCCCTTAAAGACTTTTATTTTATGGTTATGATCTGTCTGATGCATCACTTTCCTGGAGCCCAGCATTTGAGAAACTCACATCATATACAGTATGTGTTGTGAAAAATGTCTGATATTTTCGATTAACGTGTCCCCAGACAAGCCTGGACGATAATGAGAGCCTCAGTCCTGTGATCAAGGCGGTGAACAGCGTCAGTCGGTTCGGTAGGTCACTGCACATAACACCCTCTGAGACACAAAACAACACAGTGTTTTTCAGTCTGGGGTTTGTCTCTGTCAGGTTTGGGAGAACAAGAGGAAATGTACTGTGAGGAGGAAACAGTGTGGGCTTTTAAAGATGGATTTTAAGTGTCCAGAGGCACTGTCATAAATAATAATTAAGTAATATGTTGATTACGTGAAGATAGTCATTTTTAATGTTCAAAGAAAGATTTATTTAGGTCTTTCATCTTTAACTTTACAATGAAAAGACTCTAGTGAAGAAGGCCTAGTGCCACAACGTTGCATTGTTTTGTCTTTAGACAGCACATCATTTCCATTTCTCAAATAAATGCACAAATAAATATAATGTTGAAATATGCAAATAAACTGAAACCATATCAGTTTAGCTATTTGCCATTTTACATTTTGTGCCTTGTTTGTGTTTTTAGGGAAGACTGAGTCGATTGAGTCTTTTCCTTTACGGACTCTGCTGCCGAATAACACAGATAAATACTACATCTACAACGGTTCCCTGACAGCTCCTCCCTGCTCCGAGACGGTCGAGTGGATCATCTTCAAACACACTGTGGCCATTTCGGAAACTCAGGTGATTCCAACATCTGTGAACTCTAATGTGGATAAAAGTGTGAACGTGTCTTTTACTCCTGTGCGTTGCTCGTCTGTGGTTTGTCCACAGTTGGAGGTGTTCTGTGAGGTGATGACCCTGGAGCAAGCCGGGTACGTCATTCTCACTGATTATCTGCAGAATAACTTCAGGGAGCAGCAGCAGCAGTTCACGGGACAAGTGTTCGCCTCTTACACCGGAGTTGAGGATGTGCTCACACCGAGTATGTCAGCATTTCAGTCTTTATTTTACTTTCTCCAACCAATCAGTCAAGGTTATCCACAGAAACAAGCATTTCTTCATGTCCCTACCCTCTTTTGTCTGTTAAAGGGTGTTGGTTTTGCTCAAGCATTAAAACCTGAAGCCTATCCTAGATTTTTCTGAATATCTGGGAAATGTAGTTGGAGCTGCTAGCACCAACTGATATAATACAACCAATCTTGGCCCTCAAAACTTTGAATTTTAAAAAAAACTTTAAGGATTAAGGTACAAATCCATCATCGAGCTAATGTAAAGAAAATTCTGGAATGATATGGTAAAAAACAGCATGTTGGTTTATTTATTATACAGTACATTACACATACAAATATATTACAACACATTATATTTAACACAGGTGTTAATACTTCTGTTTGCTTTTTTTAGCCATGTGCCTGACCCAGCACTGTCAAGATTGCTGTTAATAATTCACTCTTCATGTTTTAGACCAAAAATGTAGCCCCCTTCTTCCTTCTTCTCCCAGTTACTGCATCCTTTTTTTTTTTCTTCATTAATCTCCATCTTTAAGTGAACCCTCGAGTGGAGCTGTGACTTGCCAGAGAGCACAGCTTTGTAGTTCACTATCCCTCCATCTCTCAGCACCAGCAATTTATTTCTCAGCTCTTTTTGAAATTGAAATTGTATATTTAAAAATTCACACACCACTTGGTGGATGGATCTTTCTCTGTGTGTCCTTACTTTTCCATTTCATATTGCTGTACTTTTTCTCACCTCCAGTCTGTAGCTCGGACCCACAGAACGTCCAGGCCGACGCTCAGAACGACACGACCATCGTGGTGACGTGGGAGAGGCCCCGAGCCGTTTACGACACCACCATCGACTGGTACACGGTCACCTACCAGAGGCTTCAGGGCCGAGAGCAGAACAAACAGGAGTACAGGACCGACGGGGACCAGGACGTGGTAGGGACCAGATTTTTTACATTGGTCCAATAGAGTTAAAACTAAGAACTAAGTGCTTTTAAACCCTGACATCACTGTTGAGACAGTAACAAAGCTTTTCAAGTCCATCTGCTTTACAGCATCTTCTAGCATCCCATCCCCGTTTGAAAGAGCACTATCCTAAAGCACAATGCTAGCTTCTATGTAAATAAGTATAAGTAAGACATTAAAGAATATAAATACTGTTTGTGATGATCTTCTCAGGGGGCCATCATCACGGGCCTCTCGTCCAACAGTAGCTACGTGGTTCAGGTGGTGGCCATCTGCACCAACCGGCTGCGAGGACGATGGAGCGACCAGATCATAGTGGACATGCCTCTGGAGGACCCAGGTTCAGAATCATGTGATCATGCACAACTTCAGTTTCCTCATTTTATTACAATACTTATAGTGTTTTTATGTCTCTTTAGAAACTGACTCAGATGCGGACAATGTTTCCCCAAACACTGGCTTCAACAAAGAGGTACTACTGCTTCTGTTCTGTTTAGTTATAATAGTTAGCTGCGGTCGAGGATAAGATATATTCTTTTTAGGTCCTATTTAGGAATGAGGAAAATTACTTGAAGACATAGCATTTTCACAATCACAAATTGTGTGACACAGAGGCTAAGGATCCATTGCCTCTAGATAGTCCATTGAAACTAGTCTTTTGTGGTTTGGGCTTCATTCACAAATATTTTCATATGGACTGCAGGAACTAACCAGAAAACTGTGGAGCATCTGTAGTGCCTGTAGCCACTGAAAACACTTAAACACACCTTGGAAAAGCATTTTGACAACTTTAAGCTCAAAACTTTTAAAGCTCATAATATCAAGTATTTTCTATTTAAACACTTATTATTGTAAACGTACGTACGTACATATATGGCAGTTTTATAAATTATTAAACTGTGTTGATGACATTGCAAAAGAATTGGAGAACCTTTTCAGGTTTTCTTTAGGCTTGATGAATAATGATGTCTCTCCATTTCTTTCTCCTCTGCTACACGATACTATTACAAAAAGGGAAATGTTAATACAAACCTTTTTCCGTCCCTGTCTTGTCTGTCAGCACTGTCCAGAGGTTAGTAGTAACTAATAACATCCCCTTAAATGCATTTACATGAGGTGGCTTAGTTGTAAACCCATCAGCCAATCAGGACAGAGTATTCAGTCAGACCATAGGGTAATTTATTTCACACAAAGGCTGCACAGAGAAAATGACTATCTTTAATTATATCAAAGAACAGACTGTAAATTATTACAATTGTACCTGTCTGTCACAAATCAGTACAAAAGGGTTTTAAAGGAAAATTATAGAAAATGGAGAAAACTTGTATTATTCCTGAACACATGGCTGGTTCTTGATAATTTTTTTAATATGTTTTCTTTGTTCGCTGTAGGGCTCGTCTAGACCAAACTGGGAGAGGCCCGAGAACCAAAACCAGCTGAATCTGTCTCCAGATGATCACAGCCCGATCGAGGAGGTCCCATTAGAGCAAACTAGAGTTTACCAAAACCTCCCAGACCAGTCCAAGTCCAGCCCCAAACCTGGCTCTGCAGTTTTGCAGAAGACCAGACCAAACCAGAAGAAGAGGAAACCGAACAAGTCTAAGCCCGACGACATGGACCTGAACTCGATCGAGGACTCTGAGGAGGTCCCAGAGCTCAGGCCGTACGTGAACACGGGGCTGGACGGAAATGGCGCCATCTGGGTGAACGAACCCACGGAGCAGCCGGGGTTTCTGTTTCCAGTCGCTTGGACCACGACTCAAACAACGCAGCGACGTCAGATCACAGAAGAAGCATCGCTGGCCGTTTCACCTCATCAGGTTCAAAATAAACCCAGTTACATTTTGAAAAAAAGCTTCATAAATCCCTCGGGATCCTAAGAAATGTAGGTCTATTCAAATGTGAACATCATACTGACCAAAAACGTCAAAACAAACATCGAGATACATTGTTAAAATCATGACTTGACAGCTTCCAGACTAGCCAAAGCCTAATGTATATTTAAAAAGGCCAATCATTGATACAGGAAACAAGGAGGTTAAACATTTGGCTTTGTTATAATGAGGCTTCAGCTGACATTTTTAAAATAAATACCAGAAATATAATGGTAGTGCTGTTCACAAATGAAGCATACATCCAGGGCAGAGTCTGCCTCTTGCTTTAATTATATACTATATTCACCACTGACTGTGTAGAGTATATGTTCAACAATAGTTACCGAAAATAAAATCTAAGTCTGATAAAGTCAGATTTAGAGTCAGATAAACAGGGGCTCTTTATAAAACATGGTGACATTGTGACCTTAAAAAAACTATAAAGACGTTATTTGCTTTGGTAAAAATGAAGGGTAAATGTTCAAAAGGCAGACAAAAAAATATGTAAGACACTTGAGTCGTTTTTGTACACAGGTACACACAGGTAGACATTTTTTACTGAAAAAGTAGGTCAATTTAACATAAACTCAAATTTATGAAGACTCAGGACTAACTTTAATTGGTCAGCCCTGGGGCTAAATGAAAACTAAATAAGACTAAACCAAGGACGTTTGGCTTAAGGCTCTGACTGGACAGTTATTTTGACATCCCTCTGAATTCCTCTCCATCTACTGTTCATTCAAACTTAGACAAGTTGACAGAAATCATAAAACCCCAGTAGAAACAACCCTTGTGCTTCTCCAAATCTGCTTTTTAGAAGATGAAAACACTAGCTGAATGTTGTGCTGGTGTTGTTTGCAGCTCCCAGATCTCAGCTCAGACCCGGACGGTGAAAGTGAAGACAGCCCTCCTTCGACTCTGTCAGAGCTCTACACTGCTCACATGGATGACACACGGGTCACAGACGTGTTTTATGAAGACACTGTGCACGTCTCTGGGATTGAAACCACCACCTCTGTTCCTCTCACAGCTGCTGCAGGTCAGATTTAGACTCAAGTGGAAAGGAAAAACAGTAGAGTGAATAAACAACCTATACGTATTTACTCCGTGGCCCTTACCTGAAGCCGTTGTAGACAAAACCATGAATGATGAATTTTTGTGTCCTGGTTTTTACTGGACGTTAGTGTCAAAAGTCATCAGGGATCCTTCTTATACTTCAGAAAGGCTCTACACCTTTAAAAAGCCTATTTAAACCAGCGGTTAGCATAAAACCCATGCAATCCCACAATTATTTACAGTATGTCTCATTAAACACGGCATGAAAGCATTGCAATATTTATTTACATTTCACTTTTATTGTTTTTATTTATAAACTACTGTATATCCAAGTTCCTTTTTTGTTTAGTGCGCACTGACTGAGCTGCAGCTGTAGACTTTAGACTTTATTGTCCTCTTGGGGAAAATTCATCTCCACAACATCATCTCCATCCACAGACAATGACACAACATCACATGAAACAGAACAAAACAACCACATTTAACAAACAGTCCACACTCCTTTTTTGTTAAAAAAAAAGGAGGAAGAATACAATATTTTCATTTAAACAAAGCTTACATTGACCAAAAGGGTGTAGTCTAAGTGTGTTTTCTGCCTACCCCTTTTAACTTTCAAATCAGAACACTATATGATACAACAAAAGTTAACAGAAAAAACAACAACCACATGTTTAATTTACAAAACAGAAGAAAAATTAGAATTAGTCCTGCTGTTTTAAATATCATTATCATTTTTGTTCTTGCCACCATCACTGTGATCACTATCATTTTCTTTATCTTTATATTGCAACAAAGCTCATACCAACAACAGCGAGTAAAGAGCCATGACTGAACTATGACATAATACCATTTAAGCCCCGCCCTCCCTGTGTTGTGACCAGACCATCTGTTTATACTTTCAGGGACCTTCAGGGACAATAACGTTTATCTGTTCAATAATGCCTTTCTCAAGTAGTTATTGTTTTTTTACTTACTATATAAATAATAATGTAGTTATACAGTCATTAATGAATATAGTCATCTAGTGAAATAAAAGAAGAGAACCTTGTCCATCTCTCCTGACCCTTTAAGGCTAATAGACCAAATGTGATTGTGACTAAGTACTTGTCTGTCGTTTGTCTTCTAGCGCTTGAGTCAGAGTGCGTCACACTGTCAGTCTTTATTCTTTTCTGTCACTCAAGTTCATTTTTTTTTAAAGCTGAGACACTCAGTGAGGCTTTCGACTGGTCACTTCAGATGTCAGAGTTAATTAATCGCACTACTCTTTGTCTAGAAGCTTTCAAGATCAATTAAAGCTAAATGTGTTTGTCTAGCCCAAGAGAAGACATAAAAAATGCCATGGTCTATAATAATAATATGTTAAATTGTACTCTATCCTTTTTCCTGTCTCTCTGTGCAGACAACGACGCCACAGTGACCGGCGCGGTCCCCGAGAGCGTCACCTTATCCTCGTCCTGGGTCACGCACAGAGCAGCCACAGCCAGTAACACTCTGGTTCACTCTGTTTATAAATCCTTCACTCCTTCGTCTCTGCTCAGAGTCCTCATGCACACCACACAGCCCATGTTCAACGGTAAGACCTCCGTCCACATACAACGCTCTCTTTTGACTCCGGCATAAGACTTATTATCAGGGCTCCTACACAGTGTTAAAAATGAAATCTGACTTGAGCCTTCCGAGGTGAAGAAACTATTGCTTGTTTTTGCAAGTAATTGCGAGAGAACAATTCATGATTCATAAAAAAGTCATTGTGACACACTGTGATTGATATCTCGAGCATTACAAAACAAAATGACGTAATTGACTCTTTTTTTATTATTTTTTTAATGTAGGTATGTGTTTATTTTCAAACCTCTGACCTTTTTCTTCACAACCTGCTCATCTTCTCTCATTTGACACAATAAAAAATAGTCTTCTCAACAACCATTTGAAAATCAGAAATGTGATAAGACCCTCATTAGAAAGTATTGTCATAGTTTCTAAAGCTCGAATGTGGATTAAAAAACAAATTTGTAGTAGGCAAGGCAATTTTATTTATATAGCCCAATTCATACAAGCGTAATTTAGGAGTGCTTTACAGAAATAAAAGACAAATTTTAAATAGACAGACATAATTTAGAATAAGAAACAGAAGTAAAATACTATCAAATATAAAATAATTTCTTTTAAGATAAATAGTGCCGATTAAAAACACTTGTCACAGTTGTCTTTACTGAATGTAGGCGGAGCTAAAGAGGAAGGTTCTTAATTTCCCCTTTCACATTTCGAAAGTTCAGGTTGTTCCAGATTTTTGCTTTAATTTGTGAAGCACAGCTGCAAACCATCAGACTCAACACGATTAGTTTACTGGATAATTCACTTTAATGTTTTAGAAATTTAAATCTTTTTCAGCTAGTGCAGATGTAGTAAGTGAGAGCTCTCAGTAACTTAAGGGCACTTTATCAGTACCACTGTTTGAGGATCTGTGCTTCCACATTAAAGACTTGAGATCTGCCTCACGAGATTACCATATGCATCACTAAAGCTGCAAAACCAACATGCCCCAGTTTGAGACATTATAAATGCATCGTAGGTAAAGTTATACATTCAAGCAGCTTTAGGGAAATGGAACGATACATGAAGGCAATAGATTTCTATCATTTATTCCATCTGCCAATGGCAAACCACACAGCAGCAACACACTTGATTAGAACTGTCCATATTCTTCTTGAAAATGTACAGATTTTAAAATGTGAACTGTGTAGGAGCCCTGTGTATGTCTCTTTTCAAACATGAAGCTTTTACACAGCAGCTGCATGTGGAGGGAAAAACGCTGGTGAAGGGTAAACAGCTGGACATAATATTGGAATATGGCTGCTTTCTCCTCTAATGGCTCTATGTTTTAGATAATCACTGTGTGGATGTGCTGCTTTAGTGCTGCAATGGTGGCGGGTTTTATCCTCAGAAACACATCTTCAGTGTCTTCCTAGTAAAAAAACAGTCTTTTCCTTCATACTTCAGTCTGCTGCATCTCCACATGAGCTCATTCTTCTGTGGCACTGCAGGAGCTACTTAAAACCACTCAAGCTGTGTACTCTTGATATTCCTCTTCACTTGGGGCTGGAGTCTGTCACTGACTCATGAGCGCCCTCTGGTGGTGAGTTTGTCTGTTCTTCTTTTACAGGGTTCCCACAAAGTCCTAAAAAACTTATCTTCAGTTCATTATTTATTATAATTTCAGCATTAAATTGTTATGAGGAAAATTAGTTAATACAGAAAACATCAAGACAAAACATACATTACACATTATTTGAACAAAAGAGTGCATGGTCAAATTAGCAGCAATCAATTTAGCATCATTATTGCAAAACAAAGATAAAGCTTGATGCTTTCACTTTGGTTCACTTCTTGAATGAGTAAAGCTTTTTTAAAACATTTGGCACAAATATCTGTGGCTCACAACGGTTACGTGACAAACTGCTTTGAACCTGTCTTGATTAATAGCCACAAAAATAATTGTTCACCTAAAACACTCATAACAGCGTCAAAACTAGTCTCTTGTTGCTTATGTCAGGCTGTTCTATTTTTTTAACTGGTTTAATCTGCATCTATTTGTCCCGCCCCCTTGAAATCCGACTCAGCTTGAGAGGGACCAGACTAATTATGATTAAGGAAAATAATTGGGATGGTCAGGCTAAGTTCTCCACAAATCTAATGTATAGATCTTCTCTTGATTAACATGTTAACAAACATCAGACATGGATCAGACACTTCTGAATGCACACATTTTCCAATGAAATTGTAGAAAAAAAAATAGAAGAAATATCAACTGTTTGAATATTCCTTTAGGCATCTGTGATTGTGAACACAGATTTTCAAATAGCTTTTTCACTTGGATGTAATTTTTCTGATTATCACAACCATATTTTGTGACTAAACCAATAAAAAAGTCTTTACATCTTTACACTGAGGCCCAAATAGTGACAACAAAACTCTATTTTAAAATATAAACTAAAGGTTTTAAGAGAAAAACTACCTTTTACAAACATAGACCTTTTTTAGGAACTATGGTACTGTTGTGAGAAATGCATTTTTGTATAATTGATCTGTTTGAAAAATAAATAAATAATGGGCCAAAGAAATTGAGAAAAACTCAACTCAAAAATTTAATGAGGTTTTGTGACTGATAGCTCATTAACTTTTTCTTGCCAATATGGTGGATAGAGCAAACTGGGTCACATGACCTCTGGGGCTTTCTTTCAACACGATACTGTTGGGAGGCAGATTATTGTTGATAATCTTCTGTTAAAAATCAACACTAGAAAGGAGTGGGAACCCTATCTTTCTTATAAAATAGCAGCTTTACTTTTTCTCCTTTGCTGCTTTAATCAAAATATTTCTTGAGAACGTCTGTGGTGTTTCATCATTTACAACACACTCTCTTACAGTCCAAACTCCCACTTTTGGGTTTATGAAGCCAACGTCCCCAAGTATGAAACCTGCGTCAGATAAATGGGGCACTGAAAACGCCACAGGCTTCATCTTAGAACGAGACATGACTGAAGATTCACTCAGAGCCACAGTTTCTTCCATTGACGGCAGTGGTTTCCTTCATTCTTCTGGCTTTGCTGAGGAGGAAAACAATGACATTATCTTTCATCAGGATGCAATGTCAAACCTAAATCTTTCTCCTGTTACTCCGACATTAATCTCTCGAGAAATCACTTTACACTTGACAATTCCTGTTGAAGAAAACTCTTTTCAAAATGGACCTGCAGGTTTGGACAATGAAGATGCAACAAGATTGAGTTTGTTCAAAGTTTCAATAGATTTGAAGCATTTGCCCGATAATGTAGAGAACGCTGAGTCGTCTACACAAAACAATGGATCTGGTGATGAGATAAGTGAAGACTGGGATGGATTAAATACAGTAAAGTCGAGCTTGTCTACTGTTTTGGGTTTACCTTTGAAATGGGAACAGGAACGTAAGCGTGTAGGAGGCATAAAGGGAAATCCCAGTGGGAAAGGAGTACTTATTGCAGACAGTGAAGGGTCTGGAAGTGGTCGCTCTGAAGATGGAAGTGGTTCAGGAGGAGAAAGAGGAGAAGATCAGACAGACATGAACAAGGTCAGCGATGAATGTGGTCATGTAAAAGAAGCAGAAAAAACAACAGTGGGCAGTGTAAAAGACAGGACTGTTGAGAGCCTGAACGATCTGGAAAGAGTGGAGCAGATTGTTTTAGATGATGTCGAGATGAGTGGGGTTTCGTCTGTGTCCGAACATCCAGCTGAAACATTTTCCACTGAGGACGGGCTGTTGTTGGGTCGTCTTGTCCCTTTGCTCAGGTTCACAGAGGCACTGGGGGCCTCAGAGGAGAAAGCAGAAGGTAAATGTCATAAATGACTGTGTGTGGTTTGAGTTTATGCACAGGTGGTATATAAAGTGGTATATATGGTTATTAATGTAGGTTCACTGTCACAGAAGTATGTAAGTAGTGGTGTAAAACAAATACAGTTCAAAGTATAGAGTGTAATGCAATGGTTCTCAACTGTTTTTTTATTGCAAACAACTAATTAACAAAACTTTTATTTCTTTATTACATTCATTCATTCATTTCCTTCCGGGTAGGGGTCGCAGGTGACCGGAGCCTGTTATAATTATTATTATATTGTTCTATTTAATATTATCTACTACACACTTTAAGAACATACTGCACTGGAGACTCACTTTTAAGGTGGAGAATGGCTGGACTGAGTATATTATAAATAAGCTTAAGTAAAAATAAAAAGGCCCACATTTTGTATTATATGTTGTTTCTAGTAGACTGGCCAACTATTCTCTTTTTGAAACATTACCTTGTTCTTGATTCAGGACATTGGTGTAATCCAGACAAACACTAAAACACAGGCGTATTTAGTGTAGCTGTTCTGTTTTAACACATAGTATTGGCTGGTCACTGATCCCTGTCTCTCGGTCAGAGGGCAGTAACAGCAGCCATGAGTCGCGGGTCGGTCTGGTCGGAGCGGTGGAGAAGGAGAAGAGGACAGTGGTGCCTCTGGCTGTGGTCTCTACTCTCACCCTCCTCTGTCTGATGGTGCTGGTGGGAATACTCATCTACTGGAGGTACATACAAACACTGTACAGATGTAAGAGGGCATGTAAGACACTCTCAGCTCACCTCTGGACGTTTCTGTGTCACAGGAACTGTTTCCAGACGGCTAACTTTTACCCAGACGATAGTGCCTCGCCCAAAGTTGTGTCTGTTCCCTCCACACCTCTGCTGCTCGCCACAGGTAACACCCGACACTCACAGAAAACATGGTTTTAACATGAAGAGAACTGAAAACAAGCAGAATACTCAAGAGCACATAAATATAGTATGTTACTACTATGGGTCCTGAAATTATCCCTGTGCTGCTGCAGACAGTCACGAGCCGCTGACGGTGAAGCAGTTTGTGAAACACGTCCTGGAGCTCCACGCCACCAGCACCTTCTCCAAAGAGTTTGAGGTGAGGTTTTGTTTTGTTTTATTTGGATTAAACAGGGCTGTGTACAGGGGCGGCAGTAGCTCAGTGGTAGAGCATCCCCATCCCAAAACATCATAACATGGCGCTCTCACCCACAGTTCATACAGTCGTTGTGTCCTTGGGCAAGACACTTAACGCACCTTGTCTTCAGTGGTAACAGTGGTAAAGTGCTTTGAGTACTAGGTGGAAAAGTGCCATATAAATACAAGAAAAAAAATAAAAAACACCATTTTTCATTTCCACCTGCAGTCCCTCAGACACACCTGTACTGATACCGATACTGAGATTCTAGAAAACAAGTGTTGACAGTTTAAGGCTGAAAGAATGTTGTAGTTGGTTTTCTTTGTGTGTGTTACTGTTGTGACTGTACCTTTGGGAATGTTTAATATACAAGTTATTAACATGTCTTAAACTCATACTTTTAATGTTTATGGGATATACTATGTTATGTAAATTTGAACCTCTTAAAGAATAGTCTTTACTGTGATAAAGACTAATGGGGATCCTTAAATAGAAAAATGCAATAGAACAGTACAGAGCATACAATCAAAAAAAAAAAAGGGAAAAAAAGGATAAAAATACATTACATTAGTATCAGTACCACAAACAGTAAAATACAATGCCCTAATATTAGTAAAAATAAGTTTGATTATACCCTGTTTAACCATGTTTACCCTACGTCCCGCCCCCGTTAAAGTGTACTGTTACAAATAGTAGCAATTAGACATATTCTTTTTTTATTGTCATATCTGTGTTTAATATATATATATATATATATATATATATATATATATATATATATATATATATATATATATATATATATATATATATATATATATATATATATATATATATTATTTTTTTTGCTAAATGTTTTCAGGCCTTTGCATAACTAGCCTGGCAAAGCTCAATGCCAGCTTGTTTTTCTCAAGACGGGGCAAAGCTACTCTGGGCCAACCAATCAGAATTACAACGGACATGACGTTAGCTAGGCAACAATCTATGAAGTAAACAAACCAACATGGTGTGCAAAAACCTCTTCTTTAAAAAAAAATGTTCTTAGCACTGTCTGCTATTGAGGTTTTAAACACGCAATGTTGTCTTTATTTTTTAAAACTGACTGAAGAGCAGATGCAAACAAACTCTGGGCAGTCCCGTGCGCCATCTTGACTGTTTTGAACAAGGGACTTGGGTCGCCTAAATGTGACACAAGGCAACAGTCTAGCTCATTCAAATGTGATTGTTTGGTACAGAACATATCTGAGGAACTGACTGGCTTATGGAGCTGTGCAATCAGGCTGTGCCAGACTATAACTGTTCTAGGGCAGTTTCTTTTCACTCATTTACTGCCTGTATTTGTCTTGAAACATAGACCATAAGTTAATGCTCCTCCATTCGTCCATTAACCTCATAGTTTTAAGGCATATCACAGGAGCAAAACAAAAATTATTAGGACCAAAGAAAGGCTTCTGCATCATAGTATTTTCAAAGTTTCTGTTTCTCAAATAATCTTTTCCTTTACTGTCAAAAGTAAAGCAAAGTAACTCGATATCAATGATTATTTTGTGACGTTTTACATCAAAGTAACCCACACAGAGTGTAGCTGAATGGTTATTGTGCTTTGTTGATCAGAGTAAGACCGTTTGTGTTTTCCGTGTGTGTGTGTTTTTGTGAAGCCCATTTTTCTGAACCTGCACTGACCTGTGTTTGTGTGTCCCGTCCCGCTCCCGTCCACCTCCTCCTCATCGTCCTGCTTCTGCATCTCACCATCCTCCATTAGATTCTCACTGAGTCCCATGAGGTAAGACACCACCAACCCTCTCCACTGCGTCTGCACTAAGTCTTTTTCTACAATAAACCACTTACAGTCGTTTCTTTCTGTTTGGCTGATTGTAAGTGGTCTGATTTAAGGCTGGTCTGTCTTTAAAGCCAGCTAAATCACACTGCACTGTGAGCCTCAAGTGGACTTTTACAAAAAGTCAAATAAACAGTATATATTTGATGATTATTAACTCATTTACCCGAGTTGTTTTGTGTTTGTTGTTTTGTTTCAGGAGGTGCAGGCGTGCACAGTGGACATGGGCATCACTTCAGACAGCTCCAATCATCCCGACAACAAGAGCAAGAACCGTTACATCAACATCCTGGCCTGTATGGCTCCGTCCACACTTTTATTTGTTTGATCTCATATTTAAAAAGCTGAGTGAACGTCTTCCCCTCTCACAGACGACCACAGCCGAGTGAAGCTCACCAACAGTTTAGACCAAGAAGGGAAATGTGGAGACTACATCAACGCTAACTTTGTCGATGTAAGCTTCTTATTGTCTTTTTGTTTTTCTGTTGTTGCCTTATCGAGCTGTTTCTCAAAATGCCAAAACTACTTTATAATAATTACACATTATTAAGAATTCATTAAAAGTCAGTGCTGCCCAAAATGTGGTCCAAGGCCTGGGGGAGGTCGCCCACATGAGCATATAAATAAATACTTTGACAATACAAAAAAAATATTTGCATATCAGTTCTTCTCTTTGGTGTGAATTTCTTTTCTTATCAAGCAATTTATAGCCAACTGTTGTGTATGTTTTTTGAATAATATTTTCAGAGAAATACCTCACTTAGTCTTATGTGATTTATGCTTTAATAAAGAAACTGATGGTAGATTTTGCCCTCTAGTGTTTTTCAGGGAGTCAGCAGTTTAAAATATGTCAGGGCCGTGTCAGTGCAAGATCAGGTCAAGATGGAATCAAGACTAGAACCAATGCACTGTAATAAATAAAAGGGAACAGAGAAAAAGTTTTTAACAAAATCCAGAATTTTTTCAGAAAATAAATAGTGACCTTATTGTTTTTTTTTATCTTTGTTCAACTTCTGCTACTTTATGCAAAGCCTCTTTGGTTGTTTAGTGAATTAAGTCCAGAGGCACTTTTCACAACATCACAGAAATCATGATATACTGTATGGTAACTTAATGTCTGTAGGTATTATCGTGGAAGGCGTTGGAAATTGTATTGTATCACACAGTACCCTGTTATTCCATAACGTAACATTTACTCTTCATTACTGTACGTTTGTGTTCAGGGATATGAGCGGAGCAGAGCGTACATCGCAGCTCAGGGCCCTCTCCGTGCGAGCAGAGAGGATTTCTGGAGAATGATCTGGCAACAAAACGTGGGAATTATCATCATGATCACAAACCTCAAAGAGAAGGGACGGGTACGACTCTCTTTGAAATTATTCAGTTGTACTTTATAGTCACCCATTTTACTTCTTACTGTTTATAGTTGGAGTATAATGTAATATAAATGAGTATTAACCTGTCATATATGTAGTTTGAGTAAAAATATCAACCTGTAATATGGTCACTTTTATTACCAACCTTGTGAATTTCTTGGATGACCAGACTAAATGTGACCAGTACTGGCCTGAGGAGAACCAGGTAGATTATGGGACGTACCAGGTGACTCTGAAGAGCAGTAAAACCCTGGCCTACTACACACTGAGGACCCTCACCGTCAGAGACACTTCAACAAAGGTATTTCACACAAACACAACAAAATATGATGTAACATATGTGACATTGTGGTATTAGTGGTGGACATGAAGGCGTTAGCGGGATCTCCGATAGCAGGTGTTAAATAATCTGTGCTGTTTTATAAAGAGTGGGTGCCATCCGTGGGCGTGTTGACTCTGATTTACAATAAGAATTTGTTTCAATAATAGTGGGTGCAAATGTGCTTCTGGTAGATTTAAGTGAATGCACAATTAAATGTTGCTCTTTATTGTGACACTAACACTAACCTCAGGTGCTTAATAAATCACTTTGCTCTAATTTAGCACTATCTACTTAGCACGTATTATTGTACATACAGTTTAATAAGTTTAGTAAAGCAGCCCTTAGTGTATTAGCACTGACAATTTTAAAGGTGCTATATGTAATTTTTTTCTGAACAAATACTGTTTTTATTTGCCCATATGGAGCTAACCACTGATGTGTTACACAAGGTTTAGAAGCAGTGCAGCTGCTAAGATATTAGTTGAACATATAAAAATGAAATGCTCCAACATTTTAAGGAAAAACTTGTCAAAATAACAGTAATAGTAAACTTTTCAGTATCCTGTCTGATGTTAGTTCACTATCTTTAGCCGTTATCCTGTTGAGACTCCTGTAAACACTGCTGGCTTCGGTGAAAGCTATGTGAGACAGACGTTACATGCAGTTGATAATATCTCATGTGATCTTTATTGTTATTTACTTTTCTTACCTCCTCTGTAAACATAATACAAGTAAATCTCAAAGTCCTGTGAAGCGGCTGATGCTCTGGTTAATCAGTTGTGGATGTTCGAGCGCAGGCCAGCAAGAGCAAGCAGGAAACTGACTGCACTCCCCCTACTGGTCACTTGTGTCAGTAACTGTTTTCTGAAAGGCCCTTTAATTGGAGGTTGACATTAGCTCAGAAACAATGTTGTGGCCAACTGTGAACAAATAATATAATTTTTTTTACATGCATGGGGTGGAATAATATTGGACTTTGGCCCTTACACCACTTACACTCTCTGCTCTTCAGGCATCTCAGAGGAAAGAGGAACACACTGTGCTCCACTTCCACTACACACAGTGGCCTGACATGGGGGTCCCAGAGTACACCTTGCCCGTCCTGTCCTTCATCAGGACATCCTCTCAGGCTCGCTCTCAGGAGATGGGCCCGGTCCTGGTGCACTGCAGGTAAACAGTGTCTGGGACATTTTCAGGTCTATTGTTTAATGGCATACTTCTACTTACTTCGTATACTTCTACTTAAATTCAGTCAAAAGTGAAAAGATACAGATTTATGAAGCTGGTACTTGGGAGGAGGAAAGTGTCAGATTACAGCACCGCTCTAAAAAGACAAAGCTTGGTCTATGACAGGCTCCTGAATTGGGTTTTGATTCTGTTTCTGTCCCAGTGCTGGTGTGGGACGGACTGGGACCTACATTGTGATCGACAGTATGCTGCAGCAGATCCAGGACCAGGGCACAGTCAACGTCCTCGGTTTCCTCAAACATGTTCGCACTCAGAGGAACTTCCTGGTTCAGACCGAGGTGAGGAAATTAGCAATAATCCTCAATTTTAGGGCATATACAGTATGGTCTATGCTTCTCAAAGGCCTAGTTTCCCTATTATAAAGGTCAGACCCAAGAGACCAAATGCATTCCCAAGGATTTTAAATGTCCAACAAACAAACTATTACTTCCCTAATATCATCCTGACATTTTCACATTAATGCTAGACAAAGATAATGATCGTTGGCACAATAAAAACAAATAGAAAAGGTTATTGTCTATTACTTCGTTTAAGTATAGAAACAACACTAATGTCTGACTGATATAGAGATACAACACAGACAAAGACTTAGCCTCTCCATAGTGCCTGAGTTTCTACTGTTTGTCTGGTTTCTTTAGGAGCAGTATGTTTTCATCCACGACGCTCTGGTAGAGGCCATTTTAGGCCGTGAGACCTCCGTGACCTCTGAGCTCCTTCACCGTTATGTCTCTGACCTCCTGACCCCGGGGTTATCCGGCAGGACGCGCATGGATAAACAGTTCAAAGTAAAACCACTGATCATTGCTGTGTAGAGCTTAGTGATGTATTAAGGCTGTGACTGAAAACTGTGACGTTGTGTTTTTAGCTCATCAGTCAGCGTCAGGCCAAACACGCCGACTACAGCACGGCTCTAAAAGAAGGCAACGCTGAGAGGAACAGGGCTAAAGCTCTGATGCCTGGTAAGAGTCAGAGATATATTTTCAACCTTGTATGCCACGCAAACATCCACACATGCAAGAAAACATCTGCTGACATCATAAGCTTTTTTTCTGATCTTTTTATTAATTTCTTGAAATTTAAGTATTGCATTTATACATTTTGTATGTGTTGTTGCAGTGGAAAGATCCAGAGTTGGTATCATCGCCTCAGAAACAAACTCCACAGGTTACATCAACGCCTCCTTCGTCACGGTGAGTCACTCAGACATGAACTATTTGTCAGATTGTTAAAGTTCTGAAATTTGTTACAACAAATTCATTGCTGTGTGTGTATCTGTGACAGGGCCATCACCAGTGCACAGAGTTCATCGTGAGCCAGACTCCTCTCAGCAGCACAGTGGAGGACTTCTGGAGGATGATCCTGGAAAACAACATTCACACAGTGGTCTCTCTGCCAGACCCTCACTCCTCACAGGTTTAATACGCTCACACTTTACAGAAAAAGTGTACTGACTTGAATGATTTAATAGGTTTGGCCCAAAACTTACTACATGCTTACACTACAGACATGAGTTCTTAATATGTATAAACCAAAAACAGAGGTTGATTTTTCATGTTTTATCAGTTTTAAAGAGTTTCACGTGAAATATGTCTCTTCTTTCTTGTTTTTATCAGAGTGAAGAGGACTCCTGTGTGTACTGTCCCGGCAGAGATCAGCCAATGATCTTCGAGGGCTTTACTGTGTCGTTTTCAGGAGAGGAACACCTTTCTTTATCAAGTGACGAGAGACTTTTGGTCCAAGACTTTAAAATACAGTGTCCACAGGTAATGCTCCACACTAACCCTCCTCATTTCTCATTCCTCCATCACTCATATGTGTGTTATGTTGGGTTTTTTTATTTTATTTTTTTTCCTGATTTGTTGTAGAGTAATTATGAGCTGGAGGTGCGTCATTACAGCGCCTCCTGCTGGCCCAACCCTGACAGTCCCATCAGGAACAGTTTTGACCTGGTGAACACAGTCAGAGAGCACAGCAGACTCTCGGACGGACCCACCCTTGTACATGACCCGTGAGTGGATAATGCACATACACACACTGTGAAGACTAGGACAAAGACTAATGAAGATGCCAAATAAAATATATAATATGTGTTATTACACATGTTAATAACAACTCTGAGGTAACAACTCTGTGTGATTACAGAATGGGTGGAGCGACGTCAGGGCTGTTCTGTGCCCTCACCACTCTGTCCCTTCAGCTCGAGGAAGAGGGAGAAGTGGATGTGTATCTCGTGGCGCGAATGACCAACCTCATGAGACCTGGAGTCTTTAATGACATTGTAAGTACTGAAATTACTGTCTTTATCAACGGCACATCTTATCAACAGACATCAAAAGACATGACTTTCCCTCTGATTGGTTTCCGACATGGCTTCTCACATTTAATGAAAACTTTTTATCTTGTGATTCAGTCGGACAGTTGGGGGTGAATTGGATAAAAATGGTTAAAGGTGCAGTGTGGATTTCTTAATGGCACCTGGTGACGATAGCTACTCCACACCTACAATGGTCCTGCTGCTGAACAAAGTGTACAAATATTTGAACAAATAGGTCAAATAATGCATTTGCATTCAATTTAAACCCTTTTCTTCCAAGCTAGATATGGGCAAAGAGTGTAATTGTGATTGTCTAATATTAAAACAAACCTTTGACTAATTTGTTCCAGTCAATACACCCTTGATATGTTCCAAATTAAGGGTGTATTGGTTTAAATGTTGTCAGTTAAGACAACAATTTAACCAATACACTTTTAATTTTCCAGACAGGAATTGGTGTCTTGATATTAACACGTAAATGCATCAGAAACGCATGGATGTTTTTCTCTGCTCTGGTCTGGATCATATATCTGGCAAGAATTAGTTTGTTTCTGAATGAATAAACCACATTGTCTTGACATTGTGCTCTGTCCCACTCAGGAGCAGTACCAGTATCTGTACCGGGCCGTGCTGAGTCTGGTGAGCAGTCAGGAGGACCAGCGAGCCCTGCAGAGTCCAGAGACCAACGGGTCGGTCACACTGGGACAGACCCACATCGCAGAGAGCCTCGAGTCACTCATGTAGACAGACTATAACACACGCGCCCAGTATACGTATATACGTAGAACCAGCAGGACAAAAGCAGCCCACATATGTAACATTAGCCCCTTTTATAGTCCCTTTTTTCGACCCCAGCTTAACGGGACCATTCTGGCATCAGGGAACTCACTCTAACTTTACTGTACAAAAAGAGTGGAGCAGCAAAGGGAGAACTCTTTCCATCACAGAGAATCAAAGACCTGCTCTCTGTGGTCTTCTCTGAGAAAGTTAAGTGTCTTTTTTGTCAAAAGTCAAATCATTAGTGATTGATTTATAAAAATGTCTTTCTGACTAGATAATTCATTAAAGATTACCATCAATGTACCTGTGACATATTTAGAAAGGACAACATAAACACTTTCAATGCATTTCTTCCATTTTCCGTTACAACAGATTTTGTCGAGTAGTATACATCACACAGGACTCAGCCTTTATAGAGATTGTCATTGTGCGATCACCATGTTGCTGCCTGCCTACATTCTGCCTAAATGGGACATTCAGGAGACAGATTAAATATTAGTGACACACATTACTGTAGATATCTCAAAAAAGGAGCTTAAAAGGGGCTAATATTTTGTAAAACTGTAATCTCACACAAATCAAACGAGCTGTAGACTAATGCTGAAGGGAACCAGACCACTTTATGAACTGTCCTGGATCAGTTTTTTTATCACACACACAGATATGACACTGAGTTACATGCTGCTGAATATCTGTACATGTCGCTCTTCACTGCCGTCCCAACAACTTACACTCCCTGAATCCGAAAATAGTTAAACACTTTTGATATTTGGATTTTAGATCAACTTTAGCCCCTGAAGTTATTACTTAATATTTCTAACCTGTTTTGCTTTGTTGATTCTTATTTATAATTAATCTTTTTTTCATCAAATATTGATGTGAGATTAATGAGATTTTGCAGCAACCTTTCAGGACACATTTAGCACATCAAAAGTCTCAAAAGAATAGGACTTAAAGCCTTTGCCACATTAGATCTGATCACTCTGTCAGGACGTCAGAAAACCTGATGAACGTGACTCACTTCTGAAAGTCTCTCGTTGCTCCTTCATTTGGAAAACTGTGCCTTCTTTGACTAATGCCATTCCTCTTCAGAGCTTTTGATACAGCAGCTGTGACTAATGCCAAAATCAACTCCTGTCATTACTTTCTGAAAAAATAACACATGTTTATTTGTAAAATGGGTGTTTTTTTAGTAGACCATATTAGTTTTATCTACAAAGAGGGGAGGAAATGTACTAATGTGACTGTTATAAAGAAGCCAGTTTTATGAACATTTTAAAAGAGCTATTATGGAGAGAATGTAGTCCCAGTACTGTTTTATAAGATTTTAAAAACATTAATGTGAAAATGTGTGGAGAATAGTCACACATGCTAAGATCATATAAAAAAGTTTAAAAGTAAGCATCACAAAAGAGTTTTGAAAAGCTTATTTTAGTATTTTATCTTTTTTTATTAGCTTTTGACCTGAGAGTTTCCACAGACATGATTCAATCCACACACAACATGTTTACAACTGCTCACACTGGAAGTTGCCTTATATACAGGTTATAATGTTTAAGGTTTGAGAAGATATGCAACTTATTCCCTACAACGGGTAATTAACAGCAAGGTTTGGAGAAGCAGACAGGAGCAAAGACACAGGCTTTGTGTTACGTATGCCTGAAAGTGGGCTCCTTTAACAACTAACAATAAAGGCTTGTAAAACTACTACATCAGCATATGTGTCACATAAAAGGTATTTACATGCTTTTATTTTGACATTTGACATGTGACTTTTCCTCATTTATTCAGACTCAGAACAAGCACCTTAATTGTGGCCTGTGTCTGAAACAAAATCTGAGCCATTTCTCTGCGGTATAATGTGGAAATATCCTTAATGGACCACACATCTAAATGCACACTGATATAGATCAATGTTATAATGTACAAAGGAAAGTAGGCAAATTTCTTTCACTCAGATGATAAATTAATATCAAATTGTAATATACGTTTAAACTTACATCCAGATGACTTCTTTGAAACATTTTGATATTGTCCTTTTATTAGATTTCATTAGATTATTATTAGAGTGTTCCGCCGGGTCTTTCATCAATCAAATGCAGGTTCCTGAAAAGAGAGCGCTGGTTGACACTGACATCAACAAGGAAGTAAAGTATCGGCAAAACAGAGAAAGTGGGCACTGGGCTTGATATAATGACAGAAAGAAAAAAATCTAAACTATTTTTTTCAAATACAAATGCTTAGACTATATTCTCTCCATTTAGTGCCAAAATGCTGCAAACAAAGCCAAGAATAACCCAATTTAATGTATTTACTGTTGCTTTCAACTACCTTTCTGTGAAAATGCCTGATTATATTTCCATCCAATCACAGTAAACTACAAAAGTCACATGATCCTGAACCACACACTTAACTGTAACATGTTTCTATGTAAAAAGAAAACAAGGCCAAACTGCTGTTTGTTTATACTGTACCTTAAAAATTTTCTATTTTACTATGAGATCATTTTGTAGAAATTTACACAAAAATATATAACGATGAAGATCTATTTGATAATTTAGTCTGATGTTTTTTTCATATATGCTCTGTAACGGCTTCATACACTATGCGTCTATATATACTTTTATTTCCTGTCCTGAACTAGCCCACGGTGTACAGTCAACAGGAAAAGAATAAACATTTCAAAATAAACGCCTCAGATGTGAATGTGTCATGCTTTTATTGTTATATCTTACATTGTATATATTGCATTGTCCCATTTTGACCTGAACATCACATAAAAGCAAGACAAAATATAATCACCAAAATCAAAAATATATATCTCTATAACATATTCACGTGTGTCAATAAACGGCAACAGTCCCATAAGATATAAAGTGTATATAGTGCGTTAAGAATAAATATAACACGTGGGCTATTAACGCTACATTTTCTCACAGAGGCTCCAGCCCCAACTGTGATAAGGAAGTTTAATCAAGCTTATTTACATAATAATATATTTAAGCTCACAAAGACTACATTCACACTGAAGAAGAAAGTGGACTTATTTTTCAATATAGCATCTATCTATGAAGTAATAGTAATCAGTTTTGTTTGTTAAATGAACCGTATTGTGGTGCTATTATTGTGAACAACAATGAAACAGAAATGAATATTGGTTTTAAATCACACAATGTTAAACGAGGAGGAGATGATTGTTGTTCTGACGCTGAAGTTGGAGCTAACAGTTTACGGTCAGCTCTAAACTTCAGTTTGATGTAATGTATTAGTATTTTTCTGAGGAAAGATTTATGCAGTTTTACTTTTTAATAAAAGAAAAAGAGGAAAGGACCCTCAGCTGCTCTTGGGGTTGAGTGGAGTCTTAGACATGGACCAAAAAAAGGAAATCTGGTAGTGGAGCTTTAAGGAATTATAAAAGAAGTAAACGACACAATGTGGAGACCCCGAAATATTTTTAGTGGTAAAATATTATGTTATGTTATTTGTTTAGGTGTTTAGATTACCGCAACAAAATAAGATCTTGTTTGAGCTGATCTTGTTCTTTATTCAACAAGAGAACAAAATAACTGGCTTGAAAGTAAGTCATGTGTTTAAAGCCAGATAACTTCACTTTTTGTGATTTTCATCAACTAAATAAGTGTGTAGGTGCAAGTATATGGCTGCAAACTCCACTGCAAGGGTTCTGAGTGGAGACCTGTAGCGTTGATTCACATTTAATGAATGAATGAATGAATGAATGAATGTCTATAAGCCTTCACTATATATTATCTAAAATCTGTAGATTACTTGCAAATACATTTATCAGGGTGCTAATAAAAGTTAAAATGGCAGTTCTGACAGTGTGAACATAGTCTTTGTCTTATGTCTTAATTGGCAACATCTAAGTAAGAAAAGATTTTAGCAAATCCTTTTTTTAAACTTTTCTTTTCCGGTTACCAATCACTGGACTAAAACTTTTCCCTGTAATTGTGGTTAATTCACAAACAAAGCCCAGATAAAATAAAGTGGATTGTAACATCAGCAAACTCAAGAAACTATTAGCATGATTATATTAGCACATACTACTATAAACTGTATAATGACACTGTATTTCACTCTCATATTGTCAGAGCTATGTAGATATCCCAGAATTAAAGGTTACAGACTTGATGTGAAGTGATAAGGATTTGGCAAATTCGACCTAAAAATGTTTTTGGCAATGATTAAGACAACCTAGATAGCCATTTGAGAAAAAAATACATATAAAGTGATAAAGTTCAGTATTTTGTAAATGTGGTTCTTTAGATACTTATTTATTCCCTCCAGTAGATTATGAGCACACTTCCAGTTTGGAGAGGCAGACAGGAGCAATACCACAGAGACCATGCCGTTTGCTGACGTATATAGAGACAACAAAAAACACTAAACATTTAAAACCCTGAACTACTTCAATGTCCATTTAAATGTGTTGTCCACAATATATGTTGCAAAGAAATGGACTATATCTTGGTTTAGGCACAGGGCACCCTGAGGTGTACAAATTAATAGTGATTTCTGGAGATAAACAAATAGTTCCAATCCAATAATCATAACTATATTTGTATATTTATCAAAGAAATGTAAAGCCCTAATATATGAGAGAAATTCTGATTGGTCTGATCACATTTTGCAACAGTCGGCCTGTGTCATTGCTCCTGTCGGCTTCTCCAAACTGGGACTGAGCTGACAATAACCTCCTGTAGGAATAAAAAAATAAAGGGCAATAGAAACAAATATGTAATATACAGTAGTCTCTATATGTTAAATTATGTAAAATATAGAGACTATATTACACATTAATATTTAGAGCTTTATTTTTTAACATTAGTGTTTAATACTTTTAGCAACCAATAATGTCAGAAAATAAGGCTCTAAATACAATGTGATGAAGAACATAAAAGCAAAAAGTGAAGGTTTTTGTTTCAATACAATGAGTGCAAATACTGGTAAAATTAATCTTTTACATGGTAATATTCACTAAAATATGGGGATAAAATCAATATGTACTAAAAGCTATAGCACCATTGTTAAAAGCTGATTCAAGAAAACGGTAAGACATTATGGTGCTCTGTAACCTGATTATTTAACATTTGTCTGAATAAAAATGTAATAATTATGCTTACCAAGTACCATTACAAACCAATAGAAGGATGTTGAGGATATTATATAATTGTTTTTGTGTTAGAAGTGTGTGTTAGCTCCTTGTGTGTCCTCTTCTTTGAGCCTCATTTTGTCTGTGAGCCCTGTTGGATCAAGAGGAAAAGGAATTAGACCGCAGGAAATACCAGCTGTATTTGCATAGGTTTCTTTTTACAATAGGTTTCAATTGCAACAAAGGAAAATATTTACAAAAACATAAAATCCTAAATTTTTACAAAAAGGGCCTTTGCTTAAAAAGAGTAAATGTACATGAACTGTAATGGAATAAAGTCTTGAATAAAGTCTGAATCTGACGGCAAGCATGAGAAGAAGACAAAAGGGTTCCTATGTCAAATAGAGACATAGTTATAATTTTTGACAGAAAACAGCTGTGAAATGTGCTGCTTCATAGTGTTATTATTATTCACAACATGCCTTTTGTTTATTTGCTGATAGTGTGACTTTCAATGTGATGACTCAAAAAACACTGATATATTTCTTTATTTTTTCTGTTACATTCAAATAAGAAGGCTCTCAATAATGACTCAGGAAGAAGTCATCACAGATTCCTGTCCTTCCTTAAAATGTCTTTTTGCTACATTTTGAAATTTGCTTGCAGATATTTTAGGTCAGGTGTCCATACAATGTGTGTGCTTACAGAGTTGGTGCGTTTGCGTTTCCAACAGTCTGGGTTGATTCTTTTCTGTTCATCTGCAAGAGCTTTGGCCTGTATCGTGAAAACTCGCCGTTCCTCGCTCTTCATCTTCTTCCAGCGCTCGCCCAGAAGCACACTGATGGCTCTGCAGCACAAAAATGAAACAGTTTATACACCGCTGAACAAATATGTGAGTCTGAGTAAAAACGCTCACCTACCTGTTGTCTTTGCCCGGATACATCTGCGTGTACTGCACTCTGTACTTTTTGGCGAAGAGCATGAAGGCGTTCATCGGCCGTTTGCACTTTGTCGTTGTGGCACAGTTGTTTCCTGATAGGTTGGCATCTCTGGGTTGGCTCTTTGTTGGCTTCTGCTGATGTTCGCTGTGGCCTTGTGTTGCTGTGTTTCTGTCTGGAGACACGGGGTCATTGCTGGACTGTGACTCTCGTCGTCGTCGAGCCATGCTGCTCAAGACGTAAACGGCAGACGAGTCCAGAGGCGTAAAGTCATAACTGAAAGGGATAAACAGAAACAAGGTCACAATCAGTGTTGTCTAGTCTGCAATTTTCCCACAGAACTGGGCTACTTCTAACCCCTTACCAAGGGTTGTTTTTGACATATTGCATCAGTTATATTTAGCTGAAATGTTTGCGTTGAAATAATTTAAGAAAATAATTTATGAAAATGACTAATAGATAGTGATAAAAAAAGAAAAAAAAGAAACTCATGATGAAAAATATATTATACGTATGGGAGTGGCATTTTTTTTTTGTTTTGATATTATTGGACTTGTTTTGGGCTAATTTTGATTGGCTGTTTGGCTAGTTTTGTTGCAAAAACCTGTCAAACCTTGTTTTTTTCACCCAGATATTCATGTCAGTGTAGTAATTAGAAGTGGGCAAAGTAGTCAAAATGTACTAAGCGTCAACACACAAAAGGACAAAAAAACATTAAAACCACATATGAGGTATGAGGTTTACTTGGGTAAACAACATAAAAGTCAACATCTCGTGTTCAGTTAAAAGCCAAAGACAAAGCCAAATCACATTCAGGCTACAGTTTCAATATTACAACACCTATGACATAAATGTAAATCTCGAGGGTATACTACTTTACTTTGTCCTGGTTTAAAAAAGAAAAAGGAAATTTTATTTTAAATAAATTCTTAAATGGCCTAGGGCTTGTTGAAGTAACGTTATTGCAAACATTAAGTACTACATCAACCACCCTTATCTTCACAATAGCCTTATTTGGTTATGTATTTTGGGTAATTGAGTAAAAGTAACGTCTCTTTCTCAAACTTACAATCACGTTACAGTAATTCTGACTAGTTACTCCAAAGCTCTGTAACTCATAGAGTTTATACAGTATTTCTGGGTTATCTCTTGTAAACTGCCTTGAGTTGACTTTTTGTTGTTTTTCACAATATAAATAAAGTTGTCTTGTCTAACGTTGTCTGACCTCCTAAAAGTGTCCAACACCAGCGAGTCATCCGTGTGTTTGGCATCTCTGTGTCCCGGAGGCAGGCACACATCTCCCACCTCCATCTCGTAACACGGTATCCCAAAATGCACCACGGTCAGGCTTGGGTAAAACGAGGACCATCCTGGAAGACAAGAGAGTCAATGTGTAACAACGTCACTTCATGCTCATTATTAACACTGCTGCTGGAAACTGATCTGAAAACACAACGTAATTATTCTCTAACCTTTGTGTTTGACGTAGAAAGGGTGGTCGAGTTGGCACTGCGCGATTAAAAAGACCCCTCCAAATACTCCAGGGTTAAAGGTCAGCTGTAGGACGGTCTGACCACACGACACTGTTTCTGAATGCTCCATCAGCTGCAGCCCCTCGGAGCCATAACTCTGCAAATAAAGCAGTGGTAGTCATTTAAGCCTCCATTTCTGTTAATAAGACTTACTATAAAAGTATAATTGTAATATCCTTAATGTCTTTTTTACTGCCATATAGACTTGATTATTTGATTTTTTTTGTATTAGTTTTTCATTATTTTATTTATATAATATATGGAAATCTGTATTAGTATTGTATATACTGATTCAGGGAAATATAAAGTTATAATTTTTGGTTCATACGACCCATTTACAAAACAATATACCTTTAAAAATCCACTCTGCTCCTCATCTCCACAATGTTCTGCACAGTGTAGCTCTTCAACGTCCTGCCACTTTCTGCTACAGCCTCTGTGAAAACATAATTGCGTGCCTACAGCAAGAGAAAAGAGGTATGTGAAGTTTAAACGCTCAACAATCAAACAAAAAAATTAAAAATAACTAATAATACCTTTTTGGAAACAGTGCCAGGAGGTGGACGGCCAGGAGAAGCTCCAGCCCATGTCCTCGTCATCAGAGAGAGACGATCGGGTCGACACTGCAGAGCCACACTCGCTGCTCGTCTGTGGGACAGTTAAAGATCTATCAGTACAGTCTTCTCTTTTATGTTTACAAGACACAAGGTAACACAGGTTAACAGACACCAGAAGGAGATATAATGGGTAAAAGGTCTGTTGTTACACGGCCATACATTACAAATTGTGACTTTTGTGACCACTTTAAAGCCTCTCAAATCCAGTTACAGTCAAAGTTTAAATTATTTAAACCCATCTAAATTCATCTATATTCAGTTAAAGTCCATAAAAAACTATCCCCAAGTAAAACTTGTTCAGACCTGGTTATAATGGTATTTTAACTCTTCAAAATCACTTCAAACCTGTCCAAATCCAGTTTTGACCAGGTAAAATGGATGTTAAACTGTTTGTTAAACCAGCTATAAGTCTGGTTATATCTAGAATGAAATCATGTTTAACTGGTTAGAGTCTGCACCCATCTTTATCCAGTTTAAAGCCACCCAAAATCAAGTTAAACCATTTTAAACTAACTTAAAACTAGTTAAGCAACAAGTAAAACCTGTCTAGATCCAGTTTTAAGCAAGTTTAAATCATATTTAAGTGGTTAAAGTCTTAGTTAAACCAGCCAAACTCCTACAAATCTGGTTTTAATCAATTTAAGACCACATAAGGTCCAAGTCAAACACCTTTAAAGAGCCAAGTCCATCTATAATCAGTTAAAACCCATGTTTAAAGAAGCCAAGCCCAAGTTTAACCTGTCCAGATTTAGTTTTAAGCGGATTAAACCACCCACAACTGTCCAAATCTGGTTAAAAATGGGTTTAAAACTCTCCAAAACAACTTAAGGTCCAAGTTGAACCACATTAAACCTGTCCAAATCCAGTTCTGAGCAAATTAAATCTATGTTGAACCGGTTAAATTGTGTGTTAATGAAAAAATTAAGTACTCTGCTGTGGCGGCGCTCCCTGACACAGCCTCTGGGGGGCGACAGACTGCTGCTGGCCTCAGAAGAAGGTGGCCTGGCATATGAATGAAGATTACTGCTGTGGTTTGAGACACAGCTTGAGGACAAGCTGGAAATCACACAGACAGAAGTTATGGACCTGTTGGAGTAGATCTAACACAGAATTCATCCAAAGGGCATGTACCTGTTTGAAGCAGAGTCCTGGAGCAGTGGGCTTCGGGGTCCAGTGGCTATTAAAGCCAGCTGAGTGAGCCGCTGTGTGTCGGGCTGAGACGCTGGCTCCTGATGAGACACACCCGGCTCCATCTGAAAAACGTGGGGTGTCTCCTCTGGGACCTCCTGCAGCTCTGGGAGGTCATCTGAGAAACGGCAAAACAAACCAGCTAAAAGAAAGTTGTGATCACATAATAAAAGCTTTCAAGAGTGACTGTATTTAGTTTACTATTCTAATAAGATGTTATGTGTATTTGTTATAAGAAATTCAAATTTTATTGTTTAGAGTACTGGGGGCTTATAGTTCTCTTCAGGTCATGTCAAATTCATTTCATGTCCTTCGTGCTAATCCAAGCATGAAGTAGACATAACTAGACTGAGACATGGCTTGTCATGGGACTGGCAACTGGAGCTTTGTGAACGCCTCTCACCAAGGACGTCACTGTGCTGTATATAATCTCATGTTATGTTTACATCTTTAAACAAACCTATCGCTGTACCCTTGTTACTGTGTCTGCTTTGCTCATCCTTGCAAGAATTAAAACCTGGCCATTGCTTGTTAAATTATAATCTGTCTCCATGTCTCTCTGGATAAATATAAGGATATAATAAATTTCAATAACATCCGGATATCAACAGCTGCTGTTTCTCATGCAGAAAGTGAAACTGACGTGCATCGGAGAAATGCACAAAAAAGCATTTCTCTGTAAGTCCCGAGACTATTGTTTTTAAATAGTACGGGCCAGACCTTCACTGTCTGTGTGTGAGACTCAGTGACTATATCTGAAAAAAGAGAGAAAAAGAGAGAAAAAGAGAGGAGACATTTAAAGACGTCCGGCTGAGGAACAACTGGACTATTGGAGTTTTTGATTCAGGTAAACAGCTGTTTAATTTTTTTTGTGTGAGTGTGAACAAACAAAACTTAAGTAGTAGTTTGGGTTGCTCCTAATTAAACTGTTCGGTGATTACATGTTATCTACCTGAGAGCATTTCCATGTAGTTATCATTACGGTAGGAGAACACTAAATGCTGAGATTACCGTCCAGGGGGTAAAGTATGTGTTTTGGTCAAGACCTTACTGTATAAGTGAGGCCTTAACGGGATGCGTTGATGTTAATCTATGGTAAAGATTGATAGACCTGGACTGTATGCATACCCTGTGCTATGTAAGTTTAATGGAATCTCTGAAACTGACTCTCACAAATGATCATGTGCGAACTCTATGAGAGATGAGATAAACGATAACAATAAGAAGCATATTGTCTGGACATAACTGATCTAGAGAGTGCATGATTTAGCTTTAGATTAATAGCATGGATCCTAATACGCCACATTCGAAACGTCTGGCCTAACTAGTAATGTTGGTAAAATGGTGCGTTGGACGAGCAGGGTAACTCGAGTATGGACTATTATTGAGATTCTTAGCCTAACAACTTTAAAGTGAGATGAATAGATCCGAAATCTATGAGACTTAAAGTGAAAAGGCAGGCCTGCAGAGAAATGTTCACTGTGTGACGCAGTGAGATAAAGGTTTAAAAGCCCACAGTGGCTTTAATGAAGTTTATCTAACCTGAAGGGTTAGTGATTAAAAAGTGTGTTTGAGAGTGTGATTGGGATGCGACTGTGGATCGAATGCATTTAATTGATTTTATTGGAAAAAGTTGATTCAGTCTGAATAATGAGATTGAACATTAGTCAGCCTGAATGTGAAAAAGCCTTAACTTGTGATGATAGGTTAATGCAACAGAGTGACTCAGAGAAGTTGATCCATCTGAGGAAAATAGCAAGCCAGATACGGATTTATGTAAATTACGAGTACCTGAATGCAAGGAATTAATTAGAAAAAGAGTGACAGAAAATCTAACATTGTGACATATTTGTACTGTTGATTCATCCTTAATTTGATCCAGCTGAACAAGTAGAACTACGTAGAAGTGTTCACTGCTGGAGAGGCAGTGAGAAGAACAGCCCACGAGAGTGAGGGGCATATACTGAGAATAATATAATGTTGACCTAAAGTTAAAAGCTAAAAGTTGTGTATTAGAATTATTGTTGTATAAATGGGCGCCATTGTTGAATGTCTAATGTCTAATAATGTAAATCAGAACAAAGGTTTAATGGTTTTGTGTGTAGAATAAGTTTGAAAACTGAGGGGAAAACGGTGATTTAAACAAATACGAGAAAGAAAAATAGCTTATGGAAGATATTTTTCTAGGCTTCTGGTGTTTTTTTGTAAGGATTTTATTTCTAAAGGAATTAATTTGAAGTGATTGAACCATATTCTGAGGGTTTTCTAATTATATTGTGAATTTAAAGTCTTTGGCTAAAAGGTTTTTGACGATAGATCATGAGAAAATAGTTCGGATCTATTTAAATTATTTATGTTTGCATCAACTGAATAAAATATTACTATGATTACGATGATATAGTTACAGGTAAAGACCTACAACTAATGGTAACTAAAATTAAAACTGAACTGAACAAAATGAAGTTTTAAATATAACAGGAACAACAGTGATGCTATTTGGAAAACATAAAGAAGACGAATAATTAGAAATGATACTTGATGGACTGAAATTTTAAAATGATCAATGGCACTGGCTTTTCATCTTATGATTTTGTGTTTATTTTTTGCTTATTTTATTTTTTATTTTGTTGTTTTGAGCCATGGTTTCCCAGGTCTCAAAAAAGAGAGGGAGAAGAAGATTTAAACTGTATTAAAGTGAAGACGTGCTATAACAACAGTGTTTAATGCAGTAAAAGAGGAGGTTAAATCAAAAATAAAGAAAGAAAGAAGGTTGACAGGACCGTTCTGGAGAAGCACTGTTTGGTCTGATTGAGCCAAACCATTCAGATTAAATTAGATTTCCAGAAGACCATATCTGTGGAAACAGGGTTTATCTGATGTTTCATTTTTATGGTTTGATCATTTTAAGAGCTTTTATGGTTTCGTTTGACGAAAGCCTGGAGGCACTTTCTATGGGTCTAAAAATGTCAGAGAACGTTTGATTTGTTTGTTTGTATTTTGTTTTGATGGAAGCCAACCACAACAAGTACCAGTTCAGAAAAGAAGATTTGACAATTAATATAGACACCAGTAAGAGCCAATATTAACATAGTTCTTTGAACTTATAGTCTTCTTGGTTTACACCTGGGAGTACACCTGTGAGCAGGGCCAGTGACAGGACGTCCTGTAACATGACTCTGAACTGGATAAACTGAGAGATCAGGGACAGGTGCAGTGCAAAGCAGAAGTCTGGAGGTTTTGTGAAAGTAAGACCATTAGACCATTGCCTGCTGACCGGAAACATGCGTCCTTAAAGAATCCTCGGTTTATTTGTTCACATACAATGTGACGGAGAACATCGTGAGTAGAAACTCACACCTTAGGAACCAAACAGCAGTTCATTCAGGTTTATTTGAGAGCCCCATAAACATCGACAACAGGGGGTCCTTCGAGGTGTCCTTAATGAATAAAATTCAATGCTAAAATTCAATTAGTATTGAAATTTGAATTTTACCTTTGAGACAATTTATGCAAATGTTGATTAAATTAATTAGATTTATAACCAACAAAGGGTAATGAATTGCACGAGAGATGCTGTAACTGTGAATTAAAGCTGGAAATGAATTAAAACTGGTCCAAGGACTGGACAGAACAAATAGCACTGAGCTGCTTTGAGCTGAAAAGGTGAGATCTACAACATGATGTCATCCAAGGTAACTCAGGTCTAGTTAAAAGCATAACTAAAGCCTTTAAGAAAGAGCTTCACACTCTGCAGAGGAATTGGCAGAGTATTCTGGAATAGAGTAATTGATTTTGACCTAGTTTTAAAAAATAATTACAAAATATTTGGAAATTTGACTGGGAAATCTGTATTGAGATACATGTACTTGTGTGGCACTTCCATGTCTTATAACTTTTGTTTGTGTTGATTTCCATGTTTCCGGAGCTTGTTGGTGAGATTGATGGATGTGGCCATTGCTGGGTCAACGTTTCTGGACATGCACCTGCCCAACGACTGTGGTCGAGGCTTTGAGCTCAGATGAACACTTTGATATCTGAGGGACGTTAACGTTTGCATGAACACCAACGGGACAACAGCTCCAGGACGGATCATACTACAGTCCTAAGGGCCGTATGGTTCATTGAAGTTATGATGCTTAAGAGAATTAATTTTAATCATTAAGAATGTGCATAAGTCTCACTCCATGTGTTTTTCTTTTCGTTACAGGGACAGTAATGGACAGGCAGGGACAGGCCGGAGATCTTGAGTCCGATGGGCCGACCAGCTTAAACTCCGGCATATTTTTCTACGTTATTTTGGAGTGACACTGTGTTTTGATTTATGGACTTTTACAAATTTGATTTTGAAGAATCAGTGCATGACTCTGTGGAGTCCCATTTGATTGTGAACACATCCCTGTATAATCTTTTTTGTCTTTGATTTGAAATGTGTTTGAGATTCAGTTGAAGCGATTACATAAGGTTGATGCTTGATGTTTGTGTGTTGACGCCGCTTTGGGGCAAGGGGTGGACAAAGACTTTTTCCCAGCGTTAGGTCAAATGGTCAAGTGTACTTAGGCGAGGTCAGATGCCCTGCTGGGTTTTCGCTTTTGTCAAAAGTAAACAACTCACACTCAAGCTAGTAGTATGTTTATGCTAATTGTTATCAGCATAAAGAGGGGGGGAATGTTAGGGCTAAGCGAAAGAGTGAAAGAACAAATGGTTTAGCAAATGCTGCTGTTAGCACAGGTCAAATAACGTCTATAACTTTAAAGACACTAAAGATAGTAAAAATCCCCTGAGAAAAGAGTCATATTACCTTCTGTGCTGCACTGGTTAGGTAAAGTGTCAGGAAACAGATAAACAGAAACAGGGCCTGTGCAGTGAGTAGCTGACCTTGTTAATTTATGAAAATGACCACTTTAGAGGCCTTTTTGCATCATTTACTTAAGACTTTGTGGGGCTTGTAAATTATTCTAAACCTGTTCAATAAAGACAGAGGGCTAAACCTATCCAAGAAAGTGTCCCTAGTAAGTATCCAGCATAAATTGTTTTATTGTCACCCCAAGGACATTAGTGCTGCTGCTATTGCTGTTTTGTCCACTGAGCAGAAAAAAAAATCTAATTGGCAATAGAATACTTTTTTTAATAAATCTAGATTTAGTTTGTTTACATTTATTGTTTTAGCTGACGCTTTTATCAAAAGCGACTTAAATTGTTCTACAGTAATTACCAGTGTTACAGCCACTGGAGGCAAGGTGGGTTAAGTGTCTTGCCCAAGGACACAACGACAGTATGAACTGTGGGGAGAGTGAGAATCGAAGGACGACCACTCTACCACTGAGCCACTGTGCCCCCCTTGTTATGTGTCTTACCATATTCCATGTAGCTGTCACTGGTGGGCACTGTTGAGGAAGAGGGAAGGTGCTCCTCACAGTGGAGCAGGTCATGTGACTGATCACCATCTAAAGCCATCATCTCTGAAACAGCAAAGAGGCACAATTTTTACCGACTTTAAAGATTCAAAAGATTCCAAGCAGGTTATTGTCAAATGCACAGTCAGGAAAAACATTAAATATGTATTTTAATGTGAGAAAAACTTGGTTTAAAAATTAAATACTGTGCCCAGGAAGTGCATTTGCAACAATTTGTTATAATACAGTAACAGACAAATTAAAGGCTCTAACAAAGGTTATTAAAACTTTTGTGACTTCCGTAGTGCTTTGTATTTAGTTGGCATGGGAAAGTCAGGAAGGACTCAATAAAACTTAAACAATGCACTTTCAAGGTGTTTTTCCTGGGCTTTTCTATTCCATGTCTGCAGATATTTAGTTCATAACAGTGACAATCCCATGGTCAGCAGAAAAGCAGTTTTACCTGTTTGTTCACACTGAGTCTCTGTGTCACTCGTAATGCGTTTTGAGACACTGGACGGAGGAGTTAACCCCTCCCACACCATCGTAACCTCAGTCACTGAAACACAAGACAGTTTTCATTAAGTTATTAAGTCAAACAAGACAAGTTTGGACTGTATAAGCATTACTATAAAGCTAACAGGCAGAACCTCTATTGTATAACATTCACACATTTAAATAACTGTACTGTCTCAATTATATGACATAAACAACATACTGAGGCTATAATAAAAACTTTATGTTTAGTGATTTAGGGCTTGGAAACGGTTAGTTCGAAAGAAGTGCCATAATTATTGTGTCAAACAGAAACCACAACATAGACTACATAATATAACCTCAGAAAATGGGTCATTTGAATGGAATGCATAGATCATATTACGTGTTACCCACAGTAAATATGTCAGTGCAGGTGATAGCTTCTCTTCAGAGCTGAAAATTCTTTGCCTATAAATTTGTGTCATTTAGAGGCTTCAAATATTTGCTCCAAATTCTTTAAAAACCTTGCATCTGGTCTCTACTTTAACACTAATGCACCACAATAGAAGTCAAGTCAACTTAAATCATTAAAAAAACAAATTGCTTACTACACAAGACAACAGTGAAGGTGGTGGGTGCTTATTGTCAGGGTGGCTACAGAACTTAACTAAAGAGTTCTGTATACTGTAGTAAAACTGAACATTCTGTAATCATTAATATTGCATTTTTTCGTAGAAAGAAATCCCACTCTATATATTATAGGATATTAAAGAGCTTAAATATGTATGTATATTGCATCCTTATTGCCAAGAACTTCTTGCATTGCAAAAACATTATATTCTTTCATGTTAGGGACATTTACACACTGCCTGTCTAACGTTCCATTGCTTAATCCTAGTGTAGACCTTTTAAGTCCTGTTTCAGTCCTCTGTTCAGTCCTTAATATTGATTTAGCCCCTGCTTTGACAAGTGGAAACTAATCCAGAGCCTTGTATTTCTTCATATTATTATTTTTCTGTGTACATGTACAAAGAAAAATGTACATGTACACTAATATGTACACTTTGTGCAAAGGTTTTAGTGAAGTGTAAAGAAAGGGCGTATGGTAATGAAAAAATTTAAATTTGATTCAGAAAAACGTCTGAATCACATTTTCTTGATCATTGTGGCTGTGTTACAAGTTAAGGCATCAATATCTGCCTAAATTTTTTTTATTATTGACATATTTTGTCAGTGACTCCTACAGGTCAACAATCATATATCAATATTTCTATCTGTTCTAAAACCACTTCAGCTCTGCTCAAAACAACCAAATAGTGTAGGCTCCTCATTAATTCAACACAGACTTATGGTGTTCAGATCAGGCCTGTGTGGGCTCAGACCATCACTTTAGGACTCAGTGTTCTTCTTTATACTAGATTGTTCCTAATAAAAACTGGCCGCATGTTTGGGTTGCATTTCGTCAGTTGATAAAAAATGAACAGTTAAATATGTTTGGAAACATTCTTTCTTTACAGAATGTTTTCACAACTGCTCAAAACTTTTGCAAAGTACTGTAGCCAATATGTGAATGCACTGTTAGTATGGTTTGTACTATATTTCTATTCTATATCTTGACATAATGTCAACCCAAACTAATTCTCTCCTGCCTCCTATAGAGTCATTCATACTCTACTCTCCTAAGCCTCCCTGAGGGAAACCCAATGCTGTTCCAGTCTAAGGTACAGTGTGCTATAAATGGAGAGACACATGCTGCTGCTATTACACAATGACAGTGGCTTTTCTAAAGCTTCATTTGACTTTTCATGTGTACATCATGTTCTAAACTGAAACTACACAAACGCACCGAGCTTTATCTATTTCACAATCTTATCATCATGTGACACTCTTGTTTATAAACTTTCTGTCCTCGGCGCATGCGCATAAAAAGCTCATTCATTCAGCGTTAAGAGAGAAACGTTAACGCTAAACAAGTGGATAAATTAGCTAAAAACACGAACCAGTTTATCTGAAAGTAATAAATACATGTTAGGTGTAAAATTGACTTTAAATATCACAAATGTCAGTGACTTTTCCGTCGTAAAACTAAGTACAAAACAGCGAATTATACACGGAAACAAGTGTTTTTGTAGAATTTGCTACTTTTTTACGTCGACGAAAACTGGCAAAAAGGGTCAAAACTTTATCTAAACTTACCAACCCGTGATAGTCAAATGTTTTTGGTGTAAAAGTTAATGGTTTTGCGTGAGAAGGACGGGGCATTGGGTTACGCAAAGCCCAGCTTCAACAAAACAAGTAACGTCGTCAACAATGAAGCTTCACTGAGCGATAAACCAAACGGGCTTTTACAACAAAAAAACACGATGTCACCTTCAAAATGTCACTCATATACATACATTTACTAATAAGCAGTTGAGTGGTAAGCGTATATTTTAAAAGTTTTGTTTCAAAAAGCTATTAATTGATTGAATGAACTTTCTTTAACTCACCAAAACAGTCTCCTTGTACGAGAAAGAGGGCTGGTCTAAACAGTTGGAGCTCTGAAATCCAATTGGCTGAGCGGGATTTCAATCAAACTTTAACTTTATTCTCATTGGTCACATTGTTTACAAGTTTCTTAACATGTATTATCCTGTTATTACTATTAACAGAAAAAAACCTAATTTCACTTTCTTCTTTTTACTGACAATAACAGAAGTTGAGGTGCAAAAAATACAAAATATTCAAGATCCAAAGATTATACTGTTATGTGCACAGTAAGGAAACAATGCATATACTGTACAATACATTAACAGTTTACTTTAATGTGCAAGATAAGTGTGCAACATTAACTGTATGTGCAAGAGTCAGCATTAAATGTGCAATAAAAAGAGTTTTAGTAGGATTTTACTACAGAAATATTTTTTGCTTTTCTTTTACTGTAAAACAGAGGTTGGTGGGATCTAAATTTATGCCTGCCTCTACTCTAGATTGTCTTTGGGTAAGTGGTTCATGTGATTTTATGTGATGTTTATGTTGTCTGAGGTAGTGGCTGCTTTGTTTGTTGGTATATCTGTTGTCCATTCCTGATACACAAAACATCAATTGGTAAAACTTTTCTGTATTATTCTTGATTATTTGAATAAGGAGGCCTAAAACAGTACTTGGTAAAAAAAAAAAAAATAATAATAGATAAAAGACAGATTGTAATGAGGCAACTTTTGTTTATTTAGCTAACAAAACAGGTTATGTGGTGTACAAAAATAATAATTACATAAGGATGATTGACCTTATCTCCAAAACATTAAAAATGGAAAACTTTTTCACAAACTCCTACACAGTCTTTTAAAGTTCATAATCCTGCTTTACTTTGTGTTGTTTAAGTCAAAAGCCAACCATTTCCGTGCAGTCGGTTTGGAAACAGGAAATATAATCTACTGTGTCAGAGATTAAATTAGGTTTAGACTGTTACTGACTGTAAGTAGCCATTGGTAGGATTATATATATATATATATATATATATATATATATATATATATAATCCTACCAATGGCTGGAGCGGGCTGGACTGAAGGACAGCACAGAGGCATGGCTGCACAGGAACAGGCCCAGATCTACCACACCAGACAAGACCCAAGGGGTAAGAAGAGGCCCCTGAGGTGTAAGATGCTGGTAAAGCAGGGAAAGCATACATGGAGCACCATAACCAAGAGGGTGGCATAGTGTACAGGAACATCTGCACGGCAAGAGGGAAACACCTCCAAAGTAATGGCAACATCAGGAAAAAGGAAACTAGAGAAATACCAAGGGCTCAGAGAAGAGCTGGACAAGGCTTGGAAGGCTTGATGTAATTGCTATTTAGTAGAAAACCCTGAGTGAGGCGCAGTGGCTCAGTGGTATAATGGTCATCCTTCAACCAGAAGGTAGGTGGTTTGATTCCCACTCTCCCCACATTTCATACTGTTGTTGTGTCCTTGGGCAAGACACTTAACCCACCTTGCCTCCAGTGGCTGTAACACTGGTAATTAGAAGCTTAATGTAAGTCGCTTTGGATAAAAGTGTCAGCTAAATTAAATAAATGAAAATTACTGGTTAAAACTGTGACATGACAGTTGTACTGTGACAAAAGTCTAATGTTTTGAGTTAAAGGCATTTAATATTTAGCATATTATTGTTGTGTTACAAAATCACGATGAGACACTAAACAAAGAGCTTGAATAGGGGCTTATTTCTCTAACTTGCATAGAATATAGGTGAGTAAACAAGGATAGAAGTCATCTGAACGGGTACCAACCACTAATTGCTAAAAGTAAGTCTTGGCACAATCATAATTCTTATTAAATACTAATTAAAACCTTTATAAAACACAAAAGAAAGAAGCCAAAAGCACCAGTACTTGAGAGCACAAACTAAACATAGCTGGAGGAGAAGCACACTTTCTGGACTTTTATGAAGTTTTAATATGTAATCACATCAAATTTCCAATTGAAACTGGGTTTGTTAGAGACCCGAGCATATCCCTGAAGAGCTGTGCACTCCTGTGTCCAGATGTCACCAAAAAGTCCTATAACTACACACCTCACCTTTAAGTCCTGTTTAAATCTTTAAAAAGATTAAAACTTTCATAAACCTAAAATAAGACAAAGGAAGGTGGCAATCAAAATGTTTCAATTATTGTAACACCTCGACACATTTAATTATCCACAACTCAATCCATTTGATTGATTTGAGCCTATTAGATGTACAGTGCTGTTTTGGGGACTAACGTAAAACAACAGGCTGTTCCACAGATTAGAGGCAGCCACTTCAAGAGTTCAGACTGATAGGATGATATCAAACTATTTAGACTTGAAAAAACTTGGCTGTGGTCTGTGGCTGTGTATTTTTCATGTACAACAACAGCAAACATGAATAAATATGAGTTTGTTCTGGAGTCCTCAGTGTATGTTGTGCAACAGGCTATTTTCCCTTGAGACAACTCACATGTACAACTTAGATATAGACTCTGCACACACAGGTGGGATATCATCAAACCTCAGATACATTAGGCCTGTACGTGCCAGTTCTTCTGACCACAAGTTTTGTATTCCCAGTAATGCAAGTCATTAACAAGGCTGCATGTGATGGAAATGATGTGTGATGTAAAATTAAACAGAGGGAAATTCATTCGAGGCACATTTTTGCATTTAAAGGCTGGAAAAATCAAGCCTAACACCTGCTGATTTGTTTTGTGTCCGCAGATTCAGGGAGTCGTCGTAAGAAAGGGTCGAGGAGACAGAAGCTGGACCAAAAGGTAAGAGACTGAGGCGCCTACGTTTTGTGTTTCTTGTCACACTCATTTGATAAACTATACTGAATTCCTTAAAGTAGGTCATTGTCAGCACACTCTCAGTTTTTGAATGTGCTATGTTCTGGGGTTGTGTAAATGTAAGGAACAAAATAAAAAGCAGGGATAATGTGAAGAAATAAAAAAAAAAAAATCAAAATATGTAACACACAGTAAGTTTTAAACGCCTTGACTGTTGAAATTGTGTTTTTGCTGGTCCCATTTGCAGAAATCATAACTTAAAGCGTCTGTCTGCTTCTCCAATCAACAAAGCATTATATCAGCTCAAAATCTCTTGACATTCACTTGAGGAAAAAAAATCTCTGTTTTTAATAGAAAATAACCTTTTTTCTGTGTATTTATTGTGAATTTTTGGGCCCTTATTTGATAGTAAACAGAAGTCAACAGGAAACAGGGTTTGGCATACCCTCTATAGACTGATCTAAAAATGTAATTGGCTGCCTCAAAAATACATTCACACTATCCAAGGATAATGTCCGATCTTTTTTAATTTAATCCAATTTCATTTTGCTATGGGCGTGAGACATTGGGAAATACTTGTCTTTAATATCAATAGTATCATTATTAATTTGTCAACTCTGCACAGGCAGAGCTCCATGGTTGTTCAGGCAGAAAGGCATTCTGAACTTCTGTGTTTCACCAGGATCTTAGCAGTCTTAAGTGTTGCGTTAATTTGGAAAAAAATAGAACAAAATGAAGAACTCATAAAAACAGAACTTTTATTTGTAAAAACAGAGAGATTTTCTATTTGAATTTTCTATTTCACTTGATTTTTACAATGACCATTTTATTTGTTATCAACATAGTCTTATTGCATCTCTTTTCTTTCTTTTTTAATTTTTTTACAGGATGCAATTTCAGAAATTCCAGAATGATGCTAATGAAAACTTTATGAGTGCGATCTACGACTACTGTAAGAATGGCTCCTGGGGCTTCACTTGGTTTGTGGCCGACTTCTTTATCCTGATCAGCGGCACTTTGGCCAACACTACTCTGCTTTGGCTGTTCCTCAGGGAGAGGAAGTCCCTGTCTGCATCACAGGTGAACAATAACACATTTACTACGGTAATAAATTATTATGGTAAAAGAAAGTCCAGTATGAGTCATACACGTTAAATTAAGTTAAATTACTGTATTAGCTGTATTTTTGGGTTCACTAATATTTGTGCTTTTATAAAATATTACAATGGTATTTAAAATTACATTCATTAATAAGGATAATATCCCTTTTATCCACCCTGGGATTTACGCCTATTTGTTTTTAATAATCAAGTTTCAATGTCTCCATGTGTTTCAGGTGTTGGGGATGAACCTGGTGGTGATGAACCTCATGTATCTGACCATTATACCGTTCACTTTAGCCACGAGAAATCAATCTGTGTTGAACAGCACCAGTCCATGTAAACATCAAAACAAAATAAAGAAATGAAAATGAATTGGGTCATTAAATTTTATATCTGTGGTCTCATTTGAAACTTGTTTCCAACTCTGCTTCAGCCAAAACACCTTTCGCAGCTCCAACCTACAATGCCACAAACTCCATTCCTGAACAAGTGAGGGAGATTTTCAACAGCTTCATCCTGGTTGGGTGTCCTCTGCTGCTCGCCTGCATGTGCATAGAGCGCTACCTGGCAGTGAGCCGGCCTGTGCTGTACATGAAGATGAGGGAGAAGAAGCACCGAGTGATGGTGTCTGCAGTGGTGTGGGTCATCACTGTGGTTTTCTGCGTCTGCTCAGGTTTAGTATAGACTCTTATAGACTGTAAACATTTTAGCACAGCACAAGCTAAACAAAACATAATACATTTACATCAATGGACAAAAGGGCATTAGCCAGTGCATAAACCAAAGGATTTGGGCAAAGGGCAATCGATTGACTAGATTTGTGCTGTCAGTGAGTGGGTAGAGAACATTAGCAAGTAGCTTGAAAATTAGCAAACTATTTATAATAACATTTAGGCTATGCCTGCTAAAGGCTACAAGCTACAAGTCACTGGATATTTAGGACACTGTTACAAAAGAATGTTTGTCCAATCAGCTGACTGCCCCTAACAAAGCCTACCACAAAGCTGGACCCACTTAGGACGCCTAGCCGAGGCATTCCCAAAGCATGACAATACATTTTTGGAGACACTTTGGACCCCTTTTGGTGACACCCCAGAACTGACCTGATCCACACTGTGCTGGTCCAGTGGAAAGAAACTGCTTATAAGTGAAATGGAATGGGTTTCAGGAGGAGTAACCTGGGCTTTAACTGGTTTTGAATCAATTTAAACTAGTTATAACCAGGTTTTGACAGGTTTTAGGAAATTTAACATAGACCAAGTTGTTCTGAAATGATTTAATAGAATTTTGATTTAATTGAATCAAATGGTTTCTGTTGTGTTATGTATTGTCTGTATTTGCTTCTTTTTCCTGTTCTCTTCATTGATTGGATAAAACACGACACCTGGGAATTGATTCTCTGTTTGTTCTCATATTTGTTCTTTCTTTTTGATCCTCCTTTTATTATATAAAACTTACTTCTTCGTCTTAATTTTCTTGTTTTTTCTTTTCTCAGGTCTCTTGAACGACACACTGGTGATGGTCCCCATCTTTATCTTGATCTCCACCCTCTTCGTCGTGATGTTGACGTGTCTCGGGAACATGGTCTGGTCCCTTTGGCGGCAGAATCCAGTCCACAGCTCCTTCAATAACAACGGCCACACAGAGTCTCCCCAAAAGCGGCAGGCTGTGCAGAGTCTGTTGATTGTGGTGGCGTCGGCGGTCATTGTTTACGCGCCTGTCATTGGAATGTTCCCCCTAATTCTGTACATCTACTACACAAAAAGGTCTCCAATGAACACAACCATAGTGTGTAACGTGTTGGAGACAGCTGTGGTGTTCCCCTGTTTCGGTGTGCTCATAGGCCCACTCTTCTTCTTCTCAAAAGCAAGACAAATATTTCGCTTCAGAACAACAGAAAAATCTGGATAATGTGGGTATTTTTCTGCAACAGTTTAAACTTACACTCAGTTAGTCAGTTTACCCTGAGTTAACAAAATTATATACGTTCAATGTAAAGTCTGAATTTATTAAATGAAATGTCCAAATATTGTGAATATACTGAATCGACTACAGCAGAGGTGTTGAACTCAAAGTAGTGAGGGGCTGGGGTGGTAAATAAAAATCCTTTTAGGGGTCATAGATTGTGACACAAGCTTTTATTAATTTTTTTAAGTGTTTGAATGTAAGTTTTCATCTCATTCATTTCAGTCTTGATCACATCAGTTTGTTCATTTTGTGAATTCACATAAATTTCAATTTTTTAATCTCACATCACATTTTAAGCTCTAGTTGGTCCCTCTAGTTAAAATGATTACCCCTATTTAGTGCCTTTTATATTATTTGCAAAGTGCCAAGAATATTACCTATCAAATGTCGAGGAGGGCCAAATAAAACTGGGAAAAGGGGTGGATTTGGCCCCTGGGCCTTGAGTTTGACATGTCCACAGTACAGACCATATTGAAGAAAGTGTCCAAATAAATTGAATGATTTGTATTAATATTTTGAATGCAAAGATACTGAGCTAGTAAAGTAACAACTTCACAAGAGAAAGTTTCATGGATAATAAATAAAGCAACATACTAATATATATTATCCTTAAACTATTTGTTTGAGCATATTTTCAATGTAAGCCTACACTTGCCCAGTTCACACTAAATCCATAAAGTTTCCATCGCAATCTTGAGATCACCTGTCCTTCATTATATAAAATGGATTATTACTGTCATTTTGCCAATAGTAGATGTGTCACTAAAACCTCTGAAAGTAAGAGATAGTGTGTTTATTTCATTAAACCTTTAAACATAAATCAGTCCAAACTGGCCACACTGACAGAAAACAGTTTAGGTGTGTGTTTTACTAATGGTTAAAGTGGTTTACTTGTTTGTGGAAAATGGAAATGAATTAAACCATTAGGCTGCTGATTCTTCAGTGGGGTAACCTCAGTGAGCCAGAGCACAGCAAATGACACAAGACTGAAACTGAGGATTGTATCGCTTTAAACCCCACAAACATCAAAGAAACAAAAAGCTTTTCTGTTCTTCTTGTGTCTTATTTAAATTAGAAAATGAATTATGACACAGCTTATTTATGTCATAATTGTAAGGTTGATAATTAGAGTAAATGTAAAGTGAATGTAAAAATATACATTATAAATAAAAAATAAAGTTTTTCACTTTTAACTTTTGCCAGTGCTTTTAAATTTAATACTAACATAAATTAGTGAGTGGCTTCTAGTCTTAGACCAGGTCCAGACTCGTGGAGGTCAGTGTTTGGTGAAGGAGACAGAGTTAGTCCAGTCTTAGACCAGGTCCAGACTCGTGGAGGTCAGTGTTTGGTGAAGGAGACAGAGTTAGTCCGGTCTTAGACCAGGTCCAGACTCACGGAGGTCAGTGTTTGGTGAAGGAGACTGAGTTAGTCCGGTCTTAGACCAGGTCCAGACTCACGGAGGTCAGTGTTTGGTGAAGGAGACAGAGTTAGTCCGGTCTTAGACCAGGTCCAGACTCACGGAGGTCAGTGTTTGGTGAAGGAGACAGAGTTAGTCCAGTCTTAGACCAGGTCCAGACTCGTGGAGGTCAGTGTTTGGTGTAGGAGACAGAGTTAGTCCAGGTTAGAGTTAGTCCAGAGTTAGTCCAGGGTTTAGATTAAGTGACATAAAATTGTTGAAACCTTCGATACAAGTTAAAAAGACAATTTTCTCAAACACAGCTTTACTTAAAGTTACGTGTTTTCCTCTACAGCAGATCCATCACTGACACAAAAATATACATTTGTCTTTTGACGATTAACATGCTTCAGTGGCACCAACACCAATGGCACTGACACCGACAATTAACAATTACAGTCCTGAACCAACAGTCTCTGCTTTTAAAGCCACATTATGTTTGATATAAAGTAGAAAATGCAGATCCAAGGCAACTAAATCACATTATTTTTAAGATTAGATCAACGTCAGTCAAGGGTTTACTGTGGAGGCTATCATTGACTTTGAATACAATCCACACTTAGACATTCGGCTTGAAGTACAGTACATTTGAGGGAAAAGACACAACATAAACAACTGTGATGTGGATTTCTAAAGCTAAGAAGTTGAAGCCAATAGATTTAAAGAGAGGAGGTGTTGTGAAAAGGAGAAACATTATTGTGCAAAACAGAGAAAACAGCTTGTTTCTGTCCAGCAATGTACTGTTGTCCTTTGCATTGTTGCAACAACACTGAGATAAAAAAATGTCTACCTAGTTTCAAGGCTTTTTGTTCTGGTAGTCAATGGTTGACCAGTTTCACAACATCCTATGTCCTTCTTAGACCAGTCAACTTGTGGCATGGTACTACCACTAGAAGCATATGTTATGAGCTACAATGTATAAAAAATCATATGCTACAATATTATCAATAAGTGGCATTATCACTAGTAGTCCACAGTCGATTGAGCAGAAGCCTATAGAGAACAATTAGCTGTGAAACTGAGAACTCTGACATACTGAACTTTTTTGGATCTCAAAGTCTCCTCAGAGCGCAAAACATACCTTTCAATATTTTAACAGAATATCAGTGTATATTACCTTTAAATGGCTCCAAAATCGTAAAAAATGTGATATGTGACAGTGGCTTAGAGCAGTGGTTCTATGGATGCAGTTAGTGGCTTTTTAGTCTCAGGGTGCACATACAGTTTTTGTTGACTGGTTATATTTTAATGACATTAGGAAAGTATTAGGAGAGACAAATATTTTCTGAGGTGGCACTTGTAAAACCTTTGAGAACCACTGGTCTAGACACATTCAGGACCAACGTTATTCACGTGAACAGACTCCATACCATTTCTTTGTATTCACGACCTAAACACAAATGCTTTTATACTGTTATGAATGTTTGAGATGCCAGGAAATGTGCAAATATAGTAAAAAATGTTAAAAACTAAAGACTCAGACACTAGCCTAATTAGCAAAGCAGCGGACAAATTTGCAATGTCAGTTGTTGTTAAATACAGACTAATTGTGCATCAGTAAATATTCAAGTTATTCATCCATCAAATACAGCCCAAAGTCAACTTTATGTGGTAGCATTTTCTCATGATGGCTTTTTTCTTTTTCAAAGTTAAATGCTAAAACTGTTAATAAGTAAACCAAGACAGAAGTGTTGCCTAGCTAGTGTTAGATTCCGAGTACAGCACATTTATGGGATATTACTGGATAAATTACCTAAATTATCTTTCAAGTTCAGGTTTAAAGGGATAGTTCAGTATTTTGTAAAAGCATTTCTGTTTGATAATTATGGAGCTATTTGCTACAATAGGCAATACACTGTAGTTAGCAGCTAAACTAGGCTCCTGCGTTCATAAAGTAGTTGTTTTTTTGTTGTTTTTTCAAGAAAACTGCATCTAAATACTTTCTATGAAACACTTACTTGTACTGATATTTGCTTTTGAAGTTGAAGAAGCCTTATTAGTTGTTTTAAAAATGCATTTTTATTAACCCCATTAGAAGCCAATCATAACAGTACAGTCAGTGCTCCTGTCTGCTTCTCCAAACTGTACTGACGATTAGGCCTACCTTCTGTAGAGAATAAAGGTAATATACTTAAGTAACTCATGGACTTCTTCTTAAATACAGGACTATCCCTTTAAATTCTTTGCTTGCATTGTACATTGATTGTGCTCTTTATTTACAGAGTTAATACAAATGCAATTTATTATTTATTTATTATTATTTTTTAAGTGATTCACCATTTTTTTATTTTATTTTTTTATCCTAGTAGATTTTCTTTATCATATGCTAAAGCGCTGTCAGCGGGTCACGCAGATATTTAAATGTCTCAGTTTGTAGGTTTGTGGATCTGGTCTTTGTGGATTAGTGGGCTTTTCTTTTTGTGAATTAGTTTAGTGAAAGAGTATCCTATATACACAAGCCTGGCCAGCAATGAAATAGGTTTCTTCCCTTCACAGCAATTTCCACAGAAATCCTCTTGGACCAATCTTAGCTATTTAACTAAAAGAGAAAAATAATTTACTCTGTATCAAATGCTCTCAAACCTTGATGCCACTGGTGGTTCTTTGGGTTTGTTTTAGCTTTATTTTTAAGACTGAAATTAACATGTCTGTGAAACTTCTTATTCATCCAGTACATAATGAAGAAAATTTTTCAAGGAAAGGCATTTGGACATAGGTTTCAAGGTAAAGACGTTTCATTTTCAGTGAGTTTATGGGAGCTGAGCTTACATCACTAGAGGGAGGAGTTTAACTGGAAACTAATTGTGTTTGGACCAGGCTGTTCTGGTTTCATTTTCGTTGAAAGTAGAAAGGATAGTGTGAGTCATGATGGGAAAGTCCTTATGCTCCTGTGATTTTGGTTTTTAAAATGTTGTAAATAAATGACATGGACTTTTTTCCTTTTAACAAAAAAGGCTTTCTTTACTCCTCTCTGCAATGAAAAAATATAATCAGTAAGAAAAAAATTTTTTTTGTGTCTGGTCCATTATCATAATCATGAAGCTTAGGTCTTAGACTTAGTTTTGGCCATTTAAATCCTGTACAATTGGAGACATTATTGTTTCAGACATGTAGTGAGACAGTTAATAAATTACTGTATCGAATTTACAGATATCACACTCAACCTTGTTTAATTAACTGTATATTTAGTTTAATAGGTCTTGGCTTCTATATTACACAAATATTATGGGCAGTATCATTTAGAGGGTGGTTGGTACTTAGTTTGAGCTGGTATTAGGTGAGAATAGTTTAAGAATCACTGCTCTCAACGTGTCTCTGTGGTTTACGCCATCTTGTGCCTGATAAACTGAGTGTTTGTAGAAGTGCTATTTGGACAGATATTTTTTTTGTATGTAAATAGGGCTTATTTTTTTTTAGTAAAAAATAGAAAAAGAATTGAGACAACTGGCCAGGATAGTGTATATAATGTATGTTTGACTGGACCAAAACCCCAAATAGGTTTCTATGTGGCATGGTATTATACCCAACTGGTAAAAATGTTGTCACACATATGGAAACATCTGTACTGAGGAAACATAGAACCTAGTTTATAAAAAAAAAGAATCACAAGCATCAAAGTTAAATATTGTTTGTGTTTTTAGCAGCACTGCACAAAGCAGGAGTGTGACTCTGGTGGGCTTCGTCACACGATGGTGACAGCAGAGTAACACAGTGGGCCTCTGTCTCTGTGTCCCTTTGGGCGACTATCACTGAGGAAGACACTGATGGGGGACACTTTATCCTCCTTCAGGAAGGAACAACGTCCAAAAACTGTCAGTACTATTTCCAGTCTATGGCTCCTCAAGTTGTTGTTTGTAAAAAAACTGTTCAAAAGTTTAAATTACACTGGAAACAAATGTTTCAGCAAATGGCAAAAGCAGAGCTGTCAGTGGAATTCTTTAAAAAGGCCAGTGTAAATCCTCGAAGTCCCCCGACTGTCCCATGTTTGCGTCAGTCTCCAGTAAACTCATGATGACTGCCATTGCTTCCTCGTCGCTGCTGAAATTGTTCAGTCCCGGGACAACCATATTGTCCACGGCCAACTGTGGCGGCTCACCTTTTTTACAAAAATCCAAAAAAAAAATGTATTAAAGCTCAATTGTTAAATGTTGTATATACTTGAACCAAATGGTGAACAATATTAAGTAGTGTAGCTAAAATTAAAGTGAATCATAATATCTTACATATTATGATTTACTAATAAAGTATTTAATATATTTTATTAACACTAGGGGTAACTGATGTGACAGGGCTAATATATATATTTTAAATTTGGGACACAATTTAATGTTCAAGTAAATGAGTGTCCTAAAGTGGAGTTAATGTACAAAACAAATCTAGATCATTAGTCAGTCCCAGTGTAGACAGTACCTGTGTTCTCAGACAACCCACTGGTGGGTCCCACTGTCGTCCTGGACTCAGGCTGAGAGCTGCCCGCTGCCTCCTCTTGGCTTGACGCCTGCAAAAAATACAAATTGATTGAATGAGTCCTATCGTAGGATCTGCAGTAGTAGCTGAGATTTAGACAGTGATTCACGCTCCAGCTAGTCTGTGGAGAAATTACTGGACATTTTACCTGAATCAGACCAAACGGACTGGAAGTTCCACTTGAAGGAGATGAGTTCATCCTGTTTTTTAATAAATAAATAAATAAAAATCACAAAATACCAACCAACTTGAAAGAATCATCTGTGCAATTCAATGTTTCTACTGTATAATAGTTCTTGAATCTGGGTTACTTTTATTTTTACCAATCAGATTTAGCCCTGCAGTCACATGACCAACACAAACTGTGCAGGCATAAACCTTTCACACGAAGCAGACAGAATAAAACATGACAAATGTCAGAGGCTTTTGTCTGGAGTGTTGAAAGTGAAGAGGATGAACACTGACCTCATGAACAAAGCATGTTTGACTCACACACAGAACAAAACAACACCTGTACTGTTCAAACACAGAGAACTTCTGTAGGGATTGGTTTCAAAAGCTTTGTGTTGTGAAAAAGTGAAATTTGGAAATGTGTGTTTCCTGTGCCTTAATTTGTTATTTTGTAAAGATGATATTTATTTTTACTCATGTTTTATTTGGAAACACCAAAAATTGCACATTATTTTATATTTTTGTCTGATTAACTTGTTTCTAGAAAAAATATCCAACATTTCAATCAGACAGTTACTTTTGGATCTTTATACTTCTAATTGAGTAAAATAATAAGCAACGATACTCTTACTTGATTAAGGCTACTCTGTACATGTTCCTTTGTCACTGAATGTAAGTGTGAATGGTTGACCCTCAGTGTATAACTCTAAACCCTTCTCACACACAGTTCACAGTAAATTACCAGGACATCAATCCCAGCAACACAGTAAACACAACAAATGAGAAGGCAGAGTAAAAGAAATGTTTGTTTACTCTATGTGCTTGAAATGTTTCTGCTTTCAATCTCAACTCAGTCTTCCCTGGGATTTAAATGCAGTTTCTAGATCCTGATCTGGGGAATTAGTTCTGGCTCTTTTCAAACATGACCCTGTTCTGTTAAAATGCAGGAACTTTGCTGGGTAATGCTTGTAAAAGAGGCTTATGTGTTAGCCCTTTGATTAGCTGGCAATTATCTAGGGTGTACTCTTAAAGCAGATGGGACAAGCTCCTAGCCTGGCCAGCCAGACTGCATTCTCTTTGTATTACATACAGAGATATCAGTCTGGGGTTGCGGGGTTTAAACAGGATTTCAAGGCAGGACCATGGGCGGAACTAACGTTTGCTGAGTAAACCAATCAGAGAAACCACAGATGTGACGATTCCAGTTGTCAACAAACTCCAGTGTATACCAGCATGGCTACCAGGAGAGAAGTTTCTGTAGTTTTAAAGACATGTCTTAAAGAACAGTAGCAAACACATTATCAACATCCCTCGCTACTATTGGCCCAGGAAGAAAGAGCCAGAGCAGAATACAGAGCAGACTGAACAATTCTAGACTGATTTCTCTGTATGTAATACTGGCCAGGATAACAAGCTTCATCTCCTGTAACCCATAACAGGATAAACAATAGTAACTGTCTTTTTGGACTTGACTATTACAATATACATATATACAAAAACAACATGCTCATAATTTATGTCTGATACAAATATCCCAAAAAGCACCTGTAGGAGTCGATGAGCTCGTTTGCAATCTGAGTCCCAATGCTGCCGGCGTAGATCATTGTGCCCACACCAGTCAAGAAACCGGGAATTATGGGAATCTCCCTAGAGACTTCTGAGAGAGAAAAAAAAGACAGATTAAGTTTGACAAACAAAAGCATGCCTGTTTTATTTTATCTTTAGTTTTAGCCTCACCCTGAAGTGCTTTGGAGCTGCCTGCCTCCTCCTCGTCCCTTGTGTGGCTGGGCCCCCTCCTGGTGAAGAGTGGGAATTAAATCTTTTCTTAAACAAACAGAAACATTAGGACACATAGAAATGGGAAATATAAATATAACGACTTACATAATAACTCTGTTTAAAGAGACAATAAACTCAATTTCTTTGGTCCAAGGGTTTGTAAAACTAAACCACTGACTTTGAAGCGACACATAGGAACCATATTTTGTTTTAAACTTGTAGCACTGTGTCTCAATCTTCTCTTTGCTTCGAAGAACTGCAGAGAGAGACAGGTAAGAGTTAAAATGTCCTTTTATTCCAAATCAGCAACAATGTAAAAGTTCATAACGTGTCTGTAAAACCAGCTGCCTCTTTGTCTGTATTTACCTCACAGCTCAAAAAAGAAGCTGGTGTTAATTTAAATCCAGTAGAAATTCAAAGCTTTGTTTACTCACCTTCTCTGTGTTTCTCTGAGAGGTGCTTCAGGTCGTCCTGGTGGAAGTATTCATAACATGATGTTCCAAGTACTTCCTGTGGCAGATAACCTGTGATGGTTGTGGCTCTGACAAAGAAAGGGTAACGTTTGAGCTCAAGTAAAAGTACTTTCAAATTTCAAATCAACAATTTGAGAGAAAATACTTTGAGTGAGACTCTTCAAATCCACAATACAGCAGAAGCAATAGCCACATTTGTTTTAAATATACAGCACCCAATAAACAATTAGATTTATTTGTTTGTTTGAAATGTTTTTTTGTTAAAAATCTAATTAAATTAAATGTTTTTGTAAATTTGACGTTTGCTACTTTATGGTCTTGTCTAATGAGCTCATGTCACAGTAGTTATGTAAAAACAGTTACAGCTACTTTCACTACTGTTAGTGAAAATTGCATTATGTACAACACAAAACATCACACCACTGCCTTTTCGCAGAATTCAATATTCAGTTCAAAAATCTAAAAAGTAAACTCACTGTTAATTATTTCACTTACGTAACTTACTTACCTATTTTACTTAATGTTCTCACTTACATTACTTACTTAATTTCTGAAGGTTCTCAGTCATCCAGGTCATCTTGAAGAAAAGGTTAAAGCAAAGGCATCTGGACTTAGTTTACTTACTTTAGTTAGTAACTTTAGTTGTGACTGTTACTACCAAACCCTGACTTTATATAATCTTGTGTTGTGAAATTACAGCCTAAAAATACAGTACAAGAAGCTTTCAAGACTTTCAGCTTCTTTTGAGAAACACTCGATTGGACAGACAGCATTATTCCTTCTGACAGTGAAGTGAGAAACACATTATGTTCAGCACAAAGCAACACTACACTGCCTTTGTGTTGTGAAAAATAAAATTTGGTTTGATAGTTGTGAAAAGGAAACACACTGTTGGTCGACGTAAGTGAATTTCCCGTCGATAGAGCAGCGCGTGATGAACTCCATGGGCTTGGTGCTGACATCTTTGAAGGTTTGGCTGGAGGCGTGCGGGTGGAGGCGGCAGACGGTCACCAAACAGGTCAAAGAGAGCAGCTCCTTCTCTCCGTCACCCTCGGAGTCAACCTGAGAGCTTGGCCAACTGCGCATGTAACCGGTGCAGTGCAGCGTGCAGTATCTGTGCGTGTCTAAAGAGAGGAAACACAGGGAATATACCGTACATGAGTCATGAATACATGCTCCTGAATACACCTCTGAAAATGAACACTGGTTGATAAAAAGACACAAAATGCAATGTTGGAAGGAATTAAATAACACAAATTTATAACCAGGACTGAACAATATCAGGAAAAAATAAATAAATATTTCCCTTTTTTCAGAAGAAAAGAGTTTTTAGTCATGTTGCTGGGAAGGCAAAAAATATATATTTAAAAAATATATATATTTTAAAATTTAGCTATTTATTGGACCTAAAACTAAATCCCAAAAATATTTTGAGACAAACATTTGATATATATGGAATTTTTTTGTATCAAATGTGATAGATTGTGCATTTTTATAGAACACAATAAGGTTTCCATCACAACAACAACAGCAAATACTATATTTAAGTTTTTTTATTTCTTCTTATTACTTCTTTTGGTGTGTTCTTTTTTACCCCCCAAAATAATTATTGTTAGGACCTTCTCTTGAACTTTGGATTTTTAGGCATCTAAAAATACATAAAAACAACCAATAGTTGTGACCATGGTTATCCTTTTTTTAACTAGTAAACATTAAATTACATTAGATGATCACAGCAAGTGTCTATACACCAAACACAGCTTATAGTGAACCCCGATGTTCATTATGTAATAAATTTGAAAACATAAATATATGGAGACTAAAACAAAAGAGCCTCACCTTAGAACAACAAACATATCACCTAAATAGAACAATGACACTAACGACCCTGCACCTGAATAGAGCAGTGTCACTAACAACTCTGCACCTGAATAGAGGAGTGTCACTAACGACTCTCTTGAGCCTTATCAACTCTCACATCAGGAGTCACACTTCCTTTTCATGACTAACGACGGTGAGACCAGAGCAGACTGGTCCATCAGGTTTGGTTTCAGGGGAAACTCCTCCCTCTGGAGATATAAGCTCAGCTCTTTTACCAGTTGATCTCAGAATTGATGAAGTCTCTTGAAATTAAAGACGAAACGTCTTCACCTTGAAAACTTAGTTCAGATGCTTTTACTCAAACCTTTTCTTATGGAGATTTAAGGAGTTAAATTTAATACAAAATACTGTATTTTTTCTTTTTGGCAAAAACAAAATATGCAGAATGCATCAAAAATTAAATACAGTGAGTAATGTAAAAAGGTGTATCAATAAAATTAGTTGGCTGCTTGCATTGAATACATGGTTGGCCCGAAGGCCAGACGCTATCACTTGGGAAGTTTTCATCATTTAAGTATGTATCTTTCAAAATGGAGTTGACGTTTTCTCCACCAGTCCAACAATGTCATGATTTTATTGAGGGGCACGTGGCAGAGTGGTTAGCACTCCTGCCTTACAGCAAGAAGGTTGTGAGTTCAAAACTCGGCCGACTCCGGTCTTTCTGTGTCAGCATGTCCTCCACGTGTTACCGTGGGTTCTCTCCGGGTACTCCGGCTTCCTCCCACCGTCCAAAGACATGCATGTACAGGTTAATTGGCAACTCTAAAGTGTCCCTAGTGAATGAATGTGAGAGTGAATGGTTGTCTGTCAGTGTCTGTCTCTATATGTCAGCCCTGCGACTAACTGGCCACTGTCCAGGGTGTACCCCGCCTCAGGCCCAAAGCTGCTGGGATAGGCTCCAATCACATGTGACCCATAATGGGAATAAATGTTAGAAAATTAATGAATGAAAAACTTTACCAAAAAGCTTTCAGTTATCTGCACAGAATTTGAACAAATAGTCATATCAGGTGATTTTAATGTGCATGTGGATAATGTTTCTGACAGGAATGCCAAAGAACTTTCTACTATTGTTGATACTTTTGGTCTTTGTCAGCATGTTAATGAGCCGACCCATAACAGAGGTCACACTCTGGACCTGGTCATTACAAAGGGTGTTCATATTTCAGATGTCACTGTGATTGAATTGTTGCTCTGATCATTCTTGTGTCTATTTCTATTTGTCAATAATTCCAAAAGTTGCTGTTGGACCTACTGTTGTTCAGAAGAGACACATTAATGATAACACAAGGACACAGTTTATGGAGGCAATCAGGTTTGAAAATGCCTCATCAGGTCAAGTTGATGATTTGTTGAATTGTTATACTTCAGGTGTTTGAAATGCTGTGGCACCCCTGTATTGAGATGTTGGGACTCAGAGACCTCGTTGAAAGTGGTGTAATATATAGTATAGTGGTGTGATGCGGGCCTCGTTGAAAGGACCCAGTGGAGAGAGATGAGTTGATGATGTGGGTGAGAGCAGGCACGACAGATGTAGCGATAAAGATATTTATTTACTTCAATTCATTTTCAAGAAAGCGCTTCGTGCTAATCAACGCATTCCTCTAGTGAGGTCACCTGTGATTTTGAATACTCATTCTGCAAAAGCTTGAGAAGCTGACATTGCCAAAAGATCTAATGCTAACAGTTTGTTTCTCTGTCGTTTCAGGTCAACTTCTCGGCACTGCCGCGTAACAATAAGATGCGCTCTGACTGGTTTACTTGACTCATTCCGCCCATCCCACTTAATCTTCACTTCTCCTGACTAGTTTTTGTCACAAGTTGTTTTCGTCTCGTCTTTTATTCGTTAACAAAAATGTCAGTCTGTTTAGTTATTATTTTAGTCATTATGAAGTATTATTTTTTTCGTTTTTGTTTCGTTTTTGTCCGCAAAAAAACTTTGTTGACAAAATATTTTTGTCATAGTTTTTGTCAACAAAATAAACACTGCTATCGACCCATATCAAACCTGCCATTTTTAGGGAAAGTCATTGAAAAAGTTGTAAATCAGCAACTTAATGACTTTCTACTGCTTAACAACTGCTTTGATCCTTTTCAGTCAGGTTTTAGGCCCCGTCACAGACTGAGACTGCACTTATCAAAGTCACAAATGACATCCGTCTGAACACTGACGCAGGCAACGTCTCTGTCTTAGTTCTGTTGGACTTAAGTGCTGCGTTTGATACAGTGGACCATGAAATCCTGTCACAAAGATTAGAGGAATGGATAGACATCTCTGGAACTGCCCTTAAATGGTTTCAGTCCTATCTTGAAGACAGGAAGTACTTTGTTTCAGTTAGTAACTGTGTATCAGACCAAATGGCCCTGACATGTGGGGTTCCACAGGGGTCTATCTTAGGACCTCTATTATTCAATCTCTACATGCTTCCTTTAGGCCAGTTAATACACAGCTGTGGCGTATCCTACCATAATTATGCAGATGACACTCAGATTTACATTTCACTCACAGCAGGTGAAAATGGACCAATCCATTCACTGTGTCACTGCATCGAACAGATTAATGTGTGGATGCAAAATAATTTTCTATAACTGAACAGAAACAAGACTGAACTAATCATCTTTGGAACAAAAACAAAGAGAAAGTGTCAGCAGTCACCTCGAGTCTCTTTCTCTAAAACCTAAAAAAAAAAAAGGGTTAGAAATCTAGGGGTCATCCTGGACTCAGACTTAAATTTCCAGAGTCACATTAAGTCAATTACATCATCTGTATTTTATCATCTTAAAAACATTTCCAGAGTCAAAGGAATAATGTCTCAACCAGACTTAGAGAAACTTATTCATGCTTTTATCTCCAGCAGGTTAGATTACTGTTACGGCCTGCTCACTGGTCTCTCAAAACGAGGGTTAAGACAGCTGCAGCTTATTCAGAACGCTGCTGCTCGGGTTCTAACTAACACCAGGAAGTACAACCACATCAGTCCAGTTTTAAAATCTCTGCACTGGCTTCCTGTTGCTCAGAGAATAGACTTTAAAACAACACTGCTGGTTTACAAGTCTCTAAATGGTTTAGCACCAGAATATATTTCTGAAATGCTAGTTGCTTATGAACCTCCTTGAACTCTGAGAACATCTGGGACAGACTTCTGCTCGTGCCCAGAGTTAGAACTAAACAGGGTGAGGCAGCGTTTAAGTTTCATGCAGCAAAAACCAGGAACAGCCTCAACTTTAACAATGTTCCAGAGGAGGTTAAAAACCTTCCTCTTTAGCTCCGCCTACATTATAGTGTTTTTTTTATCTATCTACATTTTTCTTTTCTTAATCCAAATGTAAATTGTCTTTTATTTCTGTAAAGCACTTTGAGCTTGTCTCGCCTAGTGCAGCTTTAAGGCAGGCCAGGTTAGATCCAGCCACTTATTACCTCGGGTTAATAAGTGTTACCCTGAACTGACCTTTCTTTTTGGAAACGGTGGACAGCAGGTGTTTGTCGTCGTGTTTCCCCGAGACTCGACTGTGCTTCATTCGACAGAAGAAGGAGCGCCGAGCCCCCGTTGACATGTGGGCCACTGCTGAAGAGACTCCAGTCTGCGCCGGGACAGTAGCTGCACACACACATCAGTACCACATTCACAACAACAGGAAACGTGTTGCGCCACATGACCTTACCATCTGAGCTGAAGGTTACATGGAGAAAGATTTACTTGCAGCATCTATGAGGCTTTGGCGAGGGAACGACTCCGAGGACGCCAGCTGCTCCTTCACTTTGGAGATGTCCTTGTGGTGGATGAAGTCAAAGAGGCTCTGTCCTGTCAGCTCCAACTACAACACAGACACAATCATTTTTCATTAACACTTAAGCAGCACAGTTTATGGTCATATTGTTGGCTTCAGTTCAGTCGTCATCAGATTATTATGAATGAATCTGGATTGTAAAAGTGCTTCTAGCAGTGGAACAAAATGGAATGAGATTTAAATCCTGTTTGTATAATAACCTCAAAAAAAGACTATCTAGGAATTGTTGGCGTATCTCTATTGTCTATTATTCTCGTCTTGCTTTTTGGTCAAATCCGAAATCAGTATTTACAAATAAAGCAGATGTGTCAGTATTATTAAATCCGAGGTATTGAGGACTCACTCGACTAAAGTTGAGGACTTTGGAGACCGACTCTGAGATAAACAGGATCTTTGCCCGATCACAAGTCACCACCAACAGGAAACCGTCAGCGGCCTGTTATAGAGAAAGTAATCTGTTAATCAGGGGACAGGTTACTAAAGTGTATTGGTGGAAAACAGAGTAAAAAGGGCCACACCCGGAGCAGGAGGTTTCTGAGGTCGTCCTGAGGCAGGATGGAAGGCTTTGTGGTGCTCTCAGTGAAGGCGCTGCTCGCTCCAGCTTCAAAACATGGGACACACGAGTTTTATTTTGTGAGAAAAATAAAAACTACTCTGTAAAAGTGTATTTCATAAAACCTGTTAAACCAAAATGGCTGACTTATTTTAATAAGTCTGGATCATTTTGTTGTGAATTCAGTTCAATGATACAGGCTCATCATGAGTCAGACAGTCACCAAAAAATTATAAAAGAAGTTCAGACCTGGTCCTGGTTCAGACCAGGATTGGTGAGTATTTTTTTGACACCTCATTCCAAATTTCCAGGGGGCACTGGAGCTGTGTGTTGCATAGACAGAGGTTTGCATTCAGGGCATGATTGTGAACACATTACCTTTTGGGTCAAATTTTAATCAGAGAATGTATGGCAAAGTTACAGCTGTATATGATTTTACACCAAATTGGTGGCTTTGTTGGCCACACAGAAAAAAAAGAAAAACAAAGGTAAATAAATAAACTAATTAATAACTATGGTTGGCACAGGTGTTTACATCATGTTTGCCAAGTTTTAAGCTCCTAGGTCGTAAACCCTATGAAAAGATTCCAAAAATATATTGGCTGCAAATTAGTCATTCTCATTGACTTTGTGCTCAGGACCCCAGGCTGGATGTGTCTGCTAAATTTTTCATGTTTTAATGACAAGAATTCAAAATTAGTAGGGGGCGCTGAAGTCCCATTTAAAAGATGGCCTTTTAATTGATACACCAGTGTGTTCAGGTTGTCATTGGTTACAACAACGTATGTCAGAGTTACACAAAGAGGAGAAAGTGAGAGGTAATTGCCTCACAGTTTGCTTGTTCACTTCTTTAATTTGTTTCACTTTTATCCTTCTGTTCTGTCAAACCGAGGCAAGGTGTAATTCTGCTTTAGTTCCTCCTCAGACTTTGTTTACTTTGAAAGTTGGAATGGAAGGAATGTTGGAGGTGGCTGTTTCCTCGCCGTAGTTTCTCACTGAGGCTCGACTGACTCAATTAATATTCTATTCAAGCACAGTGTTATCAAATCAAATTTTAACAGTCTTTCCCATTAATTGAAATGCTGTTACTGTTTTATCCCTCATCACTATCTTGTAAAGCACCAAACCCCTTCTATGTTTTTTCAAATATGAACAAACCATTATTGAAAAACTATAAGGCAGTAAAAAAACAGTGGAGGTGTTTTTATTTTTACCTTTCAAATGTTTCAGATGCTGCACGGCCTTTCGCAGCACAGTGAGTTTGTCTAGTTTCCGAGGCATTGGCTGACAGGACGGGATCATCGCTGACAGCTCGTCTATGAGGTTGTTCATTTTGTCTCTGCGCCGCTTCTCAATCTGACGGTGAGGCTCTCTGCAGAAAAACCCTTGGTTTGTCACTATACTGCTCCGTCCAAAAGTGGAAAGTGTTAATGTAAAAGTCACACAAGGTTTTAAAACGGGGTGTAAAAAATAGACCGACCTGAAGCATTTCAATTTAACCTGCAGGTCTTCTCCTTCGGATCTGAAAATTAAAATCAAATTTATTCCAGGAATATTCATATCAGTGTAAATTAAAGCAGTAATCGAACACGTAACCTGCTGAGATCCTCGTCCATTTGGAAATCATCGCTGTCACTGTGAATTCAAACAGAGATATTTCACTATATACCAAAAAAAAAGTGAAAAAATAGTACTATAGTCATTTTTCCGAGAAGTTTCAGGACATGTCAGGGATCTACTGTGTCCATGGCCTCGTGTTTTCGGATGAGTCTATTAGTAAGCAGAAATTTGCTATCAGCCATCCTAATTCTTTTTCTATTCTGTACAAAAAAAGTGGTCAGGTTGCGCTCAATCCAAGTTTGATTTCCAGAAGGCGAGACAAATGGATGCAGATTACACTAATCAGAGAAATCAACGACCTGATGTAAGCATTGCCTCAACAAGACTACTTTCACTTCTTTATGAGTCATTGCATAAAGCTTTGTTTTAGAAAAACCTATAACTAGTTGATGTTATTGAAGACAGGCTTAATGGATGAGGTCCCAGACCAACTAGACTTTGCTGAGAAAGTCAATGGGTCTGGCAGCTCAGGCTCCACTCGAACTAGGGCTTTATTTGAGTTTTAAATATTAGCCCTAGTAGGAAATTATAAAAAGTTTAAAAGAAAAGTTTAAAAGAAACTTAAGAGAAAGGTTATATCACTCTCTGTGAGGATTTGGTTTAGAGAAGTGGAAGGGACTCAATACAGGAACAGTCTCTGTGCTGTATGCAGTACAGCACAGAGTGTTGATTTATTCAAATTAACCATGTGCTTCAGAGGTTTTTTTACAAATGTGGCTGTGTGTCTAAACTGCTTTGTTTTCACTCTGAGGGCAAAGACATGCACATATAGGTGAACAGGTGAATCTAAATTGCCTCTAGTGCATGAATGTGAGAGTGAATGGTTGCCTTGTTATTAAAGTGGGATTGTCCAGCCTCACGCCTCACCTCTAAACCAACTGGGAATGACTTCATGTTTAGGCACAGTGCAACTTAACTGGACTTTTAAAATACATTTTAAAACACACAAATATATACTGTGAGGATTAACCATCGTCTAATCAACAAACAGCAGTGTTTAGGTACATTTTTTGGTGACATTTTAAACCTCTTGTGTCAATAGAAACTTGTACTGAGCTGACTTTACAGGAGCCACATGTGTATTTTATAGCTCAGTATGTTTGTTGCCATTGGTTGATTTTATTGGATGAATTGAGAAAACCTTGTTTACGTCCTTTGGCTCTTACCGTGCCTCTGTCCTCATGTCCACGTCCCCCTTTCGTTTCCGGGGCAGCTCTGCGGCCGCTGCTGCAGATGGATCTCCGCAGCTCGGGCCTCCCTCCTCCGGGTCGTCTAACAGATCTGGACCAGGAAATACCACATATAAAACAAAACAACCTTGAGACTAAATCAATTAGTTGCTCACTTTCCCACCTGAGTTTGAATGCAACACAGTAAATATAAACAATGCCGAGAACAGACTGGGACTAAGGGCTGTGTTCAGATAAAAGCGAAGTGCTTGGGCCCGTGGAAGTCCATTTGTAACGAAGCAATATATTCTGCCATGACTGAACATTTAGAGCTGATGCTCCTTGTGTTTTATTTATTTATTTATTTATTTACAGCAATGTTGCTGGACAGAAACTGGAGAAGAATTTTAATAGAAAAAGATTTCCTGAATAAATATGTTAAATTATAATGTAACAAATATTCTTTGAAAATACTTATTATGCTAAATATTAAATCTTATGTTATACAGGTAACAATCCTGAAGAAAACATGTCCCATTGAGCTAAACTCATCTCTCCTGTCTCCTCTGTCCTTTCCTGGACAGATACGTCACAAACGCTAAAATTGTTGTATTGGTTCCAGTTGGTTCAACCTTATATATTTTACATATTGCACCTTTAACTCTGCATTTCACAATATAAAGGATTTTATGACTTGTCAGACGCATAACCCGAAGTTTTTTTTCTGCATTTTCAAGTAAAGATATGAATGTAATCTGTTGTGATGTAGTACTCGATTAGTTGATCAGTTAGTCTCGTCTCAGACTAAGTCCAGACTCTTGGTCTATATTAGTTCATACTGTATTTGTTTTTTTAAATGATCAGAAGAAAACCTCAATAATTTTCTATTCAATTAAAAATCTGCCTCTAACTCTGTCTCCTTCACCGAACACTGACCTCCGTGAGTCTGGACCTGGTCTAAGATCGGACTAACTCTGTCTCCTTCACCAAACACTGAACTCCGTGAGTCTGGACCTGGTCTAAGATCGGACTAACTCTGTCTCCTTCACCAAACACTGACCTCCGTGTGTCTGGACCTGGTCTAAGACCGGACTAACTCTGTCTCCTTCAGCAAACACTGACCTCCGTGAGTCTGGACCTGGTCTAAGACCGGACTAACTCTGTTTCCTTCAACGAACACTGACCTCCACGAGTCTGGACTTGACTAACTCCTGGAGAAAGTCATGTGCTGTTTTAAAGGCCTTACTTACTCAAACTTAAAACATCTGAGCAACATCCAGCAGCCTAAACACTCCTATATTGTTTCCTGTTACTTCCTCCCTCCTTCTTTTTCCTATACTCCCATAAGACTCGCCTGTTTCTTGCAGAGTCCCAAGGCTACCATCGTGTGGCGTCACATCCCACACTCTGCCCTGAATCTGAGCGGCACGTGAGAGTAATGTTTGTGTTCTCTTGTTACTTAACATTTATATAACACCGTAACACTGACCTACTTCCTCCAACACTCTCATACTTCGAATTCTGAAGGACATTTGAGGAAGAAAATGAGATAAAAGTGGGGCTTTTCAAGGAAATGACCCATACTGTGATAATCTGACTGAAGGAAAAGCTATGGTGATAATAATCATAGTTGATATGGGACTTACAAAAGGTATTTTAAATAGTTCTAGGGCTGTGTGATATTGTCTATTAAGTCAAGACTGCCCATACTCCTAATAATCTATATCAATATGTGAAGTTAATGCCTGTGGATGTTTTGTCTTTATTTTTATGTTTACTTTGATTGATTACGTGTAGTTTAAACTTTAAACAGAATTTTACTGAAACACTAGATCAGGACAAAACCAGGACAAATCCAGGTCTAAAACAAGGACTGAACTAGAACTAATGGGGTTTTAACTTTCAACCTAAGACAAAAGTGTCACTAAAAACAGAGCTAAACCAGGTCTAAACTCAGTGTTAAATCTAGATTAAATCTTTACTACACCAGGATAAAGTCAGTTGGTCTAAACCACCATAAAAACAAAGCCTACATTTACAAAAATCTAGGATTAAACCAGGGCTAAACCAGGTCTAAACCAGGGCTAAACCAGGCCTAAACCAGGTCTAAACCAGGTCTAAACCAGGTCTAAACCAGGACTAAATCAGGAGTAAACCAGGAGTAAACCAGGGTTGAACCAGGACTAAACCACAATCAAAGGGTTAGGTTCACTTCTCAAATGAAGAGACAGTTGTGCTCATAGGTTTACATGCCCTGGCAGAATCTGAATGGGAATGAGTGGTAGTTGTCTTTTGTAGTAGTTGGATGAGGCTCTTTAATTTCTCAGATTTACATTTACATTTATTCATTTAGCTGACGCTTTTATCCAAACCGATTTACATTGTTCTACAGTAATTACCAGTGTTAAGATCAGTCCAGAACCTTCCCTTTATCCTGCTGTAGCCAATGACAGGCGCTTTGTGCTTTGGATCATTGTCATGTTGGAACGTCCAAGTACGTCCCAGGCGCAGCTTCCCTTCCCCGCTCGAAACATCCCAAAACATCATAACATCCTGCTCTCCCCCGCATACTATCGTTGTGTCCTTGGGCAAGACACTTAACCTACATTGCCTCCAGTGAAGTTCTGTAACACTAGTTAATAGTTTAATGTATGTAAAGCGCTTTGAGTGCCTACAACAGTAGGTGGAAAAGCGCTATATAAAAATAAAGATTATTATTATTATTATTACAATTAGTACAAATTTTTCTCTTATTTTTTGATAACATGCTGCATTCATCTTTTCTGTGCCTTTGAAGCTCACACATCCCCAAAACATAATGATCCACCTCCATGTTTCACAGTAGGAATGATAAACATAAAAGGTGTGACAACTAACACAGTACATTCCTAGGATTCCTCTACACTGTGGTGTCAAATCTCTAAAAATTCCTCAGTTAGTACAAGTTTCCCCTGAAGAGGCTTATGTTTCCTTGACACTGATCGATATTGGTCATATCCAATCTTTAGTCGTATGACTGTGGGATTACTCGTCTTTATATCTGTCTCACTGTGTGGTTAGTCAATTACTTAAATGTTATGCATTGTTTCTAATATTTAAGAAAAACTGTCAATCACTTCTGAAGTCTGATGGCCAAAACTGAAAGACTCAGGATGCCATCAGACTCCTGAACTCAGTCACTAACAACATCATGTGACTTCGCTTCACTTCAGGACAAACACCACACACTGACATTAAACAGACATTGCACTGCACTACACTTTCTGCTCTCGTTCTTACTGTGTAACAACCTGTAATAAACCTGTTTGCACATTATTCTTCTTTGCACATTTCTGCTTCACTTATTTATAAGTCCACAGTTTACATCCTCCTTGTGTTTTTAATAAAGTTTTGAAAGTTTATTTTCTTTTTGTAATTGTTTGCACTGTCCATGGAGCGGACCTGTTTACATTTCACTGCCGGTTAAATATTCTGTATATAACTGTGTATGTGACAACTCTTGAATCTTGAATCTTGTGAGGTTTTACTCACATTTCACAATCATTTACAAAACATGTACCATTCCTTTGTGCTCAAATGCCTTCACACATTGACCCAGTTGTCATGGTTACGGGAAAATGCACTGTGCTATGTTTAATATTTCTAATAAGCCTCTGAAAACAAACGCAGTTACCCAGATTTTCAGTATTTTGTGGTCCCATGAGATACTTATTTCTTATAGCAGGAAAATGTCAGGACAGTTTGGAAAAGCAGACAGGAACCATAACACAGGCTTTATGTTAGGATTATCTGCTAATGAAAACAGGGTTAAACTCATGCATGTCAGAACTTGGTACTACTACTACTGCTACTACTTGGTACACTACCTTTGGTAACTTCTTGTTGTAACATCTTCATTTTCACGCTCACTACTGTTTGTATCAGTTAGAAAACGAATTAACAACGCTACGTTCACCGACATTAACTTGTGGACCATGTATGGGATTGTCTTTCACTAGGTCAGGGGTGTCAAACAGAGGTTACAACAGAGGTTGTGGAATGTTACTGCTGTTTCTAAAGTGTCCACTGGGAGTTGAACTGTTTTAGTAGCGGACATGACACAACACTGAGACCCAGAACTAAACAGTAGACACAGAGTGGGGAGTTTGCGCCACTTCCTATTTATTCACTGAGGAGAATGAAAAACCTGTTTGTTTGTTTGTGTGCAGCAAGGTTCAGTCTCAAGGAATAGTACTGTGCCACTATGACACTCATCATGGTGAAAAATACAACAACTGCAGGAACAACTGAGAAAAGAAAAGATTAATTAATTGTTAGCCATTCTGACGAATTAACCACAACCTGAAGCCGAGAGGTCAGTGACCAGGCAGTGAAAATTAGTTGGTGGAAAAGTACAGCTGAACATAAGCCTTTTTCAGTTGCAATTGATGAGACACTGACGTTATAATGTAATTGTACATATTTTTCTTAAAACAAAGGGGAAAAATTGGAGTTGTTGTTATTTATAGGTTATTATGCTATTATTTTACTGGTTCGGACAACTTCTGATCAAATAGGGCTGAATGTGTCCCCTGAACAAAAATGAGTTTGACGCCCCTGTCATCTTCTTTTTTTGGATAATTGTTTAAATGAGATTCTCCTTTGTCATGTTAATAAATAATGTGATAAAGCCAATTTCCAAACAGGAACAAATAAAGCTAATAACTACATAAACCAACTCAAAAATACTGTAGCATCAAATAAAAATGATGCCACAGTGGAAAGGAAGAGATGTATAAGAGTAATATAAGAGTAGAAGAGTAGCTAGTATAAAAAACTGCACACCATATTACTCCTCAATGTATCAACTAGACTTTCCAAACATCCATGAGACTGTGCAGCAAGATTTAGGTTAATGTAAACTCTATGATTAGGACTGTAGAATGTGTTTATAAATATAGTAATGCAATTGTGAATAATGTGTGTCATGTTCAAAAAAGTTCCTGAGGTAATACTATTTTAACTAAACATTATGATTGTTTTTGAATACTTTTGATTGCATCTGTAGCTGCACTCCCTAAAACTCTCAGTTTGTTTGTTCTGGAGCCGAGCCGGATGACTTTACTGAAGTGTGTTGGTTTGTGTTTTGGTTGTGAAGCTGCAGGGCACATGAGCTCCCCCTGCTGTTCACCAAAGGCAGCACTGTTCCACTGATCCACTGACCCACTTATCCGCAAACGCTCAACCTAGAGCTGAACTGGAGAAATACAGGGAAACCACGTGACTGTACTAAGCTCTACGAACGGGGCAGATTTTTGTGATGAATGTATAAAACCATTTAAAACAAGTTGCCAAAGTGAAAGTCCGGGCCTGGGACACAGATTTTGCCAGAAATGCTTTCACTAGATTAGAATGTGATGATGGAAAAATATTATTATTTAGCAAATTCTTATAGGCTATATGAAATAACTGAGCATTTCTAGTTTGTCCGTGTAGTAAAAAAATAAATTAAGGTATCAACAAAAAAATAGAACATTTTCTATTTCTTTAACGTGATAAAGAGAAAAAACAAAGGTAATAAAACATACACACTTTTTATAATTATTTAAACAGAAATATTTTTCATACTTTCTGTAATTGAAGTAAAGTTATTTGTATTTTCTTTACTTTTTTAGCAAATCAACAAGGTTATGCTATTTCAACTGCATAAACATTGAAATAAAATTGAAACAACAACTATACATTTTAAAATACATTTTGTAAAAAAAAAATTGTAGAAATTCATGCCGCAAGTGTTATTTATTTTTTATTCGAAAGAAGGACCCCCGTTGCTATAGAAACAATCACGTGCCTGGTCAGAATTCCCTAACGACTCCGTGCGTGCACGTTCAGCCAGTGTGACGAGCACGTCGACGTCGGGTCTAACGGATGAATGAAGGCTCCCGTCGCAACGTGACTCCGTTCAGAGGAAACTATAACTGGGATTTGTGAATAGTACGAGCAGCAGGTGCCCTTCTGTCCTGGTCAAAGAGCCGCTTAGTCCCGCCAAAGACTACTTTAGCACACGGTTAGACGGCTAACTCAACTCTCTGTACAGCTGTGTGCTACTTTAACAGAACTTACCGCCAAGTTAGTTCGCTGTCTGTGAGCTACAGCGGTCTGAACAGTGACAGTGCTCCTAAAGAACAGTTTTGATTTATATTCCTTAAAGTGATACCTCTAAAAGCAAACTTACTTACTTACAAAACATTCATACTGCAAGTCACTTTAAGCCATAACTTCCACAAGCAGATAAAAAAGTCACTTTTTCCAATCAGTTCCAGTTCCATTCACTTTTAATATAAAATATTTTTATTGATGGCGTACAATTAATAATCAGAGAAAATTTGCAGCAGATAATTCATATGACACACCATATTACTATGGTAGTCATATGGTGTGTTAGCTTAACTAAAGGGGTAGTTCAGTGTTTGCTTTTACCTGTGGCTCTATTATATACTTTTAGTTACAGGAGACAGTTGTCGGCACACTCTCACTATGGAAAAGAACAGAACAGGAACAACACCACAGAGACTAAACAATGTAAACCGGACCAGTAAAAATCTGAGTTTATACCCATAACATTGTCAACATTAAGCTACTTCTGTGTCTATTTAAATGTGTGGTCCATATAGTGTTGTTCACATTATATGCTGCTAAAATGACCCGTGTTTATACAAAGTAGGCTAATAGTGATTCATTAGGTTGGATAAATGAGGAATGTCTTAGAAAAGCAGGCATGTCTCAAAATAAAAGGATGTAAATACCTTCTATGTTACACACACTTACACTAATAGTAGGTAATACGGTATATCAGCCACACAAAACATGTTATTGCTCCTGTCTGCTTCTCCAAACTGGAAGAATTCTACCTACTTTAGTGAATCCCTAAGTAAACCTTTTACAAAAAATACCAGACTATCCCTTTAACTGTTAACCGGGCAAAGTTAAATGGACGTTATTATTTGGGTGGTCGCGCGGTGGTCTTCCTACCTGCCGGTCTGTCCGCGGTGCCCTCGGAGTCTCCAGCCGACGACATGCCTGCGGACGGACGGACGGGAGGGAGCAGGAGCCGGGGCAGAGTGTGGCCGCTGAGAGCTGCGAGGCGCCGGGCCAGCAGCTGTAGTAGTGATATACAGCGATGGAGAGAGGCGGAGGGAGCGCTACGGAGCCGGCCTGTTGTATAATTGACTTCATTTTTTCTCCCCCATACCCCCTCCTCCTCCTTCTTCTGTACTTTTCTACAAAAAAAGGAGGGGCTGCTGCTGAATCGTGTGGGAAGGATAAGAATAGAAAGAAAATAGGGAATAGTTCACGGTTTGTGTAGCCTCCTCTTTTTTAAAGCCCTGTTTCATTCATGCCTGTTCACATCACTGACGGAGCCGGTTTACTGGGTCATCTGCCGTCCATTCATTTTAAAACCCAAGCACGAGTCCGCACCGTCTGCACTTATTTCGCCATATACCTGCACAATATTACTCCCAAACTGTCATCACTAAAAACTAGTGTACTTTTTGTTTTGCATCACAAATCACTGCTCCCTCGTTGCGCAAAGAACAAAATGTTCTGCTGCGTTCACTATCATCTCGTAAATTCGTGTGCAAATATGTGAAATAAAGGGTTAATTGCTCTAAAATTAAACAGAATCGGTTGGTCTCCCCACCGGCCCATGCACGTCTCGGTGACCTCAAAAAAACGTCATGAATCTGACTTCTTACTCTCTCGGATTTTATTTTTATTTTTTTCCGATTAAGCGCTCAGTGAAAGAAAAGAGGTCTCACTCTCTCTGTGTTCTCTAAATCAAAAGTTTGCAGAAAATTCCTGGTTTCCTTGAATAGTGATTTTTTTATTATCTTAATGTACTATTTAAAGCTGTTTGAGGTGAATTATTGAAGTATACAGTTTAATAAAATTGCATCCATCAGTCAGTACTAGACTTTCAATACCTTATAATTGCATCATCAAAACTCTTTGCGTAAGTCTATCTTGGAAAAAAAACATTTAAAGTTAAAGAACAAGGTGACAGGTGCCATTACTTCCAGTTCCTGCTCAATGAGGACAACCTGAGCACTGCTGCAGAAGAAACACCACCACTGAAAAACCATAAGAGAATGTTAGTTTAACTATAGGTATTAGTTTGGAGACTCTGGTTGAAGTAGTGGACCTAAAGAACGGATGCTATACAGAACAACACGGACCATCCCCTGCATTCGGCTTTTGACATTCTTGCTGAAGGTTTAGAACATTTAGCTGACTTTTAAAGCCCTGGACCAGTGTTTCCTCTGTAAAATACAAATACATCAGACCACACATAAGTTAGTAGCCATTACTTCCTTATTGACATCAGTTTCAACCAATTGGAACGCTCCTTTTTCCCTTATGTGAGCTGTGATTGGACAAAACTACCGTTCAGGGCTGAAAATTCTCATCTATTGATATCCTTATAATAGAGTCTAAACGATGAATTACGGTCTTGTTTTTTATTTTTTTACAGATGAGTCTTGTTACAACATGATGTTAGGGGGTTAAACAGTTCTTTTCTCACATGCATTAAAATGGCATATACTCTACGTTTAGGCTCTGGACCCACATTCCCTTTTGCTGTGACTTCAAATGACACAGCTTTGGTTTGTAAAGCAACAAACTGCAACAGGTGATACAATTTTTTATTTTTATTGGACATGGCTTGTCTTTCCTTGAGTTAAATCTCCAAATGATCTGCTGTTGTTGACTTCCTGGTAACCTCAAACAGTTTAGTAAATGGTGTCACGCTCACTCTTATTTTCTATTTGGCCTTGTTCCTATCATAATGAAAGTTACGTAGACGTGACATGTTCAGGACTGTCCCAAATCTTGTTTTTAAACACTTTGAACCCTTCAGCCTTCTCTTTCAACAATCGGACAAATGAGAATGTGCCAACCTATATCTGTAAAATATGCCAGAGTAAGACACGTGACACATATAACAGGAACACAAAACTATGAGAAAACTAAATAAAACTGATAAAAAAATTTATAGTTTTCACTGACTGTTAACCATTTCCAAAAGCAAATGCATTTTCATTAGATCCACACTGATTTCCAGAATCATAATGTGTGTTTTAACCTGAAGGGCAGGTAAGCCACTGCAGTATTATCTAAAATGCAAATATAAAACCGGTGCAAAGGGTTAGGCATCTGAAATGCTAAAAGTGATGAAGGGCTTGTATATTGTTTGTTAAAATGTCTCGTTAGAGTTCAACAGGTTTTTTAGGGTGAGGTTTGGACAAATGTCAACTTTAAACAGATTAATTTCACAGTGCATTCTTTTTTGTCTGTACACGTCTGTATGGGGACTGTATTTGTTTCAAAGACACATGATTAGCCTGGGACCAGTTGCTCATCCAACTGGTTTGATTTACCCAGTGACAGGTGTCTGTACACATCAAACTAGTCACATGACACATGACACAGAAGGAAATACAACTTGTCTTATTCTGTATTAGCTCAGTAAATCAAAATTACTTAAAATTTCTTAATCTTCTTTCTTCTGGTCTTAACATTCCAACGCTTACATTTAGACTGACCAGGAATATCTATCTTTAACTTTCTCAGTTCTGGACTGCAGTGTGACTGCCGTGAGTGGTTCAAAAACAGATGCAGTATCCAGAAAATACAGGCAGTAACTAACCTAGTTTTCTCAAATTAAACTGGAAAATAATCTGGCAGAGTTTGAAGTTATCCTCCGGAGACCCCAGATTTTTTGCTGCAGTAGCTTTATAGTATTCTAGTAATAATTCAGTGGAAGTGTATTAAAATATTTGTAGATACGAGCAAAATATATTAAAATTTCAGTGACAGTAGTTTAAAGAATCCCTTAGTCATAAGTAAACTGTACAAGAACAATTAGCCACGGTTCTTTAAATGTATGGTTATGTATGTTTCCGCCTTCTTTGAGGTCTTATTTCAGTCTTTATCTTTAACTTATTTTATGAACTGTCAGTATAATCTAATAGTTTGGTATTTTAGGGACCTTTTAAAAATATTTTTTACTGTTTTATCTTGGGTTTTGCTGCTTCTATTTATTTAACTTGTTCTTTATATGTTACTTGCTTCATTTGCACAAGACTTTGTAAATTTGTAAGTTTTTTAGTCTTTTATTTAAAGTATGAATATATGTTGTCTGTAGCCCAAGACAAATCTCCCCTTGGAGACTTCTTTTGTGGAGCTATGTCAAAAGATTTCCATCATTGCTCCTTGCAATAAAACTCTGTTAATACATTTAACATATTTGCACCATATTTCAAAATAAAACCTTATATAAGTGTAAAAGCACAAGTACTGTCCCCGTTTCCCAGTGTTACAAAAACCCAGCGTAGTGGAGCATCACTCGGTACATTCACGATCTTTGGGTCTTACCTACATAGTGTAATTTGAGACCTTTGCACGAGACTTTACGTAAGGCGAGCGGCTGCACGTGCCAGAGAAAAACGTGTTGACCTATATATTATATAACTCTGGGATCACGTGATTCGTTAACCCATTTTAAGCCCGGTTTTTCACCCTCGGGAGTTTAAATGTCAGTGAGTGGCACGCGGGGATTTGGACCAATCCGGAAGCGTCTGAAAAAGGACAGAAAACTCATGAACGCAGCCACGATCGAGCAATAGCACGTTCCATATATGCTTTGTAGAATAAAAATGTTAAAACTAAATAAAAGTATATAGTTTATTATAACATTTCACTTAAAGATGCAAAAAAAAAAAAGATTCATATGAGTTGTATAGGCTACTCTAGATTAAATCTTACATTATATTTAAAAATAATTACATAAATTTTACCATAAACTAATACACAATACTATAATATATTATAAACTTTTGCTTCCCAAACGTGGGGTCTAGGTCCCAAAAAAAATAAAAATTAGGTTAAAAGAGATTTAATGTGGGTCAAAAAAAAAATATTACTATAGCCATTTAATGAAAAAAAAATAAATACATTTTGGGAAATATTTGCAATAATCAGGAGTGAGACTGACTATAAAAAAACATGGAAAAAATATAAAAACATATAATCGCAATAAAAACAGAGCAGTGTTACAGAGTCACTAAGTGCCAAAAGTTATTCTGAATAAGTAGGTCTTAAGTTTGGCTTTTAACAAATGCAGGTCAGTGATGGAACTCAATGGGCAGAGTTCCACAGTTTAGGACAGACCACTGCAAAATAAACGAAGGTATTTGTGTGAGATTTTGACCCCTCACCCACCCAGCAGAGCTTTATCCTTTGATCTCGACAAAAATTGACATCCGTTTTATCTGAAACATTCTGGTTGTAAGATGTTGGGTTTGTTAACATGGTAATCCTCTAAAAGAGAAAGAAAGAGCGACAGACTAAAGTGGGGATGTCCCAGAACAAGTATGAATAATTTAAAAGTGAGTACTTGCTGATTCAGAGTCAAACAAAGTAAAAAACAAATACAATAATAAACCTGACTAATTTTTTAATGTGGGATCTGAAATAAAATGTAGGCCATTTCTTACAACATGGTATAGCAGACATTGTGGAAATATCCTATATGGGCATTACATTTAAAGTAACATTGACGTAGTTCAGTGTTTTAAATGTTAAGTATCCCTTTAAAATACTTCATATCTTTACATTCTTGTCTTTATTCCATTCAAAGTGTAACGTGTTCAGTTCTACTTTTGTCTTTATGGAGATTAAGGGCTTCCCCTAGCGGCGGTTTTTTATTATATACTTTCATGAGTTAATGTATTTCTATTGAGTGTTCACATAAAAAGTAGGCCTGTTAAGTGCCACTTAAAATGTACAACCCTTAAAATAAATTGACACAAGCCAAATTAAGACTAGATTTTATTTTTTATTATTTAGGCCTATTGTCAATATAATATAGTTATTCAAACTGATGAGGATTTTAACAGCTCACGCCTTCTCATTCAATCTAAAAAGAGTTTATACAGCAGTATGTACACATCCTTACATAAAACATATCACAAAATAGTTCAGACCGGTGTATGTTGGGGGTCTTTTATGAACAACTTGAAGTCTTTATTTTACAAGGGAGAAATAACGTTTTATTAGTAAATGAGTTATGAGATTTCTGCAGCAATGGACCGTTTACCCTTTTTCAAGTTCTGCACATGGCCCTGTCCTCGGTGGTTACTGTTGCTAGGCTACAAAAACTTTGCTCCACATTTAAAAAAAAAAAAAAAAAAAATAAAAAATTTTTGGTGGTGGGGGAGACCGGAGCACCCGGGGGAAATCTACTTAGACACAGGGAGAACATGCAAACTCCACACAAAAAGGGCCTGCCCTGGATGGGAATTGAACCCAGGACCTTTTTGCTGTGAGGCCATTGCGAGGTTACAGAAACTCCACTAGCTAACGTCTAATAAAAACAATTGAAAAAAAGATGATCTGCTTGCATAAATTATACACCATTTAGTTAAAATTTTCTAACCATTTTGTTATAAACGTTGCCTCCTAAAAAGGAACAAAATTAGTCAAAATACAGCATAGAAACATAGTGTATATATATATAAAAAAAAAAACAAAAAAAAAAACACTGCAGAAATTAAAATGTAAAATTTGTTAAGCCCTTTGCTAGGTCAAAGTAACTTCTGCTTCAGTCTATAGATTTACTTAAGACAGTGAAAATAGTAGATTTATTTAACTTCTTTGAATATCTTGTAAATTTTTTATTCAGCTTTGAATAAGTCAGTATTACGTAGTCTTTCTAAAAATTGGACAAAATGAATGAGGGCAGGTATTAGTTGCTATATGTTGCTAAGGGCAGTTGTCACAGTAACCGATGAGAAGGCCCCCAAAAAAGAGTCAGCTGTAGTCTTTCAACCGGAAGGTAGGTGGTTCGATTCCTGCTCTCCCCACAGTTCATACTGTCGTTGTGTCCTTGGGCAAGACACTTAACCCACCTTGCCTCCAGTGGCTGTAACACTGGTAATTACTGTAGAACAATGTAAGTCGCTTTGGATAAAAGCGTCAGCTAAATAAATAAATGTAAATGTAATTAACAATAACTCTGTTCTCTATTGTTTATTAAACATTTACTAGTTCTATGCATTACCTCTTTCAAATTAGTTTTGTCTTCAAATGCGTACATAAGTTGCTGAGCTAGTTTGGTCCATTAGAATTTAGAAATTAATTATTCATATTCAAGAAAGTATTTCCTCTTAAAAAAATAAAAATAAAAAAATAAAATAAAATCAATGTCTCTATGGATAAAGTGGCACAGCGTTAATTCAAGTCATCCTAATAGAGAACTGTTTAGGCCCAAATACAGTATGTTAATCCTTCATGCATCTCATATATTGTGAAATAGACCTTCTGTTACAGCATATAACATTTGCACAATAAAATTACACTATCTACACAGATACCTTTTGTATCTCGTAGTCAGAACGGCCTTCTAATAGATGTTTGTTCAAGTGATTTTTCACAATTTTTCTCTGCCAAAGAAGCCATCAAACCAAGTCAGGTCCTTCGCCACTGTCGTTGACTCCTCTATCTCTCACTATCAAATAAAAAGGAAAAAAAAAGCCCCAAAAAAATCTTAAAAATAAAAAGGATATAGAATCAGAGCTTTAATAGCATCAGTCTGCTTACTCCCCTGTTTGAGCGGTAGGATTAAATGGGTTAATTAGAAAGCCAACAATGTGTCACTCAGATATCGACAAAGGACGTGTTTAAGGTAGTTTAACATTCAGTGCAGCTACATCTCAGTTTGTGTTCACAACTTGGTGAGTGAGGATCTTTGGTAACTGTGTTTATCGCTCTGGTCTAGTTAAGTCTGAGAAGACCTTTGAGAGGTTTGTGAGAAGACATGCATTAGTTTAGAACAGTGTGGGGCCAGGACCTAAGGGTAAGTCACTACAAACTTCCCAATAAAGACAAAAACTTCATCCAAATAAAGGCCTTAAATCAAAGGGTGGTGCAATAAAAAAAAAAGTCCTGGTTTCGACTTGGTTCATTCCAACATTTAGTCCTAGTTTAGACCTGGTTTAGTTTTAAATATTGATTTAGCTCCTGCTTTGACAAAAAACAAAAAAATAGTCCAGAGCCTTGCAATTATAAATCTGATCAACAAGCTTTCAAAAAGAACTGCAAAAGTATTGCAACTCAAATTGTTATTGCAATATTTAAAATAGCTATTGAACATTATGTTTTTCTCCTAATGTGCAGCCCTTTTAAAAATGAAATACTAATACATTACAACAAACCAAAAGCATCTAGGCCGACTTTTCTCCTTCTCATGTATCATCCTGTGTCATCAATATTTATCTGAGTTTCACTTTGTCTCCCTTTTCTCCATTTCTGTTTACAGTTTAAAAGACATGTTGCACTCAGACAAATCACACAAAGAATTATGATCTACAGTGTTTCCTGCAGGAAATTTGTCAGTTGAGGTCAGTGGACCTCCAGATTTTCCACCTACAGGTTCACATCATTTGCACACTTTATTAACAACTACTCAAAAGCTTAACCTACACAACTTTCCAACATAAAAAAGGTAAATTCGTCACTTAAACAGAGTTTTACGTAGCCTGTATTGTATACGACCATAAAATACAGGCTACATAAAACTCTTGTGTTTTTTACCAAGGTGCCCAACTATCAAGTGCTGTGGAAAACACTGATCAATCTGCATCTAGTGACCATCGAGTGCAGTGCATTTATATATAATATATATAATATAATATATAATATATATATAATATAATATATATAGGTGGGTGGTTTGGACAAAACCTCGGCCTACAGAGTGCTTGCATGTCGTCAGTATCCCCAGTTCTTATCTTAGCGCTAATGCAGCCTCCAGTGTTTGACCTACAGCTGGGAAGCACTATTTAAGCCTTATTCAAATTGTTTTCTTTGAGGCAGTGAATTTCCAGAAGCAGTTTGGCGCTGAGCATGCAGATATGCAAATTTAGTGTCCTTGTTAGATCCGGTCTGAGATGAACATTTTAAAGAATAGAGGTAATGTGGTAATGCTCCTATGTTTTCTTCGGAGCTCCTGCTCTTGTGCAGGCTGAGCAGATCTAAATGTTTATGATGAGAGTTGGATTTAGACTGAGGCCATCGTCGGCTGTCAGCTCCAGCAGGGCTCTGTGGCCCGACCCTGTGTCCGTAAAGTCCAATTGTCCCAGTGTCCCGTGTCAGGCCTTTCCTGCCTTCATGTATGTGGGTATGGTGCCTCGCTGCGTCAGGCCCTCGAAGCGTTTGTAGGTGTAGTTCAGGAACACCCAGTCCTTGGACTTGAAGTCTGGCTCTGTAGAATTGGCTGAAACAAAAGTTTTGTTAGAATGCGTTTCCTCTTTGTAGTGCTTATTTTAGTTCCAAACAAAACAGAAAATGCTCCCCCTAGTTTGGTTGGCTGGTATACACTTTCTGGTTCACTTAGAATTCAGAATGGCTGTTTCAACTGGAAACCAAACAACATAACAAACTGAGCCCTTTTTATGAGACACACTAGATGGAGTTGTCAGTGCAGAGTGTGTGGTTAAGACATCTTCCTGACAGCACTGACTAAATATAAAAAGTGCAGATTAAGCAGATTTTCCCCAAGATTAAAGTTCATACCTGGCTGTAGTATGTCTGACTCTGGGAAGTCGTCAAAGTTTGAAGTGTCATCGATGCTCTTGATTTCAATAGAAATGGCTGCTGGTCGCTCCCTGAAGAGAGCAAGACAAGTGTTAGATTATTAGACAGTGTAATCTTTGAAATAATGAGTTTGTAAAGAGAATGTGCCGTACCTGATGTGCTCCCAGTCCACGGGCTCAAAAAACTGATGACTTTTGATTTCATCGACACTCGCAGCTCCGATTCTGTTTTCAGCATCAGTGCAGAACCTGACGCACACAAAGAAGACTTTATGACAGCCACATCTTGACAAACAATAGGTAAACACTTTACAGTTACAGCAGGTCTAGACCATACGCACATTATAAATAAAATATTCTCATATCAAGTATAATAGATGCCCTCCCAAAAATAACCTAAAACAGGAGCAGTTTAATTCCACTATTTATTTCTGCTGTTACACAGAGCTTATATAATATGCCATTTCCTTTCTCATTTGGGGTAACTTAAGAATATTGATGTCACTAAAATTAAAATCCTCCACAAGATTAAGTTTATAAAAATAAGAAATTATACATTTGAATTAATAGTATATATTATATAGTAAATTAAAAAAGGGTCTAGTTCAATGTGCTTATTTACACCAACTGTTCTTGTAACTTTTACATTAAATTACAGTCTTCCATGAAATGTGGACATGGAACTGGAAAACTAAAGGTTAGTATAGCGGCCCTATTCAGTTTTCCTCCAGTTTAATGTGGTGATAAAGCAACTTTCTTATATTAAAAGAGTACTTATGGTATAAGTCTTACTACATCATTTCTGCCACAAGGGGGCTCTTAGTTCAACTGCTCATACACAAATCAATGCAACCCAATATAGCTTGATGCATTTCTAAAGAGAATATAACTTCATTTAACTCCATCACATGGTGTATTGTAAGTATTTCATTCTCTAAAATTTTATACAAGCCTCAGGTGAGAAACAACTTTAAATGTGCATTAAAATAATATGAATATTGATATTACACAACAAGAATCAGTAGTTTATTATTCCCCTTCATAGTTTCCACTTCTTTATTTGGGGACTTTCTTTGATGACTCATGGGTCTCAATTTGAGACGACATGATCTCACAGCAGCACATGACCTGTTCAAAAATACATGCCACATAAATATATACCACATACTTCAATATTAGATCCTTGGCCCGCTCAGAGATGGGGACTTCAGGAGGGAACACCAGGGTCTCCTTCCAGTTCATTACCTTCCTGTAGGTCTCCTGAGGCGTCTCTGAGCAGAAAGGAGGGTAACCTGCATAAAACCAACAGAAAAGGAAATATAAACTGTATTGTTTATTTTTCTACAGGTTAATATGGCAATAATATGATTTCCCTCCTTTAATCTCACTTCTATTTTAATCGTTTATTTAAATTAAACATTAAACATTTCAAATTAATCTGTTTACTCTTGTCTTCTTTGCTGGGCTTTTATGCTAATTTTTTATTGCTTAAATGGGACACAAATTAGATATTGGTGAGAGAAAAATCACGGAACGGAGCATAAAAGTGAGTGTATAGGCTGGTGTATGCAAGTTTAAGATGTTCTGATCCATGCAATAACAGCACCAATACTCTCTTATGTTGTGCTTAAAATATACAGTGTACTTATTAAACATGGTCATTAACTGTTCTGCCTCTAGCTTGCAGCACCTGATGCTTCTTCTTTGACAATTAAAAGACAGTTTAAACAGCAAATACAGCACCAGACAGCAACAAACTAAATAATACAAAGTTGAAATGGCTCCAACAAGGGATATGGTCAAAAGATGGTTCACACAACAAATCTGAAAGGTCTTGCACTTTAAACAGGCAACTAATTCTTTGATTGTACTGATGTAGCTCTTACCGATGAGCATTTCGTACATGATGACCCCCAGAGACCACCAGTCACACAGTTTGTTGTATCCCGTCTGCATGAAGACCTCAGGAGCAATGTAGTCTGGAGTCCCCACTGTGGAATAGGCCTAAGGTACAGGAAAAAAGGGAACGAGGCGTTGTGTTTACATGTTTGTTTTTATATTCTTATATATAAATAAAAGTAGGTAACTGGCTTTTAGGTTAAATAAATTCTCCTGCGTGGATAAAAAAAAATGTTAATGGACTTAGAGAGAGTTTCCCTGAGAAACCACTAACCACTATATTCTTCTACATAGGTTACAAAAATTTATTCAGTCAAATTCAGTTTTGGGACCAATTATATCTTTCGTATCTAACACAAAAACATATCATTGCACTTTCACAAACGCTCCAGATCTGTTAATAGCCATGCAGCATAAGTTACCATGGCGATAAAACCAATACTAAAATCCAAACCACCTTCTTGAGCCTGAAAACTATCCATTATCTGCTTTTTGATGCAAAGGTTTATCTCTGAAAGTTATATTTTGCTGTAAACCAAAAGGATAAATATTAGGAGCATTCAGTATTTTAAATATTTATTCCTGTCTCTTTCAAAAATTTAAATACATAATTATGCAATTTGAGTATTTTATTACATCAATGGTCAAAGTTATTGCCACATAAATGACTAATATTGTTGTACTAAGTTGATTAAAGTTAGATTTTTGTTTTATTTATTTTTTGGGATTATAGACAACTTCTTAAGAGTCTAATTAAACGTAAACACTCATTTGAAAAAGATGAATAAAAAGAAAAAGGAAAGCAAAATGCAACATCAGGGCTTCCACTTTGAAAAATGTAGTCACTTGTTTTCTTACCAGTTGCCTTCTGTTCTTCTTCCATGTTTCTGCTTTCCTTTTGGAGTTCATGTTTTGAAAAGCTGCAGAAAAGTAGAGAGAGTGCCATAATAAGAGCTGGTTTGGATAAAATAACAGCACACAATGTTTTCCTTCTGTTAGATCTTAAACTTACAGAAGTCACTGGGAGGATTGTGCGTCAGATTTCTGTAAAACTCTGTTCGATGAGCCTTTTTCAGGCCGGTACACAAACCGAAATCTGACAGCTTCACATGTCCCTGTAAACAAACATACACATAAGATTTCTGACACCTACATCCACTTCGTCAACCCCTAACCTTCACATACTGTGTGTCTGCAATAAAGATTATATGATAAAACAGTCACAACTTTTCAAATTGTACAATTTTTTTTCAGTTTCTACTTATTATTTTTAATGTGCATATTGGGCTTTAACTTCAGTTTCAAAAAGATATAATAAAGAACATTGAAAACTTTAAAAGTTAATTTCTTGTTTTGTTAGCTAGGAAGGAAAATAAATACTTCCATACCAGTTTCAGCTATGATCCTTTTCGACATTTATAATTTTTGTGTTCCTTAAGGGCTGACCAAAACCAAATCAAATGCGTCTATAATTGTGCTGTAGACAAAATCATTGGGCACTACTTGATGCTCTAATGTGATGTTTTACCCTAGAGTCGAGCAGCAGATTGTCAGGTTTGATGTCTCGGTGGATGAAGCCCAGTTGGTGAATGGAGTCGATGGCTAGGACGGTCTCTGCAATGTAAAACTGAGTGGCCTCTTCAGAAAGAGTGTCTTTTTTCATCAGCAGAGTCATCATGTCACCTACAGAGCAGTAGAGTAACATACATTATAGAATTTAACATGCCGGAAATCTAAATTGGATCCACGTTTTAAATTATAAGCCAGTATTTCTCTATTCATCTTTTGATCAAAGTAAAAAAAGGTCTTTAACCTACCATCTGTTTATTTCTAAACACATTTGCAATTGTCCACTGTGCATTAATTTTAAAGTTAAGACATTTATTGAGTCATTTCAAGAGAGACTAAAGAGTATTAAGAACAGGACAAGACCAAGACTTTCAGAAATTTAAAAACTGTCAAGAGCATGTGTGACACATTGGAAGAAAACAATTTTAAATCCTGAAACCCCAATGTCTAAGTTTGAGACAAAATCTTTAAAAAGATGTCTCTACAAAATGGCCATGAGAGTAGAACCTGGGCTTTTCTAAAAGGAGGAGACCTGAATTTCTGCTTAAACTGGTTACATTTTCTTCTCCCTGTGCCTGCCACCGGTTAACCCAGTTTAAAGTAGTACACATGGCTCACATTTCCAAAACTAAACTGTCTTCTATGTCCCCTATAGTCAGCCCACTGTGCGTCAGCTGTAACTCCACCAAGGCCTGTCATACGCCCTGCCCCCACCCCTCTAACCTAATAAGACTTATACTTAGCGCTACCATTGTTTAAATCACAATAAAGGCTATAAGATAAAAATGTAACAATGGTATAGTCCAGACCTCCAGGTAGAAACTCCATGATGAGGTAGAGGTTCCTTTTGTCCTGAAAACTGTAAAACATCTTGACAACCCACGCCCCGTCTGCCTCGACCAGAATGTCCCGCTCTGCTCTGATGTGAGCAACCTGCAGCAAAAAAACAAAACATCAGAGCATAGGACAAGCTGATGATTTAGTATAATGTAAAGTAGTGACCAGCCTGTACCTGTTCCTTCTCCAGCATGTCTGCCTTTCTTAAAATCTTCATGGCGTAGATGTGACCTGTGTCTTTTTTCTGAACCAAACGCACCTGTAGAGTCAAGCAGTCAAGAGATTATATTTAGACCAAAGAGAGTAAAAAAATAAAATAATTAAAAGCAGTAAAACCATACATTTCTTTAGAGGAACTGAGAGACAGACGACCAATAGATAGTAGACAGTAAACTGTCAACACAGCAAGGTTGATGAAAAAAAAAATTCCAATTACAAGGGAAGACACATCAAAATTGTAGAAATAGTATTCATATGGTAAAAATTTAACCTAAATGTCCTGTATTTTGGAATTATTGGTTCAGATATAGGCTACATTAAGGAGCATGTTCAAATTGTCAAAACAGGATTTAACCTCTTAAAAAAAATATTATATTTTCTAGTGGACACACAACAGTATGGATGCTATACTTAACAGCATAGACCATCCCCTGCATTCAACTTTTAAACAGAGGGGAGCCTATAGATTTGAGATATTTAAACATTTTCTTCCAAACACACCTCTCCAAATGCCCCTCGTCCGATCACTTTCAGAGACTCAAAGTCATCCAGGCCCAGACGTGTCCTCTTCAGTCGTAAAAACTCTGTCTCTTTTCGAGCGTGCTGTGAACGCCGCATTACTTTCTGCAAAAACACACAGACCATGAGTTAATATTGACAAAAAACATATTGAAACAAAGCAAACTTAAATATAAAGGGTTATTTACTTCCTCATCGGGCAAACCCTCATCTTCCATGGCTTTCTCCAGCTTCTTCTGCCTAAAAACCGCACATATTATAGAAATGAAAAAGAATAGCAGTATAGTAATGTCTTGAAAACAGACCTGCTGTTAATTTGTGTTAACAGTATTCCAAAAGTAAAACAAAAGATCACGTCTCAGGCAATGACAGTATATACTATGGTCAACTTCCAACCATTGCGCCCCATTCACCGGTATTGTTGTTATGACGGAGCAATAAAATGGGAGTTACATCCGGTCTTTTTGTCTTTTTCTGCATAGTAAAACAATAGTTTTTAGATAACATAAACAGACGTATTAATCAAAAATTGTTAGCGTTTGCACGAGCCGTGGGATATGACAGTCCTTTTGTCACATGAAGTTTTTGGGTAGAAGGTTACATAGTGTTGCTTTAAAGATCATGAAAAACAACTTTTTGGTAGAAAGAGGTGTATTTATCTAGTTGTCAGACAACTTCATTGGACCACTTTTTGTAAAGAAGATAAACATAAATGAGCTCACTAATAACTCACTAAAATACTGCTTTCCCATTAGCAGTATGACAGTTACTTGAAATTATACTTTTGTATAATGTTCTGTGCATTGCGCCCAGAAATGTTGATCATATGGAAACTATAAAACAGTAAGTATTGTTGCAAAAAAGTGCTGGAAAAGAAAAAGTACATAGAGTAGAAAAGGGCAGTTGAACCAGTTTAATATCAAAGAACAAGAATGATTGAGAGGGAGTGTTATCACCTCATCTCACGCTCCTCGTGCTGTGTAAGCAGAGTGCTGTAAAAGTTCTCCAAAGTCAGCTTGGCCACGGTCACCCTCTCTCGAGTGTGGTTGCTCATGGGAAGGGCCGCTGCTGTCCCTCCCGTCATGGCCATACTTTCCTGGAGGAAAACGGAACGAATTGTGTTTTTTTATTGTTAACAGGTAAAACAAAAGCAATGAAACAAGATGACCTCAAACTAGGGCTGCATAATATTATAAGCTATAACTATGTTAAATATTATGACAATACTTTCAGTCGACACTGGGGCTTTATAAAAACTAGACAATGACTGAACCAGGACTAAATGTAGGTCTGAATTAGAACCAAAACAGGACATAACTATGAGCTTTTGAACTTTTTTATTTGGTCCCCACAGTTTCATTTAAGGCACAGTGTTAATGTCTGTTGATATATTGTGGAGCCCTACCTCAAACTAACTAAACTATCATTAACATCACATACTGACAGATAACCATACACATCATTCACTATGGACAATTTGGATATTGGACAGATTTACGAGCTTTGGGCCTAACACAGGGTCCACCCTGGACAATGGCCAGTTTATAGACACTGAGACATTGATACACTTTCACTATGGACAATTTAGATTTTCATACCTGAACATGTCTCTAGACAGGAAGAACCAAATAGAGATCAACCCCTCACATCTCACTGTGAGAAAACCATTAAGATGAAAATATTCTTTGCAACAAAGCATGTGCAATCTTAACCCTCCCGAGTGCCCTCAACATTTTTCTGTGCTGCCTCTGAATCCCATTCAAAATTCATTTTTTAAATACACTAACATTGCAAAATTTTTTTGTGTCCACAGTAACAAAAAAATTGTCCTTGAGCAATTTCTTTTCGAGCAGTGTTTTTTGACACTCCCAGGTTTAGACAGGAACCTCACAAAAATCTAATTTGTATTCATGGGATAAAAAAAATATATAAATAAAATAAAGATTTGTGTTGAAAAATAAAGATTATTCGCTGAACCTTGCATTTAAGGGGTTAAAAAATGTCTAGACTAAAGTTTATAATGACGTTCATAAAAATCTAATGTGAAAAAAATATGTAGACACATAATATTTCAATGGCCATTTTTAAAAGAACTCAGATGGAGCAAAAAATTAAGGAATCCCTAAGGGTTGAATAAAAATCCTCCCTTGGTCACCCTGGGGCAAAAACAAGAAGTGAAAGGAAAAACAAAAGGTTTATTAAAGAGATGCACGTCTCATTCATGTGATAAGCCTTAAGGGGAAAAACAGAGAGCATCTTCTTCTTCTACTGTTTTAACACCTACAGTCTCCGGCACCACTACAAATGACAGAGTTTAGCCTCATGTTCTCCTCAGTGGAAAATGTGCCTAAAATCTTCCAGTGACTCAAAGCAGGGACAGACTTTACATGGTGAGGCTTAGCTACAGAATGCATTCCTCTGCGTTTGGACACAGTCTCGCATAACGGATCAAAAAATAAAAGAGACAATGTTGGTAAGACTATTGTTAGCTCAGTTTGAAATATAAATATGATAAATATATTTTATATTTAAACCTGACTTTACAATGAAGGCATGTTTGGAATTCAGAAAAGTATGTTATTTATTGTTGAAGTGGACGAGGATGAAGTATGAGACATAAAGCAATCACAAAAGGTATGTACTGGCTTCATTAGCTCACACAGAGATAAAGCTTTGCTGCAGGCCCCAGATAGGAGTTGTGTTTAGTCTAGACACTGTACAGTTTCCCCTCAGTGCTCCAACAACAACAACAAACTTCCTCCTGCCTCCTGAGAAATAACATTAAAAACTCCAGAAACAAGGCTCTTTTTGGAGACAGTGGGAAACAGGGACAAGCGCATGACACAGAAGGAGGTGAATGTGAAATTTTACAACACAGGCCTCTGGGTTAAGAAGGAGTGTATTACCAAAAAAAAAAAAAAAAAAAAAAAAAAAAAAAACTCTTTCTTTAATGCGTCTCAACTCTCCTCACAACAACATAGCAAAAAGAAAGCTGAACCAATTCACCACCACAAAATACTAGTTCAGCATCAGATTGATGTGATCTCACAGTTATCTACACCTCATTAAACAATAAACATCATTGCCAATATTTATTTACATTTTACTTTACTCCGTCTTCTTCTATGTTTTATTTTTGGTGCCATTTCTCCGTGTAATCAAACCTAGCTTGTGCGAGAACTGACACTTTCACATTAAGATCTTCTGCCGCCATTAATTCAATGTTGACAAACCCTGTAGACCAACAGCCAATGGGAGCAACTGTTATTAAAGAGCTTTTGTATCTGAGCATGTGATTGGACAAATACTTCCAATTATACACAAGCATTCTCATCAGAGCTGCACAGTATCAGTTATGGTAATTATATTATATCATATCACAAATAAGGGTGCAGTGGCTCAGTGGAAGAGCAGGTTGTCCCTCAACTGGAAGGTCGGTGGTTCAAGTCACGCTCTCCCCACAGTTCACACCGTCGTTGTGTCCTTGTGTCCAAGGTGGGTTAAGACACTTAACCCACCTTGCCTCCAGTGGCTGGAACACTGGTGAATGGAAGCTTAATGTAAGTCGCTTTGGATAAAAGCGTCAGCTAAAAGAATAAATATAAATAACTGTTTGTATCACAATTATTTTACAGCATTCGATGTGATGGACATTTACATTTAGTCATTTATCCAACACTTTTATCCAAAGCGACTTACATTAAGCAGTTTTACAGCTGGAACACCACTGGAGGCTATGTGGGGTAAGTGTCTTGCCCAAGTTGCCCAACTACAACTTTTTACAGTGAAAAAAAAGGTTTATGTTTTATTATTGATATTCTCTGAAAAAATGCCAAAAATAAAACAATAATAATACAAAAAATATATATAGAAAATAAAAAATAAAAATCTGCTAGGGTATGTATACTTATGAGCACAACTGTACTTTTCCGCCTGTTGCAGCCTAGTTATATTTGAAATACAGCTTTTCACGTAGGCATTGCAGCACACTGCTCACTCACTCCAGGTGACAACAATGACTGAACGTAGACCCAGTAAGCAGCAGTGTGCGATGCGTGTGGGATAACGAGGTAAAGAGGCAACACCACAAACCTTGTTCTCAGAGAACTTCTGAGAATCAATAATAACACAGAATATTATGAGGCGATCTGAAAAGAGATACAGGTGCTGCTAGAGCAACAGACGTCACTCTCAGAGGGCTTTGGTGCTGCAGGTAGGATCTTTCCAGGTTCAGAGGGACAAAATGTAGAGCTGTTGGCAACATGTCACACTGTCACATGTTGATGTTCAAACAATGGGAGTTCCTCACATTCTTAAAACTATAAGGTAATGTTTTGTTTAAATTTACATGATGAAATATGGTTATGAAACACAATAAATACATAAGTTCAGCTGTAATATGTGTGTTCCTAAGATCTCCTCACATCAGTTCACTAAGCCTAGATTTAGTCAAGTAAAGCTGCCTATAGAGTAAAAAATATTATTAGGCTAGGCTAAGTGAGTACAGCCACTGTTGGCTAATGTCTTGTATTGTCTTGTAGCCTATATGAAGCTATAAAATACACTACTTTTCATACTACTTTAATTTTACAAACACATTAGTTTTTTGTACAAAGTATTGGTATCGGATCAGTATTGACAATACCAGCCTGATTTTACTTGGTATTGGCTCAAAAAGGAAACCAATGGTGCGAGAAAGATATCAAGGCAAATTGGCCATAACAAATTTTGATAAATGTGCAGCAATATTGTATTAGACAACTGTAGAAAAAGGAATACTCCTTTTTCAAGACTTCATCATTATAATTATTCATATTTAGCAAAATTAGCTAAAAGTTAATGCGAAGAATGTAACTTTAGCCACTTTACTAATGTTTTGCTGATGCATTTGTCTCTTAGGTCTGTCATATTCTTTAGACGTCTCATGTGTATGAACCTCTTCAAGTCACTCCATAGCATCTCTATTGGGTTGAGGTCTGGACTCTGACTTGGCCACTCCAAAAGGCGGACTTTGTTTTTCTGAAGCCATTCTGTTGTGGACTTGCTCCGGTTTTTTGGGTCATTGTCCATTTGCATCACCTTCTTCACAGTTTGAGCTGACGTACAGACATCCTCACATTATCCTGAAGAATTGTCTGATATACTTGGGAATCCATCTTCCCCTCAATGATTGAAGCTGGCCAGGCCCTGATGCAGCAAAGCAGGCACAAATCATGATGTTTCCTCCACCAGACTTTACAGTCGGGATGATGTTTTCATGATGATATGCAGTGCCCTTTCTACGCCAGATGTAGCATTGCGTGTTTTTTCAAAATAGTTAAATCTTAGATCAGTCCACAAACCATTTTGCCAATAATGCTGTGGAGTGTCAATGTGCTCTTCTGCAAACTTTAGGCATGCACCAGTGTTCTTTTTAGTAAGCAGTGGCTTCCTTCGTGGTGTCCTGCCATTGATACCCTGCTTGTTCAGTGTTTTAGGTATTGTAGACTCATGAACAGAGATGTTAGCAAGTTCCAATAATGCCTTCAAATCTTTGGGAGGTCTTTCTGGGTTGTTTCTTTACTTCATTGATGAGTCTTTGTTGTGCTTTTGGTGTCATTTTGACTGGACACCCACTTCTTGGTAGAGGAGCAACAGTCTGAAAGCGTCTCCATCTGCAGAATTTCTGAAGTCTAAAGTCTTTGAAATAACTTTGTAACCCTTTCCAGCTTTATGTAAAAGCAACCATTCTTAATTGTAGCTCCTCTGAAAAAGGCATGGCTCACATAACCGTGTTTTTCTTGTGCAGCGCAAACTCCAAAAGTTTGAGGTTTTTTTTAATCAAACAAAGTACCTGTAGTACACGTCTCTAAACGTATTATCTTAACGAGACTCCAGGTGTCTTATTTTTCCGCAGTTAAACAAAACACTGCCAGTTGTGATCTGTGTAAAACAGCTTGTTTGGTCATTATGGAGTTATTTCATTTATGGCTACTTATATGTAGAATGTTTGAAAAAGCAAAAACAATTCCGAAATTCACAAATAAAATCTCTATCACAATATTCATTAAAAAAAAAAAATTAATAAAAGCACAATATGATTATTTTGTGCATATTGCACAGCCCTATGCATTGTAAAATTGTATTATAGGGAAGGTAGGTTTGTTTAATATCGCCTGTTGTATTTATTGTATTGTATCTGGGTACTGTACTGTCTATACGTCTGTTGTATTGGTATTATGTTTGTTTTTTCTATGTGCTAAAGCTGGCGTATTTATAATAATTTGTAATAATAATCCAATCCAATAATAATTGTATAATAATTTGCATTGTGCATTCATTAATATGCACTGTTCCAACCAAATAAATTAAAGAAATTAAATAAAATGAGTGTGACTTTATTTTTTACAGTTTATCCTTTGTTCTATTTATTGGTATACGTTATGTTAGTTTTGATATGTGAAAATGAAAAAAACTATTTAAGAAAAAAAACATGACAACATTTATCTACATAGATTGAAAATGCAAATACAGCTGAAATACAACCACCAACAATAAAATGTATTACCTTCCCGTGTGCAGACAGTGTCTTAAACTCTTAACTGTCTAGTCTATTTTTCTGTCAAGTTTACCTTTCAAAACTGTAAAAACTACAACTTTTTTTTCAGTGTAGTTTTCAGTTTGGTGTAAAATTCTTCAGTTTGCAACGGAAAAAAGCCACAGACTCACTCCACCCTTGAAACACTGTAAAGTGTGTGAGTGGACAGGAAGTTCTTTCCGTTCTAAATGAAAGAGCTCAGTCATGATGCCACACACACACACACACACACACACACACACACACACACACACACACACACACACACACACACACACACACACACACACACACACACACACACACACACACACACACACACACACACACACAATTTCCATGTGATTAAGGGGCATTACATTAACAAATACAATAATGCAAACAGAAAATAAAGAAAGAAACCTATTTAAAGTGAACTACAAGCTGCTATGGTACTAGTCATTTTTAAATAATTAAACTTTCTTAGTCTAAATTTGTGTTTCCAAAAAAATGCATTTTACAGTCCACTTTACTTTGATCACGTCTCTGTTTTATCGTTTCAACACATTACAGAAAAATGTTTATTATATTAAAAATAGCTGCTTTAAGGAAACCAACATGTCTTTTAAAAACGTCAGAAACTATAATTGTTTAGTCTCTGTGGTATAGCTCCTGTCTGCTTCTCCAAATGGGGACTGTGCTTACAACTTCACTGTATAAAATAAACTAGTTCTCATAAATTAGTTTCTAATAAAACCACAATATCAAAATATTTTACTGTCCCAAATGCTCAGTAGCAATAAAAGCAACAAAAATGTGCCACATTTTTTAATAAAGCCACAACACATTTAGATAAATGGTATTATGTGCAACATTTAAATAGAGACATAATATGGGAAGAGCAGCTATTGGTTTTTAGCATTCAGCTTAAGTAACAGAGTAGCTACTGTGTATGTGAGAGTAGTTTGTGTGGTGCTCAGACACTTGTCACTTAGTCATCATCTCTAACCTCTGTTTCATCACATTTTTACTATAACTTCAGTCTGAGACATCATAACACCCACTAATAATACGAAACTAGTCATTTTTCACGCTGTTAATGAAGCAGCAGCTGTGTTGTGTGAACGCTGCTAACATAAGGACAGATTTGGCATCACGCCACATAAAAATGCACAAAGTCAAATGCGTTTGCACTTACCTCCGTGTCCTGCTCCAGAGTCACTTATTGGCTCGGCGCCAGCCCACAGACCAGATGAAAAAGAGAAATAAATAGGTCTTTTTGTTAAATGTTCTGCCCCAATAATGAGGCAGTTTAACGCTACCTTTTTTAGAAGCACCTAACAGGCTGCATAGTAAACATCGCTAATATCTACGCTAAATCATACACTGAAGACTAAGTTTAAACAAACGATGACTGGAAATTAAATAGAAAATATTTGTCGTTTAAGAATCAAGAAGTCTACAGTCGAAATTCCACGTTTGTCTTGTCTTTTTGGCTAAATGATATAAGCAGTTGCTGCTTCCTGGGACCGTCGGGTCTCAACTGACGCCTAAGCGTCATATCGGCGTAGGATTTGACTGACGTGCGCGCGAACCAAACAGAGAGCAGTAAACGTTCCTGTGGTGGTTAGTGACCAATCAGAACAGCCATAAACTTTAGCACGTCATGCCATTCAGCCAATCAGATGCCTCCAGAAAATAACGTTCCACAATAGAGCCTCAAGGCATGTATTTAAAAGTACTGTTATTTTAGGTTTTTCGCTCAAATACTTGATTGATTTTGGCATATTTTCAATAAAATCTGCTCTAATGTAGTTATAAGTCCTCTTTATCTGTTCTATTTACAACAAAATATAGTGAAAGTGAGATTTCTATGCCACTTTACTGAATTATAGGAGGTCAACATAAGGTCATTCAAATAACAGTATCCTATAGACAATGAAAATGAAAGAAAAAAGAAATATTCTTGAACGCAATAGTAATAAATATTTATGGCTTTTCTTTCATCTAGCAACTTTATATGGTCAATAAAAGGCTTTGAAGTAAAATAGGTTAACTATAACATGATAAATTACATATGGTCTATAAATTGTATGTACCCTTAAATAATTCCATTAACATTGACTTCAAACAATGTGCTTTATCTGAAATCCATTTCCTTGTAAACATGTATTGATGTGTCAAAGGTCTATGTGATTATGCAAACAAACAATAATAAAACGATAATCCCAGTAGAACAAATCATAACTCACAGTAGCCAACTTTCCTGTCTTAAATCTTCCTAATTTGGACAAGTTCAGTGGCTCTGTGTGAGTGTCTGAACCATGATGTCAACACGAGGTGGGTGTGCCCTGTAGTGCCTCTGGGTGTGGTGAGCTGCAGACAAGGCTGTTTTTATATTTCTTGCATCAACGAGGCTCACTGAGCTGTGACACAACATCTATATTTAGATTTGGGCAGTGAACTCACTAAAAACATGGGGCAGAATAACTAAGCAGAAATGTAAAAAATAATAATAAGAGGGTCAGACAGCATTAAAGGATGTGTCATGCCTTCCTCATTGTCTGGGTTTAGAAAAGCACAGCTACCTATATGTCCTGACAGCCTTGTCAAAAAGGAAAGTCTTCAGTCTAACCTTAAATGTAGAGACTGTGTCTGCCTCTTTAACATGAGCTGGGAGCTGATTTTATAAAACAGGAGCTTGATGTGGTGTATTTAAGCTGGTACTATAGGAAATTGTGTCATTGCCTAAAGGTGCATTGTGTAAATGTTGTAGTATATTTAAACAAAATCAAACAAATCAGCCTGACCTATGTTTTCATTAGTGTCTAAAACATCAGAATAACTCTCTGTGCAGTTGTCTGTCTTAGCCAAATAGACATTTAAAAATCTTTAGTGGCATCAGACCCTAAAAGAAAATTAGACCCCAATCCATAAGTGCAAAACTATAAATGACACAAAACTATTATCCACCACTCTTGTTTTTTATATTACTGGTCATATACAATACGTTGTACAATAGTAAGAATATACGGTAGTTTACCATCGTTTAAGAAGTTTTAGAATATTCAGAAGAACTAATAATGACAGTTTGGTTTTGTTTGATAACTAATAGCAACATTTGAGCCAGAGTGCTTTTGAGAACAAGTCAAGACCAGTGTATAATATTTTAGAATAGATCCTAAGGAACAGTTATATAAAAAAAACAGCCCAGATCTAGTTTTTGACCACTCTCTCAAGTCCACTCTCAAGAAAGGTTTTAGTGTTTGGTCAAGGACGCAAATATAGAGCAGGGTTTATAATTGAATATAAAAGGATTTATAAGATTTTAATGTAATCCCCCAAAAAACACTGCATCATCTCACTCACTTTCAAGAAATGGCTTTTACAACTTTCAAAACCACTATTAGTGCAACTGTGTGTTAAATAGAAACTATTTACATACATTTTTTTTCATTATTTGACTGCTTTTTATTTTGTTTCTCATTCTTTCATCAGAACAAGCTCCTCAGCTTGGCCTGTGTTTGAACCAAAATATGGACCGGAGTCACCAAACCATTCTACTTTGGAAAATAAATTAGCTCTAACAGTGTTGTTCTGCAGAAAGAGGAACTGTGGTTGAAATGATGATGAGGTAATTACTGAGTTACATCCTGCGACAAAGCCTAAGACAAAGACTTTCGTAGGAAACCTTTCTAGATGTTTTATTACTGTTATTAATAATGATGAGGAACACACCATTCAGCAGAGATAGAGCATTGATAAATATGACCAAGACTGAGTCAATACCAAGACTATGTCAAAACCAATGTACAATACACTGTAATAGATGCGTGGGCACGTGCAAGTCCAGTCCTAGACCAGGTCCAGACTCACGGAGGTCAGTGTTTGGTGGAGACAGAGTTAGTCCAGTCTTAGACCAGGTCCAGACTCGTGGAGGTCAGTTTTTAGTGAAGGAGACAGAGTTAGTCCAGTCTTAGACCAAATAATGTAATGTTCTGTAAATGATATTGTGATCATGAGTTATGATGTTACTTGGTTTGTAGCGGTAATGTCTGTTATGTACTTATTATTATTATTATTATTTTATTTATTTATAACAGGGACTATGCAATCAAACATAGTTACAAAATAAATATTGCAGCTGATGTGAGGCATAAAAAGTTTATAGCAAATGCTAATTCTCAACTCTTATAAAGTGTTACCAATTGTTTTTATTATATCTGAAAAGAAGACAATAGGAAGCAAGCAGATTCCTAAAACTTTGAATGAATTAAACTACAAATAACTAAATTCAGGTTTAGTTTTATATATATTCAGTTAGATAAAGTTAAAATGAAGGTGACCTAAGTTAATTTGACATGTACTCAGGTTTGGGTCGAGGTTCTTTACAAATATGCACCTTGTTACATGCAGGGGAGATTTGTCTGTGCCTCTCTTCCTCCTCCACTATCTGCTCTCAGGTGCTGTGAGTGTGACCTGTGTGACACACCCTGATTGGCTGCAGCAGGTGGTGGATAATCCAATCAGTGCCTGGATCAGGATTTAAAAGGAACAATGAGTTGCATACTCTCTCTTTTTGTTTGGACTGTTCTTGTACATGACATGTTGTGGTTATGAGGTTGGCCGGTGAGTGGGTACCCTGTATACTAGCAACATGTAGTTAGTTTTTATTTAGTCCCACTTGGTTGTTGCCACCCTTGAATGTTTTTGAGTAAAGACCTTCTTTAGATCAGTTACACCAGTACTTTTTGTTTCTTGTTGTATTTCTCCAAGAACCAAATACAACAACAGTTAGACTCTGTTTTGTTGTATTTGGTTCTTTGATTTGGCTTCTGTTTGGCCTCCCTCCCTCCACTGTTTGGGTGTTTGAACAAAAATAAAGCCAATCAAAAAAAAAAACAGTGACCTTGACTCCTTTATTGTCTTTCACAATGTTGTCTTTATTAAATGAGTACATAACACACCTAAATATTCTGTGCAGTATGCTTTAAAATAAATGGAAAACAAGATTGAAGGTCACCTACTGCGCTCTACTAAGGACACTAATATTGTAATGATTTACAAGAACAGGTTTATTGTTTTGTACGTTGACAAAAATCCATTCACCAGTGTCTTAGTGAAAAGTTTATTTTTATTTTTTTTATTAATGGTCAAAACAGATTTCAAACATTTACTAAAGACATTCAGATCAGAGCTGGTGAAAAAAATTACAGTAGGTGTTTGTATACTGTATATATTAAAAAAAGGGTTGGAACACAAAAATTAAAGAGGTGAAAATACAAATGTGTGTATATATATATATATATATATATATATATATATATATATATATACACTCAAAGGATTATTAGGAACACCAATCTAATCAACCAATCACATGGCAGTTGCTTCAGTGCATTTAGGAGTGTGGTCCTGGTCAAGACAGAACTCCAAACTGAATGTCAGAATGGTAAAGCATTTTTGAGCGTCGCATGGTTGTTGGTGCCAGACAGGCCGGTCTGAGTATTTCACAATCTGCTCAGTTACTGGGATTTTCACGCACATTTCTAGGATTTACAAAGAATGGTGTGAAAAGGGAAAAACATCCAGTATGCGGCAGTCCTGTGGGCGAAAATGCCTTGTTGATGCTAGAGGTCAGAGAAGAATGGGCCGACTGAGTCAGGCTGATAGAAGAGCAACTTTGACTGAAATCACCACTCGTTACAACTGAGGTATGCAGCAAAGCATTTGTGAAGCTACAACACGCACAACCTTGAGGCGGATGGGCTACAACAACAACAGCAGAAGACCCCACCGGGTACCACTCATCTCGACTACAAATAGGAAAAAGAGGCTACAATTTGCACGAGCTCATCAAAATTGGACAGTCAGACTGGAAAAAAGTTCCCTGTTCTGATGAGTCTCGATTTCTGTTGAGACATTCAGATGGTAGAGTCAGAATTTGGTGTAAACAGAATGAGAACATGGACCCATCATGCCTTGTTACCACTGTGCAGGCTGGTGGTGGTGGTGTAATGGTGTGAGGGATGTTTTCTTGGCACACTTTAGGCCCCTTAGTGCCAATTGGGCATTGTTTAAATGCCACGGCCTACCTGAGCATTGTTTCTGACCATGTCCATCCCTTTATGACCACCATGTACCCATCGTCTGATGGCTACTTCCAGCACGATAATGTACCATGTCACAAAGCTCGAATCATTTCAAATTGGTTTCCCGTTCCACCACATCTTTGGGATTGTGGTGGAACGGGAGCTTCGTGCTCTAGTTGTGCATCCCACAAATCTCAAGTAACTGCAAGATGCTATCCTCTCAATATGGGCCAACATTTCTAAAGAATGCTTTCAGCACCTTGTTGAATCAATGCTATGTAGAATTAAGGCAGTTCTGAAGGGCGAAAGGGGGTCCACACAGTATTAGTGTGGTGTTCTAAATGGTCCTTTAGGTGAGTATATACACACGCACGCACGCACACACAAAGAATTTTTACAGCATATACAAAAAACAAAAATACCCACTTTTCACACTGACAGAGCAAAACATAAGCTGTACTAATACTATATAGAGTTTAATCTGTAAGTGCCTGGGTTCTGACTGAGTTGTATGTACATCATGCAACTGAGCACATTGAACATTAAAGAATAAAAACATTTATACAGTGGGTCTGCAATTATACTTGTATTTATATTATGGTACTGGTTATAGACAAAAAAAATAATCTTGAAAATGACTGCATTTATTGTTAACGTCCTTAAGTAGTGATAGCACCAAACCGGGCAAGTAATAAACAAAATCCGTGCTGTGCCTCTCGTGGAACATTAAATGAGTAAAGGGCAGTTTCCACTGGAGCGGCACAGTGTGGGCTGGAACAGGAACTTTCCATTATCAAAAGGGTTCTCAAATGAAAAAAATCTACTGTACTTCTTCGGGGACGTTTTGGCCTTTGGTTCTGAATGTGGTACAATTTTCAAAAGGTGGAGCTAACACTGCAGTCTGTTGATTGGATGATAGATGATCTTTACATTCTTTACAGAAAATGAGAGGCAAAAGGAAAAATAAAATTTATAAATGCTGTACATTTTTTTTCTTTAATATTAAACAATCCTCCGTTTATTAGCAACAGCTGTTTTTGGTTTTAAACAAAATAAGCATTGTACGGCTCTCGCTTTGTAAATAAAAACATTGCATTTATTGACAATACAAGCAGAACTTAAAATGGAAGTAATTGTTGCAGCTCTATCAATTTAATGTTCGGAAAGCTTGGACTAAATGTTCATTACAGCAGCATTTTGAAAGCCATTGATATTTTACATAGAAACAGCTTTTGTGTTTCTTGTGTGAAATCTCTGTTTCTGCAGAAGATTTCTCTCTCTGGACACAGCTCAAAGGAAATACAAACCTCTTCACGAGAAACTCACTCACACTATACAATACAGACAAATTAAAAAAGCTTAACAGCAATCCTTTATAAATGTGAACAGGCTGGTTTGGGTGACATTTTCCACAGTGGTTGTTTAATCCTGCAGGTTGTTGTAAGAAATATAACTTCTAACAATTGTCTGATGTGTTAACCTCTAAAGTGAGGCTTATGATAAATCTGTAAACATGAGTGAGTTTGAGTCCATATCAGCACCAGTCTCTGTCAGGACTCGGAGGGTGAGGCCTGGGCCGGGGCTCCGTTTCTCGTCCGAAGCTGGGACTGAGCGATGTCGGCCAGGGCGCTCTGGATTTTCTCCAGCAGCATGTCTCCGCGGTAAACCACCTCCTCTAGACGAGCCGCTGCATCGTGGTTCTCCTCCTCAAGCTGCCGCAAACTGGCCGCCTAAGGTCACAGAGGGAGAAAGACATTACACTTAGAGTTAGAGTTTGTAAAAGTTGGTTTAAAAAAAAAAAAAAAAAAAAAAAAAACATTTTTCTTCATGTGATGTTTTATTATTTGAATACTTTTTTATATTTGTATAAATTTGCTAACAAACAGTTCAGGTCACTTTGCAGAAATTAACTCAAGAGTCAAGATAAGACAGAATTATATAGACTCCTATTAATTTAGTTGTAAGACACTGTAAGAAGTTTTATAAATGTTTCTCTGGCTTCCTCTTGTGACAGAAGTTATCACCTAAAAATCTGTCCATGTACTGTGTTGCTCTGTATAAAACCAATGATTGAAGAAAAAAAAAAAAAAAAAAAAAAAAAATGGATGTCTGTGCCCATTCCTCTCCTATTCACCGATATTGTTCTTACCACAGTGCAATAAAATGGCGGTTACATCCAGTCTTTTCGGCTTTTTCTGCATAGAAAAAATTGTTTCCAGATAGCTTAAACGGACGTAGTATTTAAAAAATGTCCCTCCCCTAGAATTGTTAGGTAGTAAACAAATAGCTCTAGAGACTTTAGCCATTTTTTTGTACCAGGCTGTAAACATGATTTTTACACTTGTAAAGTCGCCATTGGATTTCTCTGTAAATTTCCGCTTTTGGAGCCATCCCTCTGGGGGACGGAGGTATATTGCTGTGTATTGGTGGCACCCTTACTCGAGGACCTTTTAAGGGGTTCCATGAGAGGCAGAAGTATAAATGCTCACGACTGCGTCGCCTACGTGCGTAGCCTACGACGTACACTACAGCGTACACTCGACGCAGAAGTATAAGTATAAATCGGCCTTAGTATAAACCCATTCTTCTCAAGTGGTGTTTGTAAAGTGTGTGGTAATATAACTAAAATAAATTTTAGTTTAGCTGTGTCTTGTCTAAGCCTAAGATGACTCACGGTCGCTATGGTTGAATTCTTTAATATTGTCTTTGCACGGTTTGTTAAATAGTTGCTCATGAATAAATAATCAAGAATCATTTATGTCCCAAGATGAGACCTGTTGAGAACTACTGATATAAAAAAATGCTTTAATGTGATTTAATTATTAAGATTACACTCACCTAAAGGATTATTAGGAACACCATACCAATACTGCTTTTTGACCCTCTTTCACCTTCAGAACTGCCTTAATTCTACATTGCATTGATTCAACAAGGTTTTAAAAGCATTCTTTAGAAATGTTGGCCCATATTGTTAGGATAGCATCTTGCAGTTGATGGAGATTTGTGGGATGCACATTCAGGGCACGAAGCTCCCGTTCCACCACATCCCAAAGATGCTCTATTGGGTTTAGATCTGGTGACTGTGGGGGCCATTTTAGTTCAGTGAACTCATTGTCATAATCAAGAAACATATTTGAAATGATTCAAGCTTTGTGACATGGTGCATTATCCTGCTGGAAGTAACCACCAGAGGACGGGTGCATAGTGGTCATAAAGGGATGGACATGGTCAGAAACAATGCTCAGGTAGGCCGTGGCATTTAAACAATGCCCAATTGGCACTAAAGGGGCCTAAAGTGTGTCATAAAAACATCCACCACACCATTACACCACCAGCCTGCACTGTGGTAAAAGGCATGATGGATCCATGTTCTCATTCTGTTTACACCAAATTCTGACTCTACCATCTGAATGTCTCAACAGAAATCGAGACTCATCAGAACAGGGAACTTTTTTCCAGTCTGACTGTCCAATTTTGATGAGCTCGTGCAAATTGTAGCCTCTTTTTCCTATTTGTAGTCGAGATGAGTGGTACCCGGTGGGGTCTTCTGCTGTTGTAGCCCATCCGCCTCAAGGTTGTGCGTGTTGTAGCTTCACAAATGCTTTGCTGCATACCTCAGTTGTAACGAGTGGTGATTTCAGTCAAAGTTGCTCTTCTATCAGCCTGACTCAGTCGGCCCATTTTCCTCTGACTTCTAGCATCAACAAGGCATTTTCGCCCACAGGACTGCTGCATACAGGATGTTTTTCCCTTTTCACACCATTATTTGTAAACCCTAGAAATGGTTGTGCAAAAAAATCCCAGTAACTGAGCAGACTGTGAAATACTCAGACCGGCCCGTCTGGCACCAACAACCATGCCACGCTCAAAATTGCTTAAATTACCTTTCGTTCCCATTCTGACATTAAGGTAGGTGTATATTGGGGACTAAAAAAACTAAAGTGTGAATTGTGGAGTTTAGTGTTCACTGACTTGAAGAGCGGCAGTGGACTCCTCACTGGGCAAAGAATCAATTAGTACATCCACATCTTTAGCTGTTCTGGCGATCAGGGCCGCAAAAAGCTGGGCATATTCTAAACAAAAAATAAGAACATGTTACAAACAAATGGGCAACACAAGTGAATAAAGCAGAGTGGCCAAGATATACAACTAGACTGTCCAGATACAGTGTGTGTAGTTTATCATCTACATTTAACAAGAAAGCTTTTAGAAAGTAATTCTAATAGGAACAGAATTAACTGATTCATGAGTAGCACAAGAAAATTGAAGCCAAAACATTAAGAGTAAACAAAAGCTATTCACCTTCAGTTGGATTCGCAGGTTGGTCCTTGTTGATGGCAGTCTGGATGTTACTGAAGGAGGCTGGAGGCGCGCACTGTTGCAGTACTCCGATAGCATTACAAAACTGATCTGCTAGCTGTAAAAACAACAGTTTAACAGGTATATTGTACGAGCAGCGACTGTGGCAAATGAAACAAAAATAGCCTCGATTTAGATTCGCATTTTATGATAAATACAGGCCTGTCCCGAACATTTTTTATGCCGAGTATCTCATTATTTACGCAAAAAGGCAAAAGAAACGATGTAAAATCAAACTCACATACATTTACAAACGTACTATTCACTGCTTATCTATTATCTCTTGTTTTACGACTTCAACAATTTTCACATAAACCTTTAATACTTACCGAATTGACAGCGTCTTGAAGCTGTGTTAGTCTGTCCGCCATGTTTTCTAAAAATGTAACGCTATCTTCCAATCTCGCGAGATTGACAAAGAATCGCGTAAATACACGGTGTTTGAAGCTTTTCATTTTACACAGTTCCGTATCTTTAGCTTTAATTATTCCTCTTAAAAACAGGCAAGGATATTATTAAGTAATATTTTTAACCACATAATCTGTCCTACCGAAGTTGTTTTACTTTCAGAAAGCGCTTTAACCACAAACGCGCGGTCGGTTCCTTTATTGATAAGGATGTTAGCCCGGAGCTAATGTTAGCCACCAAACATCAACAGGAAGTCACGAAGTATCTCTTCTTTTCAAATGTCTTGTGCTTTGGCTTCACCAGGTAAGTATATTTTTAAATGATGAGGAATACAAAATGTGGTTTTAAATATTAGCATTTATGGTATTTGGTATAAGTCTTGAATAGATCTGAATGACTGAATGTGGTCTTGGTTAGAAAAGTTAACGTAGCTAACTTAGCAAATGGTAATGCAAAGTGGTTTTCAAAGCCAAATTAAAAGGGACAATACAGACACATTTATAAAGAATTACATTTACTTAGGTAATAAAGAACTTGACAGAAACGTTAGCACCGAGGCAGTGGATGATTAGCTGACAAAGCGGCTGTCATCGAGGCTTTTGGCTAAACTACAGGGCTCCAGGTTGTCCCTAGTTTATTGCACTTACCGTTAAATAACTGCTACTGACTGGATTTCAACTTTACCGTTTGTATTGTATTAGAAAAAGATATTTTTAAGTTTTAAAAATACACAGTACGTATGACTTATAAAGAGTAATATTTTAGGAAGTATTTTAAGAAGTTATAAAGTCTCATATCCCTTTGGTATTTGAACCTTTTCTTTGTATGACTAGAATTTAAAGACATATTTTATAGTAATCACAGGTAAATGCTTAGTAAATAAAATGTGGTCCTGTCCCTTAACTTTTTCAATGTATTTCAAGGTTATGGTTTTAAAAAAAAGTCACAATAATCTCAAAATGTAAACACTGTGACAAGCTGGTAACAAGCTTGTTTGTTAAAATGCTTTCAAGTTCAAAAGTTTTATTGAGGCTTGGACAAATTATTTCTTCAAACGTTAGATTTACAGTTTGGTCTGCGGCGCATGCTTCCTAAAGGTAGGATGTCATACTGTGAGAAAAGTGAAGTGCAATACACAATTATGAAACAGCTTCTCCTTTTAACATATTAACATTCATTCATTTATTTTCTAACGCTTTGTCCCGTTAGGGGTCGCGGGTGACTGGAGCCTATCCCAGCAGCTTTGGGCCTGAGGCGGGGTACACCCTGGACAGTGGCCAGTTAGTCGCAGGGCTGACATTTAGAGACAAACATTGACAAACAACCATTCATTCTCACATTCATTCACTAGTTCACTACTCTGTTAATTGCATTTTAAGCTTTGCAGCTTTCTATCAGTCCCAGAATTGACTCTTCTTCCCATGTTAATAAAGCAGCAAAACACAGGCAGAGACAGGGTGTTATAGTTCATCCATAATGTAGTGGATTTTGCTGTGGTACTATTAGTGAAGTTTAACACATTTAATATTGTTGTGTTAAATGTGTGTTTTTCAGTCATGAACTGCTCGCTGGAGAAAGTCATGGCTGATGCCAAGTCTTTAGTAGAGAGACTTCGTAACCATGACAACGCCGCAGAGATGCTCATCGAACAGACAACGTCCCTCAACAAACGAGTGGAGGCAATGAAGCAGGTATTAATCATCTTTGTGTTAGACATACAGTTGTGCTCATTACGTTATTGTGATTATTTTGCCATTTTCCAGAGAGTATAAATGATAACACAAAATTCCTGTTTTCACTCATAGTTAGTGGTTGGGTGAAGCCATTTATTGTCAAACAACTGTGTTTACTCTTTTTAAATCTTAACGACAACAGAAACTACCCAAATGACCCTGATCAAAAATGACCTTTTAATTGGCTGGGACATGTTAATGTTACATGTCTTATTTACTGACTCACTTTGGTGCAGTGCAAATTTGTTATTCTTACTATACAGTAATACAGTTGTTCTCATAAGTTTACATACCCTGGCAGAATTTGTCTTTTTTTTTGGGGGGGGGGGGTAACACTAACAATTCTTTTTACTTATGGGTAAAACAATTTAGTGTCAAAACAACTGTGTTCACTTTTTCATAATGACAACAGAAACTGCCCAAATGACCTTCAGCAAGAATGTAGATACCCTGATGATTTTGACCTGATAACATACACACAAGTTGACACAAACGGGTTTGAATGGCAAATAAATGTAACCTTTATGAGCCATTCGAACACATCCTCACCTGTGATCTGTTTGCTTGTAATAACTGTGTGTGTGTGTGTGTGTGTGTGTAAAAGGTCAGTGAGTTTCTGGGCTTTTCACAAGACCCTCGCATCTTTCTTATAGTGCTGCATTTACTTTTCTGTATTCTGAGTCATGGTAAAAGCAAAATAATTGTCAAAGGATCTGCTGGAAAAGGTAATTGAACTGTATAAACAGGAAAAGGATATGAGATAAGATATCCAAGGAATTGAGATTGCCAATCAGCAGTGTTACAAATGAAGAATTCTGTTGAAACCAAATCGAGATCAGGTAGTGTTGTGGCTTTTTCAAGATGCGCAATAAGGGGGCACTTGAAGAAAAATGGGCTCTATGGTTGACTCGCAAGAAGAAAGCCATTAATACACAACAATACACCATACAGCACAGAGACAAGCCTCAAAACTAATGGAACAGTCATTTGGATTGATGAGACCAAAATTGAACCTTTTGGCCACAACCATAAACGTTACATTTAGAGAGGAGTCAACAGGCTATGATGAAAGGGACACCATTCCTACTGTGAAACATGGAGGTGGATCCCTGATGTTTTGGGGTCGTGTAAGCTACAAAGTCACAGGAAATAGATGAATGCACCATGTTATCAGAAAATACTAGAGGAACAGTTGCTCTCATCAGCCTGGAAGCTGCACATGGGACGTACTTGGACGTTCCAACATGACAATGATCCAAAGCACAAGGCCAAGTCGACCTGTCATTTGCTACAGCAGCATAAAGTGAAGGTTCTGGACTGGGATCTCAGTCTCCTGACCTCAATATCTTTGAGCCACTCTGGGGAGATCTCAAACATACAGTTTATGCAAGACAGCCCAAGAATTTACAGGAACTGGAGGCTTTTTACCAAGAAGAATGGGCAGCTTAACCGTCGGAGAAAATAGAGCTTTATCCGCAACTACCACAAAAGACTTCAAGCTGTCATTGATGTTAAAGGTGACAATACACGGTATTAAGAACTGGGATAACTATTGATCAGGGTCATTTGGGTGGTTTCTTTTGGGTATTATGATTTTAAAAAGGGTAAATACAATTGTTTGACAATAAATAGCTTCACACAACCACTAACTATGAGTGAAAGAAAGATTTTTTTTGCTATAATTCATATTCTCTGAAAAATGGCCAAAAAATTACAAATTCTGCCAAATGTATGAGCACAACTGGAAGGACATCAGTAAAGCAAAAAGAAAGACTGTTTTATAAAAGTTCTCTTACAACACATCAGATACGTAGATATGATTGTCATAGTAAAAACTGAAATGTCTTTGACATTTGACCTAAAATAAAATATACAACATAGAATTAACAATACATACGAGAAAGACTTCCACTGTTCACCTTTCTCAAAAAAGCTTAAAAACTCAGTGACACAGTGACCACAGCCGTTAAACTGCTGGGCATCACTCTACCAAGCCTGGAATTAATCTATACAGAGGGGTAAAAAGGCATAAACCTTTGTGGCTGACACTAGACATCCACTCAGCTCCTCCTGAGCTGCTGCCATTCGGGCGAAGGTACTGGCGCCCTCTTGTTTCCAGAAATAGGACTGTATTTTTCTTTGTCTCTATAAAGTCAGCTGGTCTGAAAATACATTACTTTTTTTTTTTTTTAAATGCTGCTGTGTGTTTGTTTTCTAATGCCTTGTGATATAGTTGCAAACCAATTTCCCCATGGGGACAAATAAAGCTATCCATCTTTTATTTTATCTTTGCATTTATTTTAGATTTTGATTAATTGGACAATTATTTTGACATGAAAAGGGGTGAAGGTCTGTCACATGGAAGATGTCATAATTATGTAATTCATGCTGTTCTTTATAATGTGAATATTATAATAACAATAAATGTGTAATATACTGTTAACAGAAGTTAAGACTTTGATGCTTTGCTTTAACATGAAAGTAGCTTGTTTAATGTTTATGTGAGTCCCTTTTAGTCCTTTGAGAAAGAGACAGTATCAAGAGAGTATTCCCTTATTTCACAAACTCTAGATAAACTTTGGACTATTACTAAATGTTTACTTACTACAGACATCATTATAGATTCCAGGTTTCTAGTAGTTTGTTTTTTCTTGACAGTACCAAGAAGAGATTGATTCACTCAACCAAGTTGCAAGACATCGACCTCGATCGAGTCTGATTTTGGGAATTCAGCAGGAAAACCGTCAGATCAGAGAGCTCCAGCAGGAAAACAAGGGTCAGTAAATGTTTCATTATTTTAGAAATTGGGAAGAAATCAGTGTTTTCTGTGGAGGCTCTGTCTGGGGTCACGTGACCTATTATTAGTTTATACCAAGTGTCTCCCATTGAACCTCCTAAATGGTTGAGTAAGGGCGTGTTGTGGGCAAAAACTGACCTCTCAGTCTTTGGCACAATCAGATGGAATGAGTCATGAACGCACCAACATTTCGATGCCATAGAGTCTTTATTGTTCACAACCAACACAATAAACGACCCGAGTGGACACACCTGCTCTACTGAAGATTACACATTAGACCCAAGCTTTTACACAGTTTTCACATGACAGTTTATTTATGTCTATTTCGTTAGGGCTTTGAGGACCCCTCCTCATCGGCATCGTCTTCCTTTGAAACCTGGTTTCACCAGACAAAGACTCTCTGTCCTGTCCAGTAAATTTTCCCTGTGTGTGTTTGCACAACCACCTTATCATGATTTAAACCATACATTTTTTGACATCATGTTTTCTCTTTTAGCTTTCCATGATCCTAGCTGTGTTATCATAACATATTCTCATCCATGCATAACTATAAATCCTAAGATAAGCAACATAAACCCCCCAGAGGTGAATAATTACCTAAGCACACAAAAACAAACCCTTCACATAGAAATATTACACCACAGGCGCCGCCATAAGGCGAAATACAGCAATATAACGTCGTCCACCAGAGGGCAGGCTCCAAAAGCGGAATTATAAGAAGACACCCAATGGCGACTTTACAGGTGTAAAAATCATGTTTACAGCCTGGTACAAAAGATGGCTCCGGTCTCTAGAGCTAAGTTTTTACTACGTGACAACTCTGGCGGGTGTGAATTTTTGATTATTACGTTCGTTTACGCTATCTAAAAACTACTGTTTTACTATGGAGTAAAAGCCAAAAATCCCGGATGTAACGGCCATTTTATTGCCGAATCGTAACAACATCTGTAAATAGGGGACCAATGGGCGGATAACATCCATATTTATACTGACTATGGTTTATACCCTCTGATTGTAGTGACTACTTAAATAAAAAGATACAAAATAACAGAATTTAGAACAACAACATAAGAACATAGAATTTACCATCAAAATACTAAGTGTGCATTATTCTTTATAACCATGATCAATATTAATAATTAATCCATAGTATTTTCTGATGGTTTACAATAGTCCAGTTGATGTATATTATTCATATATTGTTTTTTTTTTTATGACAGAATTACGGACGTCTTTGGAGGAGCATCAGTCTGCCTTGGAGCTGATCATGACCAAATACAGAGAGCAGGTGTTGAGGCTGCTCATGGCCAGTAAAAGGGACGATCCTGCCATTGTGACGCAGCTTAAAGAGCAGCACACTACGGTCAGTGCATTAGTCTCTTTAGTCCTGTCTCACTTTCAGGCAGTACTCTCATAAAGAAAACCCCCAAAACTGTGTCTTATTGGTATTTGTTTGAAGGAAATGCAGGCTCACATTGACAAGATCAACGAGATGGCGTCAGTGATGAGGAGAGCCATTGAGGTGGATGAAGGGCGGGTGTGTGAAGATGAGGAGAGGATAAAACAACTTGAGGTAATGGAAAATGTGGTTGAAAAGGCCATAGTACTGTTTAACAAAAGCTAAGTTACGGTAATACATTTATATTTTAAAACCCACATTGCAACCCAACCTTGCACATTACTAAAAAACTGAATTGTGTTATTACTTTTCAAAATTAGTACACATAAATATGAATAAAAACAGGCTATACAGGAACTTCAGTGCTCAGATTATACACCTTAATCATAATTACTACTTCTTTAACCTAATCACTTAAATGGTGAATGGTCAGAATTAATAATTGTGTTACATTTGTGCTTAGACTGTTCTGGTGTTATAGGATCTAAAGCTGAAACTGAGACTTTTGAAAATTATATCAACTTTTCAAAGGACTGTTTTACTTTAAAAAGGAAAACAACTTTTCTAGAAGTAGTTGATTATTCTCCAATATCTGCCTTTTTTTATCCATTTAGTCAAAGCATTTACCTTTTGGATCAGTAGTATCATAAACAAGAGATGACAATTAGTTCACCCATAAATGTGTATAAAATTCAGAACTAGGTTTTTGTAGGATAACAAAAAAAAATGTGTCAAAATTTGATGCTTACTATAACGTGTGCATTTAAATCCTAAAAGCTAATCTTTACTTTGGCCAGAGTCAAGTTTGCGGCTACTCAATCTCTGGGTAGTATTATTATTTTTTTTGTCATCCACAGCTTGTTTGTCATTGCTGCCATCATCAGCTTAATGTACATTGTATGCTGTCCTAAAGAAATTAATACAATACATAATTGTGAGATAGAGTCACATAAACTGTCCAAAACTAATAGCACTTATCACTTATTATAGTATAGTGTATATAGTGTTACCAAGCAAGTTTATTAATCTCCAAAATGTAAATTCAAACTAACAACAATTGTAATAAATGTGAACATTGAGTTATTGAAAGGCCAGTTCTGAAAACTTCAGGGTTAACCCCTTTGTTCTACAGTGTTGTTTTAATGTAAATGCTTAGTACGGATGTAGTTTTTGAAAAACGACTGTATATATATATATGATCTGTGTGTGTTGTAATGTTTCAGATGGAGAACAAAGGCCTTCGGGAGCTGCTGGGGATCAGTCGAGAAGCTTTTCTCGTTTTGAAGAAAGAGGACGCGTCTGAGAACACGTCATTGTCGCCTCTATTGACCAGCACGGACGTCAGTTTACGAAAGAGTTAGACCCCAACACTCACCTGTCCTCCTCGTCCTGCTGTAAGCAGTCCGCTGCTGCCACATACACCTCGCCTTTTACCCACAGACTCTTTAAAGTGAGCCTGTTTCTTCTCTGGTGCATGAGACACTAATACGGCTCACACAACATTGATTTGTTTTATTTTGTTATTTGTTGCCAGCATGTGAGACCCTGTGGTGTGTGTAAGGTTTTAAAGTGTGATTGAGGAAATGTAAAGACAAGCTTGATTTCAGAATAAATTGTTAATGCCTCATCTTTGGTTTATGTGGTTGTTTTTATTTTTTTATTTAGCTTTTCTGAAAACATAAAAAAACATACATACGTCTACATACATCTAAAGATAAGCTGTGTGGATTTGGACTTTTTGGTGTCCCTGACTAACCCCTGATATATTATCCCTGCTCTTGTTATTGTCTCCAAAAATTGAATTTAAAGATTTCCTGTATGTAAACATAGAGATAATATAAAATAATCAATTAATGATTCCCACAGTGGGTAAAGTCTAAGTGTTTTACAAGCAAACAGCAAAAGTAATTAATGAATTAACATTAATACATTTTAAGGGTTTCTTGATATAAAACTAATCCCTTTTTTAAAGACAAAGTGTCACTCGCATGTAACTGAGATTTGCCACAGCTTTCAGGTTTTCGTAGGTGTTAAGTGGGTATTATACAGTATGAAAAAATTCTCCTTAGCATTAACTTACATTTTTGACAGTGTCCCTCATCCTGTCTTCCGGAATGTTGATTAAAAGGACATAAAAAAAACCTAGTCAGGCTAATCTGCCAAGTATGAAGATATCGCGAGATCTGTTAGATTGGTTAGAACTCTCGCGGAAGCACCTCAATTGCGGTCCACAGTGAGAGCAGACAGAGGAGAGAGCAGTGCGACGTCCAGCACTTTAGGAAAAAATGTCCGGTTTTAGGAGACTTCTGTTGATATACAGAAAACTTAGAAGTTTTAAATGACTTCCTAAACAGGATATTAGAGGTTTTAGCGCTAAATCAAAAGGCGCGGAGGAGGATAATGTCCCGCTGCAGCTGGTGTCTGCGGCTGTTGCTGTGTTGTTTCGCTTGTGAAGTTTTAACCCAAGAAGAAAGTAAGTGACCAACGCAAGCAATATATTTACTGTTTTATTATACGTTTAACCTCTTTGTTATACTTTCGCTGTATGTACAAATGTGATAAATGACCGCTGTAGCATATGGTATGTCTTGAGTTTGAGTGATATTTCAGATTATGACATTTAGCCTAAAAGTAAAGTACAATAAACAATGGGCCACTTTCACTACTTTTTGAATTTTATTTCGCAAAACAAGCAGTGGATGATGAAAGAGAAGTTTTTTTTATTTGTGAAAAAAACACAAATACCAACATCTCTATTACCAGTATTAAGTTATCACTGTAGACAGAAGTTCAGAGAACTTTTAGCACATATAAGTTACATTTTGTAAGCCACATAAAACAAACTTAAAGCATAAATAATGTCCATTGAGTTGCTGTTGTAGAATAAATGTATGGGGTCTATTTCAAGCTTAAACTCAAATTCATTCATTCATTTTCTACCACTTTGTCCCGTTAGGGGTCGCGGGTGACTGGAGCCTATCCCAGTGGCTTTAGGCCTGAGGCGGGGTACACCCTGGACAGTGGCCAGTTAGTCGCAGGGCTGACATATAGAGACAAACATTGACAGACAACCATTCACTCTCACATTCATTCACTAGGGACACTTTTAGAGTTGTCAATTAACCTTTACATGTCTTTGGACAGTGGGAGGAAGCCGGAGTACCCGGAGAGAACCCACGGTAACACGTGGAGGACATGCAGACTCCTCAAAGAAAGACCGGAGACGGCACAGAATGTTTTGAGTCGGCCGGGTTTTGAACTCACAACCTTCTTTCTGTAAGGCAGGAGTGCTAACCACTCTGCCACATGCTCCCAAACTCAAATCTTAATCTTAAAATGTATATCTGACTTGGCTTTTTAAGGAACTTATGGTAATGCTATCAAATAGTAATGTTTTTGTGGTTTTAGGTTTCACTCACTGTGAACAGGAACCATTCTTCCGCAATGTCAGCTAATAGTACCACATCTATACTGAGGATTTTGATCTATTTTAAGATTAAATAAGAAGTATTTAAGGTTTTGAAGGTGAGCTCAAATTTTTTTGTGCAGTTTTATGTTTTTGACTAAATACTGTAAAAGCAGGCAGGTCTCTATATTGTTGTGGGGAATTTGAAAGAGTTATAGGTAAGGTTTTTTTTAAGTAATGCAGCTTTAATTAAAATTGACAACAAATACTTTCTGTTATGTTATGTTATTTGCATATTTTATCAGAGACTGAAATTGGGAGTTACATTTATCAGCTCTATTCTTGCTCACATTTCACAAAAAGACTTGGCAAGACGTAGTATTTGTATTAGCATTAGTAGAAACCTGACACCTGATAATGATTTTTACAGAGGTGGAGTGTCTTTTTGGGGGGATCAAAAGTCTAATCCATGGATTGTTTCAAATAGAGCCGCACAATATACTGTACTGTAAATCTTTCTTAGTTAGCTTAACAAACTGCTTAAATCACAATAATGTTATGTTTTATGTGTTTTAAACATTCCTCTTTGGCATTTCATAACCATAACATTTTCTGAAGACAGCTTTAAATGAAATCATGGCGTGACCAAAAGTAACAAGGTAGTGGGATGATTCAAACCAGTGTAATGTACTGTTGAAAATGTATTTTTTGGAGATTTAAATACAGTCCAACATTTAAGCCTAGTTTTTTTATACATATTTTCCTTACCTTAAGGAAAATATTCCACAAGGAATATACCCACTCTGCTTTTAGAGGGCCGTTTATGAAAGGGAGATTTATCAGACTTTTATGAATATTGCTCACTGCAGTGATACGACATATTCTAGTTACGGTTAAGGGCTTAGCTGACAATTTACCAACCTGTCTGTAAATGGTGATCTTGAACTGCAGAGTAAACCCAGGTTTGTCTTTTGTCACTTGACACAGAAAAATGAAAGCAGCATGTCAGGACTGAGTTGGAGTCAGACTTCTGACCTGTGAGCTGTGTGTGGATTAAGCTGCACGTGTTATCATCCGCTCTCATGCTTCTCATTCCTCTGCACATTAGCCTCTAATCCATAACAGAACAAACCAAAAATAGCAAAATAATAGAGTTTTGACCCTCTGAAGCTGCTGCAGTTAGGCCTGTCACAATAAAATATTTTGAAAAACATATATTGTCGTAAAAAATATCTCAATAAACAATATTAGTATAATAGGTGCACGTGGCAGAGTGGTTAACACTCCTGCCTCACAGAAAAAAGGTTGTGAGTTCAAAACCCGGCTGACTCAAACATTCTGTGCTGACTCCGGTCTTTCTGTGAGGAGTCTGCATGTCCTCCATGTGTTACCGTGGGTTCTCTCCGGGTACTCCAGTTCCTCCCACCGCCCAAAGACATGCATGTATAGGTTATTTGGCAACTCTAAAGTGTCCCTATAGTGAATGAATGTGATCAAGAGGACCCCCTTGAAAACGAGATGTTTCATCTCAAGGGATTAATCCTCATTAAAAAAAAATGTGACTAAATAAAGAAATATTATTGTTTAGACCGTTTTTTATTTTTATTTTTTTTTTGATACTATGCAATATTTGAATTTAGTAAGCTGGAGATGTATATTTAAAAAAATCAGACCTATTTAAATAAAACTTTAATAAACTTTTGGGAGCAGAAAGGAATGGCAGCACGGAGTAAATCTCATTCCCTGTGAAACCGCAGTAGGCTGTATGGTTAGACAGAGTTATACTGTATAAAATATACATTTGAAGGCAAAACTGTAAAAAAAAAAAGTGCAACTCGGTCAAGAACGTGAAATAACACTGCTTTTGCACGTCCCATTCTACTGTTTGATGAAGAAAAGTTTAGGTGATGTCAAGAAAGCTGCAAACCCGGTGTAGTACACCCCATCTCGTTCAGAGAGCACACGAGCAGACATCCATGGTTGGTGGCTTTTTTGCTGCTTGTCACTTTAAGAAAATAGAATTGTGGCAGGGCTTCAGATTTTTCATCATCGTCCCAGTACAGTCCCAAAAGCCAGTTCAAACTGTCCCTAAGTTAATGTCAATTTATTTAAAATATAGGCTAATGTTTGTCCATTTGTTAAATTATAAATGTAAACAAAATCAAATTCTACATGTGTTTACATACAATTTAATTTGCCTATAAGGATAGGTACTTCGGTGGATATTAACAAAGTTTACTTAAAATCCCCAATAAATCTGCCACTGATGGATTTAGACCTGGTTAATTATTTTGTGTTCAATAATTAGTTCTTATTAACCTTAGGTGAGAGCTAAAACCTCTTTAGATCAAACCCAATAATAAACACTGGTCTCATGTGTTTCCCTAAAACACTAGAACTTTATCAACACAACTCTTATTTGTTTAACTGTTTCCCTTTTATGCATTTTCACCTGTTATTTAATAATAATCACAAGTAATGATTAATGTGAGGACCAGAAGTACTTCACAAAGGACCGGATTTTGTCCCAAGTGGGGCTGCTTGTAACGACCGTAACAAGCCATATATCAGTGAAATGCGCAAATTCTCTAGTTCCCAATTTGTTTGAATATTTCTGATTGGACAAATTATGACGGACTTATGGTAATGAAAGTCTGCACATAGAAAACATTGCACCGGTGCTATCAAGGCATACTTTGCATCTGAGGCTGCAAACCCGAACCAATTCCAAACTATTTTCTTCTTACTATAAACTTAATCCCTTTATTGGGAGTGAGCTGGTCTTCCCTGCTTGTTTCACCAAAAATTTACCTAAAAAATATTTATAAATTCTTTGCACAGCTTTACCAAATATTACTATTACTCTTGCATACTCTGAGCATTTGTCCATTAGTTTATTTCATCAATACATTGTGTTAATGTTTCTCTCTGAAATGTGTTTTAAGTTCAGATACCTGTTTACCCTGTTGTAACCTGCATCTGTTGCCAAGTATTGTCCGCATTGTTTGTGTCGCACCTGCAGCATCTATTTTCTGTCATAGCATCAATGACAGCAATGATTTCTTTGGCTGCACAATATATCGCAAATTTATAAATTTTGCGATATTCACTTGTGTTTCAATAACATTACATGGCCTTATTCCCTCAGAATCGTCAGAATCATTGTCCATACAAAACCTTAAATCAAACTGTGATGCGTTTAAATCATATTTCTACATTTTGTCCTAGTTTAGACCTGTTTAATTCTAGTTCAGGCTTTTATTTTGATTCAGCTTCCGTTTTCACAAGTGGAAGTTGAAGCCTTGGGTTTCTTTATTTTTTCGGTTTCAGTTTTTACTGAAACTCAAATTTCACAGCTCATATTGTTATTACAATATTCACAATAGTTATTATTGCACTTCACATGTTTTTCTCATTGTGCAACCCTAATCTATATGCCTAGGGTATAATGTTTTTTTTTATCAATTGCTGCTGTGGAACGTGGGGGACATGAGCTGAATAAAATGAATTTTTAGTTGAATTGGGCTCTTTACAATTCCATATTTTATTCATCTTTATAAAGCAAACACCATCTGGTACTCCTTATGTCTTATAGAGAATAAACTTGTGAAAAGTCAACTATAGACTTTAAACTAATAAAAATGTCCCTTTGCCTGAGTTTAGTGGTTGTAGCTGCTTTCACTTTGGTGTCTCTGTGACCTGAGTGGACATTACCTGGGCTTCAGGTCAAGAGTCAATGGAGCTGATAAAAGTGGTGTCTGGAGGTGGCCACAATCTGTGTCTTTGTTCATTTCTTGGTCAGACAGTGATGCATGAATAAAGATTTGATTAAAGGGTTCCCATGTGTCCTGGCAAATGTAGAAAACCGGAAATTTAATCAGAGCAGTGTCCCAGTCTAGGAAAATGGAGTCAGTAAATTGCAATTTAAAAGAGTTGAGTGCTGTTTGTATGATATATGCCACTTTTATAATTAGCAGTGTTCTTCCCTTTCTGTTTCAGATCGGGTGGTGTTCCTCCCAGGAACTTTCCAAAATGTGAGTCTGTCCCAGAACGAGACAGTGCAGGCCGTAGTTTCCCGCATCCCGTCGGAGGTGGCCTTCATGACGCTGCAGTTTCACACACAGCACCACAACGCCACGCTGTCCTACACCAGAGTGAGTACACACTGAGGTCTGATACTTTAACAAGAGCTGGAATAATTCTGAGGTTCAGCAGTAGATCCACTGCTTTGGGTCTTTTATGGGTCAATAATAAAAGCTAGAGCAGAGTAAAAGCTGATTAACAATATTATCACAATAATTAATTATGAAATCATTTTAAAGCACTTGGCCACTGGGCAACAAGCCAACAAGCTCTACCTGTCCAAAAATTTAGATTTTTAAAGGACTTTAATTATCAAAATATAGGATATTTGTTTTATATAATATTAAACTAGTGTATATTTAGCCTATAAAATCATTTATTATTTATTCTTAAAAAAAAAAAAGAACTTTAGCAATAGTCAACACAGCCTTGAGGCAAATAAAGCTGCTTTGTAACAGTCTCAGTCACATACTCTGAACAGACTTAAACTTTGACTACGTCTGTAGGCACTTGATAATTGGGACACCACTAAGGACAGCCACGAGGAAGCGGGCAGTCGTTAGTGTGGAACCAGTTGAAGAACAAGATTATGACATTATGACAATGGCATTGTCGTGAGAAAGAAACACTCAGCTGGCAATTATCCCGATGCTAAAAAGTTGCCACAATTAATTAATCTGAACCAGGACTAGTTGATGACATGAAACAGGACTTTTTTCTTTGAATAAATTATGAATGTTGTGAAACCTTTGCGATATATTGTGCTGTCCTTGGGTGTATAACAAGGGAACTCTTTGTTGTGGTGGTTTGGAGGTTGAAGAAAAGATTTTTCAAAGCCTTAAAGCCTCACACTCTTTTTAATGGAAGTCAACATCAATTTCCAAAACCATTAATAGCATTATTCTGTGAAGCAGCAGAAACTCCTCTGTGAAATCAAAAGTATGCCTGATGCTTAATGACTCTGCAGATAAGCCGGATCTGACCCACTGAGAGCTGAGGCAGTCAGCTGATGTACAGTCCTCTGGTCATGAGCAGTAGACAGGCCACGGGCCACAAGAGAAACCCTCTGGAGTCTGTCCCAGAGGTTTACACAACTTCCAGACGGTCAGAGAGGATGGCTTATTTTGGGTTGGGAGAGTCAGAAATTAGAGAAAAGAAAACAAACGTATTTTCGTCCAAGGGGGGAGCAAGCGGTTGACGTAAAAGCAAGTTAAAGGTTGCCTCTTTTATGTTGCTTTCCCAACATTGGTAGTAATCAATAAAAAACATGTGAAATCAACTCAAAAATCTAAAAGTGATTGATTAATTTAATTTAAACACAATTAATTTTTACTGTTACTTCACACCCCATATTATCTTTTTCACATAACACCCAGCTGTCCCATTTACGCTCAAACCAGGGACGCCTGCAAGATTTTATCTTATGGTACGCACAGAATTAGCTCTGCTCCTGATCCACACACAACCACAAGCTCATCTCCGTCGCTCAGCAAACAACCATGAAACTAAATAATCAGTGAAAGGAAAACCGTGTAAACCTATTTGAAGTTAACTCTCCTCCTCCCAGTCACATCAAACTGTTTAAGCACTTGTTCACAGTTATGCCTTCAGGCGACGCAATATGCTGAAAGTCCGCTCTGCCGAGGCAGTAAACACTGGCATAGTTACAAAAACTTTGATCACACAGTGTAGCCTATAATCGGGAAGAACTCGGCGGTGTCTTTTAAAACCTGAGTGAGGTCACTGCAGCAGCGGACCATTAACTTCTAGAAATAATCAGCGCCCCATAGTTTATTTACTTATTATGATTTTATCCAGAAACTGGCTCTTTCAGTTGAGGGAGTGCCAGGAACACGCTGAGTTTGTTGCCAACTCCCACATTTTTGTGAACATCACATCGTTCCGTTTGTTTTAAACAACGTCACTTTCTCTTGCTTTCTTAATATTAAACAAAATATAAATTAATTTAAAAATATGTACACAAAAAAGCCATCTCTCAAGATATGGCTGTACCACTCCAGGCGCTCAAACCATCTTATTTAAGTCCTTTTCACACATCCTTGGGATCCTGAATTTACACTATTCCTACCCACGTGACCTGAATTTGAAAACATTGTCAGGAGCCCCTCTGCAGTAAAGCTGAAGCCTCGTACTCTTTGCAGCTGTTTTTTCTTTACTTTCTATTGTTTTGGTTAAGTTGCACATTTTTGAATAAATGTAGTTTTAATATTTTGGCGCAATAATTACTGTCACCGTAAAGGAGTCTGTTAGCTCCATGCTACCTCGGTCAAGATAATTAGGCGTCATTCCCCGCTTTTCCTTTCATCCATGCTTCTCTGTTAAAATCACCAGACTATTCGGGGCATGTACAGTATTGTTCAAAATAATAGCAGTACAATGTGACTAACCAGAATAATCCAGGTTATTTGTATTTTCTTTATTTCTATGTGCCAAATAAGTTACCAGTAGGTGCAGTAGATTCTCAGAAAACAAAGGCTGTGCAATTGGGCAATTAGTTGAAAGGGGTCTGTTAAAAAAATAACAGTGTCTGCCGTTGACTGTACAAACTTAAAATTATTATGTACAAACGTTTTTGTTTCTAGGATTTAGCAATCCTGTGAATCACTAAACTAATATTTAGTTGTCTGACCACAGTTTTTAAAAACTGCTTCACATCTGTGTGGCAGCAACTTTGTGGGGGATTCTTGAAAATAGATTAGCTTCACACAGACGTCTTCTAATTGTCACAGTAGTTACAGGTAACTCCAGACTTTGATCATCCTGGAGCTGATCATTGGCTGAGCTTTTGCCATTCTGGTTATTCTTTGATCTATTTTGACGGTTGTCTTCCGTTTTCTTCCACGTCTCTCACGGTTTTGCTCTCCATTTTAAGGCATTGGAGATCATTTTAGCTGAACAGCCTATAATCTTTATTAGGTTTTCACCAAGCGTCTCCCATGAAACCTCCTAAATGGTTGTTGCGTAAGGGCACCACCATACGCCAAAATACAGCGATATATCGTCGTCCACCAGAGGGCAGGTTCCATAAGCAGAAATATAAGGAGAAACCCAATGGCGACTTTACGGGTGTAAAAAACACGTTTACAGCCTGGGACAAAAGATGGCTCCGGTCTCTAGAGCTGAGTTTTTACTACGTGACAACTCTGGGGGGGGTCCCCTATTTATTTATCAGTAAATAGGGGACCAATGGGTGGATATCATCCATATTAATACTATCTATGGTTTTCACCTTCTCCAATCAACTTTTTAATCAAAGTAGTTCTTCTGAACAATGTCTTTCAAATGCATGTTCAACATTGCTGGCTTCATCCTTAAATAGGGGCCACCTGATTCACACCTTTTTTTTCACAAAATTGACACTGCTATTTTTTATGGACACACCCCTTTCAACTAGTTGCCCAAATGCACAGCCTTAAGAGCTGCATATCATGAATGCTGGGTCTGGTTTGTTTTCTGAAAAATCTACTGCACTTACTGGTAACTTGTATGCCACTTAGCAATAAAAATATACTAAAGACCTGGATTATTCTAGTTAGTCACATTGTACTGCCTTTATTTTGAATAATTCTGTACAAACACAAAACATGTCAGGGGAGAATCCGAAATAATCCTAATTACATCTGGGTTGAATGGTTGAATTTATTTAATTTTTTTATCATGGTATGTTTTTCCATATTGGTCTATTGATATCATTAAATATTTATAGTTTTCCTTTTTAAAAACACAAGTATTAAATAATAAAATATAAACATTAAATAAAATACACATCACTTTAAACCAATAGGTTTAATACACGAAAACATAACCCAAAACAAAGCAAATAAATGTCTACAAACAACAAAACAGGTGTATTTTGTTCATGCCACTTGTAAAACATCTGAGACGCGCTAACACTTTTTTTTTTCTCCAGGTTTAGAGACAAACCCAAAAGTCATATCAGTCTGGCACATCACAACCAATTTTTACCCCATTTTCTATTACACTGTTATATAGACATTGTGCTAACATGTTTAAACAATTTACACTTTTATTCAGTGAAACAACAGGAAATAATATGTAGAGGTTTTAAATAAACATCTATACATAACTCTTAAATGTATTTTTTTTTTACTTTTTTTTTTCACTGTGTTGCTTTTTGTTCCTCAGCAGAAATAGCCTGCTTTATATTGTTATCGCTTTATAATTTCCTGTTATAGCACCATCTGTGGCTCATGCTCTGACCACAATATCCCCTTTTCTTGATTTTTATATATGTTTACCAGCCACCTACTCTTTAATATACCTGTTTAAATTTTGCCCCATCTGCATGATAGAAAATCAGTAAAATGGTGTCAGATCATTTCTGCATTGTTTTGTGCACACAAAATAAGCATTTTACATGAAGTGATTGATTAGGCATTTATATATCCAGCTGTGGGACACAGAGGTTAGTGATATGAAACTTGAGACAGAGTGCAGTCAGAACAAAACCAGGTTCAAACTAGAACTAGAACAGTAGCTCAGTGGGTAGAGCGGTCGTCCTTCAACCGGAAGCTAGGTGGTTTGATTCTCACTCTCCCCACTGTTCACACTGTCGGTGTGTCCTTGAGCAAGACACTTAACACACCTTGCCTCCAGTGGCTGTAACACTGGTAATTACTGTAGAACAATGTAAGTCGCTTTGGATAAAAGCGTCAGCTAAATAAATGTAAATGTCACTTTGCTAATGTTTAGAGCCAACAGAGAATATTTTCATTCTGTTATAAGTTCTGTCAGATTAGAGCACAGAGGAGAAGCAGAAGGTATCTCAGGTCAGGATAAAGAACAGCTGCAGTGATGGCCACACTCTTAAAATATAGAAATTATATCTGCTTCTTATTTGCTAATATTTTGAAATGTAACTGTTCAGCTCAAATGTACTGGAGTCAGTAATAAGTAATTGTTCCCATGATTGTACTTGCTCTATAGTCATATCATAACAGCTGTTAAAATACTCCAGAATACAGGAAATTACACCTATTCTGTTCAAATGTTCCCTTAAAAACATTATCGTATTACTTTGTGTCCGCCCCTGTGGTTATGGCATGGGTTTTCTATAGCGCTTTTCCGCCTATAGGCGCTCAAAGCACTTTTTTACATCAAGCTTCCCTAAATGACCCTGCTCCAAAGTTTACATACCCTGGTGATTGTGGCCTGATAACATGCACACAAGTGACACAAGTCAGAATGATTAAAGGTAAAGGTAACCATCCTCACCTGTGAACTGTTATAAATCATAATCAGTGTGTATAAAAGGTCAGTGAGTTTCTGGGCTCCTGACAGACCCTTGCATCTTTTATTCAGTGCTGCACTGACGTTTCTGTCTGAGTCACTGGAAAAGCAAACAAATTGTCAAAGGATCTGAGAAAAGGAAATTGAAATGTATAAAACAGGAAAGGGATATGAAAAGATATTCAAGGACTTGAGAATGCCAATCAGCAGTGTTCAAACTATAATAAAGAAGTGAAAAATGAGGGATTCTGTTGAAACCAAACATGGTAACTGTAGACTGGTAGACCAACAGAAAATTCAGCAACGACTGCCTTTTTGTTGTTTTGCATACACAGAGAAATTGGTCTGGGATTTTCCAGTCTGCTCTGTATTCTGCTCTGGCGCTTTCTTCCCAGACCAATCGTAACAAAGGATTTTGTTTTATAAAAAAATGAAAAAATTATATTGAGCAGATTTTTTTCAACCAAGTCTGCTGCATCGGAGCAATTGTTGATACTGCGTTTGCTTCTGTTCTTTAAGACCTGGACATGTCTTTAAAACACAGCAACTTCTCTCCCTATAGTCACACTGGTATACACTGTAGTTTGTTAAACAACTGTAATCAAACGGTCGCTTTCCTTATGACATTGTGGTTTCTCCGATTGGTTTACCCAGCGAACACAGTTTTGTCCATGGTCCCGCTTTGAAATCCTGTTCAAATCTGTTCAAATACATCTAAACCCATTTTCATAAAAGGAGAAAATTAATGTTAAAGATAACTTTTGTCAGCCTCAAATGAAGATAAAACCTCACATTCAAAATTCAATAAAAACTTCCCAAGGGTTTTAAATCCTTCACACATTTATCTATCTATATAAGAGTTCAGAGTTGTGTTATGGCACAAGAGTCCAGATCAAATACAGAGGATTGTACTGTTTGTGTCACTGTGTGAGCAACATGAGTTCAATACAGAGGAGCTGTTGTTGTGTTGATGCTGCTCCGAGAAACAGGCCTTTGACAAAACAGCATTCTGAATCATTTGGATAGCTTAAATAGTTTATTCTACAACAACTTACAACTTACTTTTTGTTCAATCAAAAGGGAATAACAACTTGCAGACAGATGTGGGCCAAGATTTTACCGAAATGAGACTGCACTTCATTAGATTTGTTTATTTATTTGTTTCTCATTGGTAATGCCCAATGTTGACTCTAAACTTATGCTCTAAATTCTTGGTGATGTGAGTATTGTTAATAGTGGGATAAATTTGCAGCATTTGTATAAATCTCTTCTCTCTGTTCCCTCTCAGCTCCCAGTTTTGGGCTGGTCTGTGACGGCTGTGGACTCCGGACTCCTGTCTCCTCTCGACCCGGGACAGACCTCACTGTCTCTGTTCCTGTCAACCTCTGACAATGAACCGGTCTCAGGGACAGGGGTCATCCTCACGTTCTCCAGCTCAGGTCCGTCCTAAACCCTGTCCTTTCTGCTGAAGTGCTTCTGCTTTTCTCCAAGTGTCGCGTGAGAAGCAAAACAAGGAAGTTGATAATATTTCCAAACCAAAAGAGCTGTTTCTTTTGCCACAAGTCGCTCTTTGTTATCAAGGTCAGATCAAACTGCTCTCAGCAAATAGGTGCAAGCAATTATTGTGCATTAGATCTGCTGTAGATATATCACAGGGTAAAATGTGACTATGTTCAGACTTCTGGGTTACTTACTGTACTGTAGTACTTATATATTAAGATGTAACAAGGAGAAATGTAGTTATTGGGTATCTTCAGACTTCATCTGACACAAACTGATTGATTGTAGTCTTATTACAGTCGGGAGAAAGACCTCTGGTGGCGTTCCATCCTGCAGCTCACTGATCTCGTCCACTGACTACTCTCTGTTGCTTAAAAGCCCAATGCAGGGGATGGTCCATGTTGTTCAATATATCATCTGTCCTGTTGTCTCTGTTGCTCCATTGCTTCAACCACAGTCTTCATATTAATACCTATTGTTGAACAAGCTCTCATAGCAACCATTAGTTTTCAGGTTAGTATTGTATAACATGTGGAATAGATCCCCCACTGTTTGGGTTTCTAACAGCGCTTCACAGGTAAGGCGGTCAGGTAAAACCACCTTCAAGTGATCACACGAGCAAACTAGCATTCAGCAACATCATCTTTATTATGAATGTGCCATCACCTGTGGATGATAAAAAAGACTAGTGATACTGTGAATAAACTTGAGGCACAAGCGACAGCATGGAAAAAGTCTGTTTCATCGCTGTACAGTGAACTGCTTTACATAATGTTACAGAGTTCTGCGGTGAAAATTACACCAACTCAATGTTTCCTGTAGCGCAGCCACATTCACGCACATTTCCTGCTGTAAACACTGGCTTTGACATGGAGTACATTTAGAGTTTAATAGTTTTTTTAGCCTCTTTACGCACAGACCTCTGTTGGAGTCGGTTCAGACCAGAATTAACAAATGGATGTCTCAAACTCAGACAAAAGTAAATGTCCCATTACTCAATAGAGAACAGAGAATCTGAGCAGTAATTTGCTTTGGAGAAGAGGTTAAATTTCGAATGTAGCAGTGCTATGGTCCTTGGTCTCAAGACCATCTCTGTCTGAGAAATGAATTATTGTACAAGTCGGGAAGACACTAAATTTACTGTTTGTAGCTTATTGTTGTCACAGAGACATAAGTGTGGTTTGGTGATAAATGGGTCTGTTTTTGCTGCAACCACTGTCTATACAGACCATGTTTTTCTAACTTGAGGTCCGCGGGCAAAACCTGGTCTTTTGTGACTTATATAGGCTAAACAATAGCTGTATATTTTTTTAAATTAAGGTTGAAAAACAGAAGAAAAAGACAGAAAAAATCAACAAGGCCACCTGCGTTGTTGTGATGATAAAAAAACCTAATAGTGGAGCTTTAATACTTTAAGAAATAGTTTCTTCCTTCGTGACACAGACAATAAGCCTTAGGTTTCAGTGACAGATCAGAACAAAACTGATGGAAGCTTTAGTCGGGGATTTAAACAAACTGAAGAACAACCACAACACACATGTCGACATCTGCTTAGTTTCAGATTCTACCCACTTTGCTTTAATAAACCGTTTGAAAGACCGTCATTTCTGTTCTGAGCTGGGTTTTTTGATTTTGCTGCTGAAGATGTGTTGCAGAAAAAACACCGTATAAGGTGTTTCCAGACTCAAGCGCAGTTAAAATATTCCACTGTTTATGCTTCATTTGTTGTTTTGTGGCTGTTGATGATGTCTCGCAAAGGGAGAAAGTGAAACAAAGCTGAAAAACTATATTCAAAAACTATATTCAAATTCAAGGCTTGTTTTTTTTTCTTGTAAATCATATTTTTACTTGTATAGGCTTCCTGTTAGTCATCACTAGTCAAGCTCCTATCGATGTATCTGGGCTTTTGGAATAAAAATCTATACTAGAGTTGGAGAAACTAAACTTTGCACTGCTCTAGATTCGGACAGTGAAAAAGATTATTTAAAACTGGGAAACTACTTTAATGTCTATTTGAATGTGTGATCCATTAAAGATATTTCCACAAAATGTACTGTTGAAAGACCATATTTTGATACAAAGTGTAAATCTATAGAGCTCTGGACGTCACGTGACTCGGTGTGTTCTATCAGCCATAATGTAGAAAAAGCAGTAAGATATAACCAGTGCAGCTTTCAAATAGTGTTGTACCTGGCATAAGTATCACGATACCGATACCTTAACATCAGCCTGAAACATAATCATAGGAAAAAAAGGTTGGTGGAGAAATTTGGGTCATAATAGGCTAAATGAAGTGAATGTGGTAGAGAATTTATTTTGTATGTGTGTGAGTTGGGAGGGGGGTCACCAATGGCCAAGTGGGCACTATTAATGTCTTTTATTGATCAAAAGAGAGACTCCACTCTTGTTGTTTCGTTTTGATAGGGCTTATGGTCAGGAATTTTAGATGAGATAAACTGCTTTAGGCCTAGACGCTGTTGAAGTATGACACACTCTATCCTCTGGCTCTGTTGTCACGATTCTGTCATCCTTCTGTCTACTATTACATGTGCAGCCTGCTGTCAAACATCCTAGTGATGATTGGACCTTAGCCATACCCCATTTGTGCTCCTTGCATAAAAACATCCAAAATATTAAAAAGTAATAAAAAAAACTTATATAGATCTGAAGTTGTTGAAAAGGTTTGATGCAGTGAAAAAAAAATTAAAAATTTTATAACACTTTTATGGGAGGGACCCGTTTTGAGATCCCCTATTTACATCAAAAGCGTCTCACAAGCGTTGGTGATTACGGACTTACGCTGGTGAATTGCTTTCTATGTTAGTCAGTCTGACAATTTACACCGGCTGCGTCTCTCGACACAACGCCACGCTATAGATAGTTTGGACTTTTATTTTTTGAGCAGCTCCACACCAATCTGCAAGCTACACCTGGAAAACACAGGAAGTTGGCACCAAGTTTTGAAATAAACTACACTATCAAAATAAAAGTTCACTAAAACATAGCAGTGATGTAAACATTGCACTTTTGGTTGCGAGCTCAGTTGTAGCAAAAACAACTGTAAATATGCCATAACTTTTCATTTGAACTAAAAGGATTAAAAAAAATACAATATAGTGAAACAAACATAATATTGGAGTAGATAATGTAGCTTAGCCATTTGAAGAAGCAAAAATATCCCATAAGTATGGATGAAGTCGGCCAAAGAGAGAAAGATCCACACATGTATTTTATTTATAGACAGTTAAAAGTATTCTGTGAGTATGTCTGATACAGCTCACAAGAACCGGTCCGTTCTTATGACGCTGGTTTAAAAAGAAAAAGCTAACATTGATGTTATTTCTTCAGTTTTTTTCTAACGTTTAAATGTTTCATATATATATATTTTTTTATTAGGGACGCAGAACATCTGGCCCATAGAAAAAAAAATATCAGAGATAAATTGTAACGCTTTTATCTGTTTTTCTTGTTTGTCAGCTTACTCCAAGGAACACAGGAAGGAGGCATTTAAGGACATACTCTGTACAAACAAACAAAACCTCAGATCTGAACTGAGCATTAAAGCGTAGAGTCTGAATGGAAGCCGGATAAAATAAAAAGTTATTGATATATTCCCTTCTTTTCCTCTGGTTCAGACCCGGTGCCAGGAGCCTGTAACATTGAGTTCAACCTGGACATCGACCCCAACATCTACATCGACTACAAACTCTATGAGACCACCATACGGTTTGCTCCGGCCAACTTAGGATATGGACGGTAAATACAACTGCAAATATAATACACGTTTAATTTTGGCCTATAATATGTGTTAAAATAAAGAATTAACAGCAGTGTCACAATCTCAGAAAGCATTGCTGAAATAACTCCACCATTGGGTCATGCTCTACTGCCAGTAGTGTTTATTAACATGCTTTATGGATGTATGAAGGACTTTTAATGCTCAGTCAAATAATTGTTTGTCTGTGTTCTCCATTATTTGAATGAGTTATCTACAATATATGTAAATCAAAGGTTGTTGTTTGCCTCAGATTATAACCTATATAAATCTGATTAATGCCTTTGAAAATATTCAGGGACGTTACATAAGACAGTTCAGCCTCAATATTTACTGCATGATGAGTTATGCCTTGTGTTTCCTTCTTCAAATTAAATCATTAAAATTACATTATTGTATTATTTAAAATTTAATTATTTTAGACAAATATCCACTAAAGACTGTCCTTGAAATAAGTTCAGTAGAAAACAATATTTGTCCCTCAGAGGAGTATTCTTTATGTTTGAATAGATATAATTATACACTCACCTAAAAGATTATTAGGAACACCTGTTCAATTTCTCATTAATGGTCTGATGAGTCTCAATTTCTGTTAATACATTCAGATGGTAGAGTCAGAATTTGGCGTAAACAGAATGAGAACATGAGAACATCATGCCTTGTTACCACTGTGCAGGCTGGTGGTGGTGGTGTAATGGTGTGAGGGATGTTTTCTTGGCACACTTTAGGCCCCTTAGTGCCAGTTGGGCATCGTTTAAATGGCACGGCCTACCTGAGCATTGTTTCTGACCATGTCCATCCCTTTATGACCATCATGTACCCATCCTCTGAAGGCTACTTCCAGCAGGATAATGCACCATGTCACAAAGCTCCAATCATTTCAAATTGGTTTCTTGAACATGACAATGAGTTCACTGAACTACAATGGCCCCCACAGTCACCAGATCTCAACCCAATAGAGCACAGTAACACAGTATTAGTATGGTGTTCCTAATAATCCTTTTGGTGAGTGTACATTTGGTCTAAAAGATGCATCATGCAGCAGAAGGAGACTAAACAAAGGTCACTATGTCTGTAACATTATATACATCATTATTAATTAAACTTAATAAAGTATAAAAAAGTAAAGCCAAAGAAGTTTGCATCACTGATTTCTGACAAATGTAAAAGCATAGTTTTGGCACCACAATTGAAGTCGGTAAGGTTAATTCATTACAGCAGACAATATTACATAGACTTTATTGCACTATAGAAGACAGTAGTTAAGGTGGTGGGTGCTTAAATAAATTCAATAATGATTTTACGTTTTACTTGGTGCTGGCCGTTAAGTCTGAGGTACAGATGAGTTTAGTGTTTGTTGTTGCGCTCGTCTTGTTTGTCTTTAAAGTGTTTTGCATGTCACAGAAATATATGAGAACATGATGTTAATATGGTATGTTTTATTTAAAGCCTATGTTTATTTTTATTTAAAATTGCACAGTATACATATTCACAAATGCCACGTGACTTTTACTTTAAGTCTAATATGGCAGCATTTTTTTGTTTACCTTTGCGTTACCTTTGGTAAATCCTCTTTTCTTGGTTGCATTAATACAGTAAGATTCTTTGTGTTAAACTTTTGTGTTAAAGTCTCACTTTAAAAGCAGTAAATGTATTTGGTTTGTCTCTTCTGTTTACTTTCGTCAGAGGTGAGTCTCCTCCAGCCTGTGACGTCTCAACAGGAGCCAACACTCGCTGGAGACTCGAGTACGACGTCTACCAGTACTTCCTCCCTGAGAACGACCTTTCGGAGCAGAGCCTGTTCACCGCCGTCGAGGCTGTGGCCGACATCAATGGAATGATTGACAACGGCAGACGGGTAATTACCACTCGCTACACTTAAATGGACTTGAGTATTTCATTTTTGGTTGGTAAAAAAAATCCCTTCAGTTATTTCCACTCAGTAGAAATAGTCTTGAGCGAACGCAATCCAATATTTTCCCTTGTCACCTCTGAGAGACACAGTAATGTGACTTTAAGACAAAGGGCAGCGATTCTTCTGAAGAAGCAGTTGTTTAAGTGGGGTTATGCTAGGGCTGTGCCAAATAAAGATATAAATTAAAAGTTGATCTCAATGATATAGTTTTCAGATTCTGTGATGGTTCTCCTCATGTTAAACATGGTTGTGTCAAAGTGTAACGCAGAGAGTGAGAACTGTAGAAAAAAGCAGTCCCTCCCTGAAGCACGCTGCAACAAACCCAGAGAAGTTTGGTTAAAGCAATGTAAAGAGTAGATAGATCTCCTGCCTCGCAACAAAAAGGTCCTGGGTTTAATTCCCATCTAGGGCAGGGCCTTCCTGTGTGGAGTTTGCATGTTCGAAACACAGCGTCAGGGAAGGTGTGATTGTCCACTTTTAAAAACTAAAGTTAAACCAAAAGTTACTGAATCTGACAAATACTGGGTAATAATTTGTGAATTCTTCAGGAAATAAAAATGCTCTCATTGTAAACAAACTGTACTCGGTGAGATGTACATTTGTTCTCTCTCTGTTGTTACTTTCAGGTGATGACCCTGTCGTTCACAGACATGACGATGGCAGTGTTCAGCTCGATCCCCGGACAGGGAGTAATCTACTCGGTGATTGTCAGAGACCCGCTGCTGAACACCTCAGCCTCATATGTCCCGGTCCACACCTACGCCTGCAGCTTCTCCTCCAGCCTGGACGGCTGCCACACTCTGGGGAAGATCTCCACCAAAGTATTCTTCACCGTCATGGGTTTGGCCGGACTCTTTGTCTGTTTCCTCGGACATAGGTTTTTTAAAAGTGGTGAGTAGATTTTAGTCGCAGCAAGGAGTTAGTCTTTAAACTTTACACCAGCTTTAAGACCTTATTTTAAAACCACTGTCAAATCAAGACCAGTCAGAACTACAGCTTGTTTATTTGTCCACATTATATTTGTAATTTGATAAAAACTTGAATAATTTCTAATTCAACCTAGTTAACCTGAAATAATCTCCTACAATGGATCAGAATGGTCTTTGTCTTTTAATGTGATTATTACACTAACAGGTCTTTGTAGTAAGGTGTTTATCTACGTTTTATAAAGTCAGACTTAATTGCCTTTTAAATCTATTTTCAGTTTAAGAATCCAATCAATAACTTTTTTTAAAATTCACTTTATAAGAAAAATTAGCAACAAGTAAAAAAAAAATCTATTGAAATAAATGGATAAAAAATTGCAGACAATGATATTTAAAACTGCAAGCAGTGATATTGACATTCATCACCTGTTGTTCTGAACTGAGCAGGGGATGCATTGGGATTTTGATAGCATCTGTCTCTGTTGCTCTACTGCTTTAACCAGAGGCATATTTGTACCACGTTTGGGAATAGTAGGTTAAATATACTTACGGGGCTGCAGAGAACAGTGAACATATGTCCTCCGTCTTCTCTAAATATATATTTTAAAAACATCAGCGGTCTCCCATATCCTAACCATATCTTAACATAAATGTGTGTTGACACTATTTATGGAGCTATACTAAGTCCTATTTAATTAATTTTTTTTTTTTTGCAAAAATAAGCCGCTGGGGAAGTTTTTAAAGCATAAAAGTATAAAAACAAATGTCCTCTCCAGGGGCCTCATTTCTAAAAGATTGATAATATTCAAAAAATATCCTGATTGATAAAACCGTACATACGCTCACCGGCAGCAATTTCCATTTTATAAATCACACCTGGAGCAGAAATGTGCACACGTAAGTCCGCCTAAGTTTCCAGCATTGCTGTTGTTACATGTAATGAGGAAATAGCATTAGATAGCCATTGAGCAATCACAGACTGAGGCTGTTGTACAGATGTGCAGTAGAACACTGTAGATGTGCGGTAGAACACTGTATATGTGCGGTAGAACACTGTAGATGTGCGGTAGAACACTGTAGATGTGCAGTAGAACACAGTAGATGTGCGGTAGAACACTGTAGATGTGCAGTAGGACACTGTAGATGTGCAGTAGAACACTGTAGATGTGCGGTAGAACACTGTAGATGTGCGGTAGAACACTGTAGATGTGCAGTAGAACACTGTAGATGTGCGGTAGAACACTGTAGATGTGCGGTAGAACACTGTAGATGTGCAGTAGAACACTGTAGATGTGCAGTAGAACACTGTAGATGTGCGGTAGAACACTGTAGATGTGCAGTAGAACACTGTAGATGTGCAGTAGAACACTGTAGATGTGCGGTAGAACACTGTAGATGTGCAGTAGAACACTGTAGATGTGCAGTAGAACACTGTAGATGTGCAGTAGAACACTGTAGATGTGCGGTAGAACACTGTAGATGTGCAGTAGAACACTGTAGATGTGCAGTAGAACACTGTAGATGTGCAGTAGAACACTGTAGATGTGCGGTAGAACACTGTAGATGTGCAGTAGAACACTGTAGATGTGCAGTAGAACTCTGTAGATGTGCAGTAGAACACTGTAGATGTGCAGTAGAACACAGTATATGTGCAGTAGAACACAGTATATGTGCAGTAGAACTCTGTAGATGTGCAGTAGAGGTGAGAGGTGCACGAAGGTCGCGTCTGCGATGTGAGGCTGGTGGTCGGGGTGTGAGTTCTGCTTCACTTTACAAAGGGCTCTACAACTTGGCCATAATTTTGATAAATATTAAGCCAAATTATGAATTAAAAAAAAATGTTTAATTTATTATACCTAAATAAAACTGATATGTTTTTAGAAACAAATAAAGTGAAGTTAAACGATATCAAATACTTTTCAAAGCTCATTCAGTTCATCCCTTCACCTGTGGGTCACTTAGTCTCCAGAATGTGCTTAAACCAGGGTCAGAGCTGGTGGTTACTCACAGTTGCCTAGTTGGACTTTTATAGACTCTATTTTTTGCGTGGAAGATGCTGTAGACAAGTTTTCTGTGCATAAGGAAGCTTTATATTGAGGCTCCTGAACACTCTGTGCTCCCAAAGAGAGGACGTCATGAGGCCTGTCTCTGCTGCTTCTCATGTGGTAGTCTCATGACTCACTACAACGACAGGAGAAATGTCAAAGTAGCTGAAAAGAGATAAGATTTTTTTTTTACCGTTATAGCAAATCAATGTATCAAGTTTTTAACTAAATGGAACATAACGAGCATGATGCATTACTTTTCCCACTTATATTGATGTACACTATATATTTTAACATTTTAAATAATCATGGAAAGGATGCACATGGTAGAGTGGTTAGCACTCCTGCCTCACAGCAAGAAGGTTGAGTTCAAAATCCAGCTGACTCAAACATCCTGTATGTCCTCCACGTGTTACTGTTCTCTCCGGGTACTCCAGCTTCCTCCCACCGCGCAGTGTAGTAAATGAATGTGAGAGTGAATGTCTGTCTGGGCCACAGAAACAAAGAGAAAGTGTCACCAGTCACCTCAAGTCTCGAGTTTTTTTTTTTTTTGTCATTTATTGTGTGCATTTATCTCTGGATATTTTGTTTTTCAGAGCTGTTCTGTATGGGCTTCAGTTTTTCCGCCTTTTTCTTCTTTGTGCTGATCTCGAGAACGACAGAACTGGACTATGACAGTAAGTTGGATCAGTTCAGAGATGGTTATCCGTTGAATGAATGAAAAATAATCCTCACAAAAGGAAAGAGAAAAAAACACAAGATGGCTTTGTTTTTTCTCAAATGAAGCTGGTCCTGTTCTTGTGATAAACTCTAAAAAGAGAAACAACATCTGTTTTCAGTTTTGAATTAAAATGTATTGTCTACTTTGCATGAAACAATAACAGGATGTGTGACTTTAAATAACGAGTCCATAAGACGTCTGTAAAACCTGATGCTGCGCTACATTTAAGTGGCTGTTCTGCTAAACGCCAAAACACAAACGCTGGCCTGTGATTGTTAAGATCTGCAATAAACTGTTTGAAAACACTGTAGTATTCAGCCAGACCAGTAGAGGCGCTATGAACCATGTTGCCATGTTAATCCTGGGGTTTTCTAGAGCAGTGCTAATCTATAACTTAATATTTACCAGAACATAGTTTCCAAAGCACAAAAACACAAAATCTTTTAGAACCAATCATTAAGACGGGTTTTATGCAACATCAGTTTTTTTGTAATTTGGTGTATGTCTATTCTTGGCAAGGGAAATTGTTACAGTATGATAAATATCACAGTTTGAAGGCTTCACAGTGTCGATGTCATAACCTTCTGTTAATTACCAGTGTTTCAGTAAATACAGATTGAGATGAGAAAGAAAGGGACTTTAACTGAGATGCTTCAGATAAAACAGCTGCAGCTTTCATTCCCAGACAGTTTATTCCACATCTAATGGTCCTGCCTCCTTTTAATTCAACTTACATCCTCAGAGAGCAGATACATTTATTTATCACACCTCCTTCTCTCTGCTTTCAGTCCGGTTGGCTCTGTCGGCGCTGATCGGTGTCGTGGGTGGAGTCGTCCTGGTGATGAGCTGGTGGAGGTTCGGTTCAGTCTTTGCCTGTATCGTTGTTGTGGGTCTGACGCTGGGTTTCCTCATCGCCTCCACTGTCCTCTTCACTCCGTTAGGTACGAGCCAAAAGAGTAGAGACTGAAAACTACTCAATGTGTTCACCTTAAAGAAACTGTTGGTGTGGTTTTCAGGGGATTTGAACCTGTTCAGACGATCAGACGCAGTTTTCTGGGTGACTTTCTGCTGCATCCTGGTCATCGTGCCTCTTTTATTCGTGCGATGGCCTCGAGAGGTAACGCACTCTATTACACCACAGTTTAAAGTGCTAGTGCTACTGCTCGTTTGATGTTGCGATTGTTGGGTTGGTTTGTATTGTATCTGTGTTTTAAATTGTAAATAGACAGGTTTTGGGTTACAATCAGCGGCTCTTACATCCGCCAAAAAGTGGTGGTCTTACTTTAGTCTGGAACAAACTGAACCAAGGTCTGGTTTGTTTGTGTAAAATGAGCCTCAGCAGAGGCACATTCACCACAGGTAAAGCTGTGCGCATGAGACATGACGACAAAGCATCAGGGAAAGTCCAATAGACCGCTTTTAAACACTGAAGTGTGAAACTAAAAGATGACAAACCAAGCAAATACTGCATAACAATCTTGGTGCAAACTTTCAGGTGTAAAAATGTCTTCAGTGTTGGCCTTGTGGTTAAGATCGGTTAGATCAGTCTAAAGTTTACCCTGCATCACAGGAAAAGCAGCCGGGATAGGCACCAAACCTCTAAAGGCTAAACAGTAGAAAAAGAATGCCTAGATAAAAGCCCTTTTGTTTTCTTCTCAGGGGAACATCTTGACGTGTGGAGTGGTCGGTGCTTACGCTGTGGTGCTGGCTGTGAACGCCTACATCTACACCAGCCTCTCCTACATCACCCTCAACATCCTCAAACGTCTTCTCATCAGTAACTTCCGCTCGGCTTTTACAGACGTGCCTTTTCAGGGAATCGGTGAGAGCACTGTTCACACTCACTTTGTCATTATCATGACACAAAAAACTGTTCCAGTCCAACTAAAACCTGTTCAAATCCAACTAAAACCTTTTTAAAACCAACTAAAACCTTTTCAAAACCAACTATAACCTGTTCAAAACCAACTAAAACATTTTCAAAACCAACTATAACCTGTTCAAAACCAGCTAAAACCTGTTCAAAACCAGCTAAAACCTGTTCAAAACCAACTAAAACCTGTTCAAATTAAACTAAAACCTGTTCAAAACCAACTAAAACCTGTTCAAAACCTTTTAAAAACCATCTTAAACCACCCTGTTGCTCTTCCACTGCACAGACTATTAAAGGGTCATCTTGTTACATAAAAGAGGACACAAATGACACTCAGGGGTTAAAAATGAACAGTCTATAACAGGGATTGAATATACAGCTTGAATGTCTAATGTCCCTCTGCGTTCCTCAGACTACGTCCTGATCACGGTGTGGGTGGTGCTGGGCATCTCCGGGATCGTCCTGCAGCTGTACCGGGAGCGCGAGCGGCCGTTCTTCCCTCCGAGCCCATACCTCATGTGGCTCCAGGAGCGAGAGCGACGCAAAACCAACGTCCTGGACCCCAGCCACCACTTCCCCTCGCTGCCCAGCCGCCTCCTGGCCCGGGCCCGGCAGCTGATGAGGAGGAGCGAGCCGGTCGGGGAGCACACGCCTCTGCTGCTGTAGGGGCTTCAGTGGGGGACTCAGGGGTCAAGGGTAGGACAAGGTCTGTCAAGTCTTCTCAAGGCATTCCTTCACATTTTCTAAAAAGACTGTGACTTTGCTCCGACTCAAGCCACTTTTCTAAAATTGTACAAAAAAAAAGTGTTTGTATGATTTTAACTCAAATGTCTCTAAAACATTTGCACTAAAACGATTAACACCAGGTATTTTGTCTCAGACGTTATTAAGAAAGAATAAATGGCTTAAAGATGGTGCAGTGCTTTATATAAAAGGGGGTCTGGTCTGTGAGATACTTACAGTTTGGAGAAGCAGACAGGAGCAATGACACGGGCTTATGTTATGTATGTGTGTGAATGCAGCCAGTGAAAATAGACATTTATGACAATTAACATTAACCTTTTATAACTATTATTAATGAGTGAGAGCAAGTGTAAAGTATTTATAACGGTGACTGGTTAAAGCTGCCCCACAACAACATAACCTGCCTGCTCATAGTTTAATGTCTTTTTCTCCTTTTCTGTTTTTTTATAAATAGATATATCCAGCTGGAATTGACACTTTCCCAATAGTTTGTTTTTCCACTCCTATTGATTCAGTGTTGACAAGCCTTATTTGAGACCCTCTTTTATAAAAAGCACGTGATTGGACAAAGCTTGTTGATGGAAAAACCTTGATAAAGTCCAGATGTGTTCAGACTTGACGTGGTGGTTGTTGAGGTTGAAATGGACTCTGGTGTGGTTCACTTGGATAAATGATTAACCTTTTATTGTTAATTATACAGTTTTCTCTGCGCCCGGACCAGTTTTGAGGTAATGAGGATTAAAGTTTGACATTTTAATTGGCAAAAAAAAAAAATTCAGATTAAAATATAAAAGAAAAATGCCACAAATGCATAAAATACACTTCTATGTAATATTAATAAGTAGATTGATAATGTCAATAACAAAATAGAACCTTATAATTTCGAGGAGACGAAATGTAAAAGCTGCCGGACAAACCTCAGAGCTCTGGTATGGTTTAATTAAAAATGTGAACCCTAAGGACCACAGACATCTAAACAAGCCCAAACAGGAAGAGCTTCATAAATTGGCGATAAAAATATAACGTAACTTTAGCTCTCTGGAGAGCTAATAAAAAAAACAAAAATTTACCAAAACAATATTATAATATCAATAAAACCTCTGGCAGGGTACAAGTCTTATTAGCATTTGTTAGACTAAATGGCGCCATCTAGTGTGTTTCTTGAGAAAGGCTTTAATTTTGTTTGGAGTTTGCAGTTTAAAAGATGAAGTATGTTTCTTCCCTAATCCATTCTTTTAACATAATGCTTTTTCCTTGTTTAAAAGAAAAAACACACTACTGTTTTTTTTTTGTTTTGTTTTTAAGTAAGCATTGCTCCTGCCTGCTTCTCCAAACTGAGTGTATCCTGACAATGATCTACTTTTGAGAATAAAATATCTCTGACTCTTTTACTTAATCCTGGACTTTCTCTTTTAAATGTCAAACAAGACTAAATGAAAAACAAATAATGTGTCTCTTAAACTTTCAAACTTAAAAATTAAAATTTAAAAATATGTTTGTCTAAACTTTTGAGGCTTGTTTCTCTTTCAAACTGCAGCTGTGTCTTTATTGTATTTTGCACTGGACTTTTATGTATCTGAGTTGTTAATGGTGCTCATAGAAGAATAATTACTGCTTGAATCTTTTTTAAATCCTGTCTTTGTGCCAGATATTGTTATCTTAGGGTTTGATATGCTATGATTTTAGACAAACGCACTGAGGACATGAGAGGCAATCTGTATTTATCTGTAATAATGTGTCCGGAAGAGATTACTTGTAATCTGTCAATGATTTTTTTGATATTTAATAAACAACTATTATTGTTGTGTGTAATTTTTTTTTGGACATAAAGCTTTATTTTCAATTTGTGTTGTATCTCTGGTCTGTTTTAGTTTGACCACCAGGGGTCAGCACTGTTCAAGTAAATTCTTTTGAGTTTTTAAGCCAATATTTCATCCCCAGAGGCACAGTTTCAATATTATAACATAAGTTAGAGAATAAATCGTAATATAGTTCTTTTTAATCAATGACCACATTTACGTTATTGTGTCTTATTGTTCATTCTGGGATGGTGGTAATCTCAATTTGTAATTACACTATTATATATGGACAGAAACTTGTCCAACTTGTAAACTTTGTCAAATATAGTATTTAATATATTGTTGAACAAAACTGAATAAATCAACATCAACGTAAGAGTAATTCCTTTTAATATTCCGGTTTGTGATTAGTATGATGTACACAGTTATCCGAGAATTAGCATAATCTAGAGCAAGAAAAAATGTGTATTGTTTATATTGTTCTACTTTACAAAAAATCAAATTGCAGCTTTAAAAGTATGTTTAGAATTTCTTAAATATTTTTTTTCTGTTAGTGAAAATTACTTATCAGCATAGTAAGTGAAGTTTTGATTAAATGTGTTACACAAGCCACTGGAGTTTATCTCAAATAACTGAAATGACTGTCATAGCTTCAGTATTTTTACAATTAATGTATGTCAAACAATTACACATTTTGCACAAGAATCATGCTGGCTAAATTTAAATAAATATGAAGCAGAAACTGTTATGTTAGAATTGTTAATGTCATTGTTAAAGCCTAAGTAGTAATTATAAAGAGTAGAAAATATGATCCAACATATGCAGATACTCCTGTGGACATATTTAAAAGGCATTTATGAACAATTTTATTTGGCACATATTCTAGTAGCTAAAGGTAGCTAACGAAGAGCTAAAAACTGCTTCTCACTCCAACAAAACTATTGAATACTTCTATATTAATGCCTTTATCATGTAGTAATTGACCATTTGTGCATCCTTTGGTGTAACACACTTCCTAATACCTGCTTTTCTACTTAAAGTTCCCCTTAATAAGATTATTTCTCGGAGTTTATTCAAGGCTTTTTCTAATCCCAAATGCTTTAAAAAGGACTTTGGGATTGTTTCTTAAATCTAAGCCAAACATTAAGAGACCCAACAAAACAACAAACCGAGAAGAGTTCTGATTTAAAAACACTTGTGCATTTATTAACAAACTACAAAAACTGTATCTAGAGACACACACAAAAAAAAACATTCAACTGTGACAAACACCAGGTTTTCTATAAAGTGCCTTACAAGAAGAAAAAAAAAACTAAAAAAAAAACTAAATTATAATTATCGCCTGTTTATATTTATATATCCACACTTTTACAAACAGCACATAAAAAACTAGACTTTATCCACCAAAAAACCCCAAATAAAATAAAACAAAATAGAAAAAATAAAAAGGTAGATATTACTGTAGTTACTATTGCAGCCACTAGAGGGCAGAGCAGGGTTCCTGTTCAGTAGTTTGACAAAAGTCATGAGTGCAATTTTTAATCTGAAAAACCATCGTACATTCTGCTCCTGTTTCCTGTTATAGGCACAAAAATGGTTACTCACGGCACTGTCTGGTACCACTGAGGCAAACCTTTCCAACCAGATTAACTGTTCAGAAATTGCCCGGACATACTTTATCTTCTTCACTGTGAAAGAATACTAGACCCGTTTTTTTTTCCAAAGTGAATGGGTCTAGCTGGTCATGGTGGCTGATATATAAACAACTGAATGTGTCATTTAATACCATTTATACCAGCGGGAAATACAGTCTCAATGGCTCTTTCTGCGGTTTCATGCACTTCTTCCACTTTGGTTTTCTGTTACAGATATTTTTATCGTTATGGTTGTGTTATTTAAGAGCACTTTCACACCTGAAATATGGACCAAAGATGTTAATTTTTTTGTGTTCAACTGAATCTTTGAATCATTTAGTTGTCATTTGCCTATTCCTTTTGTGACTAGAATAGCAAACATACTAGATAAAAAAAATATATATAAATAGATAAATGGATTAATGTGGAGCTAAAGCAGACTCATTATTTTCTGGCATCATTAGTAACTTTAAATGCACACTGAATTTGTAAAATGCACTTTGTAATAAGGAACGCCAAGCAATTATTGTTCACTCATTTAACATCAGTTCATAGATGTATAGCCAAATACATTTATACATTTATAGACCTTTCCACAAGTGACGTCACCAAAAACTGCACGAGCCTAAAACTGCTAAATGCTTGTAGACAACAAACTGACTTGGCATTTTCTATACAGTTGATAAAAAAAAGAAGTACAGTACAATAAACCGAAGGATACATTAGCATGTCTGATTTAGAATGATAGCTATAAGTATAACTTAAGCTAGTTAATAGCTACCCCAACACACCGGTACAGTTAGAGGTTCAGACATAGATTTTAGGATCTATATACTTCCTTATATAGTCTACCTACTCACTGACACAACATGCATCTAATAAACTTATTCTTGTTAAAAAATAATAAAAAAAAATAAAAAAATTTAGTTACTTTTATGATGATATCTGATCGTTCTCTCTCGAGGCTCTGACATTAAAAACGTTTGTTGGTGACAATTCCCATAACCACCTAGTTTTTGCACAATTTGCAGTGGCTACCACTAATTCTGCCATTGCGTTTGGCTTCAAGTGAAAGCACCATGATGCAGCTTATGTTAAGACTAAAAGGCTCTATACAGTCAGTAACAAATGAACCCGGTGAAACCTTTATGTATAAAAAATATTGAGTAGTGTTATTGAATATATCTAAGCTAGTTCATGTTAACCTCACTGGGGTTAGTTTAAAATTTGAGAGCTTTGACATCGGCTGAAAAATGCTGTACCAACAGAAAACGCTACTAGAGTTCATTTTTACCTGACGGAACCCTTCAGGTGTGAAAGCGTCTTGTGCTCGACGATGTAACAGCTGTACAGCTTCATATGTAAACAATGAGAGTAGTGTTAATATGAGCTCTGAAAAAACAAACTACACATAAACAACCCTTTTAGATTAAAAAACTAGCAACAACATTTAAATAACAAACAACAAAACAATGAATATTAATGAAGATCTGATTAAGGTTAGTGACAGTGTTAAAATAACAAGTGCTGGTTTTCTGAGGGAGCAGTGAGGAACCAGCTGGCTGGTTTTAGGACATCCCCTTTGACCCCATTTATTAAGTTTTCTGTTTTCTTTTAGAGTTCATTTCGAAATACGTCTCCTCGGTTTTGGTTTTAGTTTTTTTATCTAAGTTTGGGTCTGGTTTTATTGCTTTGGGATTGGATTTCTGAGGGTTTTCTGGTTGGGGTTTTGTCTTAGCTGGTACTTTTTGTGGTAGTTTTGATTGGGGGGTGGTTTTCGGGTTGGTTTTGGGAGTCATGTTGCCCGCAGGGACCCGCCCCGGGACCGTGGTGCTGCTCTGAGGATTAGCTTTCGCTTGAGTTGATGTTTGAGAGAAAGTCTGTTTTGTTTTAGCTTTAGACTGGATTTCGCTCGCATTGCTAGAAATCGTCAGTGGGACATTTGGGGACGCCGTTCGAGAGCTTGGGGTGGGAGTTCGACTTTGGGTGGCGGCCCGAGAAGCAGCCGTCCGGACCCTCCTCGTTGCCTCTAAACGGAGACGTGAGGCTGGAGATCCGGGGCGGCGCTGAGCTAAACGCGGCCGCTGGGTGACGCCGGTTGGAGGTTTAGCTTCTTTAGCCGTAGCGTTAGGCCGGGCCAGAGCTGTGGCAAGACGAGGTAAAGGAGCGGAGGTGGGGGACGTGCAGGGGCTGGACGGTTTGGGGCATTTGGAAGACGGCTCTGGGCAAACGGGGCTTCTGGGTTGGGACGTTACATTTCGCGGGGTCGCTCTGAGTTTGAGCCTCGAGGCAGGATTTGGGAGAACGGGGGATGGGGTCATGGCTCGGCGCTGGGCCTGGATGGGCCCGCTCTGTCCAAGCGGGCTGGGAGTCTGCTTCGAGGTGACTGGGGTCGAAGGAAGAGAAGACGAGGAAGGTTTGGAAATGGGTAGTGGGAGCTGTGTTGGTTTTTTGGGAGCCATTTGAAGGGTTTTTTTGGGCATGGAAGTAGCACCTTTTCGAGGAAGAGTCGGGGTACAGGCCGGAGAGTTTGCGTAGGACCGGCATGACTGAGGAGTCACTGAAAACGGGGCCTTACAGGACGCCACGGAGGAAGAAGAGGAGGAGGAGGAAGACGAGGACATGGAGGAGATGAGATCATTGACGGCGGCGAGGGGGTCCATCTCAGGAGGAGGCGGGGGTGGAGCCGCTGCCCCATGATGATGGTGGTTGTGGTGGTGTCCTCCCAAAGCAGGCGGACCCTTCTGGAAGGCGAGGATCTTCTGCTCTAGCGTGGTGAACTGCAGGACACGCAGAGGGTCGTACTTGGACAGGAAGCCGCGCAGAGTGTCCCACCCGCCGCCGACCCGCACCATCACGTGTTTCCCATGAAGCATCTGGAGAGAAATGACATTTAGATCATGACACAGTGGGAAATGTTGTGCACATCTAATATATACTAATGTTGCTCCTTTTAATGTGATCTATTGATCACATATATATATATTATTTTAATTCATTCATTTAACCTTTATTTATACAGGATAGTCCCACTGAGATTACAAGTCTTTTTTGCAGTGGAGTCCTGGCCCCATGGAGGGGATACTTTTGTACATGTTTTAGGTGGCAGGGGAAACAGGAGTACCTGGAAGAAACTTATGCAGTAATAGGGAGAACATGCAAACTCCACACAGATCCCTGCCCTGGATGGGAAGAAGTGAGGCAGAAGTGCTAACCACTCAAAAAGTTTTTTGTGTTATCATTCATATTTTCTGAAAAATGGCCTCTCAAAAAATACAAAAAAATAAATCACAAATTCTGCCCAAAACGTATGAGCACAACATACATACACATTTGACTGGATTGTCCCTGTCAAATTAATTAATAAAAAAAAGATTATAGGAGTTTCTGCTGAAGCTTTAAATAAAAACGTATTAAATCACATTTCAATCTTAACACCAGTGAGGCACAAGGTGAATTTAAATTTGGCAAAATATATGTTGAGAAAATATATACTAAAAAAAACAATAAGACTCAGTTTTGTCATAAATACAACTAATTTCTTATGTCTTGAAATATGTCATTCCTGACTTCAACATGAGAGAGCAGCCTGACAACACAACAACACCAGTGGTGACGTCTTCTTGTACAAACGTCCTAAAATAGCAGCAGTACTTCTATAAATGTATGTCCTGAGGCTCGTCATGATGTAACTGCCTAATACTTACTCACTGACGGCTTCACTAAACCCAACAAACGAGATTATACCGACTCTGGGCCGCTGCCAGCTTCTACCCTGAGTAAAGAGTCCAAAAGAGAGACACTCACTCGAATAAAGATGGTCTTGTCTCCGAGTCTGTAGCGGCCCTCGGACAGATACTCAATGGACACCCTGTTGGAGCAGTTACAGGGAGGCTCGTCCATCCCAGCCTCCTGAGGAAACATTAGGACAGAAACCAAGGTGAATACAAACACTTAAAGAGCATGAAAACGTCCCAAACTAATTGTCAGTAAGTAGGTGTATTAAAAATGTCATTTTTTTTAGTAACAGAAGGTCTAAAAGAGGATGCAGCTATAAGCTGTAATATTTGTGCTCTTTGGCAGTAAAAAGTTTAACGGATTTTGAAAATATAAAAGAAATACAAGGAATTACTTCCACTCGACAAAGTAGGAAATAAATCAATATTAAAAGACTGAACCAGAATTGAACTGGCCTAAAAAGTTCAAAATGTAGAAATAAACCAGGACTTTTTTATTTTGAGGCACCACAGTTTGATTTACGGCTTAATCTCAATGACAATTTGTTGATGTTGAAAGAATAGTGCTTGTTAGTTTTGATCAGACTAGAATAAGAAAGTGCTGAATATTAAAAGGAGACAGTCCTGTATTTAGTATTTAGTATGAGATGCTCAATGATAGGTAACTTGTTCCATACGGTAGATAACTGAAAGAAAGTTTGGTAATAGTTCAGGCTTTCGGACCAACTACTGGAACTGAGAGGCAATAAAACGCACAAAGAAGAGCGAACGGACAAAGGAAACGAGAAAAATTTATAGACTGGATTTTAAAATTAATAAATTACATTGTTTTCTATGGCTCCATTTTTATCTCCACTATCATTATATCTTCAAATGCATTGTTAAAGACTGTTGAAACACTATAGGCTCTAGTCTGATTATTGTATTTCTCCAGTTCAACTGTAAAATGAGCCTCTGCAGAGACCACCGAAAGTCTGATGGTCGATGAAATCCTGTTTTCATTGGACTAATTTACAGCGGCACATGGTTTAGTCTCTGGCGTTGCTCCTGTCTGCTTCTACAAACTAATGACTGTCTCTTTAACCAAGGCTGTGACTCCGGAATAGACTGTCAGTGCGGGATGACAACTTGTAAATAAAAATAAAATAAAATCAACGCATCACAGATAACCCAGATGGTCCACAGTGACGCTCCAATAATGATAAAAGCTGCTTAGCTAAACAAACAAACTCACTGAGGAACACATCTATTCCTCAGTGAACGCTTTTAAAATCAAAAATGTCTCTGCTTTGATGAGTGTGTGGGTATTTTTATCATCTCCTGTGAGAATAAACCTCTGACTCACAGCAGCATGTCCTGGGAATACGGCTAAATTTAAATTTAGGCATTTATTCATACAGCTTGTTGTAAATTCGATGGGATCTGTGCGTTGCCTCGAGGTCACGTGTCACTGCAAGTCTCACAGCGGAGCAGACATAACCGTCACATGGTCAGCTGCGATGTGTCATGGACCCCGAGGGGCGGCAGTGGAGCGCACGAGCCGCAGACGCCGCCGCCATCTTAGCTCTGGCTCATCTGGGTCGCACATGTACCGCCCAACTTGAACGTGAGGTGAGTGCGAGCAGTTTGGCTTTGTAAAGAGCTCACCTCGGGCTGGTAGAGGCCGCCGTGTTGGCAGCACACACTGAAGGTTTTGACAGCAGGAGGGGGCTCTTCGGCCAAAAGCAGGGTCTTCTCTTCCAGCTCGATCTCCTTCTCCAGCTTTACCAGGACAGGAGGCTCCACGCCGTATCTAACAGAACGAGTGGTTTGAAGTAATGACAGATAATAAATTGTGTTTCCTAAAGCACTCGACATTAACACATCTCCATTTCTAACACTGGGGTTCATCGAGCGACGGTACGTTTACTTAGTCGGACTATGACCACAGCTCCAATAATATGTCTAACTGGACTTTAATTTTGTCCAAGTGTACATGAACAAAACAAAATCAAAACTATTGAGTCCAGAGTGCTCTTTTCAGACGAAAGCTTCATTCATAATGTCTTTGCATGCATCTTTAAACTTCTGTTAGAACCAACCTGGCAATAGTAATTGACTTTTTTTTTTTTGTGCACCAAAGCAGATCTTCATGTACTCACTTTGAGACAATGCGGCCGATCTCGAGCAGACACAGACAAACTTGACGAGGTTCTTTGTGCAGCACTAGAAATATACACAGAGAGGGTTTAGAAACAAAACACTGTAAAACAATGCCAAGCCATTTTGATGGTCATTTGTAAGTTTGCACCTCCAGCCACTATTTAGTGCTTTATGGTTCATTGGGTGGATTTTTTCCATATTTAAAAAGGTCCCCAAAAGCAGTCTCAGTTGCTGGAAAGTGGAGGCAAACCGTTTTTAACAGTTCAGTGACTGAAATGTTAAATGAATGGCAATAGATGCACCAATAAATGGACATTTAACAAACGTTTGGATCATTTGGAATCAAGCAACATCCTTTGTAGCCTAGTGGCTTGTGGTATAGGACTACTCGCTTCTGCACTAGTTCTCCTCGTGACGCTTATGAAAACATGACCTTATGAGCAGAGAAAGTTAAGTACTCCCGGAAAGGACGTGAGCTGATTCATGCAGAAGAGGACAGACATTTGGGAGACTACACTTTTGAAAACAAAACCAGCTCTTTCTTTATAAATCCTCTCTTATGTTTTTTGGAAGAAGGCAATGATGAGGCTTTAATGCAGTGATCTGTGCAGAGTGTACTCAGACCGATTACTCCCACAGACAGATCCTATTAAACCATTAAGAAGAACAGCTTAAACAACTGACTCACCTCGTGTTTTAGGAGATTACAACTGAGATAAAGTCTTTTTCACTTTGTTAAATGCCTAAGATGAAGCCAGACAATTTTGAAACAGCATGCATAATCAGTAAATTAAATTAACCGAGTATTATATCGAAACTGGTCAAGACCAACAAAGAGCAATGGCAGAAATACACCAATGGGAACGTAATATAGAGACTGTGAGTGAGCTCTCACCAAGTCCCTCCGACTCGAACAGGTAGGTCTCCTCAACTCCAATCTGCCGACACCAGGCTAGAAAGTTTGCGGTGTTGTCTCGAGCGAAGAAAGAACCTGGAGAGGCTCCTCGTTTAAATGCAACCCTCCTGGGAAACAACTGTGAAGAGAGCACAACGAAGAGTATATGTTAGAACACATTTAAAGTTAGTAATAATTACCTCAACAACAGTTTATTAAAATTAATTGTGGACAGGCTGGACATTCTGGAAAAGAAAATTACTATTACAATGCTCTAATACACATGTTCAGCTAATGCACTTTCTGTTCTGGGTTTAATCAGCCATATTCTTACAGGAACATAATTTCTACAAGATGAATAGTAGTAAATAGTGACAAAATTATTTTCATTACAAACTACACAGCTCGGGTTGTTGGCACGCCATTTCATCTTTTCCAGAATATTGACACATGTCCTGAACAAAGTTATCCTTCCTCCTCCATCGAAAAAAAGATGCAATCTAATGAGTATTTCCCAATAATTTATGTAATATTTTTTTTTTTTTTTTTTTTTTTAAATGGTTGTTTTGTTGTTTATCCTTAGCAGATAGTCCAAGAGGCTAAGAAGCTATAGCCTTTGTACTTGATCTGTTATAGCCATGTGTTACTTTTCCTAATATGGATTTGTGTTGTATTTAAAGTAAACAATAGCAATATGCATTTAACCTTGAAAGAAAGTTTAGTGGCTCCCATTAGGCAGATCTCAGTTTAACAGTCTTTGACAAGGAAGCACAGTTCCTAAAACAATCTGTGTTCAACTCTGTGGCCTCTTTGTCCCTTGCTCTGTCTAGCATCACATAGTTCTAGGGCTAAATGCTCACATTTAGCATAGTTTTCTTTGTAAAGGTATTAAATTTATACCTTACTTTATTAAATTATTGAGTTAGATATATATATGTTTTTGGCAGCCCAAGTAAAATCTACGGTGGGTTCCGTCCCAGTGTTGGAGACCGTATTCAACACCACATTCAGGCTTGGTTTGTCCACCATGTCCTGTGCAGACGGGGCTCATTACAGATGAGAGCTGCCCTTTAGAGAAGAACCAGGAGCTATTTTCATCAGCTTGGTCTGACTCACCTTGTCGAGTACGGAGGGACAGCTCTGGGCAATCTTTATCTGCAGCGCTCCGATCAGCTCGCACAGTTTCACACCGTTGTCCAGCTCCTCCATAAAAAACTCTGCTCTCACGTGTGCCCCTGAGGACATTTAAAAGAGAATGGTAAAATCATTAACTAAAGGCGACATGATCACAGGCGTGACTTCACTTTTGGCTTTGTAATCATTATTTAATAAAGCACGCCAAAAGAAATTCTTTATTACTTGACAGGATTAATCTATGATTTATGGAGGCTAAACTTGGGATCTTAAAAAACAGCTTGAATCGATTTATACAAGGGAGAATTCGAACCAAGAGGAGACTTTAGCGACTTAAAGTGAGTCAAGACAAAGGCCAGTGTGTGATGAACAGTAAGAGAATTTAGAAAAAAAAAAGTTGTAAATGGTGAATAAACAGTCCAAGTCCAGAGTCAGATCAGTGACAAACCTATCTAGTTCTAGTTGAAGGACAAAAAGTGAGGGGTTATCTGTAATTTATTTAAAAAAATAAGCAGGGTGCCGTTGCGCTGAACTAAACTCAGAGCATAAATTTTAAGGTTAGCTCTAAACAGTGGTGTAATTTATTAGCGGCGCTTATGTTTAGTAGTAATGGAAAATTTGTGGGAAAGAAAACTTGTGAAAGGTCACATGACTCCCAATAGCTTCAGTTCAATGTCACTCAGCACAACATAAGAACTGTAAGACTCATCCATTCTTATAACGGACACAAAACCAGGCCGTGAAGTAAGATTTACTCTCACCATGACTACGTCTCTTTAAGTGTTCATCTGAAACTATTCGCTTGTTTATGTGTAATTGATGTTTTTGATCTTATTTTCCTAGTCAACTACAGCTTATTTTATGTTATACGGAACACTGACTTTGTTGTTGTTAATGTGTCCTTTAAATTACAATTGGGATTCTGGAAGCATGTTTTAAGGCCAAAGATATACTTGCTGCTTGAGATCGCAGTGTATATTCCTGCGTAGGTTTGACGCAAAAATGATGTGATGCATGGACATCACAGCACTAGAATCAATGTGTGGGAGGGAGTCATGTGACCAAATATGAAAATATCAGAGCACATAAACAAAAGTTTCAAGGACATGTAAAAGAGCAGGTCCACAGTTCTACGCATCAGCAAAATGTGGCATTGACTTTACAAATTGTTGGTCACAAAATGTATTTCCAAGACGATTATTAATCCGTGTTGTGCTTTCTCAAGCAGCAGCAGAGTAACAGTGTACATGGGAAAATATGTGACGCAGATGTAGGCCTAAAAAGGGAAAATGGCAGCAGATTGTTGAAAAAGTTACAATAAGCGAAAAACTGACGGTACTGCAGCACTAGAAATGGAAAAAAATGGACAACACAATACAAATAAAACTAAATATGTACATACTCTAGGTTGTATGTAAAAAAAAAAAAAAAATTTAGAACAGAAAAAGGTAAAAAAAAAAAAAGTAGATCACAGATTGAATACAGTCTGGATTAAATGCAATGACATTAACACAATAAACATATGACTTTTATTATTTTGGTACCATATGTTCCCATCTCCACATTTTAAACTTGTAGAAGAGATGTTTTTGTAAAGTTTAAAGTACTACTCTTACATTATGATACAAAGACACATCCTCTCCCATGACCTTTCATTGTAAATCACAGGCTTTGACTCAAAGACAACACAGGATCTCATTCACGTTCAACAAAGGCAATTTCACTAAGTGACAAAGATTGCTACACAAAAGCATATTTTTCAGACAAAAGTTCAGACCCGGCGGCAGGAACTCTATCCGCTGCACACCATCTCTTTTTCTGCAGCATCCAGCAAAGAGTTATATCAACAAAGAGTAAGAGAATAACTGTTAAAAAAAGTCTGTAAATATTGGTCACTCTGGTCACGGTGTCGATAAATCTTGTTGAAAACCTAACATTCCTGAAGAGAAAAGCCAAAGTGAAGCCCCTGTCTCAGAAAAAGCAGCAGTTTCACAGTCGACAATGGAGTCAGTTTCAGTTTCCTCAGTGCTCCATTGTGTCCAGACACACAATGGACAGAGGTATAATGGCAGAGAGACGATGAAATGAGGGATTTAGTTCGACTAGCTGTGGTTCACTGTTAGACCTGTGTTGATTGTGATGTGCCGTGTTCCTGAAAAAAAACCGTGCAGTGTGTGACAGAGATGAAGGTGTTGATTAACACAGCCAAGTACACGGGTTGGTAGTTACGGAAACATATGGGGGAAAAAAAGTTGTGAAAGGTGACTTCCCTGTGACCCAATATCTTGCATTTAAAAGCTGAAGATTCAATGTATCCAGCTTTGTATTGTTTTTGAAAAAAAGTTCAGGTTAGGTTTACAGATGCCACAAGACCAAGACCAGAGAGACTTTTAGGGATCAAGAGTAAGTTAAGACAAAAAACAATGTATCATCCAGGTCCAGACTCATGGAGGTCAGTGTTCGGTGAAGGAGACAGAGTTAGTCCGGTCTTAGACTAGGTCCAGACTCGTGGAGGTCAGTGTTTGCTGAAGGAGACAGTGAGATTTTTGATTCAATATAAAATTACTTTATCCAGTCACAATAAAGATGTTGACAAATATACTGTATAGAATTGATTCGAGTAGACCAAGAAAGAGCTTAAAAATACAAAAATCAAAAAAATATTTCTTAAGTCTAAGGCAGGACTTCTTCATAATCCTATTGCCCTTCCAGTAATAAAATGGGTATTTCTATTACAAGTTGGACCCTAAAGTTTGAGCCCAGATACTGGACATTTCGACACCTCCTGTGAGTCAGCGTATAATAACCACTACCTGATGAGTCCTTACCCAGCATCCCAGTGAGCCAAATGGCCAGGTCCTCCTGCATGGGGAACAGGGTGGCCTCATGTCGAACGGCGAGCCACTGGTCGTACTGAAAAACGTCTGCCAGACCAGGACCATGTCTCTGGGCCAGAGGACTGCGAGGGCTCTTGGGACTCATCAACGGAGCAACAAACTTCTCACCAAAACACACCTGAGAAAAGAGAGAGGGTGGGGGCTTATTATATGGCAAAAAATCCCAAAGTAGCAAGTCCACCACTACTTAGTAAAATAAGTAAAAAAATACTACTACTTAGTAAAATAAGTAAAAAATAAATAAATGTATCTGTAGCTATTTAAATTGACTTTGTCCATGGCTTTAGAGCAAATTTAAACTAATCAGGATTAAGTTGGAATATCAGCAAAGGCTACAAAGACTTTCATTTCATTGTTGTCTGCAGTATTTGGATTAAAATATAATTTGCCAATAAAACACTAATTTGATACAATATTCATAATGTGCAACACTATTATACACCATAGAATGATCTACTTTTAATGTCTTTTTTTCAAATGCCATATGGACTTGTCTATCTCTTTTGGATAAAAAGGCCAAACAAGTTTATTATATTCAAAAGTATCATGAGAATGTTTTTCCTTTTGAGTTGTTTACAGACAGTACAAAAGTTTCCCAGTAAAAGCGTAGCAGATGTGCGCTGTGTTTTTGCTCCAGACGTTACATAAGTCATCTCTGGACGACCCTCACTGCCTTGTCCTTGATTGTGAACATCTGTTTTGCCCACAGCTTGTAATCTGCCGGTCTGCCCACTGACACCGAGCAACAGCAGGACATTGAATCGATCACTGAAGGAGTTATTGTCCTCGGAAGAGGCTGGGTCTTGTTCTGGGCTTTAAATTACTGGAGAGAGTGGAGCGAGAGAGCGCCAACAGAGAGGCTCTTGTGGTCAAATGTTCTGCTGATGCTGTGTTCTGACAAAATAAAACTGGATTTAAACAGAATGAATGGCGTTTTTATTTTACTATGGAATAAAAACATTCATTTATTCATTAATTTTCTACCGCTTTGTCTCATCAGGGGTTGCGGGTGAATGGAGCCTATCCCAGCAGCTTTGGGCCTGAGGCGGGGTACACCCTGGACAGAGACCAGTTAGTCGCAGAGCTAACATATAGAGACAGACAATCATTCTCTCTCACATTCATTCACTAGGGACACTTTAGAGTTGCCGATTAACCTGTACGCATGTGTTTGGACGGTGGGAGGAAGCCGGAGTACCCGGAGAGAACCCACAGTAACACGCGGGGGACATGTGAGCTCCTCACAGAAAGACCGGAGACGGCCGAGAATATTTGAGTCAGCCGGGTTTTGAACTCACAACCTTCTTGCTGTGAGGCAGGAGTGCTAACCACTCTGCCACGTGCACAAATAAAACATTGTCTCAGAATAAACATTGTCTCAGAATAACCTTGGTCCTTTATAGTCATAATGACAGTACATTCTAATAAAGCCAAGACTACATTAATTGTTTCTAAATAAACTACATTTTTATGTGCTTTTATTTCAGATAATCAATTAATAACATGCAACAGCTTCACATTTATTACCAATAACCAGCAATTTACATTTTAATCAAGGCTAAAGGCTAATAAAAAATTATTTATAGGGTTATTAATTATAGCTTTAGGTAAAATACAAGATAAGTAATTTTATGCCTACACCTCTTACATGTAATTCATTTTATGCGTGGCTATGTGCAATGATCCAATAAAGGAAAATTTGAAATATTGTAAATATACAGTATGTTGTGGAAGTTTCTTGCCAGGTGATTTGAGATGACCTGATTCAGTTTTGATTGTATAATGTTTTCAGCATTGAAATTTCTTCCCTGTTTCCACTACAACACGCTGTTAAGACTTTGTTTAAGCATGCTTTACCTGTTAAAGTGCAGTTAACTAAATATAACGCAGTAGGAATTATATGTTGAAAAAGGAACTAAAGTGTCATCTCATATGGGGCTGTTATGCCTCAATATATCTGTAATCCAAACTGCAAAATCTGAATGGAAAGTTTTGTTAATCTGGCAATACTAAATATGTGTTCTCATTATAATACCATTATCATATTTTAATTAGAGTTGTAATGAGTAAGACACCATCTAGGCTTAATGAAGGACTTTAACAAAGTAAAAAGTGACTTTTGCTTTAAACACATGCCTCAAACAGATTCTGCAATTTCAAAGCTGGGTGGATACTACTTATGTCAGCAAAACTTTGTATGATCTGAGGAACTCCGACTGCTCCAAATGTGTTATTTTGCTATATGCAGATGAAATAAGTACAACCTCAGGCTTTTAGCAATACATCCTCAGCCAAGTGCCATCCAGATGTGATTTAATCTGAACACACTAAATCCAGTGCTGGGGAGTTCTAGCACTTTGTTTAAAAGTGTTGTGAACCAGCAGCTTTCTGGTGTTTCTCAAATTCCAGGGGCTAAAAGGGCAGCTCAGGCTCTTCACTTTTCTCACCCCCGTCTCTGTGCCCTCTGAACCCTAAAACTGAGGGGAGGGGCTGTCGAACAAACAGAGCTGGAGAAAGTTACACACGCCTGGTTCAGTACATTATGTAAGAGGGCTGCCCTATGGGAGCGAGCAGGTTCGACGTATGTGTGAGGATAACAGAAAAAATAAAGCAGCACAGTGTTATGGTTATGTAAAATATGTTGTGCTAAAAACAAAGAAACAGCGAGATAATCCTGTGACTAATGCATCACCTGACTGCACTGGACACAGGTGTAAAGCTGATTTATTTTGTAATCTAAAGCCTGTGTACATATAGAGGGCTTAGATTGTTTTTTCTGCATGAAAAGTCCTCATTAAAAACAGGAACGTGGTAATGTAATCATAGTTTGCTGATGTACAATATGCTGATGAACACATAAGACTAATGAAGGCGGAAGTGGCACCAAAGGTTACATTGCCATAAAATACAAGTCCATATTGCTTTTGCCAATAATTATACATAAAAAGAGAGTAAACCTGGTGTATGGTGATGCGAGAGGCTGCTGACGTATATACTGACCGTTTATGCTTTCCTCATTTCGCACAGCTCTATCACAGTTCATAAAGCTGTGCCACTTTTCTACATTTTGGTTTGATTTTAGGGGCTCACAATAAGTTCTGCTTGTTTTTGATGCATTATAAACAGTAATTGTAATGTTTTAAATTCTAAAAAACTCATCCTATGTTTCCAGTATTTAAAAGCCATAGAAGTCTGAGCAACCCCTTCCCCAAACGCTAAATTAATGAAAAGCTTAACAGTAATAGCAAACATCAAGTCGGCCTTTATTTTAGTCATATTAAACACTATTTCTCTAGGTTATGTACACATTAATATATATTGTACAGTACACTTTTTGGGGATGCTTCATACTGTTTTTGACAAAAGGAAACTGACCTAATCCATTGAGGGATAAAATGGGGGCTATAGGGGCTTTAGATGTCATTTTAATCTTTGAAAACCTCAGCAATGATTTTATTCTCCAGTTTCAGTTGGGGTTATAATAAACCACAAAACAATCTGAGCATGTCTTTTTCACAACTCGTACATAAATTATAAATCATAACCCAGCAGCTGATCATGAGAAGAGCATTTACAAACAAAACAAAGTCATGAGAGAACATTGGGATTCCCCAAGACAACAACAACGCAGTAGTGTTTCTTTACCACACTCTGACAAGTCTAAAACACAGACTTAAATTTGTTTGCAGGATTATGACACTGACTTATACACTGACATATTAAGAGTTGTTAGTCTTATTGATTTGCTCCTGTCTCTTCAGCCCTAGTCCTTATCATGTCTGCACTAAGTTTCAAGGCTGTTTAAACACACAAATCAAATAAAAAAGCAGCTTTAAACACATCCATCAAAGTCTAAAGTCCACAGAGAACTGTATCCAACAGTGGCTGTGTTGCTGTTGTTAATAGCCGCCCTCATATGCTTCTTATCGTTGATACATGAGTGCGTGCGTTTTCAGGTTGAGTGAACAGTGAACAGTGAACAGTGCGGTGTGAGTGTTTATCGGATGTGACTGTGCTCTACATGAGCAGTGAAGCTGTGAGAGCAGAGCTGTGGAAGGCAGAGCTGCAGCGGTAAAAGAGTCTGCAGCATCACAGGCCAAACACAAATCAATACTGACTCAGGGGTAACATTACTGTCGATGAACAGTATACTATTACATGACATTCACATTGATGATTGTGCTGCTGTGGAAAATACATTAGTCTGGTGCCTTCAAAGAAATGACTACTGGAGGTTAGGGTATGCACGTATAAACGCTTCTTAATTGCAGGACTCGTCCTGTAAATGTGTTACTATGCTTATGGACTAGCTACCTGTCCAGAGACTACAAGTAATAACTTTATTTTTTATGAGGCCTTACTTTGCATTGGTCCCGGTTAAATGACAAGTCACATTAAAAAAAAATAAAAATAAAAGTTTATATTTTTATTTTTTGAGTAGTTTCCATTGTAGTGTTTTAGGATTTAAAGCTATAGTTTGTTAAAGATTAAAGACGTTCAGAATCAGTGCCACTAACAGATTTAGTTTATATTTAATTAGTGATAATGAAAGTAAAAAAATCTGTTTAAAAGCTAAGCAGTTGCATTGCTCCATTTAAAAGAAAGTCAAGTGTACTAAAACAGCAGAATTTTGTATTCATTCTTTTCCATAACAGGTCACATATGCTGGAGCCTATACCAGCAGCTTTGGGCATTTGTTCACCCTGGACAATGGCCAGTTAATTTCAAGAATCTGTGGTTACTCACAGATGAAACATCCAATCACTGACCCGCTCTTCACTTAAAGTAACTGGAGCTACAGTTTTGTTTCTTTTTCTCCAGTTTGCCTGCTGATACAATCCTCCTGTTTAAAAGTACAACTCAATAACTCAAGAGACACTTGACAGCAATATATATGTTGCTGAATTCATCTTATTCAATACAACGGAGCAGAGCTCAACTTTTTCCACAGTTTTCCAGATGTCCTTTAATACAAATGTTCTGATGTTAACCAGATTCTCAGCTGTATAAAAAAAATACAGTGAATTATTATTCAAGGAGTGGGAAGCTTTTGACATTATTTTCATTCAACACTTTTGTTTTGAACTGAAAACACTTGTAAGGGAGTGACCCTGAAGTTGCAATCCTCTCCAGTAAAGCCCCAATTAAATGACTTCTCTCAAAACAGGTTCATGTGGTGCATCCAAAAGCCGCAGCATCCAAACCACAGGTCCTCAACAACTGCAGTCTCTTCACAGCTTTATTTCAACACTTCGGCTTTAGTCGCCGACAGCTCTGTTGCCACATGTTCCCCGTCTACGCCGCACTGGGAATCACATATTTTAAATTTCTGCAGCCCTTTTCCAAATCAGATGAACAGAGAAAAGCCCCTAAACTTTTGTCAGTGACAGACTTTGTAACACGAGACATTTGTTGTGTTTGGATTTTTGGATGGAGGAGACTTCGTTGCTGGGAGGAGTAAGGAGTAGGGGGGGGGGGGGCAATACATTCCTCCCACTCCACTTAAAAAATGTGGGGAGAAAGTCCTGAGGGTCTGAACGAAAGGAACGCCAGACACGCACAACAACAACAAGACGGCAAGCTGCAACACAGGTGGACTCGCCGCAGTTGTTGAGCAGCAGGCACTTGTCTCCACAAAATTATTTATACATATATGTGCTAACTCTGGCACTCGCTGGGAACTATGAGCATGGTTTGGAATAGACAGGACTTAGATGGGCAATGAAGGGATCCAACAAGGATCCAACGTCTATGTGTCAAAAAACACTCCCTAGTCTCTTTAGAGTAGAACTGCCCAATATATCGCAAAGTTGTATCGCAAAAACTTTATGGTCTGTCAATAATATCGTCTGAACAAAGTCTTGTGAAACTGTGATGCATCCAAAAAAAAAAAAAGGTCCATGTTTAAACATGGTTCATTTAAACATTTAGTCCTAGTATAGTCCTAGTTCAGTCTTTAATATAGATTTAGTCCCTGCTTTAACAAGTCTTGAGCATTGTATTTCTAAATCCATTTTTATTATGTCAAAAAGTGTTCAAACATCAGAGATCACATTAGTCTGATAATGCTGAACTCAGAACTACCAGTTCTAAAAAATATCCTAATAAAAACTATAATGTCTTTTAAAATACAACTTGAAATAATTGTCACGGTACAAGATAACATCAACTAGATTTAAAATTAGAATTTTTTGTCATTGTCCAGCCTTAGTTTAAAGGTGCATGTGTGAAACAATCTTACCTGGATGCCGGCCTGGACAGCCATGACTGGACTCAAACGGGGTTCAGTTCTTCATTCTATGGCAAGAAAGAGAGAGAATACTATTAAATAAGACACAGATGATAAGCACATGCTCTTCAGTAAGCTCAGTTTAGATTCTTCTGTTGTGTATTTAAAGCAATAAGGAGTAGTAGACTCAATTAAATTAGTTTCTGAAATAGCTTCACAAAACAGAGAAAGCTGATACAATAGGACACATAATCAGTGACCGGTTTGAACAGATGTGACTTACTTACCTGACAAAACCAAAACCTCACTACATCCTTTATTCGTCTAGATGCATGTAGCCATTAATATAATTGCTACTGTGGTTTATTGTGGCATGACTTGACTCCATAAATCACCTGGCCTCCCACAGAAGAGCTTTTTACTCTCCTGGGAGAAGCCGTAGAGCCCTGGGCATGACCTGTGAGTCTAACCAGGTCCACCCCGTCTTCATTCACTGATTCCTTTAAGTTCATTCAGTCTTTTAAGCTGATGCCAAACACGTGGGCCTCACTGATGGTAAACAGTTACAGCACAGGGAAATCCACCTCCACCACTGTCTTCACAAATTTACAATGTTAGTGTAGACAGAAAATGACTATAAGTAACTTATTAATGGACACAGTCACAAGTCTAGAACAAGGCTGCCCAATATATTGCAAATCTATTATTTTAATAGTAACAAAAAGGTTTTGCATTTTAACATTTATTCCGATAATGTGCAGCCCTCTGTAATAGCGTTTTTATGTCAGCGCTCCTACACTATATAATTTTTAAAATACCTCAGACACTGTCAGAGTTTCTTTTTAGCCATAGACCGGCTTTTGACTGATTTGAGCTTAATTGGCCTGTTCAAATAAAAACTCACTGGCACAAATTTCGCCAATAAAATATTACCATGATCGATCTAATTTATCTAATGCCGTCGTCTCTAAACAAATCTTTCACAACATGGAACATTTTTAGCCTTTTACCAAACAGATGTCATAGTCCTGAGTTCGCCGTGGCTCGCTTGTCTTTTCCTACCCTGCCTGGTCAAACTATGCAACCTATTTCAGACGCATACTCGTGGATTTTACCTTTTTCAACAAGACCACATCATTATTAAAGCACATTTCAAGGAAAAGTCAATTAAATGAAGAAAAGTAATTGGGTAAGGATGTCAAAAACTTGATGCTTTTGGTTTTTGTTACTTGCGCCATTAACATGAAAACCCAGCAGATCCCAATCAAAGTCTTTTATTTGTCTTTTCTACACAAATAATTTGTCAAATCTGGATTCAAGTATGATTTCCAGGGGGCAGTACCAATGGACACAAGATAAACTGCCTTTGGACATTTAACCAAAGAGCTCGCCTCATTTTATATTTAAAAAAAAAAAAGACCAATTTTTTTTTTTTTTGGTTGAATAGCAGATGAATACAATGGAGTCTCAAAATGATCCCATTACAGACAGTTAACAGGCACCATCAGCCAATGTGGAAGTTGGAGCAGGCCTCGAGGCTAAAGTTGCCGGGATGTTTTTCCTGGCCTCAGTCAGTTGTAGATGGGACTTTCTCACGAGGAAGTGCAGGGTCATACTGAGCACTCCTCTTTTGGCCTTTCCCACACAGGACGTGAAGGATTAGCTCCAACTCTTCACTGTTCCCAAATGGGAGGCTGTTTGACTAAAAGTGTGGGGGTTGCCATTGCAGGCAAATCCTAATAACACTGATAATTTACCAAACACAGCTGAGGCAATAGTCCCCCGCTGTCACCACCACCAGCCCCCTGCCCCCCGTCCTCAAGCACACAATCACCTCACTGCACCTGATGTCCTGGGACAACAAGGGCCAAAAACCAATACATGTTAATCAAGGAAACTCCTTTCAAAAGACACGCAAAATTTAGCCTTTAAGTAACGTCACGCCTCGGAGCTGCACAATATGACAAAAAGATTCCAAAATATCCCTCCGATACATGATCATCATACAGTTATTGTGATATTTACAATATTGACACTGACAATTTACAACACTAAGCTAAAATATTCATTGGGAATTATGTTATGTATCAGACAAATTCTGTCAATAATAAAATAAATTTATGTATAATTTCCACTGTTGTCATTTTACCATTATTTTCCCCCACCAAAAATGCAAATATTGTGATATAGCAGAAAGAATTGTTAAAGAATTGCTGTATCATGACATTCTCATGGGTAAAGCATCACAAATAGAGTAAGGTATTTTGTGATTCCAAGAGATTCTCTTAAAGTGGCCTAATATATCACTAAATTATTAATTAATTTAATCAATCTATCTATATCTCTCAACTATCTTCTTAAATTGCAAGAAAGACTAACTTGCACTTCAACTGGTCAAATAGCTTTTGTTACCTTTTGTAATGGTCGCACTACAATTTGATTTAAAGCCAGTTTTTTCCTCAAGAGTACAACGAGTGAATTTGATTGTAAAGCTACATCTAAGGCAACTCATTCACCAAAGCTCTGACATACTCACTAAATAAATTTAAATATTTTCCTGAAAATATGAACTTAAAAATTGTACAAATATAAGCACTAAGTCTATACACTGGTCTTTTATCTATCCTAGTGCCGAGCATTATATAATCCTTAAAGATTTTCAGCCAGTAACACTACTACACTGCACACAATCAATAGCTTTGGCTCTGGAGTGAGAAACTACTGTATGTCCTTGGTCTATTTTGACTCACTTTTATATTGTGTTCTGTGAGGCTACACAATAAATGTTACCACAATATCACCAATTGCAATATCACAAAAAAACAATGCTTGTATACTGGTTTATTCTGGTTAGTTCAAGATTTAATGTTGGTTTAGTCCTGGTTTAGCCACAAATGTAGTCCTAGTTTAGCCCTGGTTTAGACCTTTGTTTCAGTTGTACATTTATCCATTGTTTAGTCCTCTTTTAGAACTGCTTCTGTCTAGAATTTAGTTGTATTTTAGTAATAGTTTTGCCAAATGGAAATTTTGAGGCTTTTATTTATATATTGTGGAATGCATTTTACTATTTCAAAGAGCATATCACAGGTAATACCGCTATTGTAATAGTCAAAATTTTGCATATTTAACAAATTGTGTTATGGCACTTTACTTTGCTGTGATGGTTATTAGATATAGCCATCACAATTCAATATTGACACTGATAATGAGTTGAATTTTGTCACATATTCTATTACAGTAATGCACCGCATTTAACAATAGAGCAAAGTTTATCGTGATATAGAACAATATCGCACAGGAAATAAAAACATTTCAGATTGATTGTATGCCACCAAATATTTGGCTGGTTTTATTTTTTGTTGTGTATCTAGCTATACCAAGTCAATATCACAAGACGATATTGCCTTGTCCTAGCATCCAATCACTTGCCAGCACAACTGCAGCTTATGTGAGAAGATGCAAGTCAGCAGCAGTGCTAGGACGGGACAACCAGACAGGATGACAACACAAAACAGCTTACCTAAAGAGAGAGCCCACCAGGACCGACCCAGGACACCGCATCACAAAACTCCACACGCGTGCTACTGACACTGACAAACAAGTCAGAACGCACTCCGGACTTTGTGGGACGGAGTGAGTGAATGAGCGTACTGCCTCTGCGCTTCCAAGAGTGAGCAGTGGGGCGGGAGAGTGACACCAAGGAGGGATGGATGGGAAGGGAAAAAGGAGGAGGTGCCCTGACTAATGAAGTGGCTATGCTTTGCTAAACCCTATCCTCCCCCTGTCTCTACCCCCCTCTCCTCAATACAATCCTGTCACGGTGGGACTCTCTCACAAAGCCTCTATTGTCTAAACACACACACGCATGCATGCATGCACGCATGCACACACGAGTTTGGAGTGGGAGGATGCCGTGGTTTGGTTTGATGGGCCATAGCAGGTTCTTAGATAAAACTGTTGAAGAAGGCAGAAACATGACATACTGTTCGATCACATATGTGCGCCACCAAGAGCTGTTACAATGAAAGACTCTCCATGTCCTAACAAAGTGTGGCCAGCTAAAAGACTGAGGACAAGAAACAAGAGTTCTGAGGACAGTAAAAGTTTCTATTCAGCATTTATTAGTCCAGGCAAATTAGTTGAGCGTGCTAAAGGGGCTAGGACAACTTTGAATATTTCCCCTTCCAGCAATTATAACTTGAATTTATGATACTATATAGCCAATACCAATTATTAGATTAGCGTAGTATTCAAATACAGCTGTATTTTTGACCATTTGGAGCAAAATTGCTCATTTCCATCATTAGTTCCTCGACAGGAAACATAAAATAGGAAAAGAAGTATTAGTTCTCAACTTTAACTGTAGGCCTACTTTATGAGCAACACCATTAACATTAGCGCTACCAATAACTTATACCTTAAACCAACTTTGTAACTGCCTTGGTTTGTGCTTCTGAAGCTTTAGAAGTTAGAGTGATGTCACAGAGATTCCTTTTTCTGTGATTTTATCAATAGTTATTTTACAGCTTTACTGAGAAACTTCTTCAGGCAACATTATTGCTGCACAAAGAAAGGTGACATTTCAGCTAAGAATAGTGAGGTTTCTTTCAAGCACCGAGGCGGTTTTTGTCAAGTGAAGTGCTCAACGTGACGGGACAAAGGGCAAGTCTTTGGCTGCGGACTCCAGTTGTGTGCATCTGGGGTTTGAGAGCATGGCCCCCTACAGGGACCAAAGGCACCCACACACAGTCAAATGTCAAACACAGAGGAGGCCCAGAGAACGAGGCCAAAAGGAGGCTCCCCGAGACAAAACGCATCCTATATTGAAGCTGAACTTGGGAACAGACATTGAAAGGGCAGGGTTTGACATTGTGACACTGTGCAGTACCACGCACATTCCCATACGGTCACTGAGAGGAAAATAAAATGTATGATAATACTTGGTTCTTCTTCTTCTGTAGTGTGTGCAGTTTCACCACATCCTCAAAACACATCCTGGCACTTTGTCAGATTATGCTCTGGGATTTCCTTGGGCCAGATATGCAGCTGAGTCTTTGTGGATCAGCTTACATGGTCCTTTTGTCATGCTCACAGAGACATATTCAAGGTGCACTACATTTGACAACAAAGCTATTTTGGAAAATCCTGTCACAAATACTTATTCAAAGAGCAGTGTGGGAATCTACAATCAACAAACAATATTAATTCATACATTAAAAGGTTACTTCCTCCCAAAAAGTATATTCAACTGATCTCTTAAGCCACATACAGCAAGGAATAATTAGACACAAACACCTGGTATGCATGCATTGAAGAAGAAGAAAAAAAAAAAGGAGTGTATTAAGTATTGTCAAGACAGCCTTTCATGATTATTTTCTCATGCCATGTTAAAAGGAGAAAAAGGTTTCCAGATCTGAAATAAGGTGAGAGTTCAGAAAGTGCAAAGCAAAGTTAGCTTGGTTGCTGTCCGCTACAGGAACGGGTTAAGTCTTTAGCTGTATTTTTGCTGATACATCCTGTAATTTTTGAGCTAATCTAGCTAGCCAGTAGGCATGAAATAATAACCAGTTTCAAGGTAGACCGCGGTTTTTAAGTGCATGATTATTGTGGTATAAAAAAAAAAAAAAAAGAATAAAATAAACAAATACTGTGGCAGACCATTCATGCAAAAGTTAACATAGAAGGTTTATGGTTGTAGTAAAGGAGGACAAGAAGGTTACGAGGATGCAGACGATAGGGCTAGATTGAAGCAGATAATTAGCTGTGGCAACGCTTGAAGGGAACAGCCAAAAGGAAAAGAAGCTCCTGCGATGTCTTAAAGTCTTATGCTGTTATGGAGGTGGTGGGACAGTCAATGCTTCTTTTTTGAGTCTTTGTTCTGACTGGACTTTTTTCTAACACCATCTCAAAACTTTCGGGGTGTCAAGTTATCAGTTTCAGTGGTTTTTGCACTTCTGTGTTCTGTTCACTATTGCTCCTCACAACACCGGCATCTGCTATGTTGGCTAAACTGAATCTGAACAAAGCTGACGATCTTTGTAGTTCACGCCGCTCTGTTACACAAAAATAAAGAAAAATAAAATAAATAAATAAATAATAGTAATAAAAATAAAAAAATAAATAAATAAATAAATAAACAATTGTGCAGAAAACCTACTGTTTTATGTTGTCATAAGTTTGACAATATTAAGACACTTTAGCTCTCATGATATTGTTAATATTGTGACATCCCTAGTAAGTCTTTTATTGTCCTTGTAAAGAAATTGGTCTTTATTTGGTAGCAAGATGTAAAAGGCTAAAAAAAAAAAATTGACAACGTATTGCACATTTCAAGTTTGCATCACGACACATAGTAAAACTTCACAAATTTGGTCAGAGTAACAAAATACTTATAAAATAAAAAATATAGGGGAGTATAGGGGGTTCAAAAAGTTAAATAAATGTGTTTCGGGTAAATGTCACAGTTGTCCAGTACAGACTAGTTTAACAAAGACAGCCCAGGTTATCATTTATTATTGATTTTCAGAAGCTTGTTTAAATAGGGCCTTTTATTACGTTCCTAAATGAGGAATCAATATACAGCCAGACGTCATGTGGCCAACTCCCGCATTGGATTTCTAACTAAATGGGTCAACTTCTTTATTTTTCATTTTTTTTTTACTGTCAATGTATAGGAGACCCTGGTCAGGTTTAAGCCATCCACGTCACACAGTTCCTGTTTTGTAATCAGTACTTAAACAAATCAGAGTAAAGCAATACCATACTATAGTTTAATTAGAACCAGCTGTAAACCGGCCAGATTAACTACACTACTACTACTACTTTTTTTTAACACATCCTGGCAGAATTTGGAATTTTTTAGGCCATTTCTTAGAGAATATGAATGATGACACAAAAACTTTTCTTTCACTCATAGTTAGTGGTTGGTAGTGGGTAAAGCCATTTATTCTCAATTGTGTTTAAAATTATAATGAAAACTGAAACTACCCAAATGACCCTGATCAAAAGTTTACATAACCTAGTTCTTAATACTGTGTATTACAACCTTTAACATCAATGACAGCTTGAAATCTTTTGTGGCAGTTGTGGATGAGGTTCTTTATTTTCTCAGAAGGTAAAGCTGCCCATTCTTCTTGGCAAAAAGCCTCCAGTTCCTGTAAATTCTTGGGCTGTATTGCATAAACTGCATGTTTGAGATCTCATTATTGGCTCAATAATGTCAGCTATGGCAACATCTAACTATACATAAACTATCCCAGGGGTTGGCAACCTGTACCACTCAAAGAGCCATTTTGACCCAATTCCTACAGTTAAAAAAAAAAAAAAACAAAAAAAAAAAAACACTGGCAGCCACAAAACCCTTTTGACATTTAAAATAAAATAAAACTACATTTGACACTGCACATTTTTTTGCCTTTATGCAACAAAAACATACTTTTAAGGATACTTTTAAGTAAAGTACTCAAACCAAAAACGCCGTACTCTCTCTCCGTGTGCCGTCATCCTTTTACTGGCGCGTGCAGTCAGCTGTCAATCTGAATAATAAAAGGACAATTTCAATGAACAAGGAAAAAATATGAATATGCAAAATAATAGGCAATTAAAATATTTATCATACTTAGTTAATGTGATTTCTGCTTGAGCCTCAGCACACAGCGTCTGCACATCAGGACTTTATGCCATCACCTTCATCTTTACACAGGATCATAAGCTGTCATATGTGATGCATGCGCAATGTTTGCTTTTATTAAAGTTTAAGTTGGAAAACACCTGCATACTTCTTAGAATTCTCCATAGTCGGCCTACCTGGGATTTGAAAAGTTCAAGAAATTGCGCGCTGGGGGGTGTTGCACATTGGCATTTGTGACGCATAGTAACAGCGACAACATAAAAATGAACAAACTAAAATAAAATACAATAATTAAATACTCAATTATTTTTACAAGCCCCAGGGAGCCACATTGGAGGGATCAAATAGCTGCATGCAGCTCTGGAGCCGCAGGTGGCTGACCCCTGAACTATCCCATCATCCTCAAACGTATTTTGATAATAAGCTAGTGAAATGAAAGCTTATGTGCAGCTTCCTCCAGTATTTTCTGATAACATGCTGCATTCTTTAAATGTGTCTTTTTAACTCACACATCCCCAAAACATCAGTGATCCACCTCCACGTTTCACAGTAAGAATGGCGTACCTTTCATCATAGGCCTTGTTGACTCCTCTCCAAATGTAACGTTTATGGTTTTGGCCAAAAAGTTCAATTTTGGTCTCTTCAATGTCTCTCTGCTGTTTGGCGTATTGTAAGTGGGATGAATTTGTGGAATTGGCTTAGTAATGGCTTTGAGTGGCAACCAACCATGCAGCCCATATTTCTTCAAGTGCCTCCTTATTGTGCATCTTGAAACAATGACACCACTTTTTTCCAGAGAGTCCTGTATTTCAGTTGAAGTTATTTGTTTTTCTTTGCATCCTGAGCAAATTACTGGAAGTTGTGGCTAAAATATTTGTTGGTCTACCTGACCTTGGTTTCAACAGAATCCCTCATTTTGAACACTGCTGATGGAAATTCTCAATTCCTTGGATATCTTTTTATATCCCTTTCCTGTTTTATACAGTTTAATTACCATTTCCTGCAGATCTTTTGCTTTTCCCATGATTCAGAATTCAAAGACGTCAAGGGTCCGTCAGGAGCCCAGAAACAACTAAGTGAAAAAAAAGCTTGTGTGTTATTATAAAAATAAATAAATAAGATTTAAAAGAAAGAAAGAACATATTATTATTATTATTATTATTATCATTATTATCATCATCATCATCATCATCATCATCATCATCATCAAGGCAATAGTCTTTACAAAGATCAAATTGCAGATTCCCTTCAGCTCCACTAAACAACCCTGCAGATGTCAGTATTTGTTTTGCTGATGTTGGGAGTAAGACATCTGTCCGAGTGCCCCGCGCAGGTTGCGCCTCTGTATCAGCTTGCTGCCACAGTAATCATTTAAGAGGATCAGGTCTATTACAGACACAGCAGCAGTGGAGCATGTCCACCTCCACGACGCTCCGTCATCACAACAACGGCAGCAACAGCAGAGCGGTGGCACGTGGCGGCAGCATGCAGTCGGCCGCCCTGCCCGGTGACGTGAGGGCACTCGTGCAGAAGTGCGATGGGAACAGGGACATATTATGTAATGAGTTAAAAGTAGAAGGTTGATGCCCTCTTTAATGAGGCATCATGTGCGAGGAGTAAACACGTACCCACTAGGGAGGATGTTTAAACACACGTGGAATTTTTCTGCTAAACTTCGGATTATTTTTATTCAAGTAATTATTCTGAATATGAAGGTTAGTCGTTTTTGGTTTCTTTGGCCAAAAAAGGTCAAATAAAGATTTGCTCAACTTAAGGTTAGCTTTATACTCGCGTAAAGGATTATTAGTGCCACCTGTTCAATTTCTCATTAATGCAAGAATGTAATCAACCAATCACATGGCAGTTGCTTCAGTGCATTTAGGGGTGTGGTCCTGGTCAAGACAATCTCCTGACCTCTGAACTGAATGTCAGAATTGGAAAGAAAGGTGATTTAAGCAATTTTGAGCGTGGCATGGTTGTTGGTGCCAGACGGGCCAGTCTGAGAATTTCACAATCTGCTCAGTTACTGGGATTTTTACGCACAACCATTTCTAGGGTTTACAAAGAATGGTGTGAAAAGGGAAAAACATCCAGTATGCGGCAGTCCTGTGGGCGTAAATGCCTTGTTGATGCTAGAGGTCAGAGAAGAATGGGCCGACTGATTCAAGCTGAGAGAAGAGCAACTTTGACTGAAATAAATACTCGTTACAACAAGGTATGCAGCAAATTTGTGAAGCCACAACACGCACCACCTTGAGGCAGAAGACCCCACTGGGTACCAATCATCTCCACTACAAATAGGAAAAAGAGGCCAGAATTTGCACGAGCTCATCAAAATTGAAAAACTGGAAAATGTTGCCTAGTCTGACGAGTCTCAATTTCTGTTAAGACATTCAGATGGTAATGTCAAAATTTGGCAGAAACAGAATCATGCCTTGTTACCACAGTGCAGGCTGGTGGTGGTGTAATGGTGTGGTGGATGTTTTCATGACACACTTTAGGCCCCTTAGTGCCAACTGGGCATCGTTTAAATGCCACGACCTACCTGAGCATTGTTTCTGACCATGTCCATCTCTTTATGACCACCATGTACCCATCGTCTGATGGCTACTTCCAGCAGGATAATGCACCGTGTCACAAAGCTCGAATCATTTAAAATATGTTTCTTGAACATGACAATGAGTTCACTGAACTAAAATGGCCACCACAGTCACCAGATCTCAACCCAATAGAGCATCTTTGGGATGTGGTGGAACGGGAGCTTCGTGCCCTGGGTGTGCATCCCACAAATCTCCATCAACTGCAAGATGCTATCCTATCAATATGGGCCAACATTTCTAAAGAATGCTTTCAGCACCTTGTTGAATCAATGCCACAAAGAATTAAGGCAGTTTTGAAGGTGAAAGGGGGTCAAACACAGTATTAGTATGGTTTTCCAAATGATCCTTTAGGTGAGTGTATATGAGCCAGTTTTCAGTTCAGTACAGTTGGTGGTAGAGTGGTCAGTGCAGTGGCTCAGTGGTAGAGCGGTTGTCTTTCAACCGGAAGGTAGGCGGTTCGATTCCTTCATGTAAATCGCTTTGGATAAAAGCATCTGCTAAATGAATAAAATGTAAATGTAAAACAAAAAGAATGAAAAGTTTATTAGGCCATTTCATTTTAATCTGAAAGACATGGATGTGCCTTGTGTGAAAAAAAATTTAATATAAAAAAAATAAATAAAAATTCTGTTTAGAAACAGGGGTTTTGTAACAGAGATGGTGGCTGACTCCTATTTAAATAGACATATTGTGCGTTTTCAAGTGTACAATCACATACTAATAACACTTGACTAACTTGGAAAAATATAGATTTACAGTTTGACAGCCACTGAGACAAGCCATTTAGTTCCCCTACTCCCTATTCTGGTCGCTACAGCACCAGAGAGCAGACAAACTAAATACTGCCCAAGGAGAAGTGCACTCACATTCCTTTTAGAACATTTATGAAATTCAATTGATTTTGTTTATTGTTTCAAAGTCAAACTTCTACTTTGGACTATGTTGTTTGTAGACAACAGCATGTTCCTACAGGGCTACCATAGTTGTTCAAACGCTCATTAAAAAAAGGGAGAGTGTGAGGTGTGGCAATGCAATCTGCAGTTTTGGACAAATTTTTGGACATTGGATATGTCGGCCATAGTCATTTTTCAGCCTTTTTAAGTGGTCAAGAGCCAGCCCACAGCACCTGAGAATGTCCCGGGCCTTTCCCCTTTACTGCAGTCCAAAACCCCTCTGCTGGACCCCAGGCCCCCTTGGAGAATACTAACTCTTTTTCTATTAAAACTGCTTCCTGCTGAGCCCTTTGTGTCTGGACTTAATTACTCAGTTGGAGGGGCATTTCATTTGTCGCTAGGCCTCCCTCTTTCATTACAGATGGGGCCCGCCGCAGTGTTTTGACGGCAAACTCATTCACTGGAGGAGAATGAGAACAGTAAATACACATCCACGATCTATAGAGAAACGTCTTTAATAAAAGTTTAGTTTGAAAGCAGTTTACTTCCCCCTGGGGAACTCTACAAGCTCGCTTATCATTGTACCTAAAAGACAAACACCGGCCTTCTTTCAAGTCAGATTAAAATATTTCCTGGCCTGAGTCCTCTCGTCCTTGTTGGAGGTGTTCCTCAGAGGTGAGACTATCTTAGCCCATCTTAAAAGGCTTGAATGAGAGAGAGCCACCTGCCAATCCCATTTTGATTTGTTGATGCTAATCCACAGCTCACTACTCGCCTCAGGGTCAGCTGCAGCGGCCCCCAAAGCCCTCGGTGCTGACTCAAGATGAGCGTCTTATAACCCTTGTTGACTCCAGATCAGTCCCATGTCCGCAGTACATCCCATTTTGCATGTGACCGCTGAAACTATCCCCCCTTTCACTCTTTCCACAAACACAAGATACAATCAGACTGTATATATACCTAAACAAAGTGCTAAAAAATAAAATAATAATAATAAAAAATACAAAAAAGGTTTTACAGAGGTTAAATGTTGTTTATCTACTGCTAATATTGTGTCTAAACACTATGACAAAAACGTATTAAAAATATAAATAAAGTGCAGTTTTTTTATTTATATTTTTCATACGTTTTTGTCATAGCATTTAGACACAATATTAGCAGTAGGTAAACAGATAAACAATAAAGTGCAGTTTTGATGTGTGCACATAGAGTGGAGAGTGGTTAGCATTAGTGATAGCACTGCCTTGCCACAGCAAGAAGGTCGTGAGTTCAAAACCCGGCCGACTCTGGTCTTTCTGTGAAGAGTCTGCATGTCCTCCACATTTTACCATGGGTTCTCTCTGGGTACTCCGGCATCCTCCCACCGTCCAAAGACATACATGTACAGGTCAATTGGCAACTCTAAAGTGTCCCTAGTGAATGAATGTGAGAGTGAATGGATGCCTGTCACTGTCTGTTTCTATATGTCAGGCCTGCGACTAACTGGCCACTGTCCAGAGTGTACCCCGCCTCAGGCCCAAAGCTGCTGGGATAGGCTCCAGTCACCTGTGACCCATAACGGGACAAAGCAGTAGAAAATGAATGAAAAAAGCAGTTTCTTACCACAAGATGTAGGCATGAGCTCCTGCAGAGAGCCCATGTTGCTACTGTGGCAGCTTTTGGGATGGTGAAGAGGGGAGAGGCCCTGCATTTGATGTAGGAGATTTGGGGTTCAATTCCCCTGAGGAGCAACTCCAGCAACAAGGGTCCCATACCCAATTAAGTGTAGCGCGTTGAGTCAGGAAGGACATCCAGCGTAAAAACGTATGCCAAATTAAAGATGCATTAATACTGTAGTGACCCCTGAAGGGAGCAGCTGAAAGACACCTGCTCAGGCTTGACTATTATCCGTTTTGTTGTGTGTGAATTACATAGCGTTGCAACTTAAAACAGGCAATATGAGATTTTTAAATGTGAATGAACCAGTAGAGCAAGTCGGTTTTATGCTGTGAGTGGTGGACTGAGAATTTGAATCCTGAATTCGCTGGCATTTGCCAAAAAATGTTAAAATTCTCTTTAGAGGCCTGATAAGCACTTTTTTGTTCTATTTGAAAAAGACTAAGGACATTTAAACTTCTACTTTTCTTTGCCTTATAAAATCATAAGACTATTGAACCCCACATAAAATGGTCCCTTTTGCCCCCTCTTTTCTTGTTAATTTGCTGAGTCAGTCACTGGCTCCACTCTTTAACCTGCAGCAGGTCTGACCACATGCCAGCAGGAGCTGTTCAGACTCCTTCAACACTTCACAAATACAAAAGAGTCCCTAACTAATAATGACATCACTATTTCTCTGCATAGGCGCCCAACAGGCTGCAGTTTGAAAACCTTCTTTGTAAAACAAAATCTTGTTTCAATAACATTTTGATGCACAAGGTAAGACCGTGAATTTGGCGTGTACTCGGAAGACTTTTTATGCCAACAGACTCAAGTCCTGACTACCCAAGATTATTACTTAGATTGTGATAACTACAATCACCTCCTAAACTCACAAACTAGTTGTTAGTCCGATCCTCGAGCCATTACTGTAGCTGCAGGCCTTTGACGGGTCTCTACACAATTCAATTTTAAATGTTTCACATTTAAATCTCAGCTATGTAGGCTAAAAACTATTTGATGTGCAGACTAACTAGGTAAGCAGAGAGAAAATTTGTGTTTAATAAAATAAAAATTTACATGCGAGGCCAGAACAGTAATTGAAAGCATAACTTTTGCCTAAAACTAAAGAAGATAACTTTTCGTGAGTTTTCTCTGGATAACTTTTAGAATACTTCTTCTACTTATAGTTTGTCTTTCTTTAAAAATGTTTTCTAAATGGGACTACTCTGAAATTGGGACACCCCCTTTTTAGTCACAAATCAATTCAGATTAGATAAGATAAGCCGGAATGTGTGGCCCAAATGTCCACACTGGGCCACTTTGGGTGTTTTCAAAAAGGACAGGCCAAAAAAACAGCAGATAGATCAAGAGGCTACACGGCTCAGCCTAATTGTCCCTTTTTAATCCCAGTTATTGTGTGTTTATGTGGTGGAGGAGAGTGGGATTTAAATAACACCTTTCACTTTAAATCAGTTTTAGCAGAAACTGTTAAACGTAGAAACATGTGGAGAATTGAGACTTCTATGAACCTTATGTAAGCATAACTTTTGGGAACTGTGCTGCATCCTCTGAGGTACACTTGATTTTGATCCTGTAGGTCCAAAGACCAAACTGTTAGATAGGAGGAGTTCAGCAGGTTCACAACGTGTTCCCCATTTTTGAGGCTGAGAGCCAAATACAGTTGTGTGGCTTAAAATTTGATTAAAATATACTATTGTACCAAGCATTTTTGCAGTGTTTTTGTTGCATTTATTAAATTTATTTATTTTAAAGGTTTTGGAGCTACATGTTGTTTATTTACGCTCTGTGAAGGATAGTGCTGTTGCTAGAGCTCAGAGCAGCTTAAATAATGGCCAGTGGGACTATGTTGAAGAGTGGTGGGACATGAACAATAACACATTAGTCCTTCAACCAAATTAGACATGTGCTTCACTTTAAAGAGCACTTTATCCATCAACTGAGACTCAAAGGGCTGCCCTGTTTGGCCTGTTATAACATCTGCCACTAGATGGATTTGTGAGCTACTTCAGAGCTCAGGTTGCCTATAATAATACTTGGCACAAATTTATATTTGGTTTGACTGCAGCTGCTGCCATTTACCAAAAGTTTTATTCTCGAAAAAGCAAATAAAACAGTAAGTTTTGCGCATGAAACAATATGAATGGCTTTCTCCCTTTGACACAACATTCAACAGACAAAAGGGCATTAAACACCACAAAAACAAGAGTGTTTCAGCAAAATGCAACTGACTACATTTGTGTGCCGTCAGTGAGTGGGGAGAGGACATTAGTGAGTGGCTCAATATTCAGCAGTGTTTATATGAGAATTTAGGCTACAGCAGCTTAAGACTACAAGTCACAAATGTTCTGAAGAAATAACACCACATAGATGTACCTGAGTAACACATATTATCGATATTGGCATTACAAAATGCAGAGGTCTACACAGAAATACAAAAAGGCGTGTTAAAAAGGTAAACGACACATGAGACAACATAAGATGACAAGTCGACTAATTTATTAAATGTGTTATCAAGCACCCATTCAAGGGAACAGGAATAACTCTTGTTTTGGTTGCCAGTGTCAAAGCTATATACTAGCCCCTTTAAAGCTTCATGCAACCTGTTTGAAAATTAACATTTTAATTTTAACTGAAGATAAACCTAAACCACCTGAAATGAATAATTTTTCTCATAATCCTCCATCTGCAGCAGCAACACACCCACTATAAACACACACAAACACACACTTGGAGCCCTCCCTGTCCCCTGCCGTAAGCCGTATCCTAAATAAATGAGGGGTAATCCAAGATTTCATTATGGTCTCCATTGTGTCCACAGCAGCGTCATGGCCCATATGTGCCCACGTGCATCTTTAACTCATTAAGCTCCTTTGTCTCATGCTTGTGTGGCTCCATCTGAACTTTTTCAGGGCTTTGGCAGACCCCAAACTCGGGGCCTAGTGCCAGAGATCAAGCAGATGGTTAATTATAAAAAGATAGTTAAAACTGGGGCTATTAACTCATTTATTTAGTGAGAAGTGAAGAGGCTTAAAGTCTTGTGATTTAATAAATATACTTAGAAAATGGCAAATATTGAGGAATATGCTTGAAATAAGAAATATACTGGACAGTCTAATGAGACATGCTTTTGTCTCACAAGTCTCATGGTTAATCACTGTCTGGGGTTTTGAATCCACAGTTAAAGGTTAGTTCATTCGCTGTGGTCAAGTTGCAGTACGTTTGTTTTGCTGTGTGTCGCCCGACTGTGTTTGCACACGCTTATTTTATCAGCGACTAGAAACACAGGAGTTCTCCAGGAGTATAACTAAGTTTATTTAAAGCAGGAACCTAGCTAATCCCAGCCTATAAATTCAGGACATGTTGTTCAGAGCAAAAGGACAAAAATAGATACAACATGTTAATAAAAAAAGTTAAAGTTAAACCAGGATACTAAAGTTTATGTAGCATTTTGTGCAGAAAAATGGTCAGGTAAACAGGCAGCCACAATATTCTTCTCTTGCATTTGTGGAAAACTGTTTAGTCACCTCCAAGACTTAAACATTATCTAGACTTTTATCAAGAATCTTACTAAATGAGACGTGTTCAGCTCATACCAGAAGTTTACCCCAATCACAGGCTCGCTCCTGAAAAATAGCCCTGCCATGAATTGACACTGATGTCAATGACGAAGTAATGGCTAATAATAATATTCTTTCACTAGCTTTGTCTATTTACTCAGAGAAACAGTGCAAAAAAACAAGAAACATTAATAAAGAATAGGGAAGGATAATGTGTTGGGTAAAACAATGCTCACAACTATTTTTCCTTTTATTTTGCCTTTATCTCATGTACGTAGGCCGTTTTACAAGCAGCAAGCCATCAGGAGTCACATGTAGTCAGTTGGCTGCCATTTGCCCAAATCGTCTTGTTTAGGCAGATTTGTGGTGGATAATGATCTTTCATTCAGTGAAAAATGCAATACCACCCGCTTTAATTCTGTTGCTGAATTGCACACATTTCTCAGTTCGGTACAAGAGTCTATAATAAGTTGTGTTAAGCGCTATGGCAAGTTAAGGAGACAGAATCACCTGATGTTTCAATCAAGAGTTAAAATTATAATTCTTAGGGCTTTATATATTAAGAGTTGCATAATTCACTTAAACAACCAAAGTTAACCAAACAAACAACACAAGACTAAAAAAAATGAGCCCCAACTACCATTGTTGTCTTTAGAGGAAACACCTGCTTTTACCTCATCCCTTTTCCTTTAACAGGAAAACTAGAACTGCCACAAAGGTTCTAGAGTTTTGTGCCAGCATTATGCGGCTCCTGATTGTTTTGGCTCACATTGCCTTTGATCTAAAGTCACCTCACAGCAGTATTGCATGAGTGCACTGCTTTTGCCTCAGCTTTTCAGTGACTTCATCTGTAACATTTAAACTCACTCCTGCTTCTAAACAAATGTTTACAGAGGGTAAAGACAATGCTCTGAGGCTGTTGTACTACTAAACAACTGATCCTCTTAACCATTTCTTCCACTGCCAATCATATTATTGATACTACATGACCCACACTGAAGGCTTATGCATAAATGAGCACAGAGCTGTCAAATCCAATTACAAGCCATTATAGTAGAGTGACATTGTAACATGCTAAGACAACAATTGGTTTAAACTACTACAGCCATGACACCATAATCTGAAGCTATAGCTCTGTGTAGATGCAAAGTTGTCAAATTTAAACTCAGTTTTGCAAACTAATCTGTCCCCAAATTAATTTTCAAGTATTTGTTGAGCAATAAAAGTGATTTAAATTGTTAAAGTAAAGACATCTAAAAAAATAGACAGGTGCAAAATAATGCCAATTACAAAAGTAAGTGAAATATGATTATTACATAGGTTAGTTTGACAGTGATGCTTTAAAGTGAACACCGCTGTCATTATAAATGGAGATGGGATAATGTTATTAAATGCAGGAAAACAGCAGTATAATATCAGACAGCACTGTGTCACTAGTTGTCATGGCTGTCCTAGCTCCCTCTGCTTTGCAAAAAATAAAAATACAACTTTCTTAGTGCATTTTCTAATATCCTCTTGTCTCCTTTAAAGATGACAGAACCCAAATATAGGGAAATGTCTGTACATTTCGCTAGTTTTTGATTGGAGGAAGAGCAGGTGAAAACTAGTAGCAGAAATGTTTTGTAGCAGGGGGTCTATGAAAGTCTTGGTGATAGGTAACTTATTCCATACAGGTAAGAGTCAGCACTCTCCCAGTTTGGAAAAACAGACAAAAGCTTTGACAATGGCTTTAATGAAGAGTGAAAACATACATATATCTGCTTTTCCAAACTGGGAGAGTGCTGACACTTACCTGTATGGAATAAGTTTACCACCCAGACATTCTTTTGTTTTTTCAACATATAACTGCTGTTTATGCTGTTGGTCAACCACAGAACATAGCACTCCCCTGTGTCTGAACCAATAAATGAGCCCTTTCTCAATTCGGTAAAAGTTAACTTAGAATCACCATATTTACAAAAAAAATACTTTTTACTGTCCCTTTAAATCTACGGTAGCCATGTACTATATAAAAGTTTTTTTCCTCTATGTGTTAAGTTATTTGTAAATGGTTTCATAGCTGCTTGCTTAACGTAAACGAGCTATTCGTTAGTATTGCTCTGTTAACGGATAAATGTGATGCTAAAAACTTCAGAACGTTAGCCGAAGATGCTAAAGGTCAATAGCAAAAGTTTATTCTGCTCCTGTTGCTAGGAAGCACGTTACCAGCGACGCTTCCACTCAAGACTCCCTCATGGATTTACAAAAGATAAAAACAAACGTTAAGTTAATAAAAGTAAAGTTACGGACTCACCAGAGCGCTTGTGTTGCTGTGGTCGTCAGGGAAAACAGTCGAGGCAGTTTATTCGTGTTCAAAGCGTGTTTATCCTTGTGGAAATATTGAGTAGATTTTTCAGTTGCAGTTTGAAGTTAGTCATGTTCTGCGCCGCTCATGTGTTTTGTGGGCAGCGCTGTTCGAACCAGCCAATCAGGCTGCGGCGTTTGAGAAAATGGGCGAGGCCAACTGTTTACCTGAGAGTCACACAAGGATACACAAGAGCTTCATTTATAAGTTTAATTGATGTGGTTCTTTAAAAAAAAATTTTTTTAAAGAGAAGACTTGAGAATACAGTGCATTATACACACATGCACATTTTAGAAGGCAGCTGTACCAGTGTCTCTACATCTGTGAGTTGGTATTGAGTATTGCATTAAACCCAGTATTTGTCAAACTCAGAATTTGAACCTTTAAATAAATGTATACATGAGATGTAACACAGATTGTAATGTAATGTACATTTCACTTCCCTTTAGTCACCTTAAAACATCCATAGAGCTTCATTATAGTCGAATATAGTTGAATAGATGCCTTTTGAGATAATTTGTGCTATACTAAAAGAAAAGAAAAAGCAAAACAATGCAATGAAATGATATATGATTACCATGGCTCCCTCTAACACTAGCTCCACTCTAAATGTTTGTGAGTAAACTTTAAGCCCTGGCTATGTCCCATCATGTTTAGGATGAGTCCATTTACAAACACTTGCTTGATTCAGAGACAGAGGAGGGCAGGACAGGTTTGTGTTGAATTTCAACCACACCCTCAGTCTTTGTTAAGTGAAACCATGGTAGCGTCCACTTCAAACTCTCTGGTTATAAATACTTGAAGAAACAGCCAATCCTCCATCTGCCTGTGGTCTCTTCAACAGCTGACTCTCTCCAGCAGCTTGTAAGTGGATCTTGTTCTGCTGCTGAAACAAATGCACCTGCAGATATTACTTCACCGTATCAACAGACTGAAGTGTCTGAAATTATTGCTAAAATTATTCACCTACTGCATATTTTAAAAGGAAAATATTGCAGTAATTGTGAGTAATTGTCTTATTGCAATAAATGGAAGAAATGCTCCATATTAAAATAAGTTATATATAAACAACTTTAACAAGAACAAGATTAAATATTACACAGTGTTCCATTGTTGTACTCTGAGTTCTGTATGGTCCAATTCGAAAGCCATAGGTTAAGGCAGAACATGTTTTATTCTCTGTTTGTTTTCATAAAACTCATTATGAACGTATTGCGGTAAAACGTAGGCAAATTGGCAATAAATCCAACTTTTGTAAAACAGATTTTACATTCTTATACATCTGCATACACTTGACTCCACTTTTTTTGTTGTATTTTGGCCTTAAACTTACAGTACACTGGTGTACAATGCTTTTTCAACATTATTAACGTCACACTACATCTGTGCTTCATGAATAAAACCTGCGTAAGAGGACATCTGCTTGTGCAACTGACTCTAAATATTTTCATCATTGGTCATTTGTTTTGTGAATTTATTACTCATCAGTAACTTTAAAACCTTTAACACTAGCGACATCTAGTGTTAGCCCAGGTTCAATACAAGGACTGAACCATAGACAATATTTAGAATTGACTATGTAATGTCATAAATGTGCACAAAGTGGGGCCCGAGACCAAAATTGGCCCGCTACTGATTTAATCTGCAATGACTGTCAAGCCTACTTAGAGATTGTCAATGGCCTATGGAAGAGCCACTGGGTTTAAACATCCCAATGGCTCTTCTTTAATGGAGACATTGGGAACCGCTGTAAGAGGCAGTCAATACAGCGGTTAAGAAACAATTACATAGAGCTGGCATTTGAACCTATAGCTGTACTGCTTTACCTGATATGCACTCGACCAGGAAAGAAACTTACAATAAATTTATTTCTGGACAGTTTGGTTAATAAAAGTAAAAATAAAAAAAAACAATCTCTTCAATATTTGTGGTAGCTTCAAAAGTATAACAATATTACAAATACGTGCACTCTCATACAAACTAAGTAAATATAGGTTGCTAACAAATAGCTAATATTTTAATACAGACACAGGCCAAATTCTGTGCTAAAATCTGCCATTTATATTGAGGAACAGAGACAAAAAAGGGCAGTGCCAATAGTTAAAATAAATGCAGGTACATACATACAATGTAGACTATAGATTCAACTGAAATAAAAGTACTTTCTTAAGTTTTAAAGGCCTTGTTAGTTGTGCTCACGTTAGTAGCTTTCCAGACTTTAAACAACAGCACCACCTAGTAACAGACAATTGCTTTTCCAACCTAAATTGTTTAATCTTAAATCTTGAAATGATAAAAGTGCACATTTAGTGTGAAACCAGTTAACCACTATGAAAATTACATGAGAAGAATATTGTTAATGTGCAGTTTAGTTGTTGGGTTACTTCCAGGAGTGTTCACAGTACAGTTGTCCCAGGCCTAAAAACAAAGACCTAATCTACTCTTCAGTAATATAGACAAAATTATATAGGGGGCCTATGGCCATAGGGTTTGTCCAGGGTCCCATCAATTCTGTCAGCGGCCCCTGTTACTTCTAATATAAACCTTTTGACGCCCTAGGCCGGAGATCAATGACCAACTTCGTAGGGTGTGTTCCAACTACAGAGGGATCACACTCCTCAGCCTCCCCGGGAAAGTCTATGCCAAGGTACTGGAGAGGAGAATGCGGCCGATAGTCGAACCTCAGATTCAGGAGGAACAATGCGGTTTTCGTCCCGGTTGTGGAACACTGAACCAGCTCTATACCCTCTCCAGGGTGCTGGAGGGTTTATGGGAGTTTGCCCAACCAGTCCACATGTCTTTTGTGGATCTGGAGAAGGCATTCGACTGTGTCCCTCGTGGTGCCCTGTGGGGGGTGCTCTGGGAGTATGGGGTCCAGGGCCCTTTGCTAAGGGCTATCCGGTCCCTGTGCGACCGGAGCAGGAGCTTGGTTCATTGCCGGCAGTAAGTCAGACCTGTTCCCGGTGCATGTTGGACTTCGGTAGGACTGCCCTTTGTGACCGGTCCTGTTCATTATCTTTAAGGACAGGATTTCTAGGCGCAGCCAGGGGCCGGAGGGAGTCTGGTTTGGGGACCACAGGATCTCGTCTCTGCTTTTTGCAGATGATGTTGTCCTGTTGGCTCCATCAGGCCAGGACCTTCAGTGTGCACTGGGATGGTTTGCAGCCGAGTGTGAAGCGGCTGAGGTGAGGATCAGCACCTCCAAGTCTGAGACCATGGTTCTCAGTCGGAAAAGGATGGCTTGTCTTGCATAAAAATCCAAGTCTTCTTGAAAGATGCAGACTTTTTCCTGAACCAACTCAAAAAAGGTCCAACTAGCTCATCTTTAATAATTGTCGAAGTGGAGCTCTGTGTCCAACCACAGGACCATCCATCTGGTCTGTCAAGAGTCACTCTCATCTCATCAGTCCACAAAACATTTGAAAAATCTGTCTTCAGATATTTCTTGACGTTTCAGCTTATGTGTCTTGTTTAGAGGTGGTTGGGTATCAGACTTTCTTACTTTGGCCATGTCTCCGAGAACTGAACACCTCGTACTTCTTGACACTCCAGGTGGGTTACAGTTGTGGAATATGGCAGCACTGGAGGATAATGGGTTCCTGGTTGCTTCACATTTGATCCTTTGCAAGTCTTTGGCGGTTAATTTGTGTCTTTTCTTTTCGACATGTTTCTAGCAACTCCGTTGAAGATTTGCAACAAAACGTTTGATGGTTCTGTGACCATCCATCCATCCATCCATCCATCTTCTACCGCTTATCCGGGGCCGGGTCGCGGGGGCAGCAGTCTAAGCAGAGAAGCCCAGACTTCCCTCTCCCCAGACACTTCCTCCAGCTCTTCCGGGGGGATACCGAGGCGTTCCCAGGTCAGCCGAGAGACATAGTCCCTCCAGCGTGTCCTAGGTCTTCCCCGAGGTCTCCTCCCGGTGGGACATGCCCGGAACACCTCCCTAGGGAGGCGTCCGGGAGGCATCCGAAACAGATGCCCGAGCCACCTCAGCTGGCTCCTCTCGATGTGAAGGAGCAGCGGCTCTACTTTGAGCTCCTCCCGAGTGGCGGAGCTCCTCACCCTATCTCTAAGGGAGCGCCCGCCACTCTGCGGAGAAAGCTCATTTCGGCCGCCTGTATCCGGGATCTTGTTCTTTCGGTCATGACCCAAAGCTCATGACCATAGGTGAAGTAGGAACGTAGATCGACTGGTAAATCGAGAGCTTTGCCTTACAGCTCAGCTCCTTCTTCACCACGACAGACCGGTACATCGACCGCATTACTGCAGAAGCTGCACCGATCCGTCTGTCGATCTCACGCTCCTTCCTTCCCTCACTCGTGAACAAGACCCGAGATACTTAAACTCCTCCACTTGAGGCAGGAGCTCTCCACCAACCTGGATGGGGCAAGCCACCCTTTTCCGACTGAGAACCATGGTCTCAGACTTGGAGGTGCTGATCCTCATCCCAGCCGCTTCACACTCGGCTTCAAACCGCCCCAGTGAACATTGAAGGTCCTGGCTTGATGGAGCCAACAGGACAACATCATCTGCAAAAGCAGAGATGAAATCCTGTGGTCCCCAAACCAGACTCCCTCCGGCCCCTGGCTGCGCCTAGAAATCCTGTCCATAAAGATAATGAACAGGACCGGTGACAAAGGGCAGCCCTGCCGGAGTCCAACATTCACCGGGAACAGGTCTGACTTACTGCCGGCAATGCGAACCAAGCTCCTGCTCGGTCGTACATGGACCGGATAGCCCTTAGCAAAGGGCCCCGGACCCCATACTCCCAGAGCACCCCCACAGGGCACCACGAGGACACAGTCGAATGCCTTCTCCAGATCCACAAAGCACATGTGGACTGGTTGGGCAAACTCCCATAAACCCTCCAGCACCCTGGAGAGGGTATAGAGCTGGTCCAGTGTTCCACGACCGGGACGAAAACCGCATTGTTCCTCCTGGATCTGAGGTTCGACTATCGGCCGCATTCTCCTCTCCAGTACCCTGGCATAGACTTTCCCGGGGAGGCTGAGGAGTGTGATCCTCTGTAGTTGGAACACACCCTCCGGTCCCCCTTCTTAAAAAGAGGGACCACCACCCCGGTCTGCCAGTCCAGAGGTACTGTCCCCGACCGCCACGCGATGTTGCAGAGGCGTGTCAACCAAGACAGCCCCACAACATCCAGAGACTTGAGGTACTCAGGGCGTATCTCATCCACCCCCGGTGCCTTGCCACCGAGGAGCTTCCCAACTACCTCAGTGACTTCAGCCTGAGTGATGGGCGAGTCCACCTCTGAGCCCTCGGCCTCTGCTTCCTCATTGGAAGGCGTGTCGGTGGGGTTGAGGAGATCCTCAGTATTCCTTCCACCGTCCAACAATATCCCCAGTTGAGGTCAGCAGATTTCCACCTCCACTGTAAACAGTGTTGGCAGGGCACTGCTTCCCCCTCCTGAGGCGTCGGACGGTTTGCCAGAATTTCTTCGAGGCCGACCGATAGTCTTTTCCATGGCCTCACGAACTCCTCCCAGATCCGAGTTTTGCCTCCACAACCACCCGTGCTGCAGCCCGCTTGGCCTGCCGGTACCTATCAGCTGCCTCAGGAGTCCCACAAGCCAAATAGGCTCGATAGGTCTCCTTCTTCAGCTTGACGGCATCCCTTACTTCCGGTGTCCACCACCGGGTTCGGGGATTGCCGCCACGACAGGCACCGGAGACTTTGCGGCCACAGCAGTGGCTGCGTCGACAATGGAGGTGGAGAACATGGTCCACTCGGACTCAATGTCTCCAGTCTCCCTCGGGATCTGGTCGAAGCTCTGTCGGAGGTGGGAGTTGAAGATCTCTCTGACAGGGGACTCGGCCAAACGTTCCCAACAGACCCTCACAGTACGTTTGGGTCTGCCAAGTCTGTCCCGCCTTCTCCCCCGCCATCGGATCCAACTCACCACCAGGTGGTGATCAGTTGACAGCTCCGCCCCTCTCTTCACCCGAGTGTCCAAGACATAGGTATCACTGGAACTGCCCTTAAATGATGTAAATCAGATTTACATTTCACTCACAGCAGGTGAAAATGGACCAATCCATTCACTGCATCAAACAAATTGACGTATGGATGCAAAATAATTTTCTCCTACTGAACAGAGACAAGACTGAACTTATCATCTTTGGGAACAGAAACAAAGAGAAAGTGTCAGCAGTCACCTCGAGTCTCTTTCTCTAAAATCTGAAAATAAGATTAGAAATCTAGGGGTCATCATGGACTCTGACTTGAATTTCCACAGTCACAAATAAGTCAATTACATTTTATCACTACCATTTTAATGTCTAAAACAGACTTAGATAGACTTATCCATGCTTTTATCTCAAGCAGGTTAGATACTGTAACGGCTTGCTCACTGGTCTCTCAAAACGAGGGTTAAGACAGCTGCAGCTTTATCAGAACACTACTGCTCGGCTTCTAACTAAAACCAAGAAGTACAACCACATCAGTCCGGTTTTAAAATCTTTTAAAGAATATACTTTAAAACAGCACTGCTGGTTTACAAGTCTCTTAATGGTATAGCACCAGAATATATTACTGACTTGCTAGTTACTTTTGAACCTTCTCGGACTCTGAGAACATCTGGGACAGGCCTTCTGCTCGTGCCCAGAGTTAGAACTAAAAAGGGTGAAGCAGTGTTTAAGTTTTATGCATCAAAAATCTGGAACAACCTCAACTTTAACAATGTTCAAGGTGAAGTTAAAACCTTTCTCTTTAGCTCTGTCTACATTAAAGTGTTTTTATTTGTACTCTTCTTTTAAAATGTTTTAATTTTTCTTATGTTTATTAATCTAATACTTGTAAATTTTCTTTTATTCCTGTAAAGCACTTTGAGTTACCCAGTGTATGAATTGTGCTATATAAATAAAATTGCCTTGCCTAATAAAGTTGTTTCAAACACATTTTATATAAATGTGTAGTATTAGTCCAACTCAGAACAGAATTAAATCGATTATTTTATGAATTGATTGGTTTCTCTCTAGTTGTGTTTATTTTTTCCCAGATATTTAACAAATGTGTGTTTCCAGTTCTTTTTGTATCATTTTCCCCCAAAGATCTATTTAATTGCACATTTTAAAGGGGTTTTAAATGGCTTTCGTACATTCAGACCCCCTGCAGACTCAGTTTAAGACCTCATAATGTCTAAAATCCTACCTTGCATGCCATAAAATAAATGCACCTTACCATCTACGTGACATACACTTGCACTATTAGTAGTTTTTGAAGTTGTAGAAGTCTTGTCACTTGTTCCATTAGCAGACAAGCCTGGGTTGTTGTTCCTGCCTGCTTCTTAAATTTACATTTACATTTAGTAATTTAGGAGACGCTTTTATCCAAAGTGACTTACATAAAGCTTTTATTCACCAGTGTCACAGCTGGAACACCAGTGGAAACAAGGAGGGTTAAGTGTCTTGCACAATATGAACTGTGGGGAGAGCAGGAATCAACCTTCCGTTTGTAGGACGACCGCTCTACCACTGAGCCACTGCCTTATTATGTCAAAGTATCTTATAGACCTACTTTTGCAAAATACCGGACTATCCCTTTAAATATCCTTAAGTACAGTATGTTCCTAAACGTATGTGCTAATTCTTGACAGGCTCACATTTCATCAGAAGAGGGCGCTGTCTCACACTGAATGAATGTGGTTTGTATCAAATGTAATGGAAAGTATCAGTGGTATAAATTGCAAAACCCACAAAACTAAAGAAAACCACGACCAGCTGAAGCCCAATTCTGACTTTAATGTGTTCCTTCTTAATTTCTGTAATGATAACAATTCCGGTTGATTGGTTTATTGTGCTAATATAAGCTAGTGTTAATTTGTTACGCTTTAGTTTAGAACAAGGAAGGCGCATGCGCAGATCGTAACAATTGATTGAAGCGCTTCACCGTTTTAATTTATTTTTGTAGCTGTTTTATTTATTTACTTAAAGTTTGCTACCACTTTGTGTAATTTTAGATTTAGAAAAAACGGTCAAAACCTTCGTAACGGAAGAAGATGTGTTAGTGCACATGCGTAGTTCAAAACTTTCTTCCGGGATCCAATTGTGCCACTACAGCAGCATCTCAGACTGGAGTTGGACGCCAAAGGCAGTAGAGTTGTATACGGACGTTATATGCAGTTAGCGTCCCCCACTGGAGTCTTTTGTCTGGGGACAGCTTGGGTAAATACTGGCCCCAATTGCACCATATGCTGCAGGGGACTGTCTTGTCACATCGGATGAAGTCCTCTTTGTGATGGCATCGGTGACTGTGCAGTATCAAGAGCACACTATCGATGACACATTTGTAATCATTGACTACAGCTGAGTTAATCTATCCCAAACTTTTTTTTTGAAAAATCATAAGACTACTTCAAATGCCCAAAAAATTGTGACCTAACAATTTGTTCTGGTCCTTTTTTGTAATAGAAGAGTTTTTTTGTTTACTTTTGAATGAAGTTTTTGTTATGACCCATTTTTTTAACAAATTGGTCATAACCTTCTCAAAATCTTAATAGTATGTTTAAACATAATTATATAATAAATTAAAAAAGAATTTGTAGGAAATAGGCCAAAATCTAACAAGATCCAAAGATGCTATGTAAACTTAATGTCTGCTCAGCCCTCATATTTACAACTTTAATTAAATTAGCCACTGGTCCACTTTTTATAATAAATTTGGTGAAAATAAACATTTAGGAACATGTAGCCTTGTTTGCAAAATGTTTAATTGAAATAATACTATATCATGTTTAATCATAAGCAAGCTATCGGGCAATTGACCATACTGCAATTTTTTCATTTAGGGACACCCAATTGAACGTGCAATGTCAATTTTGCTCAGAAGAAAAGGGAATACATGGGTATATGGTGGCTTACGTTTATACAAAGCCTAAAAAACATATGAACTTGGTTTTATGAGGTAAAGTGAAAATTAACAAGGCTAAGCACTCACGTTATGCAATGATCTATATTTGTGGTGATCAATGGCATTGCCAAAACTAGCAAATAATAAAATACTTAATCTGGTTAATACATAATTATATTTCTGACTACAAGTTTATTGCAATAATACATGTACAGTAGGAGTCCAAACCCTGCTGCCAATTTTATCCATTGCAACATACCGCTTCAGTATTCCCAATAGAGGGAGCAATACATTGGCTCTGACTTTTATCTTTTAGTTTTAAAAAGATTTTACCACCTGTAACCTGATAAATATTTACAAATGAGCGCAATAATTCAAACACCACGAGATCTGTCGGGTTTGTAACGCAAATGTGCCAACATTACAGTAGCAGCTAACCGGCTTAGCTTGTTAGCTGTCAAAAATAATTAGCGTTACTTTCTGCTGACACTGCTCGGCAAAGTGTCTGAATGTAGTAGCACCAATAGAAAGCGAAAACTACCAAAATGCAGCTGAAATCAAGTACTGTGATATTATTTGTTTAGGGTAGGGCCAATGTCAATATCCCGAGGTACCAGTCAGCATTATTAACACAAGAGATACGCTCAACTCCTCTTCGCTAATCGAGACGAGGAAACGGCTAGCAAACAAACAGCCGAAAGCGTCAATTCCATGCTTTTTAGCCCCTGTAGTACAAGTTAACATAAGCGAGTACCTACAGTTTGATCTAAAGAAACACATCTATGTGAGAAATGTAACCAAAGAGCTGAAACAAACAAGAAAATGCGAAAAATTTGTGATAAATTGTTGACGTTGCTAACAAGTGAGTGTTAGAGCGGGCGCCTCGTGAGCCCACATTTTCAACTGGCGAGTGCAGAGTCCAAACCGGCGGTAGGTGAGCACCGGTACGGCGCTGCTTGTTCGCGAAAAAAGGAGCACTTTTTTCAAAAAATACACGTAAATACACACAGTTTTCCTCTGTCTGGTGTCAATTCCTCAAAATGGGGTCTGTTAACGTACGTCTCCGCCATTTTGTGACAGGTTTTTCATTGAGCAAAGGGGTACGTGTAATGGTTGAATGTAACCCCATCAAGGAGAAGATATCCGCTTGGCAATCACAGAGAAAAGAGATCTGGGGTAATTCTCACCATCCCGTGAGATAAAAGTCATTTTGAAGCATCCAGCAAGGGATTGGCGCTACTTTCCCTCGCCTCTGTGCCTACTCCCCTCCAGCTAATAATACGCACAAAATGCCCGTACAGAGACGTTTAAAAACTTGTGATACTTGTGAGTGTTCAAGTAAAGAAGAAATGACAGCTAATTGATTATGATAGCTGATATCCTTATGAAAGTGCAATTTGTCTATACATGTGTTTAGGTCTGCAATACATTCCCTAAATTTGTTTTTTATGAATTTGGATGAACAAGCCTTGAGTAAAGATAGATTTCCTATTGTAAATGTGTTTGAAATGATTGATTTTTATTAATATTAATGCAGAAAATGGGATTGTACTCATTAAAATGCCTACGCAAATGAAAAAACACAACTTTTAAAAACACATTTTAGAGAGTGACATATTTGAATGGACAGAGAGGAAAATAGAAGGCTATGAAGCTACATTCATTCAAGTCAAAGCACACTTAAGTAGTTTTAAAGCACCTGACCATTGTTTACAAAGATTGGAGATATTAGATGCCTACTGGTAGTACTATGAGTGCCATATATGAATATTAATTGCCTATAATACTCACATTGTACAAGATAGTATAAGTGTAATGTTATTCCCTGTCCTTATCTTTAATGGAGATTGTGTACAAAGTAGTGGTAGAATGAATTTTGTTTTTTATATGACACTATGCATTTAAATTGATAAAAAATATAATAACATGAAAAGATGATCACTTTAAAGCTCACTGCAAAGTGTAAATATATATCAATTAGACACACAAAGAGGTTTGTAGGGGTTAAGAAATAAGTGAGGTCTAACATATTTGCTCTTAAGGCATCATAAAGTTTTTTTGTGTAAATCAGGCATATTTACGACAGTTTGCATTGTACGTTTATTAAAATGCACTGTATAAACCAAATAAATGAAACAAAAAAATTAAATGAAACACAAAAGCAACCCAACCGTCTGTTTTTTTTTTAATACTATCATTATCTTTACCATTAATACCACTATAAATGTGTCTTATATGATGGTCTATATAGTCACTTTTACTTCATCCCTGTTTAAATTGTTTATTTGTATTAGGGTTAGCCGTTGTGTTTCGATCTCATAGCTGGTTAAGGCCATGCACAGTATTATTAAAGCAACACTACACAAACTTTTTAGGATGTATTCTCACTAAAGGAGACAAATGCTGCTGCAAACTCTCATAGGACTATCCCCTTTCAATAAATATTATATAGTTATAATGTACATTTGTGTTGATGTGATGGATTCTGGCCATATACTAGTTCTCTTGAGATGGTAATGTTCCCTGCTCCTCAAACATTATGGAAAATCTGTCAAACCAGAAGCACTACCCTGCTTATTGACTACAATGTAATTAGTACAATATCAATATTATTTACCTATGATATGCATCTCATACTCAACTTATTATAGTTAGTTATATGCAGGCTATAGATAATATACTATTTAAGTACAACTACAAGACTCCAGTAAGTAAATAGACTTTAAATACTGCAAAAACTATAATAACACTTTTATTCATACATGGCGCAAAAAAGTGGGTTGTTCCCCTCACCTTTACTGAATGTTACACCCATAATAATTAGAACCGTAGAATGTCAATATTACTTGCATAAACCTAGTAATTTTTACTAAATATTTTGGTTAACAACATCTGCAGGCTACCAGATAATACATTAGAAAAGTGTTTATTAAAAGACACAAGTGAAACTTTAAATCATACACAAGCATAAAAGACATAAAAATACATACACTGATTAAAGGAATTTACACAATATCAAAAGCTTAAACTTGATGTACCTTTGAATACATTTCTTTACATCTAAGACCTCATGGCAGCCCTATATAATATTTAATATATATTACTACATTTTATATTATGATACCGAAATAAGTGTTTTACATATAAACTCTTCGGATGCCATTCATTACACGCTTGTCTGGGAGACCTATGTTAATCACCCCCCTTTCCCTGTGCACTTCCCTGTGCCTCCTGACCTGACCCGTTTCGAAGCAGAGAGACGATTGTCAGACGGTCCCTAAAAAAGAAAACAGTCTATTGTTCATCAGCAGCAGCCGTTTGCTCTGGGAGTTTTTTTTGTTTTTTTAAGCGGTGCAGTTTCCACCTTTGTCCACGGGTGGCGCTGCAAGCATGGTGGCAGGCCCAGGGCTCTCCGCGGCCTTCTCCTCTTTTTGTCTGAACACTGATCCCCTCTGCCGCTCTACAGTGTGTGCGATAGCCTCCGAGCTGCGTCCTAACACACTGTCAAACCACTCCAAACGAATTACAACCGCGACCAAAAAGCATTAATCCGACACCGTTTGCCATGGTAAACCCGCTCGTGTCAGCGACCGTCCGTTGTAACTTAGTCCGGGCTTGAATCGGTCTCTTTCTGTGTGTGCATCAGTCTTTATTAGCGAGAGCCTCAGCTGCCGCTCTCCTCGCTACACAGCTATTTCTTTAACTTTTTTTAAACACTCAGCTTCGCGAATGACTGAGCGCCGGCGGAGTATGGGATCCTTGGTGTCTTAAGAAGCGACTGAAGTGGAGTTTAAGCGTTTTGGCGTGCAAAAACAATGGCAAATTCGACGGGGAAAAATTTACTAGATCAGCGGAGGAAAAAACAGGCTTTCCTGGACGAGCTGCGGCAATTTCACCAAAGCAGAGGGTGAGATTTAAGCGCTTCAATTCTCCACAATTTCAACTTTGCATGTGATTTTAAGTAACTCTGAAGTGTTATCTAAACATATGTGTAACTATTTCTTGTGTCATCCCCACAGATCAGCGTTTAAAAAGATTCCTATCGTGGGTGGGAAAGAGCTGGATCTCAATGCTCTCTATGTCAGAGTCGTATCTTTAGGTGGCTTCGCGAAGGTGAGTGGGGAACTAAAAGTGGGCTTTTTCTCCACACTTTTATTGTCCGTGGACTCTGCTGCACCGTGCAACAACTCAAATGCATACAACCCGGGAAAAGTGTAAGCCTCTCGGAAAAGCCTGAGTAGTAGCACGGTGCTGGCCTTGTGCTAGTTTTGCCGTGTATCTCAATGCAATGTGGTGGCTTGTGTTGTTGTGTGTGCTTTTGAATTGAGAAAGCAGCAGCTCCCTCCTCGGAGTCAGTCAGAGCGCAGTTGGAGCGACTCAAAATGAGCGGGCACATTTCACATCGATTATACCGGGCTCGGGGAAAACGCCGCTAGGTTTTACGCCACACGTTTTTAACCCAGAAAAAAACCCCGCTTGAATAGTCTCTCTAGCTATAGCCATCTTTCTTTCGGCTTAATGGCTGGTCACAAAATGTAGGCCTCGTATCGGGCCCATACAGTGAAGGCAGTAAATGTCACCCAAACCTGCTCCAAAATGCGGAGTGAGTCGCCGCTAGCTCAAACATGTGTACTTTTGTTGACATAGTTAGCTCCAGTTCGCCCGCTTTGTGTTTCCAAGCCTAACCGAAAAGTTAGCTTGTTAGCGCTGTTGCTAACTAGCCTAAACTGTAATGATAGTATCCTAAAGGGATTCTGCCACTTGTACTAACTGATCTGTCAAAAAGAAATATGCCCTTTGGACACATTTATGAAGTCTTTGGTGCTGTAGAAATGCAAAAGGTCGCTCTACACTCTTTATTTTTAAGTTTTGCACAATTTGAAAAGGATATATTGGTATTTTGTAAAAGGGATTCAATGAGCTACTTATGTACAGCTTAAAGTAAGGGAGCTGTCAGTGTGTTTTCAGTTTGGAGAAGCAGACAGGAGCAATGGAGAAAAAACAAAACAATGCACTGCTGTTAAGAGGGAGATGGAGAAATGTGGTTTTAAAAGGGTAAAGGTTCATTGTTTCTGTAAATATGGTAATACTTTCTGAGCAAATTTTTCACATAGATAGATGTCAGCACATTCTCAGTTTGGAAAAGACAAATGCTGTAAATGAGAAAAGTGAAAATATTTGTTTAGATGCTATATTTACAAACGAGTTGGCCCTATTGTGTTTTAAATGAGCAACAGAAAAATGTGATTAAAATACATCTGTATATGACATACATTTGAACTTTGAATGTTTTTTTTTTAATCTAGAAGCCTTGCTAGTTGTTGTAAAAGTGGGTTTTCACTGCCATGAATGACAAATCTTGTATCCTTGCTCCTGCCTGCGTCTCCAAACTGGGCTAACAATTACCTACTTAAAGGAATAAGTTACTAATCTCTAAGTATTTCATATGACCTCCTGGACTATCCTTTTTATATATGTAAGGTCTCTAATATTTTGTCAGTGCAGGTGTGTGATTTTAATGTATCTTTTTTTTAAGAATTGTGGATAAAAATGTTTTATAGTTTATTTGATGATGAAACTCTGAAGGCTACACTACTCTGCAAAAGGTGAGACTGATGTCATGAGCTAGTGTAACAAATGATGTATTTAAAAAATATATTATTGATTGGTGACTTTCAATGATCAAAATACAAAATGCAATGTGAGACAGCTTTTGACTTAAATCTACATCAGTTCTTCTAAGTCAATTGTGAATTATTTTTTTTGGATTGAACTGGGCAGGTAGTATTCTGTGGATGTAGGCTCCAGACTCGGACTCGGGGTTAATAAAATAAGTAATGATGCCAGTTAAACACACTTTTAGAATGACTAACAAGGCTTTCGGGTTAAGTAAGTGCTGTATTCAAGGTCTTAACATTTTCACTTTTTTTTTTTTTTTTTTTTGTCATGCAACTGCTTTTTATTCTGTTTTTTTCATTTATACATCTCCAGAACTATGAACTCCGTAGTACAAACACCTAAATGTAGTTTTCAAAACTAAAATGGCACTATTTCTCAGCAGCATATTGTGGAAATATACTCTATAGACCACACATTTAAATGAACACTAAACAGTTCAGTGTTTTTAATGCCAAGTCTTTAAATTGAAATGTTAATCAACCCCAATAACAGTGCCATTCATTATCATTCTTTTTTTTTCTTGTGCTGATTGATTCTACTGTCAAGAATAAAGTTGCCCTTAAAGTATCTAACTAAACCACATTTACAAAATACTGAACTGTCCCTTTAACGGTTTGAGGAAGTCATTGATAAGAGCCTCTCCCGCTGCTTCTTTAGAGTAAACCTGTAGCAGATAGCTGCAGTGGAACCGCTTGTTTTCTGTTTCTAACTACAACCCTGTTTCCTTGTGTATAGGTCTCTGAGAAGAACCAGTGGAGTGAACTGGGAGAGGAGTTTAACTTTCCACGGTGTTGCTCCAACGCTGCATTTGCTTTAAAACAGTACTACCTTCGGTGAGTAGACCCGGCGGTGCAACTCTCTTTCTCTCTCTCTTTCTCTCTCGTGTAGCTCTTTCTTTCAGGTAGAAGCATGTGGGAAGTGTTTACAAATGTGAGAAGCAGGCAGCAGGCTGTAGGTCGAGCCTCTGCGCCTCACTCTGCTGCTTCAGACCCAGCCGTATGTTATTAGGGGCAGACTGTGGCTTTCTACTGTTGATCTTTCTCATGTCGAGGCTTTTTTAGTCTTGGTTAGAGGGCAATCCAAGACAAATATTTACCATAAAGATTATTTTATTATCAATTTTAACATTCATTTTATTTTATATATTTTATCAGTTTTATTACATTACAGTCCACATATAAAAAAAAACATTAGTGTTTGTGCAGTTCAAAGTAATGAATAGAGTGATCCTATTTGACTTATAGACTGTCCCACTTTCTCTCAGATTCTAACACATGTATATAGAAATTTTTTTTTTTACTAAAGTTACCACTGGAACGATACGGGACATGTTTTTTATTGTTATGCTAACTTGCTCATTAGGGACTGTGGATGAAAATTGGATGGTAGCTAAATCTAAATCTAAATACAAAGTGTCTCCCATGTGAGATTAATGTATTTGTGCACAGCCCCTGATGAATAAAGAATAAACAAAACTATATATTGGGTTGGCACAGGTAAGTTTTATTACTTAAGTACAGCACTACATTTGTAATGCGTCCTACTTTGGTTTCATGAATGTGGTCCGCCTTCTGTTGATTGGACACTAGGTTATCTTTTCTCAAACAAAGCTTGTCTTGTTCTTATGATAAACATCACCACAATGTCATATTCCAACAAGCTACGTTATTAGCAACAGCAGTTTCTTATTAATTTTAGAAAGTTTTGCCGTCGTACAGCTATTCCTTTACTAATTAAAACCACAATTTCACTGTCTACATGGCTTTAAACATGGCTGTAACATGTGGCATTAAATAGTGAGTCCCTAAAATGGAAGGCTGAAGGCAAAAGGAAAGACTGGGAGTAAACCAGAAACGATCTTCTACTGTTTACTATAGCAGAGTATCCACTAGACTTCTATTTTAATGTTCAATTTGACCGGCAGTGTTTGAGAATCCTGGCCACAACAACAAATGGTGGTCACACGTTTAAATTACCAAACAAAGCAAAACAAACTCAATTTAATACACAACTGAATGTTCCACTCAGTGTAGACAACACAACCATAACATTTAACCTGTGCTTTGGCTGTCAAGAAGCTAAATTTATATGATAAAAAAGCTTGTCTTGTTCTTGTATAACGCTAACATTCTAAAAAGAAAGAACTATAAATGTTAGTAGTGTTTATTAACCACTTTTTCTGTGCTGTACAGCTCTCGCTTTGTGAATTAAAACATTACATTTATTGTCTACAGTGCATTAAACACAAGCAGAACTGTGACGTTAAACAGTGAGTCACTAAAATAAAGGAAATGGATACTTCAAAGTTTTACAAGTTTGCTTCAAATGCAGTTAATTTTCTCACACAGAAACACAGATTTTGTCACTTTTGTGTGAGGTCTCTTTATGGACACAGCTCAGTGGAAACGCAAGCCTCTCACACAGGAGTTACTAAACCAAACCGTGCTGTACTGACCAAGCTTGTATTGTGTTATATTGGTTGAAACAAAGCTACACACAGACACAGACGCAGATGTAACATGTTTGAGCTTGGAGGTTGCACAAGGCTGCCTCCTGCTGTTTAATGTAAAGATGTCGTATTGAATTTGAGTTGAGTGGACACTATTAAAAACTTAAATGAACTTGGGTTATTATATATTTTAGTGGCAAAATGTTAATTAGTAAAAACGGGGAATTATGGAGCTCGGTCACAAATGACAAGTTGGTCGACTAAAGAACTAGTCCTGACTGCTACCGCTTAAGTTTCTCTTCTCGCTGACTTTATTGTTACTACTGAAGGCGTCACAATTTCTTAATAATGATGGCACTGTTAAAAACGGCAGTTGCTTACAATGCATTTTTGTTGCCATTGATGCGTTTAAAGTGAATTAAAAACTAAACTAAGCTAAACAACATTAAACTTTCAGAAATATTATAAAATTTTTAATAATTGTTTATTGCAAATAAATGTTGGGTGCACGTTGCAGAGGTCAGTTGTTAACTGTAAAGTGTTCTTAGTGAATGAATGTGAGAGTGAATGGTTGTATGTCAAAATGTCAGCCCTGCGACTAAAAGCTGCTAGGATAGGCTCCAGTCACCTGCGACCCCTAACGGGACAAAGCAGCAGAAAATTAATAGTGCCATTAACTTTTGAAAAAGCCATATGAGTTTTTCTAGGGGCAGTAAAACATAGCAGTAGTCTTCTTTGCAGCCTAAGTTAATATAAGCAATAATAGTCAAAGAAAGACGCCCACCTTAAGGTTAAATACTGTCTAATATTGTCTCCTGTCAGATTCTTAATATGCATTTTAAAATTTGAATATTGTCAGATTAGGGCCATTATTCCTTGTCTGTAACTACCACCCATGATCCTTCATGGGTGGTATAAAGTCAAATCTATAAATCAAGTCAAATCTAAGGAGATAAGTGTGGACAATATGTTTAATATATCTCTCACATCACTACAGAACTTAACAACATTTATCTGAGACCACACAATGTTAACAGAGCTCCTTTTCAAACCAAGTCTAGTTCACGACTGCCTCTGTTTTAATAAAGGAACTATCCTCCAAGCAACCCCAAACCAAAGCTGTTCTACTGACATACCTTAATCAGACTAGAAGTAGTGACAAATACAGATGTGTTTTTTCTTTTACTGAACTGTTGTCTTATACTAAAGCGGGTGATTAATGATGTTACTTTCTGTTTGTGGCTGTTAAGAAGCGTTTTTTTTTTTTTTTTTTTTTCCTAAGTAGACGTTACTCATATCAGGAGTTAATAATGTAATTGTGCACCTGTTCAGTCAGTGTTGAGGATGCTAGTAAGAGAGCTATTGTGTCTCTCTTGTGCAAGGTTTTAAGATTAGATTAAGAGACAGATTTGTTTTTTCACATGTTTTGTCATTGAGATGGTGTTTGTGGCTTTTATAATGGCTTTATTCAGTTTGTGCTACTTATCCTCTTCATTCACAGTCAAATATTTCTGAATAGTGCTGTGTAGAGAAAAAGGGAACAGAAACTCAAACTACAAATATTCGCTTGGCACTGTCTAAAGGGGTCAAACAAATACAAAAGGCTCAAATATTGGCCATTTCTTTTATTTAATTTGATAATGTGACCAGTTTCCTGAACAATACACTGGAAAAAACATTTTGATAGACAATAGAAGTTAGTAAGGCCTTTTTGTTGCTGAATGGAATTACAACTAATAGATGGGTATCTCTCTTATTTCTTTAGTAAAGCAACAAATAGGTCAAGATATTTTGTTTACTGATATAATTCAGTATCTCAAATTTAGCACAATCAACATTGTCAATGTTTTTGGGACTGGTAAAACGGAAATAAATGCACTTTGTTCCTCTTTAAAAATAAGTGACTAATCATATCATTGGTCTTAAAGAGTTACCAGTGTAAGTTAAACTAGAGACCTTGTATTTCTATTCAACCATGACCCAATTGTCAAAGTAACAGCTACGATAGCCCTGCAGGGACATGCTTGTCTATAAACGAACCCAGTGGAAATAAATCTGGTGGTGATTCACAAAAGGTAGTGTGAGGCTTGGAATTGCATTGTGCACTATTTGCTTCAGATGTCGCCAAAAACACACTGCACTTTAATTCTTCAATAGTGTAAAAATGTCAAGTGGCTTTTCTGTGTAAAATCAAAAGTTTCTTATAGTTATTGCTTTTTATTTGATCACTGTAGTCTGATATATTTGAGTTGGCAGTAATGGAAACCAAACATGTTTTTACACTGTCTCTCTGGAGTTTACCTTTTGTGAATGAATAGTATGAGCCTTCTCAGAGCAGACTAATAATCAGTACAAAAGTCCAGTGAGAAAATAACATCCCGAATGTCTCTGTGTAATGATAAATGAGCAGTTCGTGCCTGGAAATGTCCTCTACTTGTTATGGACTTGTTGAAAAGCTGCTCTGACTGAAGTCCAGAGTGATGATTTTTGTTTCAGTTTTTGCGAACGGAAGGATTCATTCTCTGGATCAGAGCAGTCATATTGAATCACAAGACACACTAAAAGGCACAGACACACTCCTGTTTCTAGCAGAATATATTGTAGAGTTTGATGAAAAAAGACAGATTTCAAGGTAAAGGAAGATGACTAGGAGGCAGACATGTTATACATGAAATCATAAACATACAGAGTACAGACCTGCACGGCCCAAAAACCCAAAACCTCTCTTCCCAGTCCCGCCCTATCCCAAAGCCAACCTCAACTTTCCCGCCCGTCGGGTCCTGAGTAAAACTGCTTTTTAAATAAAGCCTGAACGAGATCTAGTACAGAGCTGACATTTTATGCTGTTACAGCAAGGGCTGGAAAATTTATTCAATGCAAGATTGTTTTTATCAAGGCGTGGCAAAGGACATGACGTTAGCTAGGCGACAATCTACAAAGAAGTAAACAAACCAACATGGCGTGCAAAAATATCTTTAAAAAAGAACGCTCTTAGCGCTGTCTGTTGAGTTTTTTAACACTTAATGTTGTCTTAATTATTTTAGACTGACTGAAGAGCAGAGGCAAACAAATTCTTGGCAGTCTCATGCGCCATTTTGTTTTTAACAAGTGACTAGGGTTTGCAAGGCAACAATCCAGCGGCATTCGAATATGATTGGTTGGTACGGAACATATCTGAGGAACTGTATATAGAATATACAGAGAGCTCATGTCAGGCTAGACATTTTAGGCTACTGCAAAATGATCAAGGTTTTCCATTCACTAAATTCAACAGAAGCATGCCCAAGTAGCTACTTCTGCTGTAGAGAGAAAAAAGCATCGATATGAACAACAAACTGATCTCAGATGTCATCTTGGAGAGGAGCAGAAGAAGAAAAAGGAATTAATTGGGATACCCTGCAAGTTATGGTGTTTGTTAATTATTGGGTTACAGGCTTAATTGTTGTTTTTACAGCTTTGCAGTTCTCCTTACCTCTCTGTTCCATGCTCTGCTGCTCTTTGCTGTGTTGCTTCAACTCGGGAAAACTTGGGACCCAATGTATTTTAGCCTGGCGGTCATGTGAAAAAATGTTTTTTACTAAGCACTAATTTGACATGCTAAGCTCATACATGCTTCTACTGGCTTTGTGAGATGGGAAAAATGCAATATTTCCAATTGATTAACGGGCTTTATCCACTAGAAATGGCAGATTCTTCATTAAAACGATAACGGACTTGTAGGCTTCATCTAAAGGCTACAAGTCACTGATGATTAGGATAAAGTTATGCTGGCAAATAACATCTATGGAGGCGCCATAGTTATACAGTTGGCTGTAGGACCTATCCTTCCTCGTCAAAGACGGTTAAACTGAGCTCTGACTGAGATTAGCATACAAACTGCTAAAGCACAAATTAGGTTAAAGAAAAAACACATGCAGCTATGTGTGTGAGGGCTATAGCCTTTTAGCTCAATCCTCTAATGGCAAACAATACATTCTTAAGTAGAACTGAAAGCAATTAGTGGAGTATTGACTCTGTTAAACTTTTTTTTTCCCGCCCCCTCTAAGGCATCTGATTTAAGGTTCACATTCTTGTGACTGAGAAATAGCGGTGTTTGAGGTTGAAGGGTCTATATAACAAGGATCTGTTAGGGATATTTAAATTATTGAGGAACCTAACTCCTAGTTCATCCTTTGACCTCTGTTGCATTGTAAACAAATTAGCATTTTCCCTGTGAGCCAAGGCCCTTATTTTACTGAACCAACACTGTACTCTCTTCTGCTGTTTGAACCACTGCCAAGACTACTTTCAACAATCAGATATATGCATATTTATATTACTGTTTATCACATTCACAGGTTTACTCGCTGCTTTGAAAGTAGGTTACATGCCTCTACAGTTTAGTTCTTGTGACACTCATTTAAAGTTGGCATGACCTCAAAAAATTAGCGAGCGGCGAAAGTCGTCTTGTGAATTTGAGCATGAGACACAGTACACTGTGTTTTGAGGCACTGCTCACTGCTGTAGTGTAGTGTAGTATTAGGTTGTGTATAAGCAGTTCACTTTAGTAGGGCTACACAAAATCTCAAAATTCTTGCAATAACTAGGCTATATTAAATATAGCAGTATCTTTTGACATTGTAAAAGTTTAGTCATTCATTTCATTTTTCTACCGCTTTGTCTTGTTAGAGGTCGAGGGTGACTGGAGCCTATACCTGCAACTTTGGGTACACCCTGGACAATGGCCAGTTAGTTGCAGGGCAGTAAATGTTAAATTGTAAGGCTCTGGATTAACTTCCACCGGTCAGAATTGAGACTGAATTTGAAAACTAAACCATGGACTATATTGTCAATTTTTTTTTTTTTTTGATCACAATATAGTTCAATTAAAGGCTCTAAATTGGACAATTATTTCAACATTTACACTTTGGAAGACCATAGTGCTATTGCGATAAAAGCATTTTTTTGCAACAACTAGAGCTGGGTGATTTGGCCTTGTTCCCATAATTCTTTTTCTATTAGTACTGACTAATTCTGAAACCAGTCATCGAATATATCAAGTAATTAGTTTAGGAAAAATGCCTCTATTTTTTTTTTTTTTTTTTTTTTGGTTGCCTCAATGATTCATTGCAGCTAAAGCCACCCACTGAAATCAGCTCACCTGACAGGCGATTGATGTCCCAAGTTTGAAAACCCCAAAATCGTGTAAGAACCCAGCGGCAGCGCAAGGTTAAAAAGGAATCAATTTTTTTCATATCAGGTTTTGAAGTATTACAAGCTAAAGTCTGCCTAATTTAACGTATCACGAAACGGTGAGAAAATGTTGTGGACGTTATTTTTAAGCCACATATTTTTATTTTTTTTTGTCATTAATGAACAAAGTTCACTGCACAGACACTACGTTATTCCTGTTTCTATCACTTCCCTGCCACTTCACAAAATGGGGAAGTATGACTCCTTTTTTTCAGGGGATTATTGGTGTCTTTAGATATTTACATTATACATTGTTTTTTTTTTTTTTTATCAACGACACAATAATATATAGGTTTTCACATCATAGAGGCCACTGTGTTGTAGTAATCCCTCTACTTTCACATTCAGTGGTGATGTGTGCTGTCGACGGTGTCAGATTGTTTGGGGTTAATGTGAGCCACCTCAACAAGACTTTAAACGCTTAAACGTCTTTTTGTCATCCAAAAAGCCCTTGAAAGTGTAAATTTAGTAGCTTGTTCTGTTTCCGAACAGCATTATTCAGCATGCACTGCTTTTTTTTTCTGTCACAGACCAACATTAAGTCTCACACCTCTGACATTTTATCACCAGATTTCTGAGCATGTTTGTTTCACACCTGTAAATGGGATTATTTTTTTTCTGCCAGCTTCTCCTTCCTGTGTTTTTTTTTATCTTTTGTTATCTTTTGCTCAAACATCTGGGTATTGTGGACTTTGATCTGGCTTACATTAGTTGCACTTCCTCCTTTTTTGTAGCAGCTCTTTTATACGTTCACTTAATTCTCTGAAAGTAATTTATCTGAGATCTAGGTATGTAACGATTAACCGTGGGCCAGTTGAAAATCGATTCGCATATGTGACATTTTCAGTCAGTTGAGCTGTTGAGCAGAGGGACCACTCTGAGAAGGCTCAACTTTAAACAGAGGCTGCTGTTCCAAGTCTGAACAATCTCTGAGCCATAAGCTATTATTTCATAACACAGTCAGAGCCGTCTTCGACTACGTTTTCACCTGTTTGAGGCCCTTGTCAGAGAGATGTAGTAATATTCTGGTGGATCATGAGCTGCCTTCTGTGTGTCTCTGCTGCAGCCACTGAGCGTAAAGCCCAGGGGTCTCCAACTTAAAGTCTGCGGACCAAATCCGGTCCTTTTGGTATTTCTGGTCCTCACATTAATTATTACTTAATACATTTTTGCTATTATTAATAACGGGTGATGCACAAAAGGGAAACAGTTAAACAAATAAGAGTTGTTTTGATAAAGTTCTACTATTTTAGGGAAACGCCTGAGACCAGTGTTTTATTATTGGGTTTGATCTAAAGAGGTTTTAAGTCTCAGCTAAATTTAATAAGAACTAATTATTGAACACAAAGTAATTAATCAAGTCAAAATCCATCAGAGGCAGATTTATTGGTAATTTTAAGTTACTTATTTTGATTAAATTACCTAGCCTTATAAGCAAATTAAATTGTATGCAAACGCATGAAGAATTTGATTTTATTTATTTATAAACTTGCAAAAAGACAAACATTAGCCTATATTAATAAAATATGGGAAAATTTGACATTTACCTGAACAGTTGGTACTGGCGTTTAGGATGATACGGGGACGGTGATGAAAAAAGTTAGTGTAGAGCCCTGATTTTTAAAATAAAAAAAGGGCACTTCTGATTTGCTTATTTTTGTATTTTATTTTTTGCTCTTTTCATTTATAAGAAAATTGTGACAAAAGCAAATTGTGACATCAGAATGGTCAATCAAATTGTAAGTGGGGTCAATCATTACATCCCTCATGATAATAATAATACCTCCCATTGGATAACTGCTGCATGGATGATTGTTTCAGCAGCTGGAAACAAGTTATTTAAGCCTAACTGATACAGTGAGGAGTTTCTTATTTCTTAAACAACAATGTCAGAAGACGCATCCTGTGGTCGTGGAAAAGAAGGGTCTAATTATTGGCTTCAAGCAAAGAAAACCTCTTAAGGATATTGCTGAAACAACTAAAATTGTGTTAAGAACTGTCCAACACATTATTAAAAACCTAGATAGCAGGGAACCATCTTTTGAAGAAGACATGGAGTCGAAATAAATCTTGAACGATTGTGTGATTGGCAGTCATGTAAACGTTTTGGTGAAATCAAATTATTAAAGAAAAACAATAGAACTTACAGCTATGTTTCACAATGTGAATGAAACTAAGGGGATTGGGACTAAACGGTTGTGTAGCCTTGAGAAAACTACTTGTCAGCAAGGCTAATCGGCAAAATAAAAACTTTAATTTGCTCAGGAAGATAAAAATTGGACTCTGAAACAATGGAAGTATGATGAGTCCGGATTGGCCCCGTTCCAGAAAGATCGGGCTAAGAAAGGCAGATGAAGTGATGCACCCATCATGCCTAGCGCCTACCATTCAATCATGTGGTCTTGTACGGTAGGCACTAGTGCTATGAGCTGGGGTTGCTGAAGACCAGGTTATTCCATCAATGAAATTTGGAGTGTGACTTTCTTTTTGTGCGGGCAGTGTATGTTTTGTTGCATGCGATTGCTATTAAATGTTGTTCACATAAGAGTGGAGCTTTTTATTTATTTAAAAAAAAATATTACTGTATTTATTCCCTAATAATCAGGCATGTTAATTAAAGATACAAGTATTAGCATTCCCTTAAAGGTGCAGTGTGGAGTTTTGATAAAATTACAGATTTCAGTTCCTAGCTTCACACCCCTCCTGTCTGTATTGTTAGCTACAGTAGCCCTGCAGGGACATGCTGTTGGTTATACACAATAGAAATGCGTCTAAATATGGAAAAAAAGAATAGAAACCATTTTAAATTTAGATCAAAATCTTTCTAAAATGTAAAGCAAACCGGAAACATAAATTTGCTTCTCCGAAAGTGCCCAGTTTGTTCTCTGGGCAGTTGTTTTAACTAATATATTTTTTTGGGTTTGTCTGTAGCTTTACTTCAAATAAAATTTATGTAAATATCTTACATGGACTATTTTTAGTCCATGTAAGATATTTTGAGGCATTGTCTTGCCCACAGTAATGCACTTTGCTTTGAATTTGTCACACTGCACTTATAAAACAAATGCTTTTTTGCAAATGCACAAGAAAATTGCTCTTGATTGGTTTTTAACTTTTTTTATTGAATGTTTGTTGTCCTGTCATATTCACTATTGAAAACACAGTTGTTTTGTCTATTATGACCCACTTTGTTCCTTTACATTATACATTTTTTACTAAACCGTTTAAATGCCAAAATGATAACATCCAAAGGCTAAAAAAATGTAGTTGTTTGTAGTGGTAAACTGATAATTTGGCAAATTATTGAGACGATTTGTTTAAAGAGCAAGGCGGCAGTAGCTCATTGGTAGAGCGGCCGTCCTTTGACTGGCGGGTGGGCGGATTGATCCCCACTCGAAACATCCCAAAACTTCATAACATCCCGCACTCCCCCACAGTTTATACTGTCGTTGTGTCCTTGGGCGAGACACTTAACCCACCTTGCTTCCAGTGGTGTTCCAGCTGTAACAATGGTAAAGCGCTTTGAGTGCCTACTAGGTGGAAACGAGAGTTTAAAGCACATGAACACATCAAAATCTGAAAAAAAAGTGTCTTAAAAACAGGGGCCGTATTGGTCCAAACCTTCTGTCCACTTTTCTGGCTGTAGTTTCTAGAGGCATTTCAAAATAGGTCACAAAACAAGTGTAGTAAACCCCAGTTTTCTTTAGAGCCAACACCTGAAAGCTCTGGAGGCTGTTTGTTTTTGCCGTCTCTGTAATTTGACTTGCCCTCGAGCGGCGTTGGCCACCGCTGATAGTCTAATCTGCTTTCCTCAGATCTGCCCTGGACTTGACACTGGGATGACTACGGTCGGACGCTAGAGTCTTGTAGCTTTTAGCAACTGGTTGAAATACAAAAATGAGCCCAAAAGGAACATGTTTTTAATAAAACGCAGACAGAATAGTGCAGTGAATGAAAGACAGGTGCACAGCCAAAGCAGAAACTGTGGTTTGAATTGGTTAAAATGGAGCAGATGCAACATTTAAGAGCAAAGCAGAAGGAAGAAAGTGTTCTTGTGATCCAACTAACTGAGGCTAATGAGTTTATTAGTGCTTGGTAAAAGCAACGAGATGAGGTTAGAGATTTTTTTATTTTATTTTTTTTTTACCATATAAGAATATGGACAAATACTTTGTCCAAGTGGTCTTAAGTCAGGGCCCGTCTTTGAGACAAAAACACAAGGCAGAACTTTGAACGCATGACACAAAATCAAGTTTTTAAAATAATCTTTTTTTTTTTATTTAACATACAAATGCCTTCAGATTTCCTGCTAGGTTTATTTATTTATTTATTTCAGGAACAATGTATATTGACAGACAAAAAACTGTAAATATGCTAGATTTTGCCAACAGGATATTTTTCATCTGTAGTCCCAGGACAGATAGGTAAAAGACAGAAGGAATAAAAATGTTTATAATTACAAAGCATTACAACAAATGGCACGCAAATCTATAAAAGTATTATACATAATGTACAGCAGAAGCACAACAGACGCAAAAATCACAAACAAACACAGCATACACAACAATCAGAGACAGACACTGGACATAACACAAGGGAAGAGGCCAGCAGAAGAAGAGAGAGGTAGTCGGTGCTCACAACACTGCTTGTCAATGTGCTATTTCTTTGGTTGCATTGGTAAATGTGTGATAATTGTTTAGATTTCAAATTGCACTAGGATTTGGTAACTCCTCATTGTTTATATTGTTCCATAGCGCATTGAATAAATCTTTTAATTCAAATAGGTTTACTTCAGTTTTTTCATCAGATTTTGGAGTGGGACAGGTTGTTTTTATACAGCAAAGAAATCATGTATCAAATTGTCAAACTGTGTAGTTACAATAGTACAGTTAAATCAAAGGCTTTAAACGTGAACAACTCGAGCAAAGTAAAGTTCGGTAGCTTTCAGTTTTGTTCCGGTCGACTAATGACTACAATGGCCAATTCAGTTTACCTGATTAAATGACTTAACTGAGTCAGTGAATCAATGTATGAAGCTTATTGCATGATGGCCTGTATTGGCAGAAGCAGTAACGGTAAAGATGAAAGTGAGGTATGAATGAAACTGTACATGACATTCCTGCTGACCTTTCCCTCACTCGGTTAAGCAATCACTAAAAGTCCCTGGCATGGCTTCAGAGTACATTGTGGGTATCAGGTAATTATTCTCTATAGTAGTTTTCATCAGGTCACTCCAGGTCACAGGGCATATGTCTTCAACTGGACTTACACTGTGGGGATCTCTCACTATGACTATAATAAATAGTCATAGAGCTCCCCTGAGCCTGTTGTGGGCAGCTGGTCCTGTTAAATCCCCCGTAAACACTTGTCCTGGCTTTGTTTGGAGACGGTGAGTGGACTTCCATGTGCTCGTCCATGTCCAGCAGGGGGCAATGAACTCCAAAAGACTGGAAGATGACTGTGGGAAGCTTTAGTGTTAGACCAGTCACTGAAGAAATTCAGAGGATTCATCAGAAACTCATTGTATTTTATTAATTGTTAGCTCAACTTGTCACTTATTAATCTAATGTCAAACTTAAAGTTGTGAGGACCATCATGTTACTTTTACTCTAATGTGTGAAGCTACAACTGGGACAAAAGGAAACCCAGTTGGTTATCAAGGATGCACTACCATTTATGTATCTTTAGTAATCTGAGCAGGTTTGTTTGCACAGGAGGTTTTGTGTTGGCAGCTTGTTGGAGCTAGAAATGCTTGGTTTTTGAACAGGTTTTTAGATGTAATGGAGACTCATTTAGCTCATTCATCTTAAAGTGCATCCAATAACATAAACCACTGACCACAAACCTAACCTAAAGTGCAAACAAACATCCAGCTGCTGCTAGTTTTCACCTGCTCAACCATTCTTTAAACCCTGTGACCACAGCACACACAGACTGTGTATCCAGTACAATAGAATATAATGAGATGTAGGCCTCTTTGTTTTTATTGTAGTAGCTGAACTATTTAGATACTTTCTATGAGGTGACCAGCAGAGAAAACACACAGGATGATTATGAAATAGAGATGCATAATAGTAGAAAGACTGCAGTGTATTGCTGCACTGTGTGTCGCTATGTTGTATTGTACTGTTGTGAAGATGGTAACTAGGGAGATAATTATTTCCCTGAAGAGGAAAAAAAAAATATGAACCACTGCCTCTGTAATATCTTTTTGAATGTACACAGCTGTTCAACTATAAAATAATTGCCGCACTTTCCCTTTTAAGACCTGTCTAAGAGACTTTTGTAAAACCAGCCTTGGAGTCATCCACACTTGTCACGAGACTGGCCGTTTGCAGCTGCATCTGTTCATATCCACCCCTCCTCCTCCCGTCACTTGTCCTAACATATGGAGGTGGTTTTTCTCAGCTTTTATTGTTGCGTGCTAGTTCCCCTTAAAGTGGGAGGGGACTAATGTGGCTGTTGTATGAAAAAAAAAAGAAGTGCAGCAGAGATGAGCAGCTGCAGAGGTATATCCCCCTCTGCTTGTGCCCAGACAGCGGTTGGACTGTGACGCTCTGCTCCCTCCCTCCCTCTTTACGAAGACTGGGTGTATTTATAGTGCGGAGTGTCACCCAGCAGCAGCCAGCGGATGGGAATTACCTCGACCGCTCGCTCGGTGACTCACTCGGACGGGATTCACCGTTCTGTCGAGATACTTTAGAGCCCTTTTATCAAGGAGACCTCATGCAACTGATTCTGGGAGAGGATATTGTGACAGAAACTTGTGTAGGGGACTGGGGAAAGGACTTAGCTGGTGGCAACAGCTGCTCATGTTTTTGGAGTTGGTTAATATTGGTGGCTGTGAAGTGGTCTGATTTAAAAAGAAAAAAACAATTTAGAAAATTTTTTTTTTGCAAATGTTATGGGATGGGTTTTTATTATTTTCTTAGCTGTGAAAGTAATGGTCAATGCAGAGTTGTGTAAAGCGGTTTATCAATGTTTGTTGTATAGAGTAGTCAAGAACAGCAAAGAGGTATTCCATGAAAGTTGGCGGGAAACCGGTCGTTCCATTCAAACTAGTCTAGACTCAGAGCCACACTAACATCAGTCTGACTTGATGAGCTGCAAAAACTGAAGCTGAACCTCAATGAAAAACTACTGCAGTAAACTCCCGCTTCCAAGAACTTTCCATTTTTAAGACTAGATTTTAAAAAGCCTGAGGAGAATCTCAAGCAGCTTAGTTTCAGGATAAAAGTAAGAATAATTCAAGTGGAGAACACTTATAGACCAAACAAGGCAGATGGATAAATAAATGAAATAAACTGATTGTTTTTAATAAAAGGCGTCTTTAAATCTCATTTTATCTGCAAATTATTATCCTCACACCGCCCAAAGACATAAATGTACAGGTCAATTGGCAAAGCTAATATCACTAAGTGTCCCTAGTGAATGAATGTGAGAGGGAATGGTTGTCTGTTACTGTTTGTCTCCAAGTGTCAGACCTGCAACTAACTGGCCACTGTCCAGGGTTTACCAAAGATTTTGGGATAGGCTTCAGTCACCCGTGACCCCTAACGGGACCAGGACCAAAAAAGAATGATTGTACAGTTTTATGGCAATTGTTCTGTCCTGCAGCTCACTGATCACAGACGTCCACTGGCTGCTCTGTTGTTCAAAAGGTCAATGCTGGGAATGGTCTATGTTGTTCAGCATAGCATCTCTCCTGTTGTCTGTCTGCTTCCCTTCCTCAACCAGAGTCTACAATCTAATACCCAATAGAAGGCTGTTAAATATTTCATTTTTCGTAAGGTTTATTAATCTGTGTGCTTTTCCATTTGATTTGTGATAAACGTGTCTGATTCATCAAATGTTTGGGATAAGCCTAACTTTAATCTTTTCCAGACCAGGACTGAACCAGGACAAGGTCTGATTGTCTCATGATAAACTCGTTTTATGGGAAAGGAATCTCGCCAAAATGAGCCAGACTTATCAAAATAATCTCAACTCGCCTCATGTAACTCCCCTCTTGTTGCCTTTTTATTTTTATTTTTTTCCTCTCTTGATTTACCAGGCTTGTTGCAGTAAGCAATGATGAGGCAATTGTCTAGGGTGACGAGAAGAAAGGACCTTCAAAGACACCTTTTAATACATTTATTTTTTTAGAGGGGTCAATTTTCTATAGCCACAGGTATTTCATTTCAAACATAACAATCATACAACAACGACGAGCATTCACACAGTACTTTGTCACAGATTAAAAACATGGCACTGCATATTATTTGTTAGAGACCATCCACAGCAGATGTCCTGCCCCTGAAATATATTAATGCAGTATTTTTCAGACTCTGCAGCATATTAATTGAATCTGTACACAGACTTTTTGACATGTCACAATGTTCTATGTTGTTTAAGGTCATCATGACTATGCTCACTCCTGTGTCATTTAAGCTCTTTTGCTCAAACAACTAGTCTGTTCATGAGTCATACGTAGCTGTCACTGCCCACACTTGTCTTCAGGCAGCGTCTTATCACGGTCAAACGGTCACTAGCTTTTATTTTTCTAATGTAGACCTGCAGATACTCACTACTGTTCACTAATTCTTTTTCTTTTTTATTCTTTTTTTACATAACTTACTGTTTGAGTCTCCAAATGTATTATGTTCTTCTAAACACATCTGAATTAAGCTTTGAACCTCCCCCTGACTCACTCTCTGTCTGTGTGTGTGTGTGTGTTTTATGTCTTTGCAGATACTTGGAAAAGTACGAGAAAGTCCATCACTTTGGCGAAGACGACGAAGAATTGCAACCGGGGAATCCTAAAGCCTTTCTTCCAATCGGTGCAATTCCAAACTCTTACAACTACCAGCAACACGTCGTATCAGGTACACAGCAGCCGTTCAGTTTATTATGAACTGTGGATATATTTGATCAATTCTTTGCTTTAGATCTGTATTTATTATGTAGTCTAATTAGAAAATGCTAGTTTGAGTCTAAAGATGAAAGAAAACAGGATTAATTGGTTCAAAATCAAAGCCAATGTAAGTCAAAGTAAAAGCTGCTACAACAATCGCATATTTCTTTTGTCAAGAGGGCTTCATTAGACAGAAATGTATTTGTAAACCTCTCATTATGCTACATATTTACCTTTTCTGACTATATGGACTAAAAGTGGTGATAAGCTTTGGATCTTTTTTACTTTTTTAAGGCTGAAGATGTAGCATTGATTTATACATACATTTCTATACATTTACTGAATATTATTCTTTAGCAACAGGACATAGCTTTAGTACTAAGGTAATATGCTCTTTCGGTAAGTAACTGAAGTGCCATAAACTGATTTAAAATGTAGGTAATCCAGTTTATCTATTGGGAAGATTATTATTATTTATTTATTTATTTATTTATTTATTTTTTTTTTGTGGTTTTAACGTGTTGTTGCACAGTGTAAGAAGAACAAATATCTCGCAGGATTAGAGATGGTAGAAAATGATGGGTGATTTGCCAAAAATAACACAGCTTTTCTCAAACTGTCTTTGCAACCCTGCCTACAGCTTTTCCTGTTGCTTCTATATCAGTTCAGTTGATAAATTAAGTTTCTTTGCAAATACACGGTTTGGTGCTTCCTCTCTCTTTTGAACTTTTCTTCTGACTTGTGGTCTTTGGCCTAAACAGATGCTTAATCCTGCCACAGAGTTGAAGAGTTAAATGTTTTAGAAACTCATCCCTTAGTTCCACTAAGCAGTACAGTTTTTTTTTCTGCAATCCTTTGGCTATTTGTTTATTTTATTTATTTTTTTAATAAAACAGTTCAGTGGTTTATTTAAACTCATAACTAGGGTGGTAAAGGGTCATTATTCACACAAAACATTTAGATCAAAAAGCAGTTTTTCAGAGCCACCAAAATAAAACATGTGAAAGAAATTTAAATATAAAGTAGCAGCCCTGAGCCCAAGACAAATTTCCTTTTGGGGACTATATTGGTTATTAATCCAATTTGAGCCACAGTGGACAAAATGTACAGACAACAGTTGTGGTTATAAAGTAACACAAAATAACATCCATGTAATAAGCCAGATTTTCTATACATCCTAGATTAAACATTTTTATAAAATAACACATCTTTTTAAACTAGTGATGCACTATGAAATGCTTTAATAGCAGTAGAAGAAAAATCCTGTCTTTTGCTATGAGTGTCCTGGAGGTGTGTAATGGTAATCTCCAGTTTCTCCACCAGATGTCCCCAAAACTACACATCACATTTCTACAGCTTGTGTTTCCCGTCTGTGTAGCTCATACTCTGCAATAACAAAATACAGCAAGTGTATATTATACAGTGGTTAATTTAGAGCTTTAAAAAAACAGATTGACAATTAGAGACATAAGTATAAAACAGAAAGTGAGAGTGTCATCAGACCGTCTCACTTGTTTTTGACGTTTCACTTTCAGTTTTTGTTCAGACTTTTCAAAGCATTATTTTAATCTTATTACATTCTTGTCATTAAATCACAATTTCCAGCTTTCTAATTAAATCTAACAAACTCCACAGCAGAGGTTTTAGCATCTCATCCATTTCATTTAGTACTCTGCCTTTTATTACCTCAGTGACTCATTAAATTCACTTGGAGCTTTGCTGAACACTGCTTTGTTTGATCCAAGGTTATGACGCGTGTGTTGCAGCAGTAAATGCTTGTTTTTGGTTTGTTTAGATGTCTGCAAACCGTGTGTTTTTTACATATTCTAAACTAGTGATTCTCAAACTGCACAATTGAAATGAATCTGAAACACAACTTTTTGTCCACCATATTGTTGATTGCTCCATAAATATATAATTAAATTGTGGTTGTCTGCAGATGACAGCAGGAGGACACGGAGGCTGTTCCTGTTTAGTGTCGCTTTGGCCGAGTCAGAAACGTTTAATTATTTCACAGCTGGTATTGAAATCTCTCTCGGAGTGCTGGTCTCTTCATGTTGTGGTTACAGCTTTACGTCAACTTTTCATTTCTTCATAGTCTTGGAAGGGGGTAGTTATTAATCTGTACCTCATCTGTGCTCTGTGCCGAGTGAAGCAGGAGGAGACTGCGTCTGTACAAAGCAACTTGACTAAATTAAAGTTTTCTGCACAAACCTTTTCAGAACTGAAGTTCAATTCTTTCAGTGAGACTCCTGACTCCATTATGATTGATCTCCACAGCATTCAATAAAGATTTGCACAAACACTTAGTTCTGCTGTACAGGAAAAGATAAACCTATACATACAAAATCGAAGTAGCAGTAATTATAATTTCCCTCAAAGCTCCTCTACTTGATTTTGTTTATTCCTTCCCCAGTTTTAGAATCCCTTCAAATAAAGAAGTCTAGGAACCTCTCCTGCTTTTCTTTTATTTAAAAAATTAAATAAAACCCAGACTTATTTTTCTAAGCATTAGCTTAGCAGTGAGCAATTGTATCAGTCAATTGACAGTATTTATCTGTGTTTTACTTTGCTTTTCTTTTTCAAGCTGTTTCTGAGTTAAAATACATATTCACCGTTGGAAAATACACTTTTTTGGCAGCTATAATTTTCCTGGAATGTCATATGACAAGCCTGTGTTGACCAATAGGAGCGATCCTTTTTCGAACGTGTACAGATTTTTATAATAAACAGTACATGTGATCATATCTCTGTTATGTCTGGGATCTGTGTTGTTTTCAATAATTGCTTTATTTGGATAGATAGATTATATCTGTATCTCTCTATATATATCAAAACAATTTCCCCAAATGATTCCATCTTGCAGTTCTGTGTAGAAATGTTTCTTTTTCGTTTTGTTTTTTTTAATAGCCCTGCTGAGTAATTATGCTTGAGCATATTCCCACACACAGCTCTTGAGTTTAGGATTAGTGCCTTTTTAATTATAAAGACTAGAGCCAATCAGAGTGGTCCACCGAGTCAGAGACAAACACAATTAAAAGTTCGGGGAACACTCGTGCACCTCTGTCAGACACGACACGGCTCATTGAACTCATTTAAACTAAACGCAGCTTTTGGTGAAACGGCTTAACGCCCCATTTGTTTTGTTTCAAGTGAGTTAAAGAGAAAATAAATGGAGCTGAATGTGAGAAACATAGCAGTGTGGAGGAGTGGTTTGTATGATTTATTGCGTCTTTTGGAGCAGAATATAAGAACTTTACTTAAAGAATTGTATAGAGGATTTGTACTTGTGGGAGAACTTCTAAGACTAAAGAAACTGCAGTTGCATGTTAAAGAGCTGTTGAAAATTAAATGTGGAATCTATGCTCACATTTTCACGGGAATTTTGGTGTGTGTAAAAACGGCTCTTTATGCCAAATATTTACACTTTGCTCGTCAATATTTTAACCATTAGTAGTTTTTTTTTATTTTTATTTTTTTTTTTTTATTCAATGATGCCCCGGTCATTTGTTAGTGATTCTATTTCCAAAATGAATACACACTGAGGACAACAACTATGGAAAAATGAAAGGCCAATTTTTTTATGTTCAAATAAGAAATCCAACACAAATTTGAGTAATAGTTGGTGCTGAATGTTACATTTCATATGATTGGTCTACGATTACTTCTTTGTTTTTCTTATTCAGATGAAAGACACCTTATTTTTTGTTATTGGCCCAAAATGTATGTTTTATCCTGTTTTTACTGTGTTTTGTTACTAAATAGCCATTGTACAATTTATTTTTTTCTTCTGTTTTTAAAGCAACACTAGGTAACTATTGTTCTTTGGCGACTCAAAGGAGCACTTTATGGCACAACTATGGACATAAAACAAGGCAAATAGCCCCTTATTATAAGTCAAAACTGGATATACTCATATAATTTGAGATTTTTTTAGATTTTTGAGGCACTCGTGAGTAGACACATTTTACCAGAAATGTGACAATTAAAGCAAATGTACATCACAGCATTGATGGTTATAAGATATGAAAAGTTAACACCTCTGCATTTGTTTCTTTTAGTTAATATATGCTCTGAAACTTTATATACTATTGTATCAATGGTCGAAATATTTATTATATACAGTATTACAAGTTTTGTTGGAGAATCTGGTTCTGGTTTTGCTTCAACTGCAAAAAAAAGGAGTCAGACATTCAATCTTGTTAAATGTCTTTAAATCAAAACCTAGTGAGAGGCTTAAATTACATTGAAGTGTGACAAAAGGAAAACAATAATACAACAAAAGTAATACTCTCAAACTGTCTGTAGGATGGATTAAAATTAGTGAGGGGGACATGTTTGGCAACTTTTCTCACCTCATTAACATAACCCTATTGTTTCCCACAGTTTGTAGTAACCACAGTTTGTTTTTATTTTGTTCCCTTCCAGACTATCTCCGCCAAAGCTATGGACTGTCCAATGACTTTGTTCCCCCGTGCGACTACAATAAACTGGTGCTGTCTCTCCTCTCGGGCCTCCCCAATGAAGTGGACTTTGCGGTCAACGTTTGCACTCTGCTTTCCAACGAGAGCAAGCACGCCATGCAGCTGGACAAAGACCCCAAACTGGTCACATTACTGCTGGCTCACACTGGCGTTTTTGATGACTGTACGTTAACCATTTAAGCAGAATATAGGCTGATTTATATAATCTAGTTAATGTGTGTTTATAAGCTTTGACACTAATGCTGTGTCTTTGTGTTTGCAGCGCTCGGCAGCTTTTCTGGGGTATTTGGGACAGACTGGAAGGAGAAAACCTCCCGGGACTTTGTCAGGGTGAGTGTGTTTTTGCATAACTTCATTACATTTACGAGACACTAGACAAAACTGAATTATTGCCTTTCGTCTGACTAACAGGACTTTTTAAAATGCATGATTATCTGAGTCCAACTGCAACTGCGGTCAGTGCGTTGCGGTCAACTCTTAGAAAAACAGTGTAGTCTCATAGTTGACCTATTACAGCCTTTATACAGCTTAGTCGAGCTAATGTTAGTCTAATTAAGTACACATTAGGTCCTCCGGTGATTCGTTTTATCGAGAGAGACAGTTTTTCTTTACATAGTTATGTTTCTTTGCTTTCATATGGTAAATTCAGTTGTTACTGACTGAAGATTGACTCGTTTATTGATTCGTTATGGCTTTAGTAATCTATTTCTTGCCATAATAGGAATAGAAGTCTAATTTAACATTAGCTTTCCAATTCATTGCTAAAAATATAATTACTTCAGGCAATGTACCAGACAGGTGAGGGTTAAATAACATTCTAACGGTAAACACTACTGACACTGGACACTTAAGAGTAGCACTAGGACTTTCTTTTCACTGTTACTAAACCTGATATGTTCAGGACGGACACTGAAACTCTTAAGTCTGAACATTATGCTGCTCTGATGATTGATTCAACCAATTATCATTTATTTTATTTTGCTCTGCTACCAATGTATATTTTTTAAAACCAATGTACATAAAGATTAATTATGTGCCATTACTATTTATTAGGTGTTTCGGTTTAGTTTTGGTTCTTTGAAGTTTTGGTTTGGTACATTTCGGTACAACGTTGCCACAAAAATCTCGGTTTATCCATTTGTCTTTTCCCAATTTTGATTTTTACTGGGAAGGCCAAACAGAAGACCTTAATGATGTGGGAGGGTCTGGCTTCATGTTGAGCACATATACTTTATGAAAAAAAACATAATAATGCTTAGTACTTTCTTGCAGAGTCTATCATTTATATTGTCGCTTCTCCATGTCCACTCTGCCCTGGCAGTGAGCGCGCAGCATCTCGTAAACGTGCATTGTTGAGAGCTGCTCTGCTGTGGGTCAGTCGGAGCAGGAGGAAGACTGGAGCTGAGGCTGTGCAATGCTTTTTAACTCTGACTAAATTTAGCCGTGTAAAAGTTAAGACGCTAGAAGCAAAAAAAGTCTGCCTCTTAATAATGTTTGTGTCAAAGCTGGCGTTTCAATGGTGTTTCTATTTATTGTACCGAAACAATACACTACATCTACGTGTACAGTTACACCCCTACTATTTACCTATGTACATATGTGTTGATTATAATCTTTATTTTTATTATTGACTTCTTTTTGGCATGTGCTTGTTGCAGTTCTGGAAAGAGGTGGTGGAGGACACTGAAGTCAGAGAGCTGATCTGGGACAAGAGCAGTCCAGCACATGGTAAACACAAGACAAACCTTTACTGGCCACTTTATTTGGTACACCTGTTATGTACTTAACTCTCACTACAGCAGACATACCAACCTGTACACATTTTGCGTAGCAGGCACGCAATTTGACATCACAGTACGCCAGTAAAATTTGTTGCTGTAAAAGTATGCAAAAAGCAGCTGGTCACGCTTTTGCTTTCTGCGGCTGCTCTCGGTCTGCAGCAGGAGCTCCTCCCTCTCTCAAAGCAACAGTCTATCTGCCTGTCCAGGGCTCTAGAGTGCGACCAATTTGACGACTTAACCTTTTGTGAGCTACGTCATGGGGTCAACAGTAAGACGATAGGAGGTTCCTTATTGATGGAGGAAAGAAATAAAGTGAGCAACTCCACACCAGTAATGTTTATCTGTTTTGAATAAAGAGCTCTGTTCAACACTAAAGATCATCATTAAATGTTTTACAACACACAACAGCACTGAGTATGTGCACGTAACCAATTCAATACATAAAAGACTCACCCAACCGTAAGATTTCCAACTGCTGTAATCCAGCCATGGTCCTGGTCTGGTCAAAAAAGCCACCTCCTTTCCATTTATTAATTAGCGTTAACAACATATGCTGAATGTTGTTGTGAATTTATGCAAATGAGCCATGTGGCTTAGGTTAGTTTCTCACAAATGTAAACACTATATAGTACACTATTTAGGAATTTAGACACAGCCAGAGTGGATTGGTTGGAAAATTTGCACCTACCTTTTGTGCTTGTGCACCTGTGTAACCAGTGCATAAAGTAAGTCTAGAGCCCTGCTGTCAATCAATATGTATCAGTTACAGCAAACTGAGTTCCAGCCTCTCTCCAAATACCACTTTGTGAATCAATCAATGCTTATAAATATACTTATATTATTACAATTACTATATGTTGCATAAGACCTAATATGCAGGATTTCTAGAAATGGAATATTCCAGACACATTGAAATAACCCTTTGTATCATTTGATACAAAAGCATTACTCTCTCAGCTCTCTTATAAAGTGATGAGCTTAAAGATAGAACAGGAGTCTGTGCCACAGTTGTTCACAAACTTTCAAATTCAGGTAATAATACAGCACATTCTCAGGTACAAAGTTCTAGACTTTTTCCCACTAAGCAGGCTACATTGTTTCATTAGGCCTATATGACACTCGCTCAGATAAGTTATGAGTATATCATTAGGTGGAAATACAATTCAGAATCCCCATTTTCTCCATAGTTGAACCAAAATATTTTTTATTTTATCAAGTATTAAAGTCTACTGAGGAATATTATTGTATGTGTTACTTACATAGTTGATGTGTTTGTTTCTATAACTTGTTATAATCGAGATTGGGAAGATGGCAATTTGCCATGTGAAGGGGTGCAACACCAATGTGGCACTCAAAAACATTTGCCCGGTTTGGCATGTCTGCTACAGTCTGTTTACAAAGAGTACTGACTCAAACTGCTGGGACATGCTGCAGGGGAGTGTGTCGTTTTAGAATAGCTGTGATTTTTATTCAAGTTGGGCGTGTTTATGGTTAACCAGAACAAATACAGTGTAATCTACTAATGCTTTATGGATGTCTACGATCATCAACTGACAAGATTTGTTATCAACTTTTAGTCTTAACTATTCAATACCCACAAGCAACAAAAAGAAAATGTAATTGAGAAAAAAACAACATCTTGGCTTTGTAGATGGACATGCGGCTGCTCTAGAAAATATGTATAATTTTTTTTTTTTAAATGTTCTTGGAAATGTCCTCAAAAATCATTCTTGATTTGCTTTGTTAATATTTTAAACTGCCAGGCACTATAAAAAATTACCTTAAATGCCTTCCTACAAAAAATTAATGAATTAATAAATGTTGCTGAGATTGAGCTTTTTTTTTTCTGATTATTGCAGATGGTTTGGGAGGCGAGCGCTGGCAGAGTCTCTTTCACCCGCCGCGGACCCAGGGCATCAGTGACATGGAGGCCCAGCGGGTCTTACAGGTTGCTGTGATCTTGCGGAACCTCTCTTTCGAAGAGGCTAATGTCAAGCTGCTAGCGGCCAACCGAACGTGCCTGCGCTTCCTCCTCCTCTGTGCTCACTGTAACCTCATCTCACTTCGGCAGCTGGGGCTCGACACACTGGGCAACGTGGCTGCTGAGGTGGGTCCTGAAACGCTTTGTCACATGACTTGGATCACATCGTAGGAATATATTTAATCCCAAACAATGCAATAGCTTTGAAGAAAATACTTTTATGCAATATTTCACAGTACAATCCTATTGCTTTGAATTCATGTAGCTAATACTAAAAAACCTGACTAGAATAGACTAATTGAGACTAAACTAAACTGACTTGAACTACGCTTGACTCAACTAAACTGATAAATCTTAACATTAACTAACAAATCCAGACTTGATTTAACTAAACTAACCATCAAGTTACCACCTGGACTAAACTAAACCATTTAGACTAAATACTTAATTATTGCATGTAATGATCAAAAAGTCTCGATAACTACATCTTTTGATAGAAACAAAATATAGATATATTGAAAAAAAACTTTTATTATCCATGGGGCGCCCCTAGCTCTCTCTCTCTCACTCACCTACTCACTCACCCACACCCATAGTTCTGGTGGACATTCTTTGCAGTCTGCTTACATTTACATTTTACATTTATTCATTTAGCTGACACTTTTATCCAAAGCAACTTACATTGTTCTACAGTAATTACCAGTGTTACAGCCACTGGAGGCAAGGTGGGTTAAGTGTCTTGCCCAAGGCCAATCACACAACGACAGTATGACCTGTGACCACTCTCCCCACAACCGGAAGGTCGTCTTCCTACCTTCCGGTTGAAAGACGACCACTCTACCCACTGAGCTACTTCCGCCCACTGCTTGACAATTGTACTCTAACTTGCAACACCTGTGGCATTGTGCTGTGATAAAACGGCAGATTTTAGAGTGGCCTTTTATTGTGGCCAGCCTAAGGCGCACCTGTGCAATAATCATGCTCTCTAATCAGCATCTTTATCTCCCACACCTGTGAGCTGGATGGATTATCTCGGGGAAAAGAGAAGTGCTCACGAACACAGATTTGTGAACAATATTTGAGAGAAGCAGGTCTTTTGTGTACATAGAAAAAGTCTTAGATTTTTCAGGTCAGCTCATGAAATCATGAAAAATGAGGGAAAAAAAAAACAAAAGTGTTGCGTTTAAATCTTTTGTTCAGTGTATGATAGCTTTCCTAATAAAACAACAGAGAGTTAAAATAATCCAGTCAGTTTTAATGTATTGCCACATTATTTTGTATATAGCGCTTTTCCACCTTTTAGGCACTTAGGTGTGATCTGGAACACCACTGGAGGCAATGTGGGTTAAGTGTCTTGCCCAAGGACACAACGACAGTTTGAACTGTGGGGGAGCGAGATGTTATGATGTTTTGGGATGTTTCGAGCGGGGATCGAACCGCCTCCCTCTGGTCGAAGGACGGATGTTCTACCCACTGAGCTTCTGCCGCTCAACGTACCACAGTCCTATGTAGGGGGTTTGGGACAAGAGGGGTTTCAGAACTACAGATAAAAAGAGGTCACGTTTACACATTTGATCCAAATCACTGCAGGTTTTCTTGTGATTTCAGTTTGTTTCACATCTTTTTCAGACCTAGCGGTTTTTAGTTTTTTTTTTTGTTTGTTTGTTTGTTTGTTTGTTTGATAACCTGAATCTCCACATATAAGGATAAGCTGTTAAGCATTAATTGTATTTATTGTTTTATAGCTTCTCTGATTTAGTGAAGTCTGATTGACCAGTGTTGTCATTTGTTTTGGTTTCTTTATATTAAAATAAAAGATGGGCTAAACCTGGATACACTGCTGGTGTCTTATCAGAGCAGTGTAGCTGCGTTGACTAATAACTGCGAGCACTGTAGCTGCCAGATGGTGGGATGTGTCACCTCTGTACAGTCTGTTTTTTAGAATAAATTATGCACATTAAAATCAGGATTGTACATTCCAACATTCAGAATGAACCAAAGACATTTAATAGGTTTTGAGAGTAAGATAGAGATAGAGATGGATAGAGAATAAGATTTACACTATATTTTTAAGACTGAACTTACTGTAAAACTACATTTCTTTAATGTGACTTACATAATCCGAGTATATTTTTAGATTATATATGCAGTGTCCTTGATACAATCATTAGTCTTCAATGTTATTACGTTGGGTTGTGCACTTGTTAGTCTTATTGCTAATTAATAAAATCTCTAGAAAATGGAGAATGCGCATCAACTAAGCAAGATACTTTATTTAATTAGAAAAGACTTGACTTCAACTAACCTTAAGTTCATTAAACTAACAAACTAAATTATATGAAACTAAACATTACCCACAACCCGTCTAGACATGACTATTTACTAAGAGAGACTAATTCATTTGATGGATGTTAATTTTGGGCTTTATTTGTTTTTGTTTTCTGCACAGTATCAAGAAAATATTGCAGTATGAAACAAATTGTACTCGCAGTATTTCAATTTTAACTTGGGCACAGTAAACATTTATATTAAAAGTGTACTGCAATTGCTCTACACTTTATCTATAACTTTGATTTCTTTGCTGGTATATTCAGTACAATTGCATTATTCCAGTTCTCCCTCCAAAATATATATATATATATATATATATATATATATATATATATATATATATATATATATATATATATATATATATATATATATATATATATATATATATATATATATATATATATATATATATATATATATATATAATTTTCCCCTGTCTTCTTGCAGCTCCAGTTGGATCCCATAGACTTTCGGACAACTCACCTGATCTTTCACACCATAACCAAATGCCTGATGTCTAGAGACAGGTTTCTCAAAATGAGAGGTAAGTCCAAAGGTTGTAATTTTTTCTAGTATTATGATGTAATTTCTAGAGGAAGTAATGTTTGTGTCCTGTTAAAGCCATGGAAATTCTGGGCAACCTGAGTAAAGTGGAGGACAACAGCGTGCTGATCTGTGAGTACGTGGACCAGGACTCGTACAAAGAGGTAATGCTGCTCCTGACGCTGCCCGACCTCATGCTCCTCATGGCGTCACTGGAGGTCCTGTATCTGCTGGCCCAGCTAGGTGAGGTGCCCTGCAGCAAGATTGCCTCCGTCGACCGCAGCATAGGTATGAACCGTCGCTCTGTGTCTCCCAAACTGTGGAGATGTGTGTTATAGACTACTTTTATAGTGCATTTTATCATCTTGTCTTCTCCCCCCTTTCTCTTTCAGACATATTAGTCCGATTAGTCTCAATAGACCTCCACACGTTCGGACCAGACGCCCTGACAGCGGTACGGTTGATAGAGCATCAGGCCAATGCGGAGCAGGCGGCGGAGGTGCGACCACAGCTGGTAGAGCAGGTACCTGCAGCTGTGCCAGGAGCCCCAGCCCCAGGTGAGTGTGTCTGTAAATAGTGAATGAACAGGTGATTGAATATGTGCGACTGCTGACATCTAGTGGCCAATGTGAGGTTACGTTAAGTGGGAAGAACAAAGGTAAAACTGAAGTTTTAAGTCCCCTTTGAAACAGAAAGTCAGTTAAGGGTTGAGAAAGTTGGCGTTAAATGTCACTTTTAATGATTGGTTGTGGTTTCTGTCATGAAGGTCCCATCTTCGTCTGCTTTGTGTCTCTTTCAGGCGGGAAAAAATAACATGGCAAGCTTTGTGAACTTTTATTTGTCATTTTATAAAAGGCTAAGTAAAATCCAAACCTGAAAGCACACAGCTAATTTGCAAAAGTCAGCATTAGCATTAACATGACCTATTACACAAGCTAATTTATTACATTACAACTTGCAGCTTGTCATTTTTACGTGAGAGCTGTCTGACAAGTTTACTTTTATAGCCCAAGCCACCTTTTTGGTAAAGGAAGTGGTGTAAATTTGAAAGAATTTTGGGATAATACAAGTTAAATGACCGAACAAGAAAGAAATAGTGACACATTTAGATGAAAGTGTTCATTAATGCCTTATTTTAGTTACGTCCACACACAACTAAATATTGAAAAAGAGGCAAAGCTGTTTTGTTTGTTTAAATAGACACTTTTTTTTTTAATGCCAATTACTTCCAGTGGCACGAACAAAACGATTGAGATGAAATCTGTCACTGATGTCCTGCAGAGATGAGGCTAGTCATTCATTACAAGATATAAATAAAATGACTATTGTAATAATATGCTCTAAAGGAGTATTCCATGAAGCAGGGCTTACTTTAAGTCTGTGTAATTTCTTTCTGGTCCAGAGCAAGTTTATGGTAAGGTTGAACATTTGATGAATTGTTGCAAATTAAGTGAAATGGCATAATTTTTTTAATAATTTAACTAATCACAAAGACCAGAAAAAAAAGGGGAAAAAAAGATGTTTACTAAAAAAAATGTTATTATTTATGTTCTGCATTTTATGATCTGGACAAATTATTTAATTGGAGAGAAGAGATTTTGGTAACACTTTATTTTACAGTAATATTAATGTGTAATTATTGATAAATGAATTTTTTTTTTTTAATAGATGCAGTAATATCAGTAGTGTGTGTATGTATATATATATATATATATATATATATGTGTATATATATATATGTATATATGTATATGTATATATGTATATGTATATGTATATGTATATATGTATATGTGTATATGTATATATGTATATGTATATATGTATATATATATACATGCATATTACTAATGCAGAAAAAATGCTTTGTAAAGTATGAATTAAAGCTGCTACTACCTGATTTTGCTGTCTGTCCCTCAGCCCCATCACTCATCCCCAACAACAGGGTAGCAACCCTTTTCTGATACTTTTATTTAAAAAAAATATATATAAAACTGGATAAATTTTCCTGCACAAAACACTAATACATTAGAGTAAACCGTAGTTTAGAGCTGACCTGAAACTTTTATCTCGGAGTTTACTGTTAGACTTTAAACATCCTGTGATTTTTTTTTTTTTTTTTTTTTTTTTTTTTTTATTATTTTTCAAAGCATTGCAAACATTTGTCTGTGCTAATGTGCTGCCCTTTTCTCAATTTTATTTTTAATTTTATTTTTTGAGCTGTAAAATAATAGGTATCTTGCAACAGAATAACCGATTGCCTGGTATAGCCAAAATCTTATTGTGGGCTGATCGTTTTCATCTATTAAAATTCTTAGTTCAAAAGTCTAGATGATGTCAAAAGGTGTAATTTCTTTTACAGATGACTCCTGTTACAACAAGTTATGAGTGAATAAACTGTCAAACTAAATGCAAGAGTAAAAAATTTGGTAATTCCATTTAAGCTGTTACAAATACTGCTTCATAGTGTGTAGTTATTATAAAGTGTGAGATTTTAACAAACAGGTGAACACTGACAGCTCTGACTGTGTTATGAAATAATAACTTATCGCTCAGAGATGGTTCAGCATCAGGACAACAGCAGCCTCTGTTTAAAGTTGAGCCTCTTTGCTAACACAAATTACTGCTCACATTCTCTCTGTTCTCCACCGATGATGGACATTTACGGTACTTTTTGTCCGTTTTGGAGAGAGTAAAGCTCAGCCTCAGACACAGACTTGTTTTGTTGAGTCTGTGCAGAGCCGACTCAGCCCCAGTACCAAGTGAACGCCTTTTGCTAAAGTGAATTTTAATTCTATCAACCACGTTTAAAATTAATATTGTGCACATCCACCTCCTCAACTGACTGTGACAGTGACAGGAGGGAGGTAGGTGTGTGTCTCCTCTCGAGGAGAATCATAGACCGTCCCAAACAAAATTTATACTGCCCCCAGGATGAATGAACGGCACTAGTCGCAAACATTTGTCGTGAAATGTTTGAACTTTACAAAATGTAACGGAGCCTCTGTATAAATGTATCCGTTAGTTGAACCAGCCCCAGCTGTGGAGATGTCATTAGAGCTGACCTTTTGAAAAGTCTGTTTTTCAATTTTTGGATGTTTAATCCTTGTTATTGGTCTACGAGTCCGGAACAAAGTTGGAATTAAAGACAAAGCATATAAATAGTCAATAAATAAACAGTTAATCTTCATTGTCATTGATTCTTCTGTTTTTTTTTTCCCAGTAACGCGGGTCCCAGTACAGCCCAATCAGCCACCTCCTGGTATCGTTGAACTGGACGGGGAAAAATTCACACTGCAGTGGTACATTCAGATCTCATGTAAAGCAAATGTTAAATGAAAATGGATCTTTATGTAATTATTTTGTCTTACTCCTGCTCTAGGCTAAATGCACACTTCGAGACGAGTCCTGAGGGCAGCGTCTCTCGATCGGACATGTACTCCGAATACCTGACCACCTGCAGTAAAATGGGACGGACTAATATTGTAAACTCTACGGGCTTCCTCAAATGTCTACGGTCAGTCCACGCTCTCAAACCCAAAATATTTCACTTCAATTTAGTACTTCAACCACTCCTTTTGTCTCTTACTCTCACAGGACTGTGTTCCCAAACCACACGATGCGACGGCAGGAGGAGTCCAAGACAAACGGACAGCTTCATATTCTCCTGGTGGGGATCAGACGGAGGGCGATCCCGCTGCCCGTTCAGCTCTACTATCAACAACAGAACCCAGCTGCTCCTCCTGTGGCTCGACACGAAACTCCGGGAGACCCTCAAGCTCCTCCTCCAGGTACAAGAATAATCACATTTCCATGCAACTAGAGGAAATTCTTGCCTTAAAAACAGACTTTTAAATTATTTATGAATGTTTAGTCTGTCTGGGATTGTGAATTTAAAGGGATAGTGTAGTATTTTGTAAAATGGGGATCACAGTCATATTATTCAAGGTCTTACTTTTTAGACAAATCCTTTTTTCAACAGGAGCTTACATTTGGATATATGAAGGCCAAAAGATGAATCTATTTAATGTTGTGGTGTTTTTTTTTGTCTTTTTCACCAGGTTTACCGCCTGGACATCCCCGACCCCCAGTTCCTGGTTTGAACAGCGTTGGTCTCCCTCCATCTGTGGCTGTGAACCATCCTAATTCATCCCAGTCTTGTGCCCTTCCTCGTCCCCTGATCCCCCTTCAGATGTCCCCTCAGCTTTCCCCAAACCCACAGGCAGCTCCTCAGCAGCACCCACAGGTCCGAACCCCTCCCATTGTCCAGATTCCCACATCTACAGCAATGGTGTCACTAAACCACAGCCCCCAAATGACCACCGCGCCCTCTTCTGCTCCCCAGCAGCACTCCCCAATGCTCCCCAGTGGGACCCCTGTCACTCTGTTCCAACAGGTACAGCCGGGACACATCCTCACGGCTCGGGTCCAAGGGGTGTGTCCTCCAATCGCTCAGCACCCGCCCCAAACGTCTCCACAGCTTGATCCTCCGGCATCCTCCTCTTCCATCCCAACAGGGGGCGCTCCAGGGGTAGCCCAGGGCAATTCGCAAGCTTCACGAGTCGCATTTCAAAATATTGCCCCCAAACCAGCGCCAAATGCATCGGGTCCTAACACGATAGCCCCTCAAAACCAGCAGCAGCAGAGTGTGGTCATAGTGAACCCCCAGCAGACCCCCACCTACAGTCCCGCCATACACCAGATCGTTTTAACAAACCCAACAACCCAGACGATCCAAATCACAGGGCAGCCCACAGCAACACCCGCCCCCGGTCCGCTCTCGCCCCACACCCACGCACAGTCTCCTCAAACTGTCAGCCACGCCCTGCAGCTGAAGAGGCACCAACAGCAGATCTCCCCAGCCCCCCCTGTCCTGCCGCAGCCTACCTCCACTGAGTCCAGTTTAATTAAACAGCTACTGCTTCCAAAGCGAGGGCCCACAACACCAGGAGGGAAGCTCATCCTGCCCGCCCCGCAGGTTCCCCCTCCCAACAGCACCATTGCCCCGAGTCCGCAGGTCCTGTACCAGTCTCCTCAACCACAGCAGCTCAACGTCCAGCTTGTCCCGGGGCAGATCCAGACGCCCGTAGCTCCAGCCCTGCAGACAGTCCAGCTAATGCCAGGACAGATCATTTCAACAAGTAGCTCTGGGGCAGCCATCATCCAGGGTCCCACCACAGCAGGGGTTACTTTTACTGTGGTTCCCAACACAGGCTTTTCCAGCTCCACTGCTGCAGTCGCAGTGAGTCAAGGAGCCGTGGCCCCCAGTGTCCCCCCTCCTCCATTTTCCACTGGGGCAGTCCCGCAGCACGCCCCGCCCACACCGCCGCCACTGCCAGCGCCCCTCAGAGGAGACAAGATCATCTGCCAGAAGGAGGAGGAGGCCAAAGACGCCACGGGACTGCACATCCACGAGAGGAAGATCGAGGTGATGGAGAACAACACGGTGTCCGAGGGCGACCCCGCCAACCGGAAGAGTAATGGAGAAGTTGGGATGGGGGCCAAGCTGCTAAACGGGCGGAAGTGCGTGGAGTCGGATCTACCTCCATACCACTCAGGGAACAGCCAAGGGGCGCTGAATGGCCCAGCGTCAGAGAGCCACCCTGCTAACGGGAAGCAGGCGCTCTCGCCCGGCACAACGTCAGAGGGGAACCCCGAGCCCAAAAAGACTCTGGTGAACGGGGTGTGTGACGTTGGGGCAAACTTTAACAAAAACATTCCAAATCACATTGCTTCCAAACAGTTTCTGGGGAACGGGGAGGTAGACCCCTCTGAAAAGACAAACAACTCTGACGCGGTCCTGAGCATGCCCTCGTCTCAGCAGGACACTGCCAAAGCCCCACAGGCCGAGCGCCTCGCCAACGGACCCCAGACTATCGGTCTGCGCCCCTTCACTGAACTCTCCAATGGACCTGTAGGTGGCGCTGTTCCTACATTAAGACAGCAGCTGCTCCCCAACTCCTCCCCTCCCTTTGTCACTGTTACCTCCCAGAGTCAGAACGGCCTGACGTCTGAGGCACGGGGCCTTAAACGTCCCGCAGAGAGTGAGGACCGCGGCTCAGCGGCCGCACCGTCGGGGATCCCCAATAAAGTGGGAGTCCGGATTATCACCATCAGTGACCCGAACAACGCCGGCAGCAGCGCCACCATGGTGGCTGTCCCGGCAGGAACTGACCCAAGCACAGTAGCCAAAGTAGCAATAGAGAATGCCACTCAGCAGAGGAACTGCACAGCGCCCCAGCCCGTGGGCACCGCCTCGGTGAGTCCCTTAAACTCCACACTGAGTTACTTCCCCACACTTTACCCACAGCGATGGGCCAGGGTCACTCTAGAGAAAATATGCGGCAGTAGCTCAGTGGGTAGAGCAGTCGTCTTTCAACCAGAAGGTAGGCGGTTCGATTCCCACTCTCCCCACAGTTCATACTGTCATTGTGTCCTTGGGCAAGACACTTAACCCACCTTGCCTCCAGTGGCTGTAACACTGGTAATTACTGTAGAACAATGTAAGTCGCTTTGGATAAAAGCGTCAGCCAAATGAATAAATGTAATGTTTTATTAGTGGTTAAACTGAAGGACAAAACTGATAATGTTATGTAGTCTGTGTTAAGTTACTGCAGCAGAAGGACATTGGATTGTATCAGTTTTGTGCAATATCACACTTTGACCTCAGTTTACACAAAACAGCTTTAGCTTCGCACTCTTGTTGTTACGTCACTCTCATGACAAGATCTAATATGATCAAGTGAGATACTGATGTAATAATTACTTCAACATGTCAGAAAGCCCACTGTAGCAGGACAGCTGTCACTAAAGCTACAATTTAATAACAAAAAACACACAGATTACCTCCTGATAGTGATAGCCGTGTTGTTTTGTAGAAGTTTAAATTACTATTCATCTAAAAAGTGCATGTTTTTTTTTTAATAATCATTGTTTAGTGAGTTTTAAACTGGATGATGTCTGTGACGGAGGTAAAGAAGGTGAGGCCAGTTTAAGCCTGTGGCTCTCACTGATACCCACCTCCAAAAGTGAAGTGTCCGAGATAACCACGTGTGTCCAGAGAGTGGCACAGGTTACATCTCAACCCACATTCTACTATTGTCACGTGGCTTTAACCTCTTGCCCTAACTTACTTAAGAATAATGGCTCCTTTGAATGAGTTTTATGAAGCGTGTTATTTGGACACACTTTAATTTCCTCGCACTGACTTTTGTCTTCTCCACAGCCGACTGTAACACCGTCCCCACCTCTTGCCACCTCACAGCCTGCTCCGGTCGCTAACCCCAGTCCTCAGCCCCTCGCAGCAGCAGCCCCATCCTCCGAACAGAGCCGAAAACCAGGCCAGAACTTTAAGTGTCTGTGGCAGGCCTGTAAACGGTAATTTCACTGTCCTTTACATTAAAGCTCTGACATTAATGACATTGTTATGAGGTGTTCACTGAGGTTTTGTCTGTGTCTGTAGGTGGTTTGAAACGCCCTCTCAGGTGTTTTACCACGCGGCAACACAACATGGAGGCAAAGAGGTGTACGGAGGCCACTGCCAATGGGAGGGATGTGAACCTTTCCCACGGCAAAGACTGTCCTTCATCACACATTTACAGGTAAACACTACTTGGATGGATTTAACCAACTATTTAACTAATGATCAAGTGGATTTAACCAATTTTTCTAACCTTTTCGCAGGATAAGCACTGTTCTCGAGAGGCTTTGCTGGCTGGACTAAAGCTAGAGGAGCAGCGGGCGCAAAGTCCCAATCAGACTTCTTCCCAGTAAGCAAACGTTTTTTTTTCTTTCAAGGAAAATTTGGAAATGCATCACTGTATGACACTATCATGCTTTTGCAGAGATGTATTTAATCAGACAATAGAAGGTAGTTCATTGTCTTTTTCTCATGCAAAGACGTTTTAATTTAATTTTATTATACCTGTGGGAAAACTCCTAGTCGGCAGCCACCACTAGGGGGCGCCTAGCATGTTTTTTGAAGTGCACTTATTTTGAGGTTTGTTGTTTTCCACCCATTCACCCAATTTGTAGGACTTTATGTATGTAAAGCGTCTTTGCGTCCCCTGAAAAGCGCTATATAAATTTGATGTATTATTATTATTATTATTATTATTACTTTGTCGTGCTCTTATTGAGTGACAGACAGATAAGCCAATTATTAAGGTGTTTCCATTGTGAAATTGGCATGTTTCCAATTCCAAAAGTGTCCCCAAAAATGTGCTGTACCACTTTAGTGGCAAAGTCAGTTTGGGTCCATCAGATTGGTTCACATTCCAAAAGGTGGCCATAAACTCTGCAGTCTGTGGAATTAATGGTAGATAATCCATCCATCTTCTACCTCTTATCCGGGTAGATAATCCTTACTTCCGAAAGCTGTGAATAAACCTAAAACGGTTTATCATCAAGAAAATTCCACAGTTTTACCCTGAACAGACGACCATCTCTGTTTGATGCTGGTTCTAATTTGTGGTTTTACTGAACATAAGAGTTCCTCTGAGCTCATAAAGACTAGATTTAATCTTGAACAGGTTTTGACACTGTCTGGACAATTTTAAACATTATTTTGGCTATTTTAGATTCTACTAAGTCATTATTTTTGGACAGGAAATCTAGAGTTTAAAATTTTTTTCCTTTGCCGGTTATGTGAGATTTCCAACTGAGCTTGTGGTCAATAACACCTTAGAATTTAGTTTCACTTACCATTTCTAGTTTAGTAATTTAAATTCAGATCTTGACATTCTTGACAATCTTTTTTTTTTTTTTTTTAAAGAATTTATTTGGCTGTACCTCCACTACACTCTATTTAATATTTACTCTATTTACTTTACTTTTTATAATAATTATTGGCAAAGCATCAACATTATAAAAGTCTGCTTCAAAAATACTAAACATAACTGTTTTGTTTTAGATATTCAGCCTCTGTCAGAATAGTCCCACTCAAGTCTTTTCCTAAAAGTCATTACAACAGCTTTGAGTCGGGCCTGTCCGGTTGTTTTTTCCTCTGCCCTCTCCGTGCCTTTTTGATTGGCTGATACAGATCACAAATACTAGTCAATTAAGAGCTGCTTTGTAGATGAGTAATTCTTCACTTTTTGTTTTGTCCATATCATAAGAACAGTATTATTAATGCAATTAGTGGTGTTCATACAACAGTATACCTCTTGACCATAATCTTGTTTGAAATTAATTCTGTCACGAGTTATCAGTGCTGTCTTTACAAAGGTTATTAATGTGAGCTTTATCTTGTCTACAGGACACCGCCAGCGGGAGGGAGCACTCCAACACCACGAGCACCAAAAGCAATCGTCAATCATCCGAGTGCAGCTCTTATGGCCCTGCGCCGAGGCTCTCGAAACCTGGTCTTTAGGGACTTCACAGTGAGTACAAAAACATCAGCTCAGGTCCATACTGAACTGTAAAACGATGTATGAGCTCATACATTGTTTTACGGTTCACATGGTTTTACGTTTCCAAATAAATTCACATGTAATTTACCCCAAACTGCCTATAGTTTACGACTCTTATTTAGAATAATCATATTTAGGGCATTAAAACCACTTGACTCTAAAACCTTTTTTTTTTTTTTTTCTTCAGGATGAAAAGGAGGGACCAGTGACGAAACACATACGACTCACTGCTGCCTTAACGTTAAAGAACATTGCAAAGCACTCAGACTGTGGTCGCATGTAAGTTATTCTGCTGACTCTACAGTAACTTTTTAAGTGTCACACTCCGGTCACAAATGCCCACTCATCATCAAAGCAGTTTATACAAGTGTAGTTGTGACCAGTTTTTCAAAACTTTATTTTTGCTTTCAGTTCAGTACCAGAATAACTTCTTTGTGTAGAATATGAAAAGAGTTAGTTGCGGCAGGCCAGGCTAATATGACCTTGTGGAGAGAACCATTATTTGTCCCTCTTGGTTTACTATTATAGTGACTTTTTTCAATTTTTTTTTTTAATGTTTCTTATTTTAGTTCCTGACCTTAAGCCCCTAAACACTGAGCAATCTTGCATGTTTGCAGCTTTACATTTGTAGCATTTGTTGTAAAGTGTGAGATTATTAAAGATCATTCTTGCAGTCATTCTTGCAGTTGTGCAACAAAAAACAAACCCAAAAAATATTTAGGGCAGTTATTACATGCTGCTTTGATCTTTTAGCAAACACAATCCTCCTAAATGTTTCACCCAGAGATGACCATGTAGGGACCTATTGCCCTGCCTAGGGCTGTGACATGTAAACAATGACATGAGATTCTACAGCGGATTTTCCAAGTGTTGATGGCGTGCAGGTCGTGTGGCTGGTGCGGTTAGCGGAGTGAATGGAGTACAGAAGCGTTGTATTCTCTGCAGCTTTAGAGTGCCTGTTTATATTTTTCACATATTCAAATTAACAAGTTAATGGACCCCAAACTATTGGCCCACAGTCACTGCAAAGAAGTATGCTCATCTGTCTGTCAGGATTGTGCCTTAAATGTGGCTTAAGTTTTGTTTCTCACAAATGTGCATAAAGCGGTGTTTTACTGTAGCAAACATCAACAGTGAATAATTAGAGTCAGGTATGAGATGCTGTGGCTCCAGAGCAGTGTCTTTTAGTAACTGTAGTTTATGCAGATATTTATAGATTGAGTGTAATGGTTGATGCAGTCACCTCAAACTCATCACAAGGAGATTGGTTTCAGTCGGCTTTTGGAACGGTTTGGGGAGGGTTGAGCAATGAACTGTGGAATGCCGTTAAGCTCCTAGGCTGTGTCCAAATCAACACTAATCACTATATAGTGCTCTATATAATGACTACGCCATCTTCTAGTGTTTTTTATTTTTATTGAAAAAGACATGGACAGTGCAAGCAGGTACATAAATAAAAACAAATTTGCCAAATACAATACAATAATGCATACACATACTGTATCTTACACTTCCACTAGTCCCTAAGTGGATGCCCCCCCACACACACACACACCCCTCCCACATACACACATACACACATACACACACACACACACACACACACACACACACACACACACACACACACACACACACATACATTAAAAAATAAATGGCAATTTGTTTTTTTGCCTCAGTCTATCTTGTTGTCCAGATGTACTCCCAGATAGTTATAGGTTCAATGTCTTCTCCACTGTAAATACACACAAAAAAACGTACATTCTCTGCTTTTGTCTTCCAGGTTGGTAAAAAAGCACGAGGCGCACCTGTCTGTGCTTGCACTAAGTAACATGGAGGTCTCCACCACGCTCGCCAAATGCCTTTATGAACTGACGCGATCTCTCCAGGCTTAACACCAAACGGACAGAACCTGTTCACGCTCCCCACCGGGCCCCCCCTCCTCTCCTCTCTCCGGTCCCGGGTCAAGAGTAGACAGGACAGACAGACAGGCTGCTGTGGAGTTAAGGAGTAGCGGGACGACCTGACGCCCACTCACACCTCCTTCCTATTTGCCAACCTGTGTTTTCAAAAACTATCCCCTCCCTCCATTCACAAAAAAAAAAAACTGCCACGGGGTCTTCCACCAGCTGCCCATGAGGGGACGCGCTACTCGGACTGCTTCCCTGAGGGATCCCTCCACCACACACAACAACAAAACCCCAGTAACTCGAGCACATTTTGTTTTATTTCGGATTACAAAATGAATCTGTGGCAGTCGACTGAAGCATGGGACGTCGTTGGGCAAAAAGAACGCAGAGAAAAATACTTTTTCGGTTTTCTTTAGAAACTTGGTAGCTTGGTTTTTTCTTACTTGAGTCATATATTTTCACTTATTTATTATTGAAATAAATACCATTAAAAAAGATTCTTGTAAATACGATGTGAATATATATAAAGAAGATCCTCTTTCACGCCGATGCAGCCACTGGAGAACTCGCTCTGTGGAGTCATAGAAGCATTAATTTGGTAGGATTGAATAAAGTAGTCTGTTTTTTTTATTTTTTTTGTTTTACAGATTTTCGCTTTTTTTGTTTGTTTTTTAATGATCCCTGTTCACTTGTATCTAATGTGATTCTATACTCAGCAGTGGATGAATGTACTTAAACCCTGTAAATACTTCTGCAAAGGTACTGTTGCTGTAAAGCTTAGGGCGGGGGATTAAAAACAGTTTTTTGTGGAACTGTGACTCTTTTGTATTATAATACCTTGTAGAACTCATTTTGCTGGCTGAAAGAGTATAATATATCTTGTCATTTTGTAGAAGAAGAAAAAAAAAATATCGAAGGTATCCTCTTCCTTCCTTCCTTTTTTCTTCCTTCACACGCCCCTCCTCTCCTCTTCCCGCCTTTTCAACACGCACACGATTAAACATATATCCACTGTAAGTGTTTGTCATTGTACGGGCACAGTCCTCGTACCAGATTCTTTTTGTATTTGTAAAATTGGTTTAAATACATGGAGTTTTTATACAGGTTTTTCCTCCTCCTGTGTTCTTTGCTTTACGTGCAGGTATGATACTTTTCTTCACAACGTTTTTTCTATCTTAATATAGTGTGGAGTTTTATTGTACTATTTTTTCATTCTTAAAAAAAAAAAACCATGCCACATTCCGGCTCACGTCCCTGAACAAAAAAAACTGTCCTCTTTTACCGTGTGTTGTGTAACATTTATGACTGCCTGTCCTATTAGCATCTGAGTGGGGCGACCCAGACCCATCCTCATTTCTGCGGTGTCAGTAGGATGTGTGACTATACATAGACTTAACAGTCTGTTAGAGATTGGCTTTATTTACTTTGGTGACTGTTTATAGTTTTTAAATAAAACACTGAACATTTTGCTCTGGTTTTGCCGTTTGTTTTTTGTCTTTTATTTATTGCTTCATAATGTCAAATATGCAGCACAATATGTTCAGATCCATCCACCCGACTTAAACTCGTTCAAATCCATTTATTCCATCCGGGATTCCCTGATGTTATACTTTACTGATAAAGTAAACAAGATCCACCAATAACTTACCCCCTGCTCATGCCCAACCACCTCAGCTACCCAGACACCTCCTGCTAACCCCGTCTAGGTTTAAGATCCCATCAGTACCAGAGATACCCTCCACCTCCAAGATTGACCTTACTACAGTTTTAGTCAAGACCAGCCTGTCCTCCCTTGCCCCATTAATTACTGACATTATTCTCTCCTCCCATCAGTTCTGGTCATGTGACAGTATCCCTTAAATCATATGTTATCACTCCAATTTCCAAAAAACTTGTGCCTTTACTCTAACAACCTCTGTCCAATTTCAAACTTGCCATTCATTACCAAAATTGTTGAAAAGGTTTTTGCATCCCATTTCCACAGTCACCTTATAACAATAATCTCTTTTCCAATCTGGTTTTGTCCACTCCATAGCAACAGCCCTAGTTAAAAAAAATAAATAAAATCACAAATCTTCTAATGGCAGCTGATTCGGGTTTACTCGCCATACTCCTCCTCCTTGACCTGACCTTTAACAGACAGACTCATCTCTGTTGGCATCACTAACGTTTCTCTTGCCTGATTCAAATCATATCTCTCTGACCGCTCAGTTCATTTGGATAAAGTCTTTCAAATCCCAACAGTCTCCTCTCTCCTCTGGTGTTCCTCCAGGCTACATTCTCCCGCTTGGCCATATTTTTCCATATAAGTTTCCATTGTGATGCGGATGACACCCAGCTCAACTTTTCCACCAAACCCACTACTGCAATTCAGTAATTTATCAAATCTTTATTTAAATCTTGAGAAATCATTGAGGATGGCCCTCATTTTCAATAATGTCGAGAATTTCCTCCCTTTGACTAAGATCTTAAATCCTGGTTCTCAATTTTCTCAAACTTAGCCATGATAAAACTAAGGTTCTTCTTGTTGGCTCAAAACTAACAGTTTCACCATAAACTTTGACTATTCCATAGTCCCATAAATGTGGAACTTTTTGTAAAATTTATGGTCTCCCTTGAGGTAGAGATACAATTATATTGGAATAATATTGAGTAGAAGTAAAAGTAGGTAACATTAGTTATGAGTAAGCACAAAAAAAGAAAACACAATCAAGAAAAATATGTTGAAAATTGGTGAGAAAGTGTTGAAAAGTCAAACGTTTTTCAAAGCATTTTTTGGACAACACATTCAATGATTTCAATAAAAATGTGTTTTTTCATAGTAATGGAAAAAAAAGAGGAATGTTAAGATACTGTATGAGCACAGTCACAAATGCAATGTAATAGATCACTATGAATTGTAAACAGGAAGTGGTTATGTTCTGTCCATTTACAATCAAGCACCTAGGTCCTACACTTACAGTGTTCGTTTTTTGCATTGCATTTTGTTTTACTATATTGTTGTTGTGACTTTCCCTTCATGGCATCTTTATCCTCCTCCTACTGCTACTGTCTGCTAATAATACAACTACTTACACTACTGCTATTATTCTTCTTATAAATGCTTACATTAGTAACTAACTGTAACTTCTGTCTTTACTGTTATTACTACTCTTATTTGGTCCACTACTGTTATTGCAATATTCCTAAATTTATTCCTGTCATTTGTGCTTACAGGCTAAATGGCTGGTACTCTGCACGAGTACCCAGCTTTCTTGGAGTCTCTGGGAGGGGTGCAGGAAATTGCTCTGACTGGGGACTCGTTCTACTGGAGGACTTCAACACTTACATAGGAGTTTTTCCAACCAGTCCACATGTGCTTTGCGGATTTGGAGAAGGCCTTTGACTGTGTCCCTTGTGGCATCATGTTGGGGGTGCTCTGGGAGTATGGAGTCCAGGGCCCTCTGCTAAGGGGCTGTCTGGTCCCTGTTCCACCAGAGCAGGAGCTTGGTTCACATTGCCGGCATTAAGTCAGACCTGTTCCTGGTGCATGTTGGACTCTGGCAAGACTGCCCTTTGTCATCAATTCTGTTCATAATATTAAATCCTGGGGCCGGAGGGAGTCCAGCCCCAGGATCTTGTCTCTGCTTTTTGCAGTTGATGTTGTCATGTTGGTTTCATCAAGCACGGACCTTTAACTGAACTGGGACGGTTTGCAACTGAGTGTAAAGTGGCTGGCATGAGAATCAGCAGCTCCAAGTCTGAGACCATGGTTTTCAGCTGAAAAAGGGTCCTTTGTTCACTTCTGGTTGGTGGAGAGCTCCTGCCTCAAATGGAAAAGGTCAAGTATCTTGGGGTTTTGTTCACAAATGAGGGAAGAAAAGAGTGGGTTATTGACAGACGGACCGGTACTGCTTCTGCAGTGATGCAGTTGATGTACCGATATGTTGTGGTAAGGTCATAAGCTGTGGGCCATGAATGAAAGGACGAGGAACCGGAAACAGCCTTCCCTAAGGAGGTGTTTTGGGCGCATCCTGGGAAAGAACCTAGGACATGCTGAAGGGACTATGTCTCTCAGCTGGCCTGGGAACCCCTCGGGTTTCCCCCGGAAGAACTGGAGGAATTGTCTGGGGAGTTGGAAGTCTGGCCGTCTCTGTTTAGAGTGCAGCCCCTGCAACCCGGAGTGGAAAAAAATGGATGGATGGGTTCTATTAGGTACTTTTGGAGCAGATTTATTTCCTACAGAAAAGTAGACAGGAGCAAGGTCACAACATTTTTCAAAGACCATAAACACAATATATGCTGAAAGGAATAGTTATTTATGTATTTGTTATTTTTTGTTCAGATGTCACATTGAGGAGCATGTTCTGAGAAGTGGTAAGCTCGGAAGTTGTATATATGAACAAAATTCTCCCATAAAAAATACAACTGCACTGATACTTTTAAAGGTTGTAGAAGCCTTGTTTTAGTTACAAGTGTATTTTCACTGGCCATAATAACACAAATCTCCTGTCTGCTCCTCCAAACTGTGCTGTAGGCAAAAACTGACATATCTGAATATCTATGATATGCAGCGCATGTGTTCTGAAGCATTGTTTAATTAAACCTAACAAGCACCGTTAACTTGGAAGCACCTCTTTTTGTTCTTGCAACAAACTCAATACTTATATCTGTGTGACAGTTAATCAGCATTTTAAAAAGAGTTTGTCTAGACACAAAATAGAGTTGATCCCATTTGTTTTGAAGATGTTCCAGCGATAAACCTTTAATGCCACACGATGCCCTTTTGATGTAATACCTGTTTACTCCACTACGCGGCGGCAGCGCCATCGACTCTCAGTTTCATTGCGAGACATGTGGCTGGGACTTTATCAAAGCTTCGCTACGTTTTTAGCCAAAACACTCACTTGATAGAGTCGTTGCGGTTTTCTATCACGGTTGTGGATCTTTAAACCTGTTTTATAATCGCAGACCAGCCACAGACGACATTACAGGTGAGTAACAACAGTTGGCTGAAGCTAACTATCGCTAAATGCTAACAGGCTAAATCGACGCAGGCAGGTGTTGTTCCGCTGTTAGCTCCGAGCTAAATCTGCTAGCCAGTTAGCTGTCTTATGACCTTCAGTGTAATAACCGAGGCTAATATTAGACACAATTTAGCCGTATTTGCTGCCGGGCTAGCAACAGCTTCGGAGGTTAGCCTCGGAGTAGCAGTGTTTTAGCAATAGCTTTCATGGCTAAACCAGCAACAACTGAGCTTACACCGTCGCGTTGGCACTGGCTGCTGCTTTTTCTATCTCAGGATTCAGGCCGACCTGTGCAGAGCATAAACATGATTTACACGAGGACTATAGCCGCTTTGAGTGTGTTTAGACTTATTTTGAATGCACCTGGGTTCACATAAATCTTGTTGGGCTTTGTTTGTTTTGTAGAAGCGGTTGAACTAAGAGTTAACTGAGTGACAGTCTGAATAAATGGCGAGGGATTATCCCCTGCGTTGGTTTGGTTTATTTTTGAGTGTCTAGCAATGAGACGTGTGTTATTTCACCGAGTTTCCCCTTCGAGTTACTTTGGCATTTCTTCTTATCGTCGTAATAAATCAGTGAAGGATGGCTCCAGCCCTGGGTTTAGTCTGATGCAGAGGATTTTGCTGATAAAGAGGTAATCTCTGGTTCAGACTTGTTAGATCCGGAGTCTGTTTTCTAGGCCTGTGAAGGCAAATCGCATTAAAAGACGTGCATAATAACCAGTAAAATGCAGAGGGAAGGACAAAAACAAGTCTTGGATTTGTTTTTACTTTCACTTCAATGAGTTAACTTGATTTATTTTTTGCGTTCTTGTGTCAAAAGTATAAATAGTTCAGTGACAAGTAAGAGGTACTCAAATAATATCCAAACATTTCTTTAAGCGTATGTGTTAACATCAGTTTGTATTGCATTTAAAGGGAAAATGTTTTTATGTTTTAAATCTGATAACTATTGGTTTATGCAACAGAAATTCCTTAAAGTTTTTTTTATTTTATTTTTTTTTATAACGCCAAATGTAGATAAAGATTTTTTCTAAAACAATATACAGTATATAGATATATAAAAATTTAATGAACAACTTTAACACAGAATTCAGCAGCTGCACAATTTAAGCAAGCTTTAATAGCAAACATTGACAATCTAATGTTTTTTGTTTTCAAAAGGAATGTTTAGGTACCCAACTCTAACTTTGCGATCTGGCTGGATTCTCACTTTTTTCAAACTCAAAAAAAACAATCTTGATCTTGCTCCAAGCTAAGTTTTCACATTCGAACCCTGTCCTTTCCGACTCATTGTGTCCAATGATGTGGCAGCACCGACAATTCTGGGTGTGTTTTAAGATGTGGAGACCTTATACCATTACAAACGTAAACAACGTGCTGCTCTGATTGGATCAAACTGCGGTTGATAAATCCAATCAACGACGAGACATTCATTTAGTACCTGCCACTTTCAACTGTAGACCACACATATGGTTCTGAGGAGCAGACTGTGGATGTTCTGTGGAACAGTTCTATCTGGCAGTGTTAGGTTACCCCAACCCCTTTAAAAATGAAGAAGAATTTGAGGGGGTTGGGGTAGACGAGTCTTAGTGGTCATTCATACCATCCCGCTCCAGTGGAAAGCATTATACAATGGCAACATAAATAAAAGGCATGCACTTTTGTTGACATTTATCTCCCCTGTTTTTCTATTGAGCCGTGACTAGTTTCTTGAAGCAGATGAACCTTTTAATTTCTATCTGACTTGTGTTGACAGAGAGGCATGGGAGGACAACAATGTTTCTCTCTGTCTCCAATGCAGAAGGTTTAGAGGAAACAAACACTTGGGCCTACAGTTCAGAGGGAACACATTTCTTTTCAGTCCACTAAAGCAGACAGATGTGGAGAGTTCTTGTTTCTGTGTGCTAAGTTGTTGATATTGTGAAATGACACATTCATCATTATGGCTTTAATGTTCACCCTCTGTCTTTTATTTGCAGTTGTTGTCGGGACAGCACAAGGCTGGACATGACTGGAGCTGGAAGTGGTGAGACTGTTTTATAATTATGTCCTTAATGATGTGTTGTTTCTTATGTGAACTTGCTCTTTTCTCTTTCAACTTTTCTAACACATCTTTAATGTTCACCAGGCGGTCAGGGCCCTCCAGATGGGACCGACCCTGAGGAGCCTGAGCGGTGTCCCATCTGTCTGGGCGTCCTGTCTGGAGCTGACCTCGCGATGCCGGACAGCTGCTGCCATGTCTTCTGTCTCAGCTGCCTTGTTACATGGGCAGAGGTAAGGTTGATACTATGACAGTTTGTAGTGTTGTGAAAAGTCCCGATACTTCAGTACCAAGTCGGTACTAAAAAAATAAAAACATCACTGTACCAGATTTTCATATGTACCGAGTACAAAACATACAGTCAACCTGATGCGCTATCCTGAAAGGGGCATGTTTGGTCCCCAGCAGAAATGTTATTTTACCACTTTAAAACTGCTGCCGGTATTGAGCACAATGCATAACATGTCCTTGCCACACGCATCTCCACTCACTGCTCTCAGTGGAGACCACAGCAGCAGGAGCTGTGCACAGACACATACACAGACCTAGCAGAGCTGTGCGCAGATGTGATGTGACGTTCAGCAGTTTGTTTCAGCTTGTTTTACTGTTGTTCAGAAAGTAGCTTGTTGTTAGCAGTGATCTAAAGTGTAGTTTGCAGAGCTGAGTCTGTGAGTAGCACAGTCTGCAGCGCAAACAGGTTGCTTGCTTTTAACACTTTAACATCTCTTTCATCACAGAGAGCTGCGTAAGTGATGTTTGAGCAGCTCTGCTGTGTCTTAGTGCTAGTTAACTTTGAGCTGCCCCCCTCATATGAATGCTAATATTTTGGTACCATGACAACACTAACTGTTTGTATTGCATTTTAAGTGATAATGGAAAAAAGGTTTTGGGCACAGGTAACATACTCATACACGTTGACATGGCTTTATGAGTGTTGCACAGTGGAGTATGAGGTAGTTTGACTTGATAATGACTTCTTTATTGCAATTGTACAAGTTTAAAAAGTTCATAAACATGATGTAGCGTTATCTTTATTCTGTGATGAGTTGCATTGAGAATATCTATGGCTTTCTTCATTTGTTGTGATTTATAACAGCCTTGAACAGCTGTAAACTTAACACAAAATTCTTATGAGGTTAAAATGTACTGCCCAGACATACATATTAGTCCTGCATCAAAACATTGCACTTTTCAGTAAAACATTTCACATAAACATCTCCAATATAAACTGAGCTGTACTTAGATAATTTAATTTGTTCAATCATTAAAATGTAAAGTTATAATTTTACTTTTGTTTGATTGACAGTTGCAGGTGTCTCCTTCGTGTCCCGTTGACAGAAGACCGTTCACTAACGTTTACAGATGGGATGGACATCTCCGTTGTGTTCAGGTCAGAAAGAAAAGGTTTATAACTTGCTTATAATTAAAGTAAGTAAGCTATGAGGACTTATACAAAGAGTAGAACTTCAACAGAGTTTGATTTGAAAAATTATGTATTATTGATTTATTTACATAATTGTATCCCATGCTTCTTGTCTCTGTGCTGCAATTGTAGCCAGCTGTTCTCACATCAGACAGATTTGTATGTTAAGATATTAATTAAAATTCAGATGTTAGCGTTTATGCGGCATTAAAAAATCTCAATGCATCTTGAAACATTTATTTTTCCCACATCTTACCAATATAACAGCACATTACAGAGCTTTATTATTTAAGAGTGAGTGACCCATAAGAAAAAATGCCTTGTTCACAGAAGAGAGGCATTTGATCACATTTGACTATACTAATGCATTATTTTAACCCAACTGTGATTAAAAGTGTAGATGTAATGGTACTGAAAGCTAGTTGTTTTTGCTTTAACATTGTCAACTAAATGTGAATACTTCTGTTAAAGGTTTCCGTGAGGAGGAGAGAAACTCCGCCTGAAACTGAAAGCTACTGCCGAAGAAACTCTCAACATAAAATGCACATAAAACTAAAGTAAGTACAAGCAGCTTTTCAGAAGGTAAACTGAGCTTGTACAACTTGCATATTGAGATAGATTGAATTTTTTTTTTTCCATTTCCTCAAAATAAAATCAGAATTTGTTTAAGAGTATCTTGTTGCTTTAATTGTTGGATCATGTTTCGTAAAAATGAAAAGCGACCTGAGTTTGTTTCCCACTCAAGTCCATGTCTTGTTTACTGTTTTACCAAAAGATGCCAGGAATAAATAAAAAAATGTTATGTGATTTTTATTTATTTATTTATTTTTTTAATAGCAGCAAATTTGGGAGAGGACTGAGGCGTCAAAAGGTTGATCGGACTGTGGATGGAAAAGCAAAAGGACTTGTGAGGAAATGTATGAGCTCACTGTTAACAAAGCTTAAATTATTCTGTACTTTTCTCTCAACGCTCAACGATGCTTATGTCTTTAGGTAACGATGAGGACCCCTCGGCACTGAGCAGAAAAAAGGTGTGTGTCTCTTCAAAAGTTACTTTTTTAAAGTGACGTTCACCAGTGCTTTGTCCTCACGGTTGGTTCTTGTGCTGGTTTTAGGTTCGAGGTGTTGAGTCGTGTTCCTGGTCGCCTCCTGCTTTAGTTTCACTGACAACGGCACACGACCTGTAAGTTATGTAGAAAGATATGATATATAATGTAAACAGTTTTATTTCTATTGTAAATCTTGTTAACACAGCCTGGTTAAGAACATACTGTTATTTTTTCAGTTTTTTTCAAAACTTACCCTTTCAGAATACAGATAAAAGTACTCAACATTTACAATTCATATACAGTTTTTTTTTGTGGATTTTTATCAGACGTATTATCTGTGATTTTTTTTTTTTTTGTTACCTTTTTGCAGTTTTTGATGCTTGAGCAAAGCTTTATTTACAGTTAGCTTTACTCTTTATCATCATTTATAGCAGTGATTTGCTAACCTTTTTTAAAAAATTTTTTTTACCAAGTACCATCTCATAAAATATTCATCTTTCCAGGTACTGCCTATTATTTTGTGTTTTATTGAGGAGAATAATTGATGGAAACAGAGAAGTCAAAGTGAAGTGTTTATAGTTTAAAGTGGGTCAATACAAATATTACTTATTATGACTGTGATCTACATAAATTTAGTTTAATTGAAATGGTCTTAACAAATATTAAGGCTGTGTTTAAACCAGGTTTAAAGCTAAAACTAAACATTCATTCATTCATTTTCTACCGCTTTGTCCCGTTAGGCAGACATGAAAATCGCTCACCTTTCGGCGAAATTCGCCGTTTTGAAACCAAAATAGGTGACCTACGTGAATCGTATAGATTCGATGAGAAAATGTTTCGGGGGGTAGGGGGGGTAGGGGTAGTACCGGAGAACAGGTGCGCGTGCCAGAAGGGACCGCGAGTGCATGGAAATAGCGCGAATGGCCTTGCTTCACCAGTTTGTTTCTCTGGGAAGGTAGGGGAGTACCATTACCTGATTGGTTTACAAGCAGATTGCATTCGCGCGTGCCAGCCAGGTTCGTGCTTACCAGAGCGTGCACACCAGAGCGTGCTTACCAGAGCGTGCACACCAAGGAGTGCGGACCACTATCAGAAGCTGAAGAAGCACATCTGTCCTCTGAGCTTTTACCTGACTGAATTTGGTGAGTGATGGTTTCTTTTAATATTTTCTGGTATATCTGTTAGTTACCTAGGAGCTCTGTTGACATAAGCTAGCTAACGTTAGCTCCAACTTGATGAATTGAGTCATTAAACACAGCAGGAGAGAACGCAACGTTAGCCAGCTAACGTAAAGCTCCGGTGGCAAATTCTTAATGTTAGCTAACGCTACCGTTAACGTAAGTCTAACATTAGCATGATATTGTTACTAAAGTTACCTGCTAGCTTTTATAGCTGACGGTAAATCACAAAAAAAGAAACACTGTTAATGTTAGTGCTTTTTTCTTAAATATCTACAACTCGTTTTTCCAGGACGTGTACTGTTGATGATTTTATGGTGAGGGGACTGACAAGGCTGAAGGTAAAGTGAAGTGTCAAGAAACAGACTGCTGAAGAGGAGAAAAAGGCAAGGCTGAGACATTTGGCAAAACAGCGAAAGTGGGCCATGGAGACACTGGTGGTCCAGGCAAAGAAGAAAAATTGAGATCTGCTTCTAAGAGTATTACGTACGAACTATAATGTAAATTGTTATCTTTGCCAATAAAATGTGTTAAAATCTGAATTGCGTAACATTGTATTGTCTGTCATTGTTCCAATCATGATGGAAGAGAAGTTAAGCTATAGCATGTCTACCATCTCTTGTGGGGTTTATGCATTCAGCCATTTGTGTTGCCCTTATACCACATTGTGCCTCATATATACTGGACATTTTAGACCCAGTGACAGGCTGGCATGAAATGGCTTGCATAATACTTAGTAAGAAGGCCATAATATTTTTAAGTCATGGATGAAGTTATGTTTTAATGCCTCTCCCCAGGTTGGCAAAAAATGCATCTCTAAATGCATCAGATTGATGCTTTAAAATAGGGAATATTTAAATTTTTCTTCCAGGGGAGCATGCCCCCGGACCCCCCTAGAGGGGTAATATCTTTCTCACCTTTTTCACCCCTGACCCGTTTTCATGCCTGGTTAGGGGTCACGGGTGACTGGAGCCTATCCCAGCAGCTTTGGGCCTGAGGCGGGGTACACCCTGGACAGTGGCCAGTTAGTCGCAGGGCTGACATATAGAGACAAACAATGACAGACAACCATTCTCTCTCACATTCAGTCACTAGGTTTGAGCCCGCCGGGTTTTGAACTCACAGCCTTCTTGCTGTAAGGCAGGAGTGCTAACCACTCTGCCATGTGCACCCTCCACTAAAACTAAACATGTTGTGGAAAAAGAAGTCAAGTGAAATATTGTTTTTTTTAGTTGGACTTTAATAGGTTTAAAGGAGTTTTAGTTTGATTTCTGCCAGGCTTTATGGTGTTTTGAATGGTTTTACTCTTGGACCGGTTTTAATTTGAAGGATTTAAGTTGGACTTTAATTGCCTCAAAAGGTTTTAGTTGGTTATTATTTGCACAAATGTGAGCCAAAAGTTTAAAAAACATCTAAGACTTCCAAAGTACCAGTCAAGAAAGTAAAAGTACCACCAGTGGTCCTCGTGCGTCAGTTTGAGAACCACTAATATTAATGTCTGGGCTGCCTTAAATTGAAATCACAAATTTCCCTAATGAGATATTTTCCTTTGTTATATAAAAGTTTGATAAGAGTGATTTCTAACCATATGTTGTTTTCCATTCTCCTGCAGTGCACAGTCTGTAGTGGAGGAAGACGTGATGTGTGACCACAGATTAGAGCGATGTAAACCTCAGGTGCAGAGTTGTATGTGGCTTTCTCCGGCTGCTCCAATCTCTGCAAACAGCAATTTGAGGTAACAATGTTCAACAATACATATTCAGCCCATAGCCATATAAACAAAACAAGTTTATGTGTTCAGTTGTGCTCATAAGTTTACATACCCTGGCAGAATTTGATTATTTTTTAGAGAATAAGAATGATAACACAAAAAGCTTTTTCACTCATAGTTAGTGGTTGGGTGAAGCTATTTATTGTCAAACAACTGTGTTTATAACAACAGAAACTACCCAAATGACCCTAATCAAAAGTTTACATACCCTGGTGATTTTGGCCTGATAACATTAACACAAGTGACACAAATAGGTTTGAATGGCTACTAAAGATAACCATCCTCACTTGTGATCTGTTTGCTTGTAATCAGTGTGTGAATAAAAATAAATAAATAAAAGGGCAGTGAGTTTGTGCGGCTCCGGACAAACCAATTTCAGCCACAGGTGCCAAGAAAATAGTTTGGGATGCAAAGAAAAAAAAACACAAATAACTTTAGCTGAAATACAGGACTCTGGAAAAAAAATTGGTGTGGATGTTTCAAGATGCACAATCAGGAAGCACTTGAAGAAAAATGGCCTGCAAGCCTATTATATACCTATAAGCCTATTATACAAGCCTCAAAACCTCTGGAACAAAGTCATTTGTAATGATGAGCCCAAAATGTAACTATTTGGCCACAACCATAAATGTTACATTTGGAGAGGACTCAACAAGGCCATTGGACGTTCCAACATGACAATGATTAAAAGCACAAAGCCAAGTCGACCTGTCATTGGCTACAGCAGCATAAAGTGAAGGTTCTGGACTGAGTTCAGTCTCCTGACCTCAATATCATTGAGCCACTCTGAGGAGATCTCAAACGTGCAGTTAATGTAAAACAACCCAAGAATTTACAGGAACTGGAGGATTTTTGGCAAGAAGAATGGGCCGCTTTACCATCTGAGAAAATAGAGAGCCTCATCCACAACTACCACAAAAGACTTCAAGTTGTCTTTGATGTTAAAGGTACACAGTATTAAGAACTGGGTTATGTAAACTTTTGATCAGGGTCATTTGGATAGTTATGATTTTAAAAAGAGTAAAAACAATGATTGGGTAAAATACTATGGGTACAGTGGCAAGAAAAAGTATGTGAACCCTTTGGGAATTTCATGTTTTTTTTTTAAATAATTTTGTCTTAAAATGTGATCTGATCTTTATCTAAGTCAAGGTTATTGACAAACTGGTATTGTAGACCCATGAACAGAGATGTAAGCAAGTTCCAATGATGCCTTTTTCAATTTTTGCATCTTTGAAACCCTTTTCATTTTTATTTAAAGCAACAATTTTTGATTGTAGCTCCTCTGAAAGTGCTTTTTGGTGGGGCATGGCTCACATAAGTGTGTTCTTCTTGTGCAGAGCAAACTCCAAATGTTTGAGGGGTTTTAATCAGTCAGAGTATCTGTAGTCCACACCTCCAAACGTATTATCTTAACAAGACTACAGGTGTGCTAAAACCTGACTCCCAATTAGCTTTTTTGAGGTTATTAACTCAAGGGTTTACATACTTTTCCCACAGGCACTATGAGGTTTTTTGTTTAATTAATTTCAGACACATTATGTTTGTCAATACCCTTGACGTAGATGAAGATTGGATCACATTTTAAGAAAAATGTATTCTCTTTTTTGCCACTGTATTTGTCTCATTTGATGGTAATGATTTTATTTTTGTCTGTAACAGGGAGAGCTTCCACCCCTCTTTTAGAAACAGCAGCTTGTTTCCGTTTGGACTTGACTCATCTCCTTTTTTTCCGAGTCCAGTTTCTGGTTCTAGTCATTTTGGTGAGTCTCATATTTCCTTTTGTTGATTTTGTTGCTTATATTTAATTAAAGGCCACAAGATTCAAACCCAAAATATTTGTTAAAGGTTTAATATACATTTAATGTGTATAATAAATTTTGCGTTAAACAGTTTTTTGCAGGAAAGAGTTTACAAAGTGCTTGCAGTGTACTGTCTGTGCAGCATATGCTATTTAGCCATGTGCTTCAGAGCATTTTTTTTTTCAATTTTAACAAGGCCTGTCAATGGACACTGATGCTATGAAACACTGCTACAGTCATATGTTTAATGTGTGGTTGAAATCCCTTGTTGAAATGAGGGATTTTAGGGTAAAATGTTACATTGCTTTAGGCTAAAAAGTGTGTTAATTTATTGCTTCATAGCACCTTACGCAGATAGTGAAATTATAATATCTTTTCTATAATTCCCCTCCTTAGTGTTTGAGGGAGTGGTCTGTGCCATCACGTGTCCCAAAGGAGGAGAGAAGAAGGGAGGTCGTGCTTCTAAAGCGTCCACCAAAGTGTCTGTGACGCCCAAACGCTCCGGACGCATCAGTAAGAGCCAAGAACAGGCCGCAGTCTCAGATCCATCGTCCCCACAGCCGTCCGGCACATCAGATTCAGACTCACCCCCCAGTCCCCCGACCCGAGCGGGCAGGGCTCCTCAGACCTCAGGCAAAAGGAAGGGCAAACAGGTGAGGTTGCTCACAGGGGTCACATGTTTTTTAGGTGATATAAGATTGATTTCCAGGTGGTTGAACAAATAGGATGTATAATTCAGGAGGAAATCAACATACACCGAATAAGCTGCCTCTGGACCATCACAGAGTGGAAAAAGTACAACCAATTAGAAAAACAAAGTTTAGTTTGTTTGCTCCGAGCAAGTATAAGAACAGGAACAGAAAGATTTAATTGCTCCCTCCACTGGACCATCTGTAGCTTTTGCGTTTGGACATGCTGAAGGTTTGCACAATCTTAAATCAAGTGAACTTGTGTTAATTATTGGCAGCTAAAACGCAGCGCTGCCTCTGATTCAAGCAGCTGAATGGAATATCTCCATTTGTTGTCAGTGACAAAAAAATTACCTTTTTTATTTTTGCATTTGTATTAACTAGACATGTTTGTAAATCCCCGTACCCACTGTATGCTCTGTGAAGGCATAAATGAATAAAGCTCTGTCATTATCAGCAGCAGTTTGCAAACTTCAGATCATTACAAAAGGCTTAGGCTGTATTGTAACCATATATATTTCATTTCTTAAATGAAGAAGGATCTTGTATCTCTTTAATTGAAAACAGTTTCCACTTAATTCCACTTGATTTCCAAATGCTAATGGACCAATTGTTACTGTTTATCTAAAATGTGATGGGCCTTATGTGACGCCTTGTTTCTCTGATTGGTTGTACGTCTATACCAGGGGTCTCAAACTCGCGGCCCGCAAAACAATATTTTGTGGCTCGCAGGACGATATGAAAGTTTAATATTAGTGTGCCCTGCAAGTTTTATATGAATGGCCCGTTCCCACGTTGTGTGTGGAAGGTTTCTTTTTGTGCTGGAACTGAACCAACCTACCATCACAGTGGAGTATATGGCTCCTGGGGGCGGGCCATTGGCTGGGCTTGATGCAGGCAGAGAAACATTTCACAACAATGGAGGAGCATGTGTAACATCACATAGCCGTCATAAAATTACTGCTTCTTACTGTGTTTGAAATGAGCATGTTTGACCTTGAGCTGGACAAATTCAATGTTACCGGCATTGGATTTGGCATCATGCAGATTGTATTATGTTTTCCCATCATTTCAAATGGGCTAATTTGTTTGAAAGTTGATGGCAATTTGACCACTATCCATGCGGATTTGTTATCATGACAAATCTTCAAATTAACGCCGATGTTATGTTGACAATATTACCGAGGGTAGTGGACATCCAATGGGGCAATACAGCCAGCTCAATTATGTTCTTCAATATTCCATTGAAGTTCAGGATAGCTCAGGTTCAGAAGAACCTATTGAAGTTAAAGAACTGTTAGTAATGAAGTTTGAGAGGATTTAACAAAGCTTTTTTTTGTGGAATACCTGATCCGGCCCAGCCTCACCCAGACTCTGCCTCCTGCGGCCCCCAAGTAATTTGAGTTTGAGACCCCTGGTCTATACAGTTGTGTCCAAAGAAACTTTATTCTGCCTTGATAGTGATTCTTGGAAATCCTGAATCCACAGAGACATGACTTAATCTATTTTATTAAATGGCTGTATTATATTTAAACACATTATACTATTTTATCAGTTCCTAAAGGAAATTATTTTGTTTAATAAATACCATCTTTACAGGTGACCAACAGAAAGGCTAGTGGGAAACGAAAAGCGCCAGCGAGGAAGAAGCGTTCTCCTAAAGTGGTGAGTAGCAGCCCTGAAGAAGAAGATGATGATGATGATGATGACGAGGAGGAGGGGGCTAAAGGAGGAGACACTGCGGACAAGGAGGAAGAGAATTGTGAGGAAGATGTGAACGACTCGGAGCATCCATTACCTGCTGAAGAGAGTCTCAACTCAGAAAAAAACGACTCTAACCAGGAAACGAATGAAGAAGAAAAACTGACAAATGACGTGAGCCGGGACGGCAGTGAGACTCAGGACGAGAAAGTGGCTCCATCTTGTCTCTTAGAATCCGCTCCGTATAGTCCAAGCTCAGCGTCCCCAGATAATCGTAGTGTAAAAGATGACGAGGAACCTGATAGTCCTGGTCTTGCTCCAGAACAGGACTCTTCACATTCAGACTTTGAGAAGGCACCATCTCCTGAGCGAGAAGATGATCATATGGACATCAGCGACGGGTCTGAGGCTGAAGAGGAACAAACTGAGAGCCCGCTACTGCCTGAAGAAACAAAAGAAGAGTCACCAAAGGAGGATAAGAATGATCTAAGCTTATTTCAAGCTGAGGACAGCCTGTCACCGGGACAATTGGATAAAAACGCACCTGAGATAAAAGCTGATACCACTTCACAAGTTCCAGAGAAGGACATGAAAAATGCAAGTCCTCCTGAAGATACTAATGTCATTCCTATGGATTTTGGTTCTCCTTTAAGCGAGCATGGAAGTACTGTCCCGTTAGAGATGTCGAAAGAAAGTCCTGTTCCTGCCAATGAAGAATCAAGACTCAAGGATGACACTAATAAAGATGATACGAAAGAGCAGCGCGAGAAAGAAAAGAGTCCAGAGAGAAAAAGTGACAGGCCGAGACGCTCTCGTTTCCACTCGCCAACGTCATCCTGGTCTCCGAAAAGAGATTCAAGGCGGGACCAGACAAGGAGATTGGGGTCTCGGGAACGAAACGGCAGCCCGCCCTCGACTCGTTCGTCGGGACGAAGCAGAGAAAGAGATCGAGACGGCGACAAGGAGCGTCATCGGAGGGATAGGAGCCGTGATAGGAGTCGGGATAGGAGCGGTGATAGGAGCGGTGATAGGAGCGGTGATAGGAGTCGTGATAGGAGTCGGGATAGGAGCGGTGATAGGAGTCGGGATAGGAGCGGTGATAGGAGCGGTGATAGGAGCGGTGATAGGAGCGGTGATAGGAGTCGTGATAGGAGTCGGGATAGGAGCGGTGATAGGAGTCGTGATAGGAGTCGGGATAGGAGCGGTGATAGGAGTCGGGATAGGAGCGGTGATAGGAGTCGGGATAGGAGCCGGGATAGAAGTAGGGAGAGGAGAAGACGGAGATCTAGGAGTAGGTCCAGGTCTAGATCGAGGAATAGGTCATACAGAAGAGCCGAGAGGAGTCCGGACAGACCTGGGTCGAGGGAGGAGGAGCGCAGAGCAGGGTGGCGGTCCGGCGGAGACGGGAAGAAGTCCCAAGGAGGCACTGGCCGCTTTGAGAATGGGTTACAAACATCGGAGGGATCGCCCGAACCCCCAAGTGTTTCAGAAAATCCAGACTGGGTCACGGAAAAGATCCGCAGTGTGGGTTCAAGATGGGAGGAGCAGCGAGGGGTGGGGAACCGGGGTGAGAGCAAAGGTCGAGGGGGTCAAGGAGGGTTCGAACGGGGCAAAGGCTCCGGACGAGGAAGCGGTAGTCGTAGTTTTTATAATCAACAAGAGGACACGGGCGAGAACCGGTGGCCACGTAACAACTTCTCAGGGAACAATTCAGGGAATGACGCGTACAGCAGATTTAACGAGAATCGCGGTCGAAGGAAAGACCCGGAGCCCGGTGATGCCATGGACCGGTCTGGATGGTCTTCGGCGTCAAGCTGGGCCGTCAGGAGGACACTGCCCGCAGACGTCCAGGATTATTACTCCAAAAGAGAACGAGGTGGGCCAGGTGGCTGGAGCAGACCCGAGGAGGAGCAGACACCGGCTTCAGGTAGCGGCTTAACAGTATTATAACTGTAGCTAATGATACTTATTTTAAAGCTGAAAAAAATAATGTTAATCCTGTTTATTAGAGGTACTAATTTTAATGAAAACAAAGAGATCCTTTCACACTTGAGCAATATGATGTAACTCTTCATCTGTCACTGATGAAGCTGCCAGACCAAACGTTGAAAGGACAAAATTACTTTAGAGGCTGTTTGCTCCAGATTTTTGGATGTTCTTGTTTGGGCCAAAAAGTCTGTCAGGTGTAAAAGGTCTGTTGTAGTTTTTCTCATTTACTTTGGCTCATTCTTTGAAGCAGTTCAGTGTTTATCTGAAACTAAAGGTGCATTTGTCACAGCTAAGACCACGTACAAAACACTGATCTCACAAACGCATAGATGTCCAAAAAAAATGTATTCAATCTAATCTGATGCCTTATGGTTCTATACTTTCTACATCCAGGGGCAAATCTACGTGTAACGTTTTGAATAGGGCATCAAGCCTTGTGCCTGTTGGAACTCAATCAATAACACGGTGGTTATTGATGGTAATTTTGGATATTTCACTGAGAATCATATTTAAGCTTTGTTCAGTGAAACCTTCCCAAGATTCAGTGTTTCCCATAGGTTGGGAATTTACTTGGTGGTGGTGGGCAGGGCCGAGTGGCACGGCACACGATGAACAGATTCAGGAGAAACTAGTCAAACATGGTTAATGAACTATTTTTTGCAGAAATCCAATATATAGAAAATAATGTAGAAATTTACATATTTAACCAACAAAAAGAAACTAGAAGTACTAGTTTCTTTTTTTTTGCCGCATTGGACAAGTGATGGGTCTTTTGCGAAGGAGTCGGCTCAATGAGCTTCTTAAAGTGAACGATTCCTTGCATGAACATAACATTCATTCACTGCATGTGGTCAAGCAGAAAAAGATCATGCAAAATATTGGGTCAGAAAACAAGAAGAGTAAACTTAGAGTAAGTTTAGAGTAAACTCTAAACTTTTGTGAGTCACACTGACTGTTCAGAGACTTAAGCTGAAGGTTTTGAGAAACACTTTTGTTATTCAATAATTAAACCAAAGCAACTGAGGGAAAAACTGAGTCTGGCAAAAACAGGTGACAAAGTGAAAGTGCATTTGAGTACAGTTTGGCCTCTTAACCAAACACTTTAAGAAACAAAGCAAACGGAAAAAAGAAAAAGAAGAAACGGTTATCAGTCAGATTTAAAAATACCTAAGAGACAGATTATGTTGTTTTTGATGTTTCAAAAGGGTCTTTTTTTATTGCTACACTTCTGTAACCACAGCGTCCTGTAAGGGTAGATGTTACAAAACCAAACTGTAAATGTATCTGCACCAATAAACACAGTTTTACTTCCCTGTTTCTCTTTTTTCCCCCAGATCCACCTAAAAGCGACCCTCCCGCTCAGGCGGTCCCTGGTAACGCCCCGGTGCCGGTGCTGATGCCTCCTCAGATAAACGTCCTTCATCATTACCCCATTCCAGGCCCTCGAGGCCCACTACCCGTGAGCCTGCAGCCCGCCACACCCTTTGCCCTGCCCCCTTCTCAGGTCCCCATGCACCTGCACCCGGCCGTCCCGCTGCTGCAGGTGCCTGCTGTGGGAGCCCAGGGCCTGCCTCCACCTCCCCCGCCGCCTCCACCCATGCAGCAGGGCAGTCAGACCGCAGCTGCTCATCTGGACGGACATCCCACACAGGTCAGAGGCACACACAGACCATGAAATGTAATCGGACCGAATCAGTTACAGTATATATTTTAAGGGGCATATTTGGATCGGATGCTTTTGGACACAGTTGGACATAAAACAATAAAGCATCATATCTATCTTAAACCGTTAAACTTGGTTTAACAGGAGTGGAAATCGCTGTGAAGGGTAGGGTTAGTTCTGTTCTGTTTCGAACAATACCAACCCCTTGCCTGTGGGGGCACTGCAGTAAAGCAGTTATTACTCATGAGAGACAACATTAAGGAAAGAAATGTTTGTAAAGTCTGCTTCTTCAGCTCCATATATCATACCTGATAAGGTATAAATAGCATAATTGCACATCCATCGCCATTGGCACCTCCATTATAAATGCAAAAAAAAAAAAATACTTTAGACTAGAAGACTATTAAATAAGAAAATACATAACCGCGGGGACACATGTACATGACATGTGTAATTTAGAGTTAAAGGTCTCCACATTCCCTGGTTTTCCTGGGATCTGCCTGAACTTTTGAAAATAAGAGTTTATTCTTGGGCTAAGACGAGAAAAACAAAGTACTGGCTGGAGATTTGCAATGACTCCGAAATTGCTGCACCCCATGTTAAAAAGTAAAAATGTAAATATTACTTCTCTAAAAGAACAAGTTTACAAGTTCCAAAAGATTCTGAGGAGTTTTCCAAGACTCTAGTCTTGGCTCTGGAGGAGCCTCCTCCAAAGGAAGCATCCTGGCAAATGGGAAATGGCATTTATTTCCCAAAGAAATGGCTGCACAGGCTCATTACAACCACATCCACAAATGTATCAAAAAACAAACGATAACTTTTTTGGCACTTGTGTCTAGATGATACTTAACAAATTTGGGGCCTTTTAGATAAAAACACAATGAGTTTTTGCACAATGGGTGCGATTTAGGTGGCCGCGCCTTTCACCCCACAAGGCGGACTTCCTGTTGAGTTTAGGCTGTGGCTGTCATCAACTTTTCTGTTTGCCCTGAGGCGTCCTATGGATGTACCAAGTTTTGTATTTCTACATTGGAAAAAAATTCACTTTCCATAGGCCCAATGTATTTTGACTGAGTCATTTTTCATACATTTTTTTCGGGGACTTCAAATACATACATTTTTCGCCGGCCTTGAACTTTGGGCTCAATAAAAATGACTTTTTGCGCATGTTTACTGGGTCAAATTGAGGATCATTTTGCATAAATAAATATCTCGAGCATAAACAATAGGCCCTCCCGGTCATCACCGGCACGGGCCTAAAAATTATGTCTAATAGAGTGACTATGCATTATATTGCAAATCCATTATCATTGAAATTTACCTTTTTGTATGTTTCGCTCCGGGCCTGACACTTGGGCCCCTGGAGGATCAAGTACAGGTGTGAAAGTTGGAGGAGATTTTGTTTATACAACCAGGGCCCGTGGATACAACCAGCTCACGGTGCAGATCTCAGTGGATGTGTCAAAGTATTTTTAACTGCCACAGACATTGATTGGACGTGCTCGCTCAAATCATCAAGGCAACATAAAAATAATCAAAACCATATTTCTAATTGAATTACTAGATTTATTTGATGAACTGTTTCAGCCCTGTTTGTGTTTCTGACCTTTTTGACCAAAGTTTGCTTGTTTTTAGGCAAATTGCACATTCACACCAAACCAACCAAATCAGACTTTAGAGTTTGAGTTGAAGCAGATCAAACTGCACTCTGTGAAGAAACCACTCACACATGGGCAATGACGGCAGATGCATATTTTTTAAAAACATTTTTTGGATTACTTTCCTGTGCCTTTTTTTCTCATATTGCTTAAGTATTCTCCATTGGTTGAGGGTTTTCTACAATTTCTCCTTCAATTAAGCTTAAGTCATGAGAAAAGAGTCTGAAGCTCTTATTTGAGTATTGCTCTGAACACTGTCCTTTCCACTGTCTTTAATTTCTTTACAAATGTCCATTGTTTATTTAATCTAGATGACTGGAAACATGGCAGCATTCGCAAAGCCAGCGCTGCTCCAGACTCCAACCAAAGCTGGTGCTACCTCTGTGACCCAGGTCCTGCCAGTGTCCGGCCACGTGCTGCCATCCTCCACCACTCAACACAACAGGGCTCAGGCCGACAGCTCCAAAAAGGAAAAGGTAATGGCTCGTCTCTGTTTAAAGTTGAACTAAGGTCTTTGGGCCATTTTACAATGTTTTAATCAATTATTAATTTCCTTTTTTCTCTTTTGCCAGAAACAGCAGATCCAAGAGAAAGCTATAAATGAAGTTAAAAATGCCATCAAACCTTATTACCAAAAGAAAGAAATCACTAAAGAGGAGTACAAAGAGATTGTCCGTAAAGCTGTAGAAAAGGTACCATTACAGACCCTTCCACAATGACGTTATTTTGACAAGGATTAAACTAAAACCAGTAAATAAAATGTTACTAGATGAGAAATTGGTTGTTATTCTGTGTTGGATAAAAATGAGAGCTTAAGCCTCTTTTCCACTACAGCAGTACGGTGCAGGTGAAAATGTACTCAAAAAGCGTTTGACTGGTTTTATTGTCTCCACTGCATTAAACAAGCAGGAACTGCTTCAGTTCTCTGAAAATGTAATATTCAGAAAGATTGGAATAAACAAAAACGGATAAATATTTTCTTCCAGCCTCTTTGATTTAGATTCAGCATCAATGATCCAAGTTTCTAAAGTTTGCTTCAAATTGAAACTCAAGCCTGTTGAAAAGGAAACCAAAATTAAACTGTCCTGTACTGACCCGACTCGTGCCACCAGTGGAAACGAGGCTTAAAAGGAATATTACCGATAAACCCCTGAATGCATTGTTTTGTGTGTGTGTTTCAGATTTGTCACAGTAAAAGCGGCGAGGTGAACTCCAGTAAAGTTGCTAACCTGGTGAAGGCCTACGTGGACAAATACAAACACGCTCGCAAAAAATGAGCCCCCACCGCTGCTGCTGCTGGAGCCCAGACCCAATCAGCTGCTGCTCAAGTGCAATTCCCTCAAGCTGGAAAAACTGGCCTCCGAATTCAAAACGAGCGCCATTTTTTAGTTTCTTTCTTTTTTTTTGGTATCTCTACCTTTTATTGAATGAAGATTTTTTTTCTATAGATTTTCATATTTTGTTAGGAAAAACGAATCGCCCGGTCTAATGTTGTATCGCAAGAGCCCTTTATTTTGCATAGATCATGTGACTTGAGGACTGCTGTAAGCAATTCGACGATTTAAGACAAACTGTCGGATGGTACAATGAAAATATCCTACTTCCTAAACGCTTATGAATTCAAGATTATCTATGTCCTTTTTTTAAATGTTTCAAATGAAAGCCTAGTTTAAAAGAAAAAAAAAAAAAAGACGTGTGTTGCCTTTAATAATCCGTGGCCCGGTTTTAGGGTCTGTTTAAAAGTGATTGTAATCAGGGCCCTGATTGGTCGAGGCTCAAAGTGGGACAGGCCAATCAGAAGTGTGTGTGTAATTTAGTCGCAGGTGTGTGGGGCTGTGATCAGGTGACCACTTCCTGTCTCTGAATGTGTCAGAAAAAGAAGTGTGAATATGGAAGGTATCCAGTGAGTAGTGGAATAAAGTTAGCTGCTTTCTGATGAGGGCTGTGTCTTTGTCGTACGTCCAGAAATAATTATTTTGAAAAGTTATAAAGGATATACAAGTAATAGATAAAACTTAGATGTAACCCAAATATTAAAATATTGTGGCAGCAAATAAAATTTAAATACATAAAAAGTTTAACTGATGTCCTCAACATTTTTATGTGCATAGTTTAATAAAGTAGCCTATATTCTCTCGACCAAAACAAAAAGTTTGAAGTTAATGCAGTGTCAGAGCTGTATGACTTTGCTCACATCTGATTGGTCCACTTTGGGCTTGTGGACTCTTACCATGGTGATTAGACCTGCTCAAACCAAACCACTTTATGGATACAGAAAACTCAGAGTTTGACCAAATTAAACCTGAACTTACCTAGATCTAAATCAGCTTCTAAAGTTTAAAAAAAAAAATCAAAGATGGGTTAGTTTTTAATTGTAAGGTTTTATGTAATCTTTGTTCAAAAACAAATGTACTTCTCCATCTGTGCTCAGTTTGTCCAGTTGCCCAGTTTAGAGAGGGTTTACGTTAACAAAATTTAGCGCTAAATAAATAATGAATATGTGCTTTCATTAGTGACAGACACAAGGTCAAATAAAAAATGTTGTGCTCAGGATAGCATTAAATAATGCACATTATGAATAATGTGAAAAAGATTCCACCTTAAGATCATTACACTCTACTGAGCACAGTGAGGTATGCCGGATTGTCCACTGTTACAAGAGAGACAAGTTCTTTTTACTGATGTTTACTGTACACAACATTTATTTTTGTATAGCCCAATATCACAACAACAGTCGCCTCAAAGGGCTTAACAGACGGCACTAGACAACATCCCCTGTCCTTAGACCCTCCATCAGGGTGAGGAAAAACCCCAAAATCAGAGGTTTGTGTCCACCTTAGGAGGAGGTAGAAAGGAGAAAAATGCTAAATGCTAAATACTACTGAAAATAGGCAGATGTAATAATATAAGCGGCTGAGTGTGTACCTACAGCTACAACCAGTGTAAACCTAACAGTCTCAGTCTCCATACGTTTGGTGAAATAAGTATGTCAGATCGCCGCACTTCCAACTTGCCCATTCCACAAAAATGGGGCTCTATAAGAAAAGGCTCTGTAGCAGACTTCTTCTTTATTCGAGGAAGTTGAAGGAGGCCAGCGTCCTGAGAGCGAAGGGTACGAGCTGGAGTATACCAGGTGATAAGGTCAGATAGGTAAGAGGGCGCGGGTCCACAAAGGATTTTATATGTTAACAAGAGAACTTTGAAATCAGCTCTAACATGAGGAAGCCAGTGTAATGAAGCCAGGACCGGAGTAATGTGATCAAACTTCCTGGTCTTTGTTAAAAGTCTGGCGGCTGTATTTTGGACCATTTGTAGTCTGTGAGTACTTTTCCTCTGCAGTCCAGAGAATAACACATTACAGTAGTCCAGCCTGGATGTGACAAATGCATGAATGAGAATTTCAGCATCAGCTAAAGAGAGGCAGGAGTGAATTTTTGAGATATTCCTCAAAGTGAAAAAAGCCCAGTTTAGTGACCTCACTAATGTGCTGCTGCAGAGATGTGTGTGGGGTCAAAGATTACACCGAGGTTCCTCGCAGTTTTGCCGTGCTCCAACACACAGTTGTTGATTGAGACAGTAAGATTGTTGAACTTGTGCCGATGACTGGCAGGACCAATTAACAAGAGCTCTGTTTTAGCCAAGTTCAAATGGAGGAAGTTTTGAGACATCCATGTTTTAATTGAAACGAGGCAGGCCTCTAGACGCATGATGTCAGTAGTATTATTCGTTTTTATTGGTAGATACAGCTGTGTATCATCGGCATAACAGTGGAAGTTTACTCCATAACTTCTGATGATTTGTCCCAATGGTGTAACATAGAGTGAAAAAAGTATGGGACCGAGCACAGACCCTTGTGGCACACCGAACTTCACTGGTGCCGTGGAGGAGAAGGATTTATTAAAAGAGACAAAATGAGACCTATCACACAGATAGGATTCTAACCAAGAAAGAGCAGAGCCAGAGATGCCAAAAACATCTTTAAGTCTGTTGATTAGCACTGCATGATCAATCGTATCAAATGCAGCACTGACATCCAGCAATAATAGTAGAGCCGATGAGTCCTCGTCCATCTGAAGGAGAAGATCATTTGTTACTTTAACTAAAGCTGTTTCAGTGGAATAAGAGGCCCTAAATGCAGACTGAAACGGCTCGAGGAGGTCATTTTCCGATAGATATAGAGTAAGTTGTTTTAGCACAACTTTTTTGAGGACTTTAGATAGAAAAGGTAAAATGGAGACAGGACGGAAATTATTTAGGCATCCAGGATCCAGAGTAGGTTTTTTGAGCAGGGTTTGACCACAGCCTGTTTGAAAAGAGAAGGAACGGTGCCAGTAGACAAGGACAAGTTTATAATGTTTAATATAATTTGCCCCACATAGGGCCACAGTTCTTTAAACTGTTTTGCTGCAGGATATCCAGGAGACACGTAGTTGCTTTACATGAAGAAACCACCTTTGTCAGCTCATCAAGGGAAACAGAATCTAAGACTGAGAGACGAGAGGTCGGTGGATTCAAGGAGCCGAGGAAGACAAAAACAAAATATTATCCCTGATATCTTCAATTTTATGATTAAAGAAATCTAAAAAGTCTTGTGCACTAAAGGGAGAGGAGTCTTCAGGAGGATGTGCTTATAGGTGTTTACACACAAACACCACTTTTGATAATTTAGATTTGTTTTTGACTTGCGTAATTTGCGTTCAAAACTCCTGCAGGCCTGTTTCAAAGCCCACGTTTCCTCATTATACCATGGCGTAGGTCGTCTGGTTGGTCTGGGCTTTGTCCTGAGGGGTGCCACTGAGTCGGTGATGGCTGAGAGGGTAGCATGGACCTCCTCTGTGTAGGCCTCTACTGAGTTTCCAGTTGGAGTTAAATTAGAAAGAACATCTGTCAGCCGTGTGGCAATCATTTCCATTGCAGCTGCGCTAAAATTCCGTGTAGACACTACGCATTTGTCTGAATTTGAGGGAAATGTGTAACTTATCTCATATTCCACCAGTGAGTGATCTGAAACATCAGATGAAAAAGAGGAGACAAAACAAGATCAAGATAGTTTCCACTAATGTGTGTGGGCTCATGAACAAACTGGTTGAAATCAGTGATTGAAATGCTCTGGCCAGAGGATCACACTCCTTATTTAGATGAATATTAAAGTCACCAACTAGAAGGATGTTATCAGCGTGGGTTATTAAGTCCGAGAGGAAAACTCCAAACTCATCCAAGAAAGAAGAGTAGGGACCCGGAGGGCGATAGATTACAGCTAAATAAAATGGCTTTCTTCTGTTTATTTGAGAAATATTTTTGATGAGTAACACAATGAGTTAAATGAATGAGTTAAATTTTATACTGTAGTCTTGCTCTTAATCTTCACAGTTTACATCGTAGAAGTAGCAAACAATATATAACATAAGCATGTTTCATATTGCAAATAAACACAAATTACAGATTTACACATTAAACATTGGTCTGCCAGTAAACAACCCGGTGAACTGAAACTTAGACTTTACTTTACTTACTTACTACTTACTACTGTTCTTTAATTGCGTGTGTCGGTCCGACGTAACTTTAGCTTTTTTGTCTTATTTAGCCGGAAAAACAGGAAGTAGTTATCGTGACTATAAAGTACAAAGAAACTAAGGAACAAAATATTTTAAATATTTGTTCCAAATTAAATGCTATGACTCTTGTGGCCTTGTAAATGTAAATAAATAAATAGGAAAATAAATCTAAATTTACGGAAAATATGAGCCAAATACACTTTCTCACATGTATTTTAAGTAGACCGGCGCCCTCTAGCGGTGATCTTGTTAAAACAAGACAGACGTTACGTTGCTCCGTTTTCCGGAGTGCACTTGAACATGTCGTGACCGTGTGGCTGGCTTGGGTTTTCTTCTCCCCTTACTCAAACTACGTAGCCTATTACAGACGCAGAGTTTTCCTTTACTAGTAAAAAATAAATATTTTCAGACCTAAGACTGTAGATGTAGGCTACTTTAGTTCAGAGACGTGGCGCACGCTGGAGGACAATGGCGTGTGTTATACGCACTACGTAGGAAGAGTTAGAAGCCTAGACTTTTATTTACAATCTATGCCTATAACTCTCCGCTAGAGAGTTTAGGACTGAAGGCGGACTCAGAAAATCAAATCAAGTTGCTTTCAAAATACGAGGCACAAAAAGAAGTCTCATAAAACTTGGATAATACTTTTCCAGACAGAGGAGCTTCTCAGCAGGTGCACGTGAACGCTAAGCTGATCGGACATTAGTGTCTTTGTGCAGTACCCTACAGTCTACCCGTCTATAAATTCATCATCAGTTTACTATCGATTATTTAGGTCCTCCTTTCCCTACAGACCCAGCAGCTTAACTGGGATCTATCGAGTTAATTAAAGCTAATAAACTGTGTCGCAGTCTGGTAAACATTACAGCTCACAGTGCTCATAAGTTACCCTGGCAGAATTTGTGATTTTTGGCAGTTTTTTAGAGAATATGAATGATGACACAAAACTATTTTTTTTCACTTATAGTTAGTGGTTGGGTGAACAGTGGCGGTTCTAGACCAATTTTAATGGTAATCCCAGGCTGGGGCCAACTGTTTAGTCAGAGGGGCACTCAAGACCTGGACATAAGGTCTGTTTCAGGCAGAAAACATTATTTATTTTGTTCTATAATCTATAATTGTAGAACTGCATTAGCATCCACAAAAAATTGCATCAAGAACTCATTCATTCATTCATTAATTTTCTACCGCTTTGTCCCGTTAGGGGTCGCGGGTGACTGGAGCCTATCCCAGCAGCTTTGGGCCTGAGGCGGGGTACACCCTGGACAGTGGCCAGTTAGTCGCAGGGCATCAAGAACTGGACTGTGTAAATAATATAGTACAAAATAATTTTGTCCTTTACACCAAAAAAAATATAAATAAATATATTGCATATAAACATTTTTACTACAGAGACCAAAATACAGAACTCCTTCAGTCTGAGGGTTGTAATTTAAACTTTGTCATTGAGGTGAATTATTGCTAACTTTATGAAGTAAACCCACAGTTATCAATCAAAAATGTATTTAAATTTTTTAAATAGATAAAAAATGTACTTGACTAGTTATATATTTTTTCTGGACATGTGAGACAAAGTTTTGAGTTTAGTCCAGCATTTATTTTGTCCTGGATTAGACCTGGCTTAAGTGAGTTGTTCCTTTTATCTGCTCTTCCTAGTTCCAGCAAAGAAATAAACGTAGTGGAAAAGGTCCACAACTACATTATTATTACAACTAACTGAAATAAAATAAATACTCAACATGTAACTTATACATCTATCTAAAATCTCTAAACATTAGAATGAGAGTTTAGAGATGGTGAATATTTAATCAAAGGGAAGAAGAAAAACATAGGGTTGCTCAGAGCAATCCATATGTTTTTCTTCTCTCGTATCCATCAGCTGCTTCTTTTGACACAGGCTGATATCTGTGGGAGAAAAATATGAAGTTTTATATGTCAAACCCATTCACAAACAAAGATATCCTGAATCATGTTACATTGGAAAATGTAAATTAAAAAAATGAGAAGCTTCTCCTCTCAGACTGGTCTTTGGTTCTTTTTGGCCTCTTATTTATATAATTTTATCTGAAATCTAGACACTTTTGAGGCACTGGTTTTATTTTAGAACTGAGACAAGAGAAAATGGGACATAGCCTAATCATGACTGCAGCCAACTGAGGTCCCCGGACCCCCAGACTCGGTAAAGAAACATGTTAACACTAAACAGAGGTGCACAAGACTAACTGGTACGCAGGTACAAATGCGGAATGAAAATCAATTAGTATCACCAATTATCTCATTAAATGTGTTTCCCTCTGCTTCAAATGCCATTAAAGTGAGTGACAACTTTCAGTCTTCAAGGAGATGGCAAACCTGTCCTCTTTTCTCTCTCTGCCCTTCTCTGTTCCTCACACAGCACCAAACTGATCTCAGATCTGCCACTCGCAGCACGCAAGTTTAACTGAGACCAAATGTGAAGATGCGCCTATATTTACAGCTTAGTCATAGAGTGTAAATAAACATAGATTTTGTTCCCATTGCTCCCCCTCATTCACTGATGTCGTTATGAAAGGGAAATAAAATGGTGGTTACATCTAGTCCTTTTACTGGATAGTAAAGCAATAGTTTTTAGATAGCATAAACGGACGTATTAATTATAAATTCACCGCCCACCTCCAGATTTGTCATGTAGTGAAAACTTAGCTCTAGAGACTGGAGCCATCTTTTGTACCAGGCTGTAAACATGATTTTTACACTTGTAAAGTCGCCATTTGATTTTTCCTTATATTTCCACTTTTGGAGCCTGCCCTCTGGTGGACGGAGGTATGGTGGTGCCTTTACTCTAGGACATGTCTGTGAAGGTTCTCAGTCATCCTGGACATCTTAACGAAAATGTTTGAGTAAAAGCATCTGGACTAAGTTTTCAAGGTGAAGACATACATCCATCCATCCATCTACCACTTTTTCGGGGGCAGCAGTCTAAGCAGAGACGCCCAGACATCCCGCTCCCCAGACACTTCCTCCAGCTCTTCCGGGGGGATACCGAGGCGTTCCCAGGCTAACCGAGAGACATAGTCCCTCCAGTGTGTCCTAGGTCTTCCCCGGGGTCTCCTCCCGGTGGGACATGCCCGGAACACCTCCTCGATGTGGAGGAGCAGCGGCTCTACTTTGAGCTCCTCCCGAGTGACCGAGCTCCTCACCCTGTCTCTAAGGGAGCGCCCCGCCACTCTGCGGAGAATGCTCATTTCGGTCGCTTGTATCCGGGATCTTGTTCTTTTGGTCATGACCCAAAGCTCATGACCATAGGTGAGAGTAGGAACGTAGATTGACCGGTAACTCAAGAGCTTTGCCTTACAGCTCAGCTCCTTCTTCACCACGACAGACCGGTACATCGACTGCATCACTGCAGAAGCTGAACCGATCCGTCTGTCAATCTCACGCTCCTTCCTTCCCTCACTCGTGAACAAGACCCCGAGATACTTAAACTCCTCCACTTGAGGCAGGAGCTCTCCACCAACCTGAAGGGGACAAGCCACGCTTTTCCGACTGAGAACCATGGTCTCAGACTTGGAGGTGCTGATCTTCAGCCCAGCCGCTTCACACTCAGCTGCAAACTGTCCCAGTGAACATTGAAGGTCCTGGCTTGATGTAGCCAACAGGACAAAATCATCTGCAAAAAGCAGAGACGAGATCCTGTGGTCCCCAAACCAGACCCCCTGCGGCCCCTGGCTGCGCCTAGAAATCCTGTCCATAAAAATAAGGAACAGGATCGGTGACAAAGGGCAGCCCTGCCGGAGTCCAACATGCACTGGGAACAGGTCTAACTTACTCCCTGCAATGCGAATCAAGCTCCGGTCGTAAAGGGACCGGACAGCCCTTAGTAAAAGGGCCCCGGACCCCATACTCCCAGAGCACCCCCCACAGGGCGCCACAAGGGACACAGTTGAATGCCTTCTCCAGATCCACAAAACACATGTGGACTGGCTGAGCAAACTCCCATAAACACTCCAGCACCCTGGAGAGGGTATAGAGCAACATCCAGAGACTTGAGGTACTCAGGGCGTATCTCATCCACCCCTGGTGCCTTGCCACTGTGGAGCTTCCCAACTACCTCAGTGATTTCGGCCCGGGTGATGGACGAGTCCACCTCCAAGCCCTCTGCCTCTGCTTCCTCAGTGGAAGACGTGTCGGTGGGGTTGAGGAGATCCTCGAAGTATTCCTTCCACCATTCAAACAATATCCCCAGTTGAGGTCAGCAGATTCCCACCTCCACTGTAAACAGTGTTGGCAGGGCACTGCTTCCCCCTCCTGAGGCACCGGACGGTTTGCCAGAATTTCTTCGAGGCCGACCGGCCAGTCTTTTTCCATGGCCTCACCGAACTCCTCCCAGACCCGAGTTTTAGCCTCCACAACCACCCGGGCTGTAGTCCGCTTGGCCTGCCGGTACCTATCCGTTGCCTCAGGAGTCCCACAAACCAGGCTCGATAGGTCTCCTTCTTCAGCTTGACGGCCTCCCTTACTTCCGGTGTCCACCACCAGGTTCGGGGGTTGCCGCCACGACAGGCACCGGAGACTTTATGACCACAGCTTCGAGTGGCGGCATCGACAATGGAGGTGGAGAACATGGTCCACTCGGACTCAATGTCTCCAGTCTCCCTCGGGATCTGGTCGAAGCTCTGCCGGAGGTGGGAGTTGAAGATCTTTCTGACAGGGGGCTCGGCCAAACGTTCCCAACAGACCCTAACAGTACGTTTGGGTCTGTCCAGCTTTCTCCCCAACCATCGGATCCAACTCACCACCAGGTGGTGATCAGTTGACAGCTCCGCCCCTCTCTTCACCTGAGTGTCCAAGACATACGGCTGGAGGTCAGATGAAACAACTACAAAGTTGATCATCGATCTCCGGCCTAGGTTGTCCTGGTGCCACGTGCACTGATGGACACCCTTATGCTTGAACATGGTGTTCGTTATGGACAAACTGTGACTAGCACAGAAGTCCAATAACAGAACACCGCTCGGGGTCAGATTCGGGGGGCCATTCCTCCCAATCACGCCCCTCCAGGTGTCACTGTCGCTGCCCACGTGAGTGTTGAAGTCCCCCAGTAGAACAACGGAGTCCCTGGTCGGAGCACTTTCCAGCACCCCTCCCAGAGACTCCAAGAAGGCCGGGTACTCTGCACTGCCATTTGGCCCGTAAACACAAACAACAGTAAGGGACCTATCCCCGACCCGAAGGCGCAGGGAAGCGACCCTCTCGTTCACCGGGGTAAACTCCAACACATGGCGGCTGAGCTGGGGGGCTATGAGCAAACCCACACCAGCCCGCCGCCTCTCACCGCAGGCAACTCCAGAATAGTGGAGAGTCCAGCCTCTCTCGAGGAGTTGGGTACCAGAGCCCAAGCTGTGCGTGGAGGTGAGCCCGACTATCTCTAGTCGGTATCTCTCAACCTCCCGCACAAGCTCAGGCTCCTTCCCTGCCAGCGAGGTGACATTCCATGTCCCTAGCGCCAGATTCTGTGTCCGGGGATTGGGTCGTCGAGGCCTCTGCCTTCAACTGCCACCCAATCCACTTTGTACGGTTCCACTTACGGTTCCTCCCGCAGGTGGTGGGCCCACGGGAGTTCGGCCCCACGTCGCTCCTTTGGGCTGAGCCCGGCCGGGCCCCGTGGGGAAAGACCGGGCCACCAGGCGCTCACATACGAGCCCCAACCCCGGGCCTGGCTCCAGGGTGGGGCCCCGGTTGCGCCATACCGGGCGACGTCACGGTCCTTGATTTTCTTGTATCCATAAGGGGTTTTTTTGGATGATGGAGTCTTTGTCAAAAGTGTTCAACCATTAGGTTCATTGGGAGAACAGTGAAAGTCTCATGAGAAGGTCTGGTGTCATCTTTCACACTGTTGACCTGTACACATCAAATCAGGTAAGTAATACGACGCCAATGTAAATCCAGGGGTGTTAGAGACAAGGTGACTCTCTTACAGACTGAATGAAAATGAAGAAGACTTGTGAGTGGAACAGAGGTCCAGCTGGAACAAAATAATCAAACAGATTAATAATATTGGTGATTTCTCTCTGATTCTTTAAACAGAATCAAAGAGGGGAATAATGGTAGGCTATATAACAGGATGTATTTGACGTTTTTATTAAGCTTAACTGTGCAGTGGACTTTGAAGTTAACAGAGAAGAGGGATAATTATTTAGATAATGATTTATTTGTGATGATACCTTCACAGATATACATTCAATTTTGGGATAGGATTCTATATGGGTTTTATTTTACTGAATAAAACTCTACAGTAGTAATACAACAACATCATATTACAAAGCTCATCTGACATATATCATAGTGGTGAGTAAAGACTCCCGTGGTAACACTCAGAGAGAGAAGTTTGTGAAACTCAGATATTGCGGTTAACAACAGGCTGCTTATTGAAGAAATTTAAACAGGGCAAACAGGTGAGCATGTTCTCTATAATTGTTTTAACAGGCTAAGATCTGTGACAGAGTGTGAGGGCAGCTACTTGGCACGCTTCTGTGAGCAGCACAGAGACACGCTGCTGTCATCTTGTCAGAACTGAAATTATTTGAAAATGGCAAGGTTTATATTAATGGTGTAGTGTACTGTAGTGAATATGGTCGTATTAATAATTAATATATTAATTATGAAAATTAATAATTAATATTTTGCTTATCAAAATATTAATTTCTTTCGGGGCACCACTCTAGTTTTGAACAGATCCAGAGAAACTGTTTAGCCTAGTCTCATTAATCTAAAGGAAGTAAATTCTTCTCGTTTTCGAACGTTCTCAATTAAACAATGAAACAAGAAATGTCTTTATGGGGTTTTATTAAAGATTATAAAGTTAAACAGTGAATAATGACAGGGGAAATGACACAAAGGAATAGTTATTGACACATAAATGGGTAAATCAAAGAACGATAAACTTGCTTTCAGAGGATTTTGTGAAACAAAAGGAATTATTGATTATTGATTCTATTATTAACTGAGGGATTTTACGGAGCGTTTAGAGGGGTTCGATGACGGTTTCTGATGTTAAGGCTACTATGTTTAGACAGTTTAGACGCCAAACTTGTGTAACGCTTTTGACTCACCCTGGGGTAGTATTCGGTCTCAGGTCTTAGCGACTAGGACTCCAGAGGGGTTCTGCAGAACCCTGTCGCATCCGGTGACTTTTGTCGCCTCCAGGATGGCCTGCTGTTTCCACTCTCCAGAGGGCCGCCGTAGGCCGGGAGATTCAAAAAGCGTCTCGTTACTGTCACAACTAGCTAAGCCTTTTAGCATCAGCGTCGTACACCGAGTAGAATTGAGTCTTTCAAAGTTGTTGTGAAGTCCACTGGAGAAGGTTTAGCGGCTGTGTTGCTGGCTTAAACTTGCTAGAGAAAGCTAGATTTTAGTCAAGCTAACTCTTGAGCAGGCAGGAAATCTTCAAAAATAAAAGCGAGGCAACTTCCTTTTGTTGGCAGGCTGGCAGGAAGTAAGCTACTTTGAGCAGCTGTGTGAAGGAAAACTTTAACGTGGCAAGCTAAACTTGCAGGCTTTAAAGTACAAAGAAAATTTACTCGTTACACGAGGTCCGGAGCTTGAAAGGGTTTAGGGCCTACGGCCCTGAACGGACAAGAGGTCCAGTTGAGGAGGACGAAGAGTCCAAAAGAAAGCGGAGCAGAAGAGAGTGCATTTTTGGCTGTGCGCCAGTTTTAACACCTCTGGACGGGGTGTGTCTTACGCAGAGAGGCATTGCTTTGGGGGGTGTTTAACCAAAGTTTAACTGAGTCTTAAACATTCCTTTTGTTTCACCCTATTTTCCTTGGTTTTCGTAAAACACACAAAAGCGTTCGTACTTGCAGGATTATGCAAAGAAACATTTGTCAGACTTATTATAAAAACATATATTCATTACATTTTATTAACATAAAACGTAACTCTGTAGAAATGGAATAAGGAATTAGTTGCCTTGTAAAACTCTGCATCCTGAAACAAACAGTATAATTGTTAGTACATTCACAATCTTTCTAAGTAATAAAATAACAAAATGTCCTTTAATGAAATAACACCAAATGTCCTTCTTGAGTGCAGAGTCATTTGTCCAGTTAAACCAAAAGGGGGTAGTGTTTGACCATGCAAAACTTAGTTTTGGTTGGATCAAACGCATTCCTCCGTCCTTCAGGATAGCTACGAGGTTCTGGGTAAAGCTGAATCAACAATGTTATCTCACAGAATTTATGGCTTTTCGACATGGTACCTAGCGGTCTTTGGTGTTCCATGTGTCACCTTTGACACGGTGCTGGGTAGAACGAAGTTCCAATTCTTATAAAAGCAAAAACAAAGTCATTAATAACGTTTCCTGTCCTTGGCAAAACACGTTGGTGTCCTTTTATCTGAAAGAAAACGGGTTAGCATGTCTTCTTCTCAAGATTTACATCCACGGCCTGTCTCTGGAGGCCGATGGTGAAACAGTTGTTAATCTTGAAGACCCTTAGTGAAACAGTTTGGAGGTCTGTAAGTGATTGAATAAATGTTATAATCCATGTGGCGTTCTGGAGGCTGATCTGCTACAGTCCCCCTTTCGAGGCGAATCTGGTTCCACAAGTTTAGGTCGACATCCTTGCAGACCAGGGAGTAAGCCACACGTTAAACACATAGTTTGGCGTCATAACAAGTGTAATGATGCAAACTTGATTAAAGGAAACGTATCTAAGTGTAAAGGGGCCTTTACTGGTTTTGTATTATATCCGTTGCTAACGGAGATAGGTAAAGTTTATCACTTCCAAGAAGGGCTTGTTGGGAACAAAGAAATGAGAGAGCTGTCTCAATTTAGTTTGTTTAAAGTTTAGGGAGTTGTTTATAATAAAACAAAATACATTAGGAGGATCATAACTTGGAGGGACTTTGCATGCATTTGGGGACAAGGATAAACGTAGTGATTATATAAGGGACATAATGGTTATGCGTGATCCTTCAAAGAATTCTTCTCATTGCTAGGCTGTCCACTGAGGAGCTGATGTCTATGAGCGTGTCATTTGTCAGCAAGGCGACCATTTGAGTGTGTGTATGGTCTACAGTTTGGTTTGGTTGGTTTTTAGAGTCTCACTGTGAGTGTTTATCACTGACACAGTGTCTTTCGGCGTTTTTAACCGTTTGGAGTTGCTGCTGTTACTCCGAGACTTGTCTATTACAGTGGAAATGTTAGCGGTATTCGCTTGTGAGCACCCGAGGTTACGCAAGGTACACACAGCGGCGGTTGCAACGAGAATTGATTCATTGACAGAGCAAACCAGAGTTATCAGTTACAGTTATTGAATTACTCACAGTTACCACTGAAAGGTGAAAAGAGTTAGGAAATCAGAGTTAGAGGTTAGTTGTTAGTGGTTACTGCGAGCTAAGGGATCTGTTTGAGACTACTTGGGAGCGTGAATGTCCCCTGTAGATCCCATGGGGGTTTTGTGCAACTTTATCTGGTTGCGGTGTATCCACTTGGGAGTGGGTTCCTTTCTCCCTTTGGTGATCTTTATCTGATACACCACCGGGGATAGCTTGTTGACAATGGTGTACGGTCCTGCCCAACGCAGGAGGAATTTCCGCGTCAGTCGGTTGGTACCACCTCTTGTTTGTCCAGTGAGTTGGCTGAACCTGTAGTACCACACTTTGTCTCCCACCTGTAGTTTGTCCCTAGATGACTTTTGGTCATAATAGGCCTTACGTCCTTCTGCACTTTTGCCTAGTTTTTCCTGGGCAAAGGCGAAGGTGGTTCTCAGGTGTGCCTGGAGATCAGCCATGTACTGGTGTGTGGTATAGGCCGTAGCGATGTTAGCCTCTCCTGGCTGGTACAGTAAGTGTAGGGGAAGCGTCATCTGCCTACCGGTCATGAGCTCAAACGGGGAGACTCCGGTCGCCGTGTGTGGCGTGGCTCTGATAGCCATGAGGACCAAGGGCATTTTGACGTCCCAGTCTCGGTGATTGGATGCGACATATTTCTTTAGGATGTCGATCACCGTCGGTTTGCTCTTTCTACTTGGCCTGAGGACTGGGGGTAGTGGCTGACATGGAAGTTCGCTTTCACTCCCATGGTTTGCCACAGTTGTCCCATCACCTCGGCGGTGAAGTGAGTACCACGGTCAGAATCGACCTTAAAAGGTAAGCGAATCTGGAGAACACGTGGTTCATGAGTAGAAGGCTGTTGTCTGTGCCGTGTCGTTTGGGGCTGGAAGTCCTTCCACCTCTTTAGTGACGGCACAGGTGACCATTAGGATGTATTTGTTGCCCCTTGTTGATTTAGTCAGGGGTCCCATCCAATCGATTTGGAGGTCATACCATGGAAAAGAAATGCCCCTTCTTTGTAAGGGTGCACGATGGAGTGGTCTTGTCGGTTGAAATTGGCAGCATACTAGGCAGCCTTTGATGTATTCTGCCACGTCCATTTGCATGTGTGGCCAGTATGCCACTTGTTGAAGTGCCTGGTGTGTTGCGCGAACACCTCTGTGGCCTGCTACAGGAGCGTCATGTGCGTGTGTTAGCATGACCCCCCTTAGGCTCTGAGGCACTACGACGCAGGTGAAGTGAGCGTGTCAGAGGCGTGAACAAGCAAGCCATGGCGCAGGTGGAGTTGGCGCGCACCGCCCATAGCTTTTAAGATATGCGTCGGAGGAAAAGTCAGTGTCTACGATGGGGTTAGACACCGGGTCTGAAAGGTAAAGAATGAGTTTGTGGATTGCCGAGTCCGCTGCTTGAAGGGCAACGAGGCGGAACCAGTGAAAGAAAGAGAGGAAGTTGAAGGGTCTGCAGGGGTCAGAGCCGAGGCACCGGTTGCGTTGCCTTAGATCGGGTAACCAGACAGACAGAATGGGTGGGGTGGGTGGGAAGGGGTCGATCGTGACGAGGTTTCTGGCTGGAATTGCCAGAGCGTATTGTCTAGAGCCCCTTGTTTTGCCATGAGGTCTGCCTGATCGTTCAGGTCTTTGTCTGTATCGAGGGAGAGCAGGGAGCCTGTCTGTACAACCATTACCTCCGCATCAGCCAGATCGACCCTGCAGATAGTGTCGGTATCGACCACAAGTGAGGGTATATGGCGATTGCTCTGGAAGGTTTCGTAGACAACTCCGGTCTCCTGTTGTTCAGTCGCGAGTGAGTGTGGCATACGTCCTATGACTGGGATTCTGAGTTCACAGTCATGGAACCTAGTGTCAATCAGCCAACCGAGAGGTGTGGCCTTCGGGACGAAAATGCTATTGGCAGTAGGGTTCTGCACTAGCACGTGTGTTGATCGAGAGTCGAGCTCGACCAGGGTGTTGCCTGGACAGACAAGCCTAACTCAAAGAACTGAGGCGACGGTTGGAAGAACGCTTGTGAAGAGTTAACTTGTTGTCCTGGAAACGCTTTCAGGCGTATGTCCATGATGTTACACGGCGGTATCGTGAGATGGCATTCGTTACTTACCTGACACACATCGGGAATGGTTTGACCCGATTTCAAGTTTCCTTCAGTCAATGAAGGTGATTCCTTACGTACTCCAGTCAGTGACCAGAGAACGTTGTTAATAGTGTCGACTTGCGTCGAGTCTGACTAGCATGTCAGCCCCAATGTACACTGAATGTGAGAGATTAGGGATGACAGCAAAAGTGTGGGTCAGTTCTCTTTTGTTCCATCGCGATGGCAGAGCATAGACCAATGGCGGTTAACGCATGAGTCGGTGTGGGGTTAGCAGGGAACCTAGTGCGCTTCTTTATGAAGGTCAGGCACGGGTTTATCTGCGTTAGAGTGTTAAACAGCTCCTGGCTGATGGCAGATTTGTCAGCCCATAAGGCCATCACGACATTGTCGACTGGAGTTGCTTCCAGTGAGATGCCATTGACGATCTGGGGTGTCATCGCTAATGGGTCCTTCAGCGTGCACAGGAAGTTGTCACGCAATGTAAAGGGGTTTGGTTCGCACCGAGGTTGCATGGTTGTCATTCCAGCGATGACGGTGGATACCCTATGTACTGGTGATGACCTGTCAATCGCATAGCACTGAGATTCATTCAGTAAGATTGGAAGTGGTTCTCGCACTTGGGCCCAAATCTTCAGCTGCTTGAAGTCGATCAGTGGTTCAAAGCGATTGAGGACGTCTTTTCCAATCAGAAGTGGGACGTTGTCAAGGTGGGATACGTACACTGGGTGTATCAGTGTCATTGGTCCGATGGTCAGTTGTACTAAGGCTACCTCGTTAATGATCGTCAGATCATCAGAGTAAGGCCTTATTTCTCGGATGCACGGGTGAGACTTCAAGTCCCTGTGGGATCTTCTCGCTATAGCCTGGAGTGATCTGAACAGGTTGCCTGAAATTAGGCTGATGTCAGCGGCTGTGTCGAGAAGTGCTTCGTCGTCAAGTGGTCTTCTAACAAGACAGAGAGATAAAGCTTTGAGCTACTCCCTTTTCAGTTAGGTGGCCTAGAAATTGGTGAAAGGGTGTTTCACATTCGATAGTCGTGGCGTGGTCATGGCACAGCCCGACGTTTGGGTTCACTTGGACGGCGTTAGACGGACTGAGGTATTTGTGATCTGAATCACTTCCCTCCGTGTTGTCCATGCTAGGGTCCTGGACAATGTCATTGAGTGGCTCTGGATCGCAAGAGCCTAAGTACAGGTCTGGGAGACGTTTATTCCCTTCAGTAGACTCTGTATTTTCGTTGCGTGTTAAGTCGGCTTGGATTGGTTGAGACTGTTTCTGAATCGGGGCCTTAGAGGCCTCCACCGTATACAGCTCAGCCTTGTCCTTGGACTTTTCGCGCATTTGTTTGAGTATGCATTCTATGACCTGAGCCTCCTCTGTAGTCAGATTCCTGTCGCTCATGGGGTTTCCCACGCGATTAGTCTGAGTTTCAGGGGCTCGGTCCCTTGCATAATTTTGTCGTTCGACAGGTGGGCTACCTGATGATCGTTGGTCTTGGGACCGACGATAATGGTTTCTCCTGTCGTCGCAGTTTTGATAGGACCCCCCTTGGTTACGGTTTGGATTGGTTCGAAATTTATTTTCGAACCGAGGTTTCAATTGAGGGCCCTGGTCTTTGAACTTACGTTCAGGCCAGGTCGGGTGTTGACCTGGCTCTCTTTTGTGTGGTCGAGGTCCCTCTTTCCTGTCTGGAAAGCGGGAGGCTCCTGGGCCACTTGGATTGGAGGTCGGTGCTCCTTCGAGCGCTAGACTCCGATCTACGATGATGAGAGTGTCTGGCTTTTGCTGTTTAGTCTGCCTCAGCATCTGTTTAGTAAATGCCCGCATTGCCAGCTCGCGAAGTTGGCGGCTGGTCTGCGTTTGTGGGCATGCAGAAACGCCAAGATGATGGCTGGTAGTTGGATGGAGGTTTTGCACAAAGAGGGCTTTGAAGTTTTTATCCTCCTCCATGTTTGGTTCATTGAGTGGACCGAAATAAGCTTTGCGTAGCCGATGATAGTATAGCTGTGGGGACTCTGGCCGTGCCTGTTTGATCATTAGGGCGGCAGTCAGACCCACATTTACCGTAACGTCTGAGAATTCCACCCTGAGAGACTGACTAAGGAGATCAAAGTCAGCTTGGACCTCAGGAGGTTGACGTTCGATGAAGCTACTAACATCTCTGTTTGATGTTAGTTTTATCAGAAAGATTTTGTCCGCGGCAGTAACATTGGGTATTCTTTGTAGGTAGAATTCAATGTCGCGAAGATAAGCACTCACGTCATGAGACGCTCCTTGATGGGGCTCAAAGCGAGTGATATGACGCGCGATTTTGTCAAAGTCTCTGTTAGTGGGACCGTAGTCCAGATGTCTCTGTTTCAAAGCTGGTTGTGGGACAAAGTCCGATTGCCTACCTGTGGGTAGTGCGAAGTAATCCAAATGCCTACCTGTGGAAGCTTGCGGAAAGACGGCCGGGCTCTCGGCTCCGGTTGGTCCTCTTTCCGTTGCGTCCAGGCGCGGTAGTGGTCGCAAAATTGGATTAGTTAGTGAAGTGGCTCCCTTCTGGGAGTCTTCAAACCTACTGGGTTGGTATAAGGGAGTAACTGGTTCTAGGTCTGGAGTACCTTTGAATTCCAGTTTCTTATTAGGTCGTGTTTGGGCGTCCTCTGTCAGGCGCGCCTGAAGTTGTTCAATAAGCTGGCGGTCTAAGTCACCTTGTTGAGTGAGGGCCTCTACCCGTGCACTCAGGGACTCTCTCCGCCCAGCTTCCTGTGACAGCATATTTGCGGACAGCTGTGCATTTTCGCCTGCTTTGATGAGTTCCTTCATCATAGCATTGTACTCGTTGCGTTGAATGCTGAGCTCGCGTTCTGCTACGTCGCGAGCAGACCTTGTGTCGCTCAGCTCGCTCTTTAGGTCACTGAGGGTTTCCTCAGTTTTATGGAGTTTTGTGTGTAACTCCTCAAATTCCAGGTCCTCCCTTTGGAGAGTTTGGACTAGAGTCTGCAGCTCTTGTGTTTGTTTTTCAGAATTCTCCAGGGCTCCTTGGGTCAGTTGGAGTTCCTGATCCAATGTCTTGATATCGCGTTGGAAGCGGGCGAGGTACTGTTTCCGGACCTGGATTTTCTCGTGGCTGCGTGCCAGGAGATCCTTGGCTTGTTTCTGCTGCGCGCATAACAATAGCCATTTGACCTAACAGCTTGGTTAGATCTTTGTCTTTTGGCTTAGAGGTTAGCGCAATGCTAATCAAGGAGCTAAGAACTGAATCTAGCTCGTTGGGAGGTGTGGTCTGAATCTCGTCAACATATTGGGGTAGCACCTGTTCTGTTAAATCATTTAGAGCTGAGTCTAAGTGATCCAGAAGCTTGATGGGACTACCAGAACCTGTAGACTGTGAGTCAGACTTGTTGAGAAATGGGGTTTCTCTGAGAAAGTGAGTTATTGTTAGATTACGTTTTAACTGCAAGGAGAGAGTTACTACTTGTGGAGTGTTACGAAGAAGGCGTAAAACTCAAGCAGACTGTAAAAGGATTTTTGAAAATCTGAGTAAAAGTGTAAATAATAAAAAAATAATAAAGGAATAAAAATTAAAGTTAACATTTTATTTTATTTAAAATAAAATAAAATTCTAATTAAATTAAAATAAAAGGGTATTAAGTCAAATAAGTCAGATTGAAAGTAATAAAAGAAGGAATTGTTGAAGTGAAAGTTAGTATAAAGTCTATTTGTGAGTGAAATGACCTTATGTGAGTATTAACAGTGACTATTTAGCAATAGCCTAGTGGTGTGAACGTTAATGAGGGTTGACAGTGCTGGGATGCTGCTGTGTTAATCTGTAAAATTAACAGTGCAGAATCAGTGGGTTTAATCTAACAATTCATGCAGGTAATCAGCTTTTAAATTACAGCTATGACAAAATTCGTGCAGGGTTACGTCTGTTCAGGCGTAACAGCAGGGTTGTCGTAGTGTTAGTAAGCTGTTAGCGTTAGCATTCCAATTTGACAAATCCTGGGTAGATAGGAAAGTCACAAAAGCAGTCTTAAATTGTTAATCAAGACAAATTAATCAATCAAATTAAATGCAGGGTTAGCATCAAAGATTTTCCAAAAGCAGATGCAATGCAGGTTTGTGCATTAATAAAAAAAAAAAAACAGGCATTAACAACAATCAAAAACAGCTTAATAGCAGTTCAGCAGGTGTTAATACAGAGAGTAATTCACTTTTTATGTTAATTCAATCAGGCATTTCAGTGTCAATGAAAGCTTAAATTACTCAGTTGTTAAATTCTAAACTTAAATCAGTCACTATTGAGGGAAAAAGGTGTAATTCCGTTGAGTGACCACCAGAGAGAGACGTAGAGCTCCTCTGAGATTTTAGAAGTTTCGCACTTCTCTTCCACTAGGGGCAGTAGAAACTTGTGTCTGTGGTTTTACTACTTCCTTCCGCTAGAGGGCGATAAAAACTCTCGTGAGTCAGTGGTTTTACCACTTCTTTCCGCTAGGGGGCGATAGAGATTCTCGTGAGTCTCTGGCTTCCGGAGTGACGTCTCCGGCCCGCCCTTTGAGGGTGCTGGTAAAAGTTTGTTTGCTCCAGTCAGAGACTGACTTGGGACGCGTCTACAACTCTTTACACAGCGGTTTAAACACAGCAGCGCTTTGTACAAGGCCACGTTTTAAACACAAGCACATTTACCACAGCAAGCTCAAACCACGTTTTTAGACAAAACGCACGGCAGCCCACGTGGCTTTTAGGGGGAGGGTTTTCACAGTTAGCTAGGCTGTGAAGGCCTCCAGCAAAATACACCCAGGCTCATAAGCCTTAGGCAAGACAAGTTTTCTTATAAATTCCGGTGTAACGCGGCAATTTTTTTTTTTCCAACTTGTGAGAGACAATTTTAACTTAACTCTGGCGTAGCACAGCAATTAGCTTTTTGTCTCGGGCCCATATAAGTTACACACTTTGGCTCGTGTGTTTAACATGCATGCAATTTGCAGAGTCTCTAAGCTTTGTAACAGACTCTAAGCAACTTTTAACAAGTACTTGATTAATGCTCTGGCCATAAATGTACGTACAATACTAATTGTAATTCAAAACAATATCAGTCCAGCTGGTACGATTTGAATTAGCACTTAAACAAACAAAAGCACAACTCTCACACACACACACGCACGCGGTTAAACGCATTGCTAAGCAAGAGCACAACAGATGCACAGCTTTCAATGGACAGCAATTTTGTAAAGACTTTGGATATTGAGTGATTCTAATGTTTAATCAAGAAAATTCTTCCGAGGCTCACGCGGGGCGTCAAAATAATACTGTAGTGTACTGTAGTGAATATGGTCGTATTAATAATTAATATATTAATTATGAAAATTAATAATTAATATTTTGCTTATCAAAATATTAATTTCTTTCGGGGCACCACTCTAGTTTTGAACAGATCCAGAGAAACTGTTTAGCCTAGTCTCATTAATCTAAAGGAAGTAAATTCTTCTCGTTTTCGAACGTTCTCAATTAAACAATGAAACAAGAAATGTCTTTATGGGGTTTTATTAAAGATTATAAAGTTAAACAGTGAATAATGACAGGGGAAATGACACAAAGGAATAGTTATTGACACATAAATGGGTAAATCAAAGAACGATAAACTTGCTTTCAGAGGATTTTGTGAAACAAAAGGAATTATTGATTATTGATTCTATTATTAACTGAGGGATTTTACGGAGCGTTTAGAGGGGTTCGATGACGGTTTCTGATGTTAAGGCTACTATGTTTAGACAGTTTAGACGCCAAACTTGTGTAACGTTTTGACTCACCCTGGGGTAGTATTCGGTCTCAGGTCTTAGCGACTAGGACTCCAGAGGGGTTCTGCAGAACCCTGTCGCATCCGGTGACTTTTGTCGCCTCCAGGATGGCCTGCTGTTTCCACTCTCCAGAGGGGCCGCCGTAGGCCCGGGAGATTCAAAAAGCGTCTCGTTACTGTCACAACTAGCTAAGCCTTTTAGCATCAGCGTCGTACACCGAGTAGAATTGAGTCTTTCAAAGTTGTTGTGAAGTCCACTGGAGAAGGTTTAGCGGCTGTGTTGCTGGCTTAAACTTGCTAGAGAAAGCTAGATTTTAGTCAAGCTAACTCTTGAGCAGGCAGGAAATCTTCAAAAATAAAAGCGAGGCAACTTCCTTTTGTTGGCAGGCTGGCAGGAAGTAAGCTACTTTGAGCAGCTGTGTGAAGGAAAACTTTAACGTGGCAAGCTAAACTTGCAGGCTTTAAAGTACAAAGAAAATTTACTCGTTACACGAGGTCCGGAGCTTGAAAGGGTTTCGAGGGCCTACGGCCCTGAACGGACAAGAGGTCCAGTTGAGGAGGACGAAGAGTCCAAAAGAAAGCGGAGCAGAAGAGAGTGCATTTTTGGCTGTGCGCCAGTTTTAACACCTCTGGACGGGGTGTGTCTTACGCAGAGAGGCATTGCTTTGGGGGGTGTTTAACCAAAGTTTAACTGAGTCTTAAACATTCCTTTTGTTTCACCCTATTTTCCTTGGTTTTCGTAAAACACACAAAAACGTTCGTACTTGCAGGATTATGCAAAGAAACATTTGTCAGACTTATTATAAAAACATATATTCATTACATTTTATTAACATAAAACGTAACTCTGTAGAAATGGAATAAGGAATTAGTTGCCTTGTAAAACTCTGCATCCTGAAACAAACAGTATAATTGTTAGTACATTCACAATCTTTCTAAGTAATAAAATAACAAAATGTCCTTTAATGAAATAACACCAAATGTCCTTCTTGAATGCAGAGTCATTTGTCCAGTTAAACCAAAGGGGGTAGTGTTTGACCATGCAAAACTTAGTTTTGGTTGGATCAAACGCATTCCTCCGTCCTTCAGGATAGCTACGAGGTTCTGGGTAAAGCTGAATCAACAATGTTATCTCACAGAATTTATGGCTTTTCGACATGGTACCTAGCGGTCTTTGGTGTTCCATGTGTCACCTTTGACACGGTGCTGGGTAGAACGAAGTTCCAATTCTTATAAAAGCAAAAACAAAGTCATTAATAACGTTTCCTGTCCTTGGCAAAACACGTTGGTGTCCTTTTATCTGAAAGAAAACGGGGTTAGCATGTCTTCTCCTCAAGATTTACATCCACGGCCTGTCTCTGGAGGCCGATGGTGAAACAGTTGTTAATCTTGAAGACCCTTAGTGAAACAGTTTGGAGGTCTGTAAGTGATTAAACAAATGTTATAATCCGTGTGGCGTTCTGGAGGCTGATCTGCTACAATGGCAAATGGTTGTTTGTTGTGTGTTAATGTTTATTGAAAAAACACACAAGAAAGATCTGGTTAAAAATAGAGACATGGGTGCCTTGTACCAGAGTGGTCACAGACAAACAAACAAAGCCCCACCTTGCGGGCAACACATCAAGCCATCCGGCAGCAGAGACAGACAGCGGCCCGTGGAGAAGAGATGGGACTGAGACAAGAGGAAGAAGCAAACTTAGACTAAATAAAAGCCAAAAAGAAAAAGAATTACTGAATCACTGCAGGATCAGAAAGTAGTAGGACCAGATCTGACTGATAGTAATGCGCCAAAGAATTTGTGTAACCAAAAACAAATCACGTTAACATCCTGAAAGCCATCAATAGCAGCAGCACTCTATCCTCCATTGCACACCAATTATAGTGACTCAACAGGACTGTCACCTCAAACAAAACCAGTTATAAGGGGAGACACTGGACAAACAGCTCAGCTGCCAGTCAGTCTGAATGAGAGGATGTTGGTGCAGCCTGTTGGGCAGTTTCCAGTGTATCAGGTTACAGCTTGAACACAAGTGTTCAAGCCATGTGACAAGACAGAATTGAAATGTTCCAGATCCCAGGCATGGTGTGAAAGCCAGAGGTTGTCCATAGTTGTGCAGGTCTATGGTAGACCATTTAGTGGAAGGCTTGATTTACTAACAATTAACTAAATACATAATTTCCAGTTTGGGGAGTACCAAGAGTTGCTGGCAGAAATCTTTGCCTTGACCAGACCTGACACGAGGCTACCACACGACCTGGTGCCAGGCGACTGACTATGTGTGGATAAAGAGGTGGAGAAGGAAAAAGTGGTTAGAGCCAAGGTTCGTGGGCCCATGCCAGGTTCTGCTAAAATCACCAACAGCAGTCAAAGTGGGCGAGCACGCAACCTGGATTCATCACCACCACATAAAGAAGGTTATCATTGACAAGCTAGCTTATTGACCGAAGACGTTACCACCAAAGACACAGACAAGGACATGGTCATGGTCAAGAATTCGACCAACTGAAGGAGCGCTCCCTGGAAACAACGACTACAAAGACTACAAAGGCTTGAATATAGCTTATTCAAGGCTTATAGAGTAAACAGTGTGACAACCAGATATGTCTGTATTCTATGTTTTGTGTAATACTAGGCTACAGTCATAACGAATTTAAGAATAAAGGTAATGTCAGAAGTGACCGAAACAGAGGGAGTTGTTCACGTGGACACTACAAGCTGATGAAATAGTTTGCAACTGTGAAACCAGGATAGGACAAATGACTAATTTTATGTTCAAATTTGTGCCCTGTGTAAAAAAAAAAAAAAAAAAGACCAATGTTACATACAGTATGTGCCACAAATGAGAGTAGCATCCCATGTATGTTCCTGTTTCAGCATGGTACAGGGCCAACACCAAAATAACACAGAAGTGTTATGCCCACATGGGCATATACACTGTGTGCACAATTATTAGGCAAGTGATTATTTTGACAAAATCATAATTTTATCCATAATTTCCAATTCCAAGCTGTATGAACTTGAATCCCTATTGGAGTTAATGCATATCAAGTAATGTGTATTTGTGTAACGAGGGAGGGTGTGGCCTAAGGAGATCAACATCCTGTATCAAGGTGTGCATAATTATTAGAAGATTCTTTTCCTCAGGGAAAATGGGCCAAAAAAGAGATTTAACTGACTCTGAAAAGTCAAAAATTGTATAAAGACTTTCACAGACTTTCACTTGAAATATCTAAGATATTGTGCTGTGATCACAGAACCATCAAACGTTTTGTAGCAATAGTCAACAGGGTCGCAAGAAACGTGTTGAAAAGACGCAAATTAACCACCAAAGATATGCAAAGAATCAAACGTGAAGCTACCAGGAACCCATTATCCTCCACTGCTGCTATATTCCTCAACTGTAACCTACCTGGAGTGTCAAGAAGTAACGAGTGTTCAGTTCTCAGAGACATGGCCAAAGTAAGAAAGGCTGAAACCCGACCACCTCTGAACAAGACGCATAAGTTGAAACGCCAAGAATGGGCCAAGAAATATCTGAAGACAGATTTTTCAAAGGTTTTGTGGACTGATGAGATGAGAGTGACTCTTGACGGACCAGATGGATGGGGCCGTGGTTGGATCAGTAACGGACACAGAGCTCCACTTCGACTCAGGGCAAGGTGGAGGTGGGTACAGGTATGGGCAGATATTATTAAAGATGAGCTTGTTGGACCTTTTCGTATTAAAATTGGACTCAAAATCAACTCCTAGACCTACTGCCAATTTATGAAGACACTTTCTTCAAGCAGTGGTTCAGAAAAAAGTCTGCATCTTTCAAGAAGACTTTGATTTTTATGCAAGACTATCCTCCATCACATGCATCAAGTTCTCCGCTGCGTGGCTGGCCAGTAAAGACCTTAAAGATGAAAAACTAATGACATGGCCCCCTTCTTCACCTGAACTTAAACCCTATTGAGAACTTTTGGGCCCTTCTTAAGCAGGATATGTACAGTGAAGGTAAACAGTACACCTCTCTGAACAGTGTCTGGGAGGCTGTGGTTGCTGCTGCATAAAAAGTTGCTTGACCAGATCAAGAAACTGACTGACTCTGTGAATAGAAGGCTTGTAACTGTTCTTGAGAAGAAGGTTGGCTTTTTTTTTTTCAGAGATATTTATTTGTTAATTTTGAATTTGTTTATGGTGAAAATAAAGTGAGATGGAAAAATGTTTGTTTTTCATTTAGTTGCATAATAATTCTGCAGACTAATAGTTGCCTAATAATGGTGTACATGAAGATATTCTCTTAAAAAAGCCAAAACTTTTTTCTATCATTGCTTGTCGTACCTCACTGACACCACTAACAAGGTCCCACCCTAACAAGTTGTACAATAACAAAATGAATCCTTAAAAATACAACTTGCATAATAATTGTGCACACAGTGTACAGTATACTGTAGATGGGTAGCATTTCCTTTAGGTTAACATTTGTCAAAATCCAAATACGATTGTGACAACTTTAAAACTAGTACAATCACTAGACTCCTCCCTCAGTCAACTCTATATATCAGTTACCACCATCTATTGCTACAATATGTCAGCAGAACTAGTTGAACAGGAAAAACCTCAACATACTAACTTTTCAATCTAGATATAATAAAACATTAACAAACAGTTCGGCCTCTAGGGGTAAAACCAGAAGATTGTGTAATTTGTGTGGTGCTAAGAAGAGGGAAGAAAAGTAAATGGTTGTAGGAGTATCTGTCGAAAAAGAAGTAACTTGTAAAACCTATATTGTTATCAAGCAAGCTGGTTCAGAAACTAAAGTGTATCTAACTGAAATGTCGATCTATTTACTGCACATTGACAAAATTTTATCTTATTGTCTCCAGCAATATTTGTTTAATGGACAGCATTTTCCTGTCAACAATTAACAGATATTTTCCCTACATGAATCACCTTTGGGAGTCAAAGTGCTCCAATTGGACCCTCCAGTTCGAGAGTGCCCTGCAGCGAAGGCTGCTGAAATCTCCTGTATAAGGGTGGGTTCTGGACGAGCAAGGCTACCTTTCAGTTACCGTACAAAGTGTGTTCAGTGGATGGGAACTATGAATGACTCAGTTAGAGGCAGGTGGTTGGGCGAAATCATTGCCAAACTGGACTGGACGCTGGATTTTTTTATTGCATGAGGTTTGAAAGACAACATTGAGGAACAAACCTGGAGTAGATTGTACTGGAGAGTGTACTGTTGTTATGCTTGCTTTAAAAATTACAAATACATTCATCACTGGGGAGGAGGATTGGAAAACTAGGAACAAGAGAAGAGCTGGGGTTAACAATTTTGGACCACCTGAATTTGAGGCCATTAGAGACCCTGCAGGATAGTCTATGCCTCACTACCATTTCTCCTGGGAATAACATCGGCGAAACACAGCAGGTGGATTAATTATCTTTATTTAACTCAACAAAGAATGGTCAATTCTACTACTAAATCTAGCTAAAGAGATGTCACTAGAACTGTGCTGGGGAATAGACAAGCAATGGATATTGTGCTGGCTGACAGAGGAGGTCTATGTACTTTCATCTTGCAATTCACGAAATAAAAAATGAATAATCTGTTAAGTAAAGGATGGTTTGACCAATGGAATAATAAAACCATTTCACGTATGAGCCTATCAATTTTGGTGCCTATGGCAGGTATTGCAATTGTAGTATATATTATATATTGCAGTAAAATAATTTTGATTTTGTGTGTTCCATGCATATTACGGTGTATCCAACAACAAATGGCAAAAATATTGCTTGTACATTTACCAACTTGGGATGAATCACCAAAAAATATCATAAACCAGGAAATTATGATGATGGGGAAAAGATAGTGTTATATGCTCTTCCTATGGATCTTGATATATAACTTATTCCACAATTATCAAAAGAAACTATCAACAGTAAATGGGCAAAGAATCAGGTCTGGGTGACTGCTCGTACGGATCCATCAACAACTTTGAAATTCCTTTGATTTTTTTGTGTTTTTGAAAGTAAATAAAGAAATTGTCAGTTTAAGGTGATTCTGTTAAAACAATCAATGGGGGAAATGCTATATTCATTCATTCATTTTCTACCGCTTAGTCCTGTTAGGGGTTGCGGGTGACTGGAGCCTATCCCAGCAGTTTTAGGCCTGAGGCGGGGTACACCCTGGACAGTGGCCAGTTAGTCGCAGGGCTGACATTTAGAGACAGACAGTGACAGACAACCATTCACTCTCACATTCATTCACTAGGGACACTTCAGAGTTGCCGATTAACCTACACGTGCATGTGTTTGGACGGTGGGGGGAAGCCGTAGTACTCCTGGTATACCAGATCGTTTTCCTTTTTTCGAAAGGAGGTCAGTCTGGTTCCTTTCCCACAGCAAACCCCTTCCTCTGCGATTTTGTGGATGGACCAATCACAAGCCGTTTGTCTGCAGCAGGGAGTGGTTTGCTGGCCACGTCATACACAAGTAACTCGGCTCACGCGGCTAGTCCAAAACAGTCAACATGGAGGGCGCTGCTAAAGAAAGGCCATTCATTTCTGCTCTCATTTCTTTGCTCTACTGCTGGTCATGTTAACTAGCGGCACTAATGTGGCTTCCTTGTTGACAAACGGCTGTGAGGCGTCGCCTTTTTCCGCGTTACGTACAGCGTTTCTCTGATCGGTTAACATTACTCTTGTAAACCCCGTCCTTGAAATTGTATGCACACAACAGGGTACCAGACTAACTTCCTTGTAAAGAATAGGAAAAGAGTTAGTTGCGACTGGCCAGGCCAACTGCACCTGAAAATGTAGCTGCACAAAAATGAACCTTTCTGTTGCTGTGGGCCATCCTCTGTTTGTACACAAAAGCACAGGCTGGACCTGACCACGCCTCCGCCTCCGTTTCTCCCCCCTCCTCCCCCTCTACTCTCTGGTTCTTCTGCGTTCCTTTCCACTCAGGCTGATGCAACGCTGATCTTTATAAAGCCTCAGTCCACCCCTCCTCCATCAGAACTACTCTTCAAACCAAAAGCAACACATCTCTGACAAGATAATAAATGTATTATTTTGTTTTACTTTTGTTTACTTTCGCTTTAGTAAACTGTGATCTGTTTTTGCACACATTTTTTTTACTTTACTTTGTTCTTCTTCCTCAACACCTTGACCTTTACCATTCATTCCTGATTTACCTGTAACTGACCAAACATTAATGAGGATAAACCCTTTTTTGGAATCATTTAAAGAAGGAAAGAACACCGTCGTCACATTTCACTAAAAACTTGTCTTTTTGTTTAAAGACAGGACTCTTCTGTTAAAGGTAAGAACACTGGCACCTCGACACTTACCATCAGTCTGTCATCAATTGCCGGATGTAGGCAACACATTCCATCACAAATATTTAGTTTTATACGACAAAACAAAGTTACAGTCACTTTATTTCCCCCATTTTATCTACAAACACATCTTTTAGCTTATTTTACAAAAAGTTATCATTGGCCTAATTGAGGAGGTACATGAACTAAAGGAAAAAATAATCCAAAGAGGTAAAATAATCAAATTACTGGAACAAATGTTGTTATCTCTGGATTGAAGACAAAACACTGCAGCTATGCCAGAGCTGCCACTGGGGTGAATGAAGGTATGGAGGCACCTCAAGAAGAACGGCAAAAACTTGTCTAGACAGACAGGGAGCACTTACGGGCATCTAGAGTAACAACATATTTCAACTTCAAAACACAAGATTAAGCTGTTAAAACATTCATCCATTGATTTATTTTCTCTCGCATAGTCCTGTTAGCATTTTCAAGTCAATAACTATATTTGCATGTGATGAACGTTAGTTTGACAGGTTTACTGCTGATGGAAACTCAAATGTGCAGAGACAACAATTTTTACGGTTGTATCATCCTAATCAAAACACAGGTATCTTGCGGAGACGGAAGCTCAATTAGGGGCGTGTCCAGCGCAAGTATCAAGAAGGATTTATGTGTGACGTGTGTTTTGCATTTCAATCACAGTGCTTTCCTCCAGTACGGCACAGATTATTATCATTAACTTAATTTTAGAGACATTCGACTGTGTTATAATGCATAAATAATATCTTTCATTGTTTAGTTTATTGTTAAGCCCTTCTTTTTAATATGGGATGAGCAGACTATACTTATCATTCAGACAAACCTATACTTTCTTATTACCCATTTTATTAAATACAAAGACTTCCCTCTCCGCAGACACTTCCTCCAGCTCTTCCGGGGGGATACCGAGGCGTTCCCAGGCCAGCCGAGAGACATAGTCCCTCCAGCGTGTCCTAGGTCTTCCCCAAGGTCTCCTCCCGGTGGAACATGCCCAGAACACCTCCCTAGGGAGGTGTCCAGGAGGCATCCGAAACAGATGCCCGAGCCACCTCAGCTGGCTCCTCTCAATGTGGAGGAGCAGCGGCTCTACTTTGAGCTCCTCCCGAGTGACCGAGCTCCTCACCCTATCTCTAAGTGAGCGCCCTGCAACTCTGCGGAGAAAGCTCATTTTGGCCACTTGTATCCAGGATCTTGATCTTTCAGTCATGACCCAAAGCTCATGACCATAGATGAGAGTAGGAACATAGATTGACCTGTAAATCGAGAGCTTTGCCTTAAAGCTCAGCTCCTTCCTCACCACGACAGACCAGTACATCGACCGCATCACTGCAGAAGCTGCATCAATCTGTCTGTCAATCTCACGCTCCATCCTTCCCTCACTCATGAACAAGACACAAAGATACTAAGCAGGAGCTCTCCACCAACCTAAAGAGGAACAACCACCCATTTGGTAAAAACAATGGCCTCGGACTTTATGGTGCTGATTCTCTTCCCAGCTGCTTCACACTCGGCTGCAAACTGTCCCAGTGCACACTGAAGGTCATGGCTTGATGGAGCCAACATACAGCCAAGACAGCCCCATAACATCCAGATCCACCCCCGGTGCCTTGTCACATCAAAAAGCTCCTTAACTACCTCAGTGACATCAGCTTGGGTGATGGACGAGTTCACCTCTGAGCCCTCGACCTCTGCTTCCTCAGTGGAAGACGTGTCGATGGGGTTGAGGAGATCCTCAAAGTATTCCTTTTATCACCCAACAATGTCCCCAGTTGAAGTCAGCAGATTCCCAGCTCTACTCTAAACAGGGCACTGCTTCCTTCTCTATGGCGTCACCAAACTCCAGACCCTCCAGACTAGTTTTTGTCTCTACAACCATTTCAACCATCCATTGTGGGACTCTTAAGGCAGCTGACAGTCCCCGTGGGCCTTAGGAGTCCCACAAGCCAACTAGGCCTGGTAGGAGTTCTTCTTCAGCTTGATGGCATGCCTTACTTCCGGTGTCCTCCACAGGGTCATGGGATAGCTGCCCTGACATCAAAGACCTTACAGCCACAGCTCTGAGTGGCTGCATCGTCAATGGAGACAGAGAACATGGTCCACTCAGACTTAATGTCTCCAGCCTCTCTCAGGATCTGTTAAAGCTCTGCCAGGAGGGAGTTGAAGATCCCTCTGACAGTGGACTCAGCCAAGGATCCAAGGTGGAGCCCCGGCTGCGCCATGCTGGGCAATGTCACGGTCTTTGTTTGAATTCTTTTCATAAAGGGCTTCTGAACCACCTTTAGTCTGACCCATCACCCAGGCCCTGTTTACCTTAGGAGACCCTACCAGAGGCATATAGCCTTAGACAACATAACTCCTAGGATCATTTGGGTACTTCTCCACCACGTTATAGTTGCAGTTCAAGGAGGAGTATATGTTTATGTATATATATATATATATATATATATATATATATATATATATATATATATATATGTGCTTGACATAGGCAACTTGTCTAATTCTAACTTGTCAAAGTTTGTTTGTTTTTTCTTTTTTACACAAAAGGCTGAGGTTTGCTACACAACCCAATGTGGTTATAAAGACAAAGCAACCTGAAGACCTTTCCACCTACCTTTCTGTGTTTGACACACGTGCTTCACAACTGGCCACAAAAAGAATGTTCCCTATAGCGTATTTCTACGCAGCATTGAGTGTAGCTTTTGATAAGGAATACCTGGATCATGACTATAGCATTAACAGTCACTTATTATTTTATTTGCCACAGCATGAAACAACCCACTGAGATGAACCACTTAAGCACTTCTCCCGAGGACGACAGCTGTAGCTCCGACAGCAACGACTACAGCTACCAGGACAAGAAGGAAAGGTGAGTGAGCAGCGCTGTTAAAATATCTGCCAATTAACAACATAAATGAGTTCTTTAATGATAAACTAACGGTGCTTTTGTGGTTTGTTTTAAAGGCCGTACGACGGCGGTGAAACAGAGATTGAAACCTTCATTTCTGGCGACAACCTGGGCAAGAAGAAGTATGAGACCGACTATGTAAGTTAACCTAACCAAATGAACCAAATAATCATTAGGTTATATGTTTTATTAAGTATGTTTTCTGTCCACAGCATCAGGGCAATGCCTCTTTCGGCATGTCCGTCTTCAATCTGAGCAACGCCATCATGGGCAGCGGCATCCTGGGCCTGTCCTACGCCATGGCCAACACTGGCATCGTTCTCTTTGTGTAAGTCCATATTTATTTCACATTAGGTCATTTCTATAGGGATTTAAAGCCACGCTATGTGGCTTAACTTATATGGAGCCAAAAAAAGCATTGAACAAAAGGCTCATGTTTGTTTTGAAGGCTTCTTGATATAAAAGACTGAAAGTGACCGCTCTCTTAAAGATAGAGTGCTCCTATTTTGTCAGATGTTTTGTCAGGTAGTGTTTGGTGTTTGCTTGTATAAAGACTGGATGCAGCATGGGCGCAAGGGCAGATGAATGAGCTCACAGTACAGGTGCAGTGATTGGGACTGGGTGAGCACAGTTTTTAACTGTGCAGCCAAAATGCTTGTTCTTTGATGTAGTTATTTTTAGAAATAAAGTTTATCAATACGTAAATAATATGTTGAATGCACAAATCAATTATTCTAAATTCTTAATTTTAATAAGAAACCAAATGGCACAGACACCTGTTCAATTTCTCATTAATTCAAGAATCTAATCAACCAATCACATGGCAGTTGCTTCAGTGCATTTAGGGGTGTGGTCCTGGTCAAGACAATCTCCTGAACTCCAAACTGAATGTCAGAATGGGAAAGAAAGGTGATTTAAGCAAATTTAAGCATGGCATGGTTGTTGGTGCCAGACGGACCGGTCTGAGTAGTATCTGCTCAGTTACTGGGATTTTCACGCACAACCATTTCTAAGGTTTACAAAGAATAGTGTGAAAAGGGAAAAACATCCAGTATGTGGCAGTCCTGTGGGCGTAAATGCCTTGTTGATGCTAGAGGTCAGAGGAGAATGGGCCGACTGATTCAAGCTGAGAGAAGAGCAACTTTGACTGAAATAAATACTCGTTACAACAAGGTATGCAGCAAATTTGTGAAGCCACCATCGCACAACCTTGAGGCGGATGGGCTACAACAGCAGAAGACCCCACCGGGTACCACTCATCTCCAATACAAATAGGAAAAAGAGGCTAGTTTTTTGCATGAGCTCAATAAAATTGTACAGTTGTAGACTGGAAAAATGTTCCCTGGTCTGATGAGTCTCGATTTCTGTTGAAGACATTCAGATGGTAGAGTCAGAATTTGGCGTAAACAGAATAAGAATATGGATCCATCATGCCTTGTTACCACTGTGCAGGCTGGTGGTGGTGGTGTAATGGTGTGAGGGATGTTTTCATGACACACTTTAGGCCCCTTAGTGCCAGCTGGACATCGTTTAAATTCCACGGCCTACCTGAGCATTGTTTCTGACCATGTCCATCCCTTAATGACCACCATGCACCCATCCTCTGAAGGCTACTTCCAGCAGGAGAATGCACCATGTCACAAAGCTTGAATCATTTAAAATATGTTTCTTGAACATGACAATGAGTTCACTGAACTAAAATGGCCCCACAGTCACCAGATCTCAACCCAATAGAGCATCTTTGGGATGTGGTGGAACGGGAGCTGGATGTGCATCCCACAAATCTTCATCAACTGCAAGTTGCTATACTATCAATATTGGCCAACATTTCTAAAGAATGCTTTCAGCACCTTGTTGAATCAATGCCACGTAGAATTAAGGCAGTTCTGAAGACAAAAATAAACACAGTATTAGTATGGTGTTCCTAATAATCCTTTAGGTGAGTGTATTTTAGATCCAGGAAGCACATTGATATTCTGCTCAAAGAGTTTAATGAAAATGGTAAAGTTGACTGAAATTAAAGCTAACATACAATCTGTACAATAGCGTCTGAACAGAAGGTGCCACATTTGTCCTCCAAGATCTGGAGATGGCTGGTTATGGTGATGATAGAGTCTATGATCTCCCTGAAATCTTGACCTATTGATCTTGAGAAAAATGCCCGTCTCAAAAAGAAACATTATTATTGCAAGAAGATCTGGACAAATGGACATATTTGAGCAGCATCTGTATTTCTCAGATCCAAGATGAGGTAGACCTGTTAATTGAAACAAACTCTTCAAAGTTAATGGAACTCTGGGAGGTTGTTGATAGTGTATGGGCCCTTAAGAGGAAGCAGCAGCAAGTAAGTCACAGCCCTGGTGTATGGAAAACTAGAAAATTGCCTTGGACAGGGGTTCTCAAGGTTTTTACCTCAAACAGTACCACAGAATATTTATCTAAACAAAATCTTTTTATTTTACTAAATTGTTACATTGTGTCACGGATACACTCTGGACTAAGACTGGTTGAAGGACTCACTGTGGAGACCTCAGTGGCAGGTCCAAAACAGTTTATTAACAAAAATGCAAGTGTGCCGTATAATCCAAAAACAAGAACAAAGTCCAAAACGCAAAACTAGTCCACGAAAGATTTACCCAAAGGCCACACGGCAGAACTAACTTACGGTTACAATCCAACAAAGGACAGGGGAAAACACACACACTATATAGGTAACACAATGAGACACAGGTGAAGCACGTTAGGGCGGAGCAGGTAATCCCAACGGAGGGACAGACACAAGGACAGGAAGTCAAACTAACAAACCAACAGAAGTAAGACATTTCACAATAATACTCAGGAACTTAAATACACTACTTGGACAGACAAGTTTGGGACATGACACCTTGTAGTTTAGAAAACAGTTGTATTGCTGTATAGATATTAAGCATTAAGTGTAATTTAATTACTTTTATCTACTGTATTGTGACTAAGGCTGCACAATATATCGAAAAATGTGTTATTGATTCATTCTTACATTTCGTTTGTTCAGTCCTTAATATTTTAATATTGATTTAGTTCCTGCTTTGATTAGTAGTTAGTCCGGAGCTTTGTATTTCTTTTTATTTTCTAAATCGGATTAACTTTTATACTTTTTAAGTGCATTAAAAAGTATTGATTTGGAAACAGCCAGTATCTATCACATAAAGCCCAGTCTGTTTTATGTCTTACAGTATCCTCCTGGCGGCCATCGCCTTTTTCTCTCTCTACTCTGTCCATTTGCTACTGAAGACCGCCAACAAAGGAGGTAATTCCTTTAGCCTCACACAAATCCACTCATATTTCCCAGTTGTGTTTTAAATCAGTAATGTAGTGCAACATCTTATAATAAGTTTTTCTTTCATTAAAGGCGCGCTGGTGTACGAGCAGCTCGGGTACAAAGCCTTCGGGAGGCCAGGGAAACTCACCGTCTCCTGTTCCATCATAACGCAGAACATTGGAGGTGAGGGCTAAACTTTTAAAACAGAGGACCCATAATAAACAAATTTGTTTTTGTATAAATGCAATTTCTATGTTCCATGTATTTGTGTGTTTGCATCTATACATGCAGGACGAGTGGGTGTGTCTTGCTCTTGAATGGCTGCCGATTTATACGGTTGCTGTCGTGGTTCAGCTTAGCCTTCACAACCTCTTTTTCTTTTGTTAGTTCTTTTAGGTGATGGCTACTGTTAACAGATTTTCTGGCTTGGATCAATGAGTGACAGAGACAGCAGTAATATTTTGGAATGTTATGTACGTATATGTTTGGATTAGCATGAAGGAGATGATGTCCCAAATGTGTTTGAGTAACAGTTGAAGGACAGGACGTGAGCAGGACTGTTTTGTGAAGGTCACTAATGGTCAAGCGGTCAGTTACAATGTTCGGGAGACTTCCACTCTGCTATTTCCTATTTTTATGAGACTCAAAAACAGTACTCGCTTCTACACATTAATGACGTTTGCGGCTGACAGATCACTGTAGGCGAAAGCCAGACCTGATTGCAAGTCGGTTGGTTAAAGCCTGGTCTAACCCTAAAACAGCTCTGTCCGTAAAACTCCAGTGAGCAATATCCCTCCAGACAGTCCCACCTATTTATAGAGGATTTTGGTAGAGGTCTTACCTTAGGCTTTTGTACGGCAGTCGAATCTCCCTGTTATTCTCAGTCCCGATGGGAGAGGCTGGTGGGAGTTTAAAGAACGACCTGGAGATTGAATATCTCTTTATCCTAGTTTTGTACTAGGGGTTTATTAAATGGTTAAATAAGGCTTACAGAATGAAACAAGACATATTTCTTACTCCTCACAATATAACATAGTTATAGGACCTCAACTTGCAAACCAAGATTGGTCTTTTCTGAGGGTAGAGAGAGTCAGACAGATTTTTATAGAATAGTAGACTGCCCCCGTGTTTAACCCTGAGTGGGTTATAGCACTTTATGTTGTTCTAACTTTGATACAGGATTGCCCTTGACTCAAGAGATCAGCAAGACCCGTCTGCTTGAGTTTCAAGCCTCCTTTTATATGTTCTGGACAGGGTGTAGTCATGACATTGACACACATGCGCTCTGACAAATTTTTTACACCCTGTGAACTCTGTGTGTTCTTGAAGTAGGTCATCTCTTATTCTCTTCTCTGCTCACAGACACAGAATTTGACCTAAATTTTAGCTTCCTGATTCTAGGTCTATTTAGATTTAAACTCCTGGTTTTGATGTACTTTATATTATTGATTATATTTAACTTTAACATTACTCTTAACCATTTTACTTCTTTTTCTTAATTATTTTTACATCTTTGCTTTTAACACAGTGTCCTTTTGGATTTGTGTCTTCCTTGGTCCTCAATGTTCCACTTAATCCTCCACATTCACTACAACTGACAGCAATCAGTAATCACTAATAACAGGAAACGTACAATTCTCTTAACATTATGGTGGTCCTGTTTTCACGGTTTGTTTTTCTTTAGGTGTTAGAATTTGTTTGGCAGGGACAGGGGAGGCCAGTCGGGATAAGACGGTTTAATGGCAGGCTGGCTTGTTTCCCCTTTTTAATTTTTTTTTAGCTTTTACCCTTTTTGTTCTCCTTTGATATTTATTTTAAAATGATAGTTTTAGTTGTGTATAGGGTTTTGGTTTGTCCCAAATATTTTTTTCAATTACTAAATTACTGATTTTAGACTACCCTCCACTATGTTGGAATTTGTTGGTTTCTAGCGGGGGCAGAAACAATGCATTGTTTAACTTAAATTAAAGGCATAGTGTTGGTTCCATGAGGAAAGCAAAGATCCTCTGTCTCAGTAACACAGAAAAACATTATGGCATTTTTGGAGCAAGAACATGACTTTAAGTGTTGATTTTGTTTCCACAGCTATGTCGAGCTACCTCTACATCGTCAAATACGAGCTGCCCCTCGTCATCCAGGCATTTATGGGAAACAGCAACAAGTAAGCTCCTATAGACATATATTCAAATAAATAAACAGGGGGTCTCACATTAAAACTGACACAAAAACTGTGGATTACAGCCATATTTCTTAAGCACAGCAGCCATAGAGCAGCTGCCAAGTAAAAGGAAGGCCAGGTGTTTGTCAAGTCTGTTTGAGCCTGAAGCTTGTGCTGAAGGACATGCCAGCTTTCACTTTGTCAATGTAGAAAACAAAAAGACACAACTACCTCCAGGTGCACTGTTAGAAAATAGCCTCAAATACTGTATAGGAAAATAAATAGGTTACTCCCTTAAAGCAAAGAAAATTTACAAAATCAGAATATATGGTAAAATAGTTTGGGTTAACAAAATATATTATATATTACTATATTTTTTAATATATAATATTTTAGGCACCATATTCAATAAACATATCCACTCCAACTGTTTAAGCACTTCCTCACAATCAGGTCTTCAGGCAATAGGCTGGAAGTCCGCTCTGCTGAGGCAGTGGACACTGGCATAGTTACAAAAACTTACAAAAAAAAAAATAAATAAAAAAAATAAAAATCTTTCTTTCTTTCTTTCTTTCTTCCTTACGCTGTGTCTCATTTCAGAGTCAAGGTTATTAATGCATAAAAATATTTTTTTTATGTCGCCAACTCCCACATTTTTGTAAACATTGCATCTTTCTGTTTGTTTTGCCTTACTTGCACTCGGTAAATCACAGATTGGGTTTTTGTTGCTGCTGAAGCACATCCGCTTTCATTTTGCCAACATCTGACACGCCACTTCTTGTAACCGGGTGGAATAGGTAGCCTACCTGTGGGCAGGCAGGACCAACGCAGGGTTGCTGTGGGACTGTAGCTGCGCCAGAGAAGGCTGAGAAGATAGGCTCAGTTTGAATAATCCTAGAAGGGTTTCCCAGGCTCAGGAGAAGAAGAGACTGACAGATGACTGCTATCCAATGGAGGAGATGCAACATTTGCCAAATTAAACAAACTAGCCAATTACTTTTCTTTTTAAATGAACACCTGCCACCAAATTATACACAGGGACCCAATGGCAGAGACCCATTTAACTTTTACAACACACAACGTAATGTGTTTATTTTTAGCTTGCTTTCTTAAAATTTAACCAAAAATATGCACACACAAAAAAGCCATCCCTCGAGATAAGCACAGTGCGTACAGCCGGACAGCTGCAGGCACTACTAACAGTTTTGGTTGATAGTACTGACTGTGTTATATAAACTTTTTATGAACAAAAATAGTGCAAAAAAAAACACAACCTTTTTTATTAAAACCCAAGTACCAACTGAGACAAGATGGATATTTAAAATAATAAGTGAATGAATAGGATATACTGTAAGATGGGTGGACTTTGTGATCTTTTTAGCCCTTTGCCCTTCACTTATGTAACTTTTTGTGTTTGTACTACATCTAAAGGCATCTCACTCACAGAATATACATAACTTTTCTGAATGTCCATTATTTGTGTAGTGACCTTTATCATTTCTCAACCTGTTTGTCTTTGTGTGTTTCAGTGAATGGTACACAAACGGAGACTACCTGGTTCTTATCGTGACTGCTGTCATCATTCTGCCACTGTCGCTGCTCAAAGATCTGGGTAAATACTTTGATCATTCTCAGTCCTGGGTTTAGGTCTGGCTCAGACCTAATGTAGTTATTTTTTGTTTAGATCTGGTCCTAGCTTTGACCTGGTTTATACAGAATCATATTGCATTCAAGCAAGCGAGCGTCTGGTGGCTGGGCCTCCCCCCATGGGGTCGGGGACAGCCTGAACAAGCGGCGTGGGGCCACCCTCTTGTAGGCTCGGGAAGTTGTGAGGTACCAGATAGTCGGGCTCACCTCCATGCATAGTTTGGGCTCTGAAACCATACTACTCTCGAGTTGCCCGGGGTTGAGATGCGGTGGGCTGGTGTAGGCTTGCTCATAGCCCTCCAGCTCAGCCGCCATGTGTTGGAGTCACAACAGCCCCCCCCAATCTAAACTAGAGTGGTGTTCTGTTATTGTACTTCAGAGCTAGTCACAGTTTGTCTATAACAAACACCATGTTCAAGCATAAGAGTGTCCATAAGTTCACATGGCACTAGGACACCCTAGGCGAGAGGTCAATGATTGAGATTCTCCTCAGGGTGGCTGGGCTCCCTTAGAGATAGGAAGAGGAGCTTGGCCACTCAAGAGGAGCTCAGAGAAGAGCCACTGCTCCTCCACATTGAGAGAAGCCAGCTGAGGTGGTTCGGGCATCTGTTCCGGATTCTTCCTGGACTCCTCCTTGGGTTGGTGTTCTGGGCATGTCCCACGGGGAAGGCCTAGAAACCGCTGGAGGGACTATGTCTCTTGGCTGGCCTGGAAAGACCTTAGTAATCCCCAGGAAAAGCTGCCCAAAGGAATGGCAATTTAATTTATATAGCACAGTTCATACACTAGGTAACTTAATTTAGTCTTTGTAATTAAAGCTTTGGCTCTGATTCATCGCTCTTGTTTAGATTTAAGTTCCATGTGTAGCTGATGTACCAGTGCTTTGGACAGTTGTAGACTTCTTGTGTCAGACAATGACATAAACAAACACCAGGTGTTACCTCCTCAGAGTCTTTATAACAGTACTAATCCCTCGTCTGTGTTTTTTCTCTCAGGTTACCTTGGTTACACTAGTGGGCTGTCCCTCCTTTGTATGGTCTTCTTCGTGATTGTGGTGAGTTCATTTCCTCATTCCACTTAAAAAGAAAAACACTTCCTTCACACCTCGGTGGCACATGAACTGCATTGTTATTATGAGACTTTGGCCCAATCTCAATTCTAGCCCTTAGCCATTTGCACGTTCACAAGAGACATAGGGGTGTCCCAATACTCATTTGGATCATGAGGATGGGGTAAGTACACCTCTACAAACAGCAATTTTCCACACTTGAAATGAAGGGGTAAAAATTAGGGAGTAATTTCTAATTTTTTGTGTGTAAACACCCTGAATGAAACATAACGTGTGTGTTTTTTTATTTTTACGGCTATGTCAACAATAAGCCCACACAAGTTAGTTTAACTCTGGACTGAATGTGAAGACACTTTTTGTGAAAAACTCTACACCTGCTAGTATATGTTAACTTCAAGACGGCAAACATAAAACATGAATAAAGCACTAAAGAAACTCCTTTTAACACATTTTGCCATGTTTTTACCAACCTTACCAATGTATTTTTAGCAACTTTAAGATTTCCTCACTGCACTTGTGACTTCACTTAGGTGGGCAGCATTGTTAAGAACAGACACTTCATTTGTTGCCTTTTATATGTCTGAATTTGTGAAGTGTATGTAATTTCTGTTTTTAGGTGATTATTAAGAAGTTCCAGATCCTGTGCCCTCTTCCTATCGACGAAACCACCCTGAATGAAACTTTGAGCAAAATCCTGAACAGCAGCACCGTTGACTACAGTGACGATGTCTGTACGCCCAAATACTTTGTCTTCAACTCCCAGGTAAGATAAGATCAAGACTGAAAATTGTAAATAAAGTTGCTTCAGGGATAAATCTGTGTGTTTTGGTTCACAGACTGTCTACGCTGTTCCAATTGTGACCTTCGCCTTTGTGTGTCATCCAGTTATCCTGCCCATGTACGAGGAGCTCAAAGAGTGAGTATACGACCCTTTCATTTTACAATGTTCCTGCTTTATTAACATATTTAATTAAAGCCTTCAAAAGGGTCATACTCTGAGACAGGATTACCCATTTAGCCAGGTTAGCCTAACAGCATGTTTACCTTTACTTTCCCAGCTTAATAATAATTCTTTAGGTAAGGTGAAGCCAGCCAACCCCTCTCTTTTGTCAATTAGCATTTTGTAGCATTCTGTATTTGATTCTTAGCCTTGTCTCTTGCCATATAAATCTGGAATTTAGTTATTCCCATTCTTTAAAGTCTTTATCAGTTAACTCCACTGGAAGACTTTGAAACATGTACAACAATCGAGGCGGGACATTTATCTTAATTACCTCCAATCTTGACATTCAATTTAAATACGGAATTGATTCCATCTTCCCAAATCCAGTTTTATTTTTGATTTTATATTAATTGATTGTAATTACAGGTTTTCAATTGATTCAAATCTTGTAATTCCAAATAGTGATTGATTTACGAGGTAGCTCAAGACGTTGTCAGCAAACAAAGCAATTTTTTGTTCTACCTCTGCCACCAAAATGTTTTTATGGTGCTTTATCCACTGACTTAATGGCTCCTGGAAGTTAGAAAACAACAGCATCCTCTTTCTAGTTCCCACAGAAAGATACATTGGACAAGCTTCCATTGACTTTTACCCTTGAATAAGCATGTACTGTATGTACAAAGTTTGTATTTTTTGGATACATTTATCCTAAAAATGAAAACTCTTCATCACCCTAAGCAGAATTTCCCACCTCAAAGAATCAAACGTCTTTTCTGCATCCATTCCCATAATTGAAGCCTATAATTTATTATCAGTGATGTCTTAATGTTGCTTAATGTGCAACGTCCAACAGATTTTGTCAAGTGTTTGTCTGTGTTTAATAAACAGTTGATGTCAAGCCTAAATAATATTGAATAGGATTGTTTTCTGTACATTGAGCTAGAATGGCTGTAAAGAGTCTATTATACTTAGTATATTAAGCACACTTATTGGTCAATAATTTGAGCAGTCTGTTCCATCTTTACCCTCTTTTGCAATTGCAGATATCACTGCTTCTCTCCAAGAATCACAGATAGCCTCTCCATTCAATATCCAATTAAAGTTTTATGAAGTAGTGGTGTCAGTATTGTTTTATAACATTTGGTTTTTCAGCTTAGGTTAGACTTTTTTATTGTTTTCCTTGTATTTAACTGACAAGTAGTCTCCTTGGCACTTCTGTTCCTTATGTCAATATCATGCATGATAGATATGTGCTTACTTTAATTTAATATAATTGTGTACATTTTTGTATTTAATTTACAATAATTACTTGATTGATACGAGCTGGAGTGAAACAAATTTTTTTTTCTAAACAGCCGTTCCCGCAGAAAGATGCAGTGTGTGGCCAATGTCTCCTTCCTGTCCATGTTCTTTATGTACCTCCTCACAGCCCTCTTTGGATATCTGACATTCAACGGTGAGTTTCCTCATATTTCTTTATTTTCTTTCTTTCACAGTTCTGCGAACTACAGGTCTACAGGTCTAAATATCTACAACCGGTTGGGCATGACTCTTTAGCTGTAGCTTGTTAGCATCTTCCTGACTAATATGTTTTCATAAATTAGTTCCATATAATTAGAAAATACTGCTGTGTGTAGTATTTGTGAATAGTAAATGCAATAGCTTCAGATGTAAACTCTTAAAGCAGTTTTTGTCCGACTTAGTGTCAAGATAAGAGCCTTTTTTAAACTCCAAATAAAGTATTTTTTAAGAAGGAAATAAAGCCCTTCACTTCTTCGCAGCTGGCAAATGGAAACAGATCAAAAGGCCACCAATGCGCTAAATATGTACTAAAGTCCTAAAATCTTCAAAACACACCGTGTAAGAGTGTTGAGTAAGACTGTGAAGCCCACATCTTTGAGAATAGACTGTGGTGTGTTTGTGTTTCTCTGAGTTCCCATATAGTTATAAAAGAGGCAGATAAACTGATAGGAAGCATAGTTTTAGACATTTTTTTTTATTATTTAAAGCGGCACTTTTCAGGTACATCTGGCAATTTCTTTGCTGTTTTTGTTCATATTTATCTCTACAAAAATGTAGAGACTGGTGATGAGTGTCTCCCTGCTCTCTTGTCTTTTCCCGTTTGACCATAAGCAATGGTTTTCTTATGGTTGAGATATGGTGGAAGTAGTTCAAGAAACAAAATTTGGGGGCTATTTTTCAGAGAATATGAATGATAACTCATAGTTACTGGTTGGGTGAAGCCATCCATCCATCCAACCGACTTTCCTCTCCCCAGAGACTATCTCCAGCTCTTTCGGGGGGATACTGAGTTCCCAGGCCAGGCAAAAGATAGTCCCTCTAGCATGTCCTATGTCTTCCCCGGGATCTCCCCCCACTGGGACATGCCCGGAAAACACCTCCCCATGGCCAAAATAACCAGAATTGTAAACTTTTGATCAGGGTAATTTTGATAGTTTCTGTTGTCTCTGAAAAATGGCCCCAAAAAGAAAAAGTCTCAAATTCTGAGCACAACTGTTAAATACAGTATTGTTCAAAAATAATAGCAGTACAATGTGACTAACCAGAATAATCCAGGTTTTTAGTATATTTTTTATTGCTTTGTGGCAAACAAGTTACCAGTAGGTGCAGTAGATTTTCAGAAAACAAACAAGACTCAGCATTCATGATATGAGGCTCTTAAGGCTGTGCAATTGGGCAAATAGTTGAAAGAGATGTGTTCAAAAAAATAGCAGTGTCTGCCGTTGACTGTACAAACTCAAAACTATTTTGTACAAACGTTTTTGTTTCTAGGATAGTGAATCCTGCTTCACATCTGTGTGGCACCTCTCACCTGTTCTTCCACTCCATGATTCTTCAACAACATTCCACAATTCATTTACATTTCTTGGTTTTGCTTCAGAAACAGCTTCTCGATTGGATTAAGGTCCACTCCATAACATTAATTTTGTTGGTTTGGAACCAAAACTTTGCTTGTTTACCCGTGTGTTTGGGGTCATTGTCTTCTTGAAAAAAACATTTCAAGGGCATGTCCTCTTCAGCATAAGGCAGCATGACCTCTTCAAGTATTTTGACAAATGTAAACTGATCCAAGATCCCTGGTATGTAAATAGGCCCAACACCATAGTAGGAGAAACATGCCCATATCATGATGCTTGCTTCACTGTCTTCACTGTGTAATGTGTACTTTGGCTTAAATTCAGAGTTTGGGGGTCGTCTCACAAACTGTCTGTGGCCATTGGATCCAAAAAGAACAATTTTACTCTCATCAGTCACAAAATGTTCCTCCATTTCTCTTTAGGCCAGTTGATGTGTTCTTTGGCAAATTGAAACTTCTTCTGCGCATGCCTTTTTTTAACAGAGGGACTTTACGGGGGATTCTTAAAATTAGCTTCACACAGACGTCTTCTAACTGTCCCAGTACTTACAGGGAACTCCAGACTGTCTTTGATCTTCCTGGAGCTGATCATTGGCTGTGCCTTTGCAGTTCTGGTTATTCTTTGATCCATTTTGATGATTGTCTTCCATTTTCTTCCACGTCTCTCTGGTTTTGCTCTCCATTTTAAGGGCTTGAAGATAATTTTAGCTGGACAGCCTATAATTTTTAATCAAAGTACGCTGTTCTTCTGAAAAATGTCTTTAACGACCCATTTTCCTCAAGCTTTCAAATAAATGTTCATTGCTGGCTTCATCCTTATATAGGGGCCACCTGATTCATACCTGTTTTTTCACAAAATTGATGACATAAGTGATTGAATGCAACACTGCTATTTTTTTTAACACACCCTAATTGCCCAATTGCACAGCCTCTTAAGGCTGTGTTGTTGTGTCCTTGGGCAAGACATTTAACCCACCTTGCCTCCTGTGCCACAGCTCTGGTGTACTAATGTGTATGAATGTGTGAAAATGTTTGGAGGTTGGAGAGTCTGTAGGCGCAAAATGGCTGCCACATCTCCACCACCAGTGTGTGACTGTGGAGTGAATGAATAATGGAATCTGTAAAGCGCTTTGAGAGCCTTGAAAATGTGCTATATAAAACCAATCCATTATTATTATTACTATTATTATTGTTTGTTTTCTGAGAATCTACTGGTTACTTGTTTGCCATTTAGCAATAAATATATGCTAAAAGCATAGATTATTCTGATTAGTCACATTGCACTGCTATTATTTTGAACAATACTGTACATTGTGGCTCAAGTTAAAAGGGCAGTAGGTAAAATACAATAGAAAAGTTTGTCAAATCTAAATGTTGCAAGTGGATTTAAATCATTCATTCATTCATCATCATTTTATTTTTTTAAACAGTGCATGTTGAGCCAGAGCTGCTGCACACTTATGCCAGAATCTACAAGTTTGACGTGGTGCTGCTGATCGTGCGTCTGGCCGTGCTCACTGCCGTGACCCTTACTGTCCCCGTCGTGCTCTTTCCTGTGAGTATATTAACAACCCTTACTGCTGTTGTTGTGGAGACCAATTCGCCGGTTTCCTCTGTGGACTAACTTTTCTTTCTCGTCTGTGTTCACAGATCCGTACTTCTGTGAACCAACTCATATGCCCCTCCAAAGACTTCAGCTGGATCCGCCACACGCTTATCACTGTGGGTCTTTTAGCCGGCACCAACGCTCTGGTCATCTTTGTCCCCACCATCAGAGACATCTTTGGATTTACTGGTGAGTGCTTTGTCTGTGGTATTTAACAGTATATTACATTACAAATAACAAAATGTTACCTACAATAGTGAGAATCACTGTACCCAATAATATAGTGATTTGGCTTCATAATAGAACCATTTTCTTTTGTAGTTTAAAATAAGGAAGGGATAAAAAAAAAAACTGGTGACTCTGCAATACTAAATAATACAAGACATCAATATGCCATGATGGCTATAAACAAAGAAGCTAAACGCTCATATGCAATGAAAGTCCAGAATGTCTTGGCGTCAAATACTCTGGTGTGGCCTAATGTCATTGGTACTGCTTTGTGTGTGTGAATCTCCCTCTATTCCAACATTATCCATACTTTTGTGATATTCTTGCTTCTTCAAATGGCTAAGTTATATTATCTACTCCCATTTTATGTTTGTTACACTATATCGCATTTTTTATCTTTTAGTTTAAATAAAAACTTATGGCATATTTACGGTTGTTTTTGCTACAACTAAGCTCGCACAAAAATTTATTTTGAAACTTTGTGCCTACGCCTTGTGTTTTCCTGGTTTAGATCGCTAGATTGACGCAGTGCTGCTCAAAAAGTAGAAATCCAACCTATCGATCACGCTGGGTCTGAGATGCGTCATGAGACGCAGCCGGTGTGAATTTTTACTAGAAAACTAGAAAGCAATTTTCCAGCGTGGGGCGCGACGCTGTAGTAACTTGACGCTGTAGTAACTCGATCAATACTGTCAATTCCATCACATAATGTTTAAGAGATGAAGAGTGGGTCTTACACGAGGCCCAAAAAAAAGACAGTTTCCCATTGATTCAGTGTTGACAGGCTGTGTAGACCAGCAGCCAATGGGAGCGTCCCTTATTTGAATAGATACAAACAGCCTTAAAATGTGAATAATTGAATGGAAAAGGCCACAGGCCTTTACAGAACAATGTGTTGTAGGACTATTTAAGATTGTAGCACGTGGTTATTTTTTTTACTAATTAGAATATTAGGCTAGGACTATTGCAATGGGTGGCATGCGGCTGTATTCAGAAAAGTCAGAATCAGTCAATACATCAAGTTTACCGGTAAACAAATAATTTTCTTTAAATATGCATAGTCAATTTACAATCACTCAATTCAAAAACAGTTGTGCAAAAATAGATACTTCATTATCACATTTACTCAAATTTGGCTCAGTAGCTTTAGCCACAATGCAAAATGTCTTAGGCATTAGCATTTCCATACCACGTTAGCATCACACAAAATTGTCAAAACCACAATAAAACAGTTAAAATGTCAGATTGATACCTTAACCGTATTTTAAGAAACATATTAACCTTCCCAGTTAACTAAACATTAGTTAATCTTCCTATTTGTACTTGTTTAAATAAATGGATCATGTTAAAATACGCATTTCCCTTAAAACTGTATTTAACAGAGAAACTTTACTATTAACAAAAAGGTTAGAGAAATTAGGATCAGAAAAGACTCACCATTAGGTTGATTTAAGTTGTTTGCAACCAAATCGCTCATGAATTTTTGATTATTACATCCATTTATGCTATCTAAAAACTATTGTTTTACTAAGCAGTAAAAGCAGAAAAGGCCGCATGTAACCACCATTTTATTGCCCTGTGGTGAGGCTAATAACAGTGAATGCGGGAGCAATGAACACACGCTAAAATCAAACAATACAATTATTGTTTGCAACATACAAATTAGCTTAACCTTACACAGAGCTTACTCTGCTTTTTGCTCCCACCACAAGGAGTGTGTGGCCCGGTGTTTAGTATATAATCTATGTGTATTAGTTACACAAAGATTTATGCAAATGACCAACAAGTAATTTAGATTTTTAACGTGTGTTTAGAATCTAAATTGCTTGTGGATTATATGCATGAAATAATAACAAAAATGGCGGCATTAAGTTCAATTGTACCAGCCCTTTTTTTGACATCTTTAATTTCTTCAAAGGTAAAGTTGACCAATGTTTTTAGACCTTAAATTTTTTGTGAGTAGTTAGTGTTAATGAGGTATGGGCATTTTCCACAAATAAAATATTTGAACATTTAAGCAAAAATTATAATATTATTCAAATATTGGTTTATTTGAATAAAGTTTAAGGAGAGAGGCGTTCATTTATGAAATGTATTTCTAAACCTAATTTTTGAACAAGCATATTGGGGCATAAATTCAGAAACAAAGTTGCAAGCTACATACTGTTTTGTAGCTGAAAATTAAACACTGTTTGCTATTGTGATAATCTTTATTATAGGATCAATATTGTTATCACTTTTTTAAATTTTGTACATGACGAGCTGATTATTTTGTTCAAAGGAATTCCAAACTTCACTGCGTTTAGAGGACGCCATGATGTTCACAAACAAACTGACTCCATTGAACAGCTCTTTAAGACAAACAATGGGAATCGAGTCAGTCAGGCTACGAGACATTCTTTTTTTTACACAGATGCTTTGCTGATCCACTGAGTGAGTGGACAGGTCTGTGTTACCTCCGCCTCCTTCTCTCAGTGTGTTGCCGTACTGTCACGTGACTCAGCGGCAGAAGTAAACAGAGCAGGAACAGGACGAGCGAGCATCATGTGCACTCATTTTACCCCAATGACTGAATAAATATGGACAACTTCTGCCCATTGGTCCCCTATTCACCGACATTGTCCTTAGCACAGGGGAATAAAATGGTGGTTAAATCAAGGCTTTTCCGCTTTTACTCCATAGTAAAACAATAGTTTTCAGATATTTATTATAATAATAAATTGACAGAGTTTTCATGTAGTAAAAACTTAGCTCTAGAGACCGGACCCATCTTTTGTACCAGGCTGTAAACATGATTTTTACACTTGTAAAGTTGCCATTGGATTTCTCCTTCTATTTCCGCTTTTAGAGCCTGCCCTCTGGTGGACGGAGGTATGTCGCGGTATGGTGTTGCCCTTACTCGAGGACCTTTTAAGAGGTTCCATGAGAGAGGCTTCAGTTAACCGAGACACTGCCAGTTGTGATCTGTGTAAAAAAAAGAGTGTTTGCCCGTTATAGAGTTATTTAATTTATGGCCAGATAAAACATATATATTTATATTATAAATTAATTTAATAATTTTTTCTTTTTGGTGAGAGATGCAGGGTGGAAAATCGTCATCTCCTGAGGTTGTGAGCCCTTTACAGAACAGAGTTACAGAACAGACATGAGCACAGTTTAATGCAGCAAATGCTTGAATGAGAACGTAATTTACCACCACAAGATTCAGTGGCAAAATGTTATATTTACGGCTCATTTGGAAACTATGGCGGTCCCAATTAAATTATGGCTGTGCGCCACAGTTTTGTTAAATATGTCATTAAATAATTTGCCCCATTTGGTTTATAAGCCAATAACAATCACCACTCCTCGGTTAAATGCCAACAGCACAATGTAACATAGCATTTTAATTATCGTCCCTACCTATAGAGTAGCACACAAGAACTATAATTCCACTTTAGTATGATACAAGAGACCAAAATGATTCAGTTCCACTTTGCTGTGATTATAAAAGGTTGAATTAATGTGACTAAATTTTAACTTTGTTTTTGCAGGAGCCTCTGTTTCTGCAATGCTCATCTATATCCTTCCCCCTGCTTTCTACATCAAACTGGTCAAGAAGGAGTCGATGAAGCCTGTGCAGAAGATCGGGGTAAGGAGACCAAAGTCATTTTTTCAAGAACATCCCATATCGGTCAGGTGTCCTAGGTCTGCAAGACACCAATCCTATGTTAGTGCTTTGATATATATGCTTTATAAAGTCTTACTACAGCACCTCATTTCAGCACTATATGAAAACACAGGATAAAAAGGGGTATAAATAACTCATGTGCAGTGACGTGCACAGACATTTTGAGAGAGAAGGGGTGAAAAAATGTGCAGCTTCTATAAAAAATAAATAGTATGTAGTTTATTAAGTCTTTGCACAAATGTGAAAATTATTAGTAAATATGTGACCCTGGAAAAATCTTTGGACAAAAAAAACAAATTTAACAAACTAATTTGACCAACCAACCAAACCAAACAATTGTGCAAAATGCTTTAGTCAACAGCAGTGGGTCTATATACCACCTCAAAACAAAAATAATTTTCCTTCTATTTCCTGAACTACAACAAGCATTATTAAATAAGGACACAAGAGAAACTAAACCAGATGCAGAACTGGACTACATTTGAACAAAATCATGACTAAACTTGAACAAAACCAAACCAAGGTAGTAGTTACCAAGAGTAACTCTATAGCCATTGATATTTAATGACATAATATCATATAAAACATTAAAATACAGGACTGTATGGTGATTGGCCTGTCACTATGTACAGTATTGTTCAAAATAATAGCAGTAAAATGTAACTAACCAGAATAATCCAGTTATTTACTATATTTGTTATTGCTAAGTGGCAAAAAGGTTACCAGTAGGTGCAGTAGATTCTCAGAAAACAAATAAGACCCAGCATTCATGATATGCAGCTCTCAAGGCTGTGCAATTGGGCAATTAGTTAAAATAGATGTGTTCAAAAAAATAACAGTGCCTGCCGTTGACTTTACAAACTCAAAACTATTTTGTACAAGCGTTTTTGTTTAGGATTTAGCAATCCTGTGAATCACTAAACTAATATTTAGTTGTATGATGTAGTTTAGTTGTATTGGATTAAGGTCCGAGGATTGGGCTGGCCACTCCCTAACATTAATTTTGTTGGTTTGGAACCAAGACTTTGCTCGTTTATTGTGTGTTTGGGGTCATTGTCTTGTTGAAACAACCATTTCAAGGGCATGTCCTCTTCAGCATAAGGCAGCATGACCTCTTCAAGTATTCTGACAAATGTAAACTGATCCAAGATCCCTGGTATGCGATAAATAGGCCCAACACCATAGTAGGAGAAACATGCCCATATCATGATGCTTGCTTCACTGTCTTCACTGTCTTCACCTTGTACTGTGGCTTAAATTCAGAGTTTGAGGGTCGTCTCACAAACTGTCTGTGGCCCTTGGACCCAAATAGAACAATTTTACTCTCATCAGTCACAAAATGTTCCTCCATTTCTCTTTATGCCAGTTCTTAATGTGTTCTTTGGCAAATTGTAACCTCTTCTCCAGTTCTCTTCAAAGAGAACTTTGTGGGGAATTCTTGAAAATAGATTAGCTTCACACAGACATCTTCTGTCATAGTACTTACAGGTAACTCCAGACTGTCTCTGATCTTCCTGGAGCTGATCATTGGCTGAGCCTTTGCCATTCTGGTTATTCTTTGATCCATTTTGATGGTTGTCTTACGTTTTCTTCCACGTCTCTCACGGTTTTTCTCTCTATTTTATGACATTGGAGATCATTTTAGCTGAACAGCCTATAATTTTTTGCACCGCCTTATAGGTTTTCTCCTCTCCAATCAACTTTTTAACCAAAGTATGCTGTTCTTCTAAATAATGACCCATTTTCAAATGCATTTTCAACAAGTGCTGGTGGTTTCATCCTTAAATAGGGGCACCTGATTCACACCTGTTTTTTCACAAAATTGATGACCTCAGTGACTGAATGCCACACTGCTATTTTTATGGACACACCCCTTTCAACTAATTGCCGAATTGCACAGCCTTAAGAGCGTGCATATCATGAATACTTGTTTGTTTTCTGAGAATCTACTGCACCTACTGGTAACTTGTTTGCAACTTGGCAATAAAAATATACTAAAAACTTGGATTATTCTAGTTAGTCACATTGTACTGCTTTTATTTTGAACAAGACTTTCTTTTCGCTCTGTCATTACTGTAAGCATGCATGTTGTCTTCTCATTTTGACATTAACCTAACTTTTATGCTTTTTATGCTGGCCACTGTAACTCGCCAATTAATGTTTTTACAAGCCAAAATATTTTTTGAATGTGTTGCTCTAGGCCAGGGGTGCCCAACCTTTTGTGAACAAAGATCTACTTTTAAATTTGTCATTGTGTCGAGATCTACCCAGAAAGCCAGTTGCGTATCTACATATTTAATATGCACAAAACAAACAAAAAATATATCCCTACTGTTTAGTTGTAAATAGAATAGTGACAATAAAGTTATTTCTCTACCTTAATGGGACCTCTGGCACTGGGAGGAGGCAGCTAGTTTCTCATAGTCAGGGCAGTAGGAGCTGGTTGCAAGTCTTAAGCAAGCCACAAGGTGGTCATCAGTTATTGTAGATCTGTACTTTGACTTGATGATTTTCATGTGAGAGAAAGCACACTCACACAAGTAGGTTGATCCGAAAAGGGCTGTCAAGTTGAAAGCGCATATTCTGAGGTTGTGATACTTCTGTTCAGGCAGTAAGTTCCAGAACTCTCCATTCATGCCAGTTGTTGCCCTGGATTTGATCTCAATGTCATTTTGCAGTGTGAGAATCTCATTCTCAACAGCAGAGTTATCTAAGTGGAACAGTAATTTAATTTTGGAGGAAATACAATCCACATCAATATTTGGGCCAAATGGAAAACACAGATAGCTGGCAACAGGCTCGATGGATGCAAAGTCTGTAAAGCGCCTCTCAAATTCTTGCAAGATCCTCTGGACTTGCTCCTCATAACGTGCACTGTCAAGCTGCTCAGAGTCTTTGCTCTGACTCTGAAGTTCTGCCTGCATGTGAGGAAAGTTCCGCAGGTCATGGTGTTGCAGCCTACTTGAAAGCAGTTGTAGCTTGCTTTTAAATGTGTTCACTGAACTGATCATGTTGATTACATGTTTGTTTTTACCCTGCAGCTCTAAATTAAAATCATTCAGCAGGTCAGTGAGATCGGTCAGAACGCTAGATCCAGTAGCCACTGGTAGTCCTCTAGCTGGGCATATTCTGCATGTTTTGAAAGCTTCAGAAAATCTTTGATTTCAGGCAACAACTCTGAGAATCTCGCCAAAAATTTACCTCTACTCAGCCATCTAACATCCGTGTGCAGCAACAGGTCTGTGTGTTCTGCACCGGTCTCCTCCAAATGAACACGGAATAATCTTCTCTGTAGACTCCTGGCCCGAACGGAACACACAATCTTCATCGCAACATCCATTACTTCTTTCATATTTAAAATCTTACCACACAATGCCTGCTGGTGGATTAAACAGTGGTAATTAAGGAAGTCCGGAAAATATTCACTCTGTTTGCACAACGCAATGAACCCGTTAGTACGCCCACCATTGCTGGAGCGCCATCCGTTGTGATAGAGATGAGTTTAAAGAGGGGCAATTGGGTCTTGTTGACACATTCCATGAAAGCTTGAAAAATATCTTCGCCTTTAGTATGTCCTTTCAATGGCAAAATGGTGAGCAGCTCTTCCTTTGCACTCATGTCTCCAAAAACCATTCTAATGAAAACACATAGTTGTGCCACATCCATAACATCAGTCGACTCATCGAATTGAAGAGAAAAACATTCACACAGTTCAATATCCTTCCTTAACTGCTCCTCGACATCCTCTGCCATTCCCTCACATCGCCGTGTAACAGTGCCACGGGATAATTGCACGCCCTTAATGGCAGCTATGATATCACTTTTATTCTTAAAGTCACCAAATAGTGCGTCTGCAGCCTCTACAAACGCTTCTTTCACAACCGCCGTCCTTGAAAGACTTTTGGTGTTTTGCAAGAACGTGACTGACGCGATAAGATGCTATAGTTGCAGCCTTACCCTTGGTGTTTGGCTTTGTAAAATGGACTGCTGTGCTGTTAACTGCCCCTTCAACTCCCGGACTTTTCGGTGCGTTGAGCTGATTTAGCCGGAAATCTGCATCGTAACTTTTGTGCACGGTCTTGAAATGCCGCTCCAAATTGCCCTTCTTCGGCAAGGCCAAGCTTGCATTGCAAATTAAACAGATGGACTTGAATTTGAATAAACAAAAAATAATCCTCTTCCCAGTCTGAATGAAAATGATATGTTTTCGTTTTTGGATTCTGCCATAGCTGTGTTTTGCGTTGCTGAAGTCGCAGCTCTTTCAATGTCTCCACTAAAAGCGAGTCCCTAATAATAACGTAACGTGCCTAGCTAAAACCCTGGCTAATTCAGTTGGGCGTACAAGCATATTACTCTCACTATTTCTGCCATATATTTATATGAAATAGTATGAGTAGTATAATAAGTCACTTATAAGTAATTAGTTAATGAGTTAATAGTTTAAAAACATACATTAATTAATTAATTAATTAATTTATTTATTTTATTTAATTACCATTTTTCATAAAACAAAGCTATTGGTCACCCTTTATGTCTGTCAGTGGATTTTACAGATTTTTAACAACTATAACAACAATAAAAAACATTCATAAAGAGCCACTGGACTGTCACGCAAATCCTCGCAGCTCATAGCTTCCCCCCTCCTCCTCCCGCAGGCAGCCGGCACACACAGCGCAACGCAGAGCTGAACGTATGATCTTGTAAGGGTTAATAAAGAACTGTTTTTAAAATACACAGTACAGTTAAAATACACAGTACAGTTCTTCTTTACTCACGAAATACCATGTCTATAAAAGTTAATATTTATAAGTCTTGAGACATGGGACGGTGAAGAGAGAGAAAGGGCAAAACGGAGTGCAATTTACTTTCGCGATCGACTGGAAAGCAGCCTGCGATCGACCAGTCGATCGCGATCGACTGGTTGAGCACCCCTGCTCTAGGCCTATTTAATACAATGGCATTAGAAGAACCAATCTTTAGGTGAGTTAATAAATTATAAAAATCCAACTGGCCAAAGTGGCATGTAAGAGTAATTATTAACATTATTATTATTATTAACTGCAGCCCCCAGCCAATCACACGCGACCCCAGTTTAAGTTCACAAGCAACCGACCAGATAAGGGCTTAGTTAAGAGCTGACACAGAGGAGAAGTGGTCAAAGAGCAGATCAGACAGCTGTCAGTCAGAGCTGTGCTTTGTCTTTCATGTACTCTCACGGTGGAGGCAGGACTCAGTGAGAGATGGTGCAGCACAGATGACACGAGGCAGATAGACACGAGGGTGTGGCGGAGCATTAGCTGATAGAAGTTTAAACAGAACTTGGGCATTTTTAGCTGCTAATTCCTTATGGGTCAAATTTAAATAAGCAATTAATAGTAATAAAAAAATAAAAAAAAGAAATGCTCGCCAGAAGGACACTTAAAGGGCATTGGGCAGAAGAGCAGGCTGGAGCACCACTTGGGGTCTATCTTCTGAATTTTTGATTAATATGTCCATTTATGCTAACTGAAAACTACTGGTTTACTATGCAGTGAAAGTCAAAAAGCCCGGATGTAACTGCCATTTTATTGCCCTGTGGTAAAGTCAGTATCGGTGAATGGGGGAGCAATGGACGGAAAACGTCCATATATTATACAGTCATTGATTTTATCTAAATATACATGTTTTTGCTCTCTTTAGGCCACTGCTTTCCTCATTTGGGGCTTCATTGTGATGATTGGCCTGACAAGCCTGATCCTTTTGGACTGGATTCAAGCCTCCTCCAGCTCGGACGCTCACAGAGACGGACACTAGGCTCAGAGTCCATTCTTCTGGCTCAACACACAGCCAACGGAAAAGATCAATCTTGAACCAAGAAGAAAAAACTCTTGACACTTGGGTTGGATTTTCTTTTGAGCAACAGAGTCATGCCCTTCCCAAAGAATGTATCTTGAACTTTACTTTTACATCTTTTTTTATTGTAATATATTTGTATTTTCTTTTTACTTTTTTGTGTTTTGTAGTTAAGGTACAGTTCAAAGGTGCCTCAAATCAAAGAGAATATTCAGTCAAATGCAGCTCAGATTTTATGTGCTCTGTTGAAGCTTTTCTGTTTTAATAGAAAGTTAAGTTGTATTTTTACTACAGTCTGATTACACATGATTACACATGAGTAGTTTTTTTTTTTTTTTTTTTTTTTTTTTACATTACATTGCATATTTGTGGTTTACAGAGTTTTTAGACCTGGCATATAAAATGTTAGAATTAATTGCAGATAGTCTTTTGGATAATTAGATTTTATATTGCCACATATAAAATTAACAACTAAAACATCAATGCATCAATATTTTCAAACATAAATGTAAAAACTTAGTCTGGCCTTTACGAAGTGTTGTATAAACTGTACAGAAGTTTGTTTTATCTCACTTATTCTATTTATTTGTTTTAATCTATTTTATTTTGAGTGAAGTACAATGAAACAAAGCCACCATTGTTTTTAAACTGTTTTAAATGTTGATGTGTTTAATGATCTTATGTTGTACTGAGTTGTATGAAAAGTGCTTTAAACATAAAGTTTGATTAATAAAATGTCTTATTGCTCAAGAAAATTGTAAAATAATTGTTGTGCTTGATTAATTTGGCTTATTTGCCTTAAGTTTAGTTTGTATTGGGGCTTCTAGATATCTACAGCCCGGGGACCCAACATAAAAGCAGTAGGTTTTAGGTGTTGTAAGTATTACCACCAGGCTCTCGCTATAAATAAAATTTTCTCAAAATACCAAGGTTGGACTTTAAGCAGTGTGTAATGAGCTACATTTGAAAAAATCTACTTTTCCACAACTTTTTAATTTAAATCCCAATTTAAAACACCACAAATCATTTTTTTCATCTTTTACTCTGACAGAAAAACTTCAGGATTGAGAGTGATGTAATATATTCTAAAGAAACTACAATAACACCTGAGGAAGTGATATCGATTGACGCAGAAAAGGTGTTCGACAGAGTTGAATGGAATTATCTGTTTACAGTCTTGACAAAATTCGGATTTGGCACAGGGTTTATATCATGGATTCGACTCCTATACACACTACCATGCGCAAGTATAATTACTAATAATGTTAAGTCTGATAATTTCTCCTTGAATAGAGGCTGCAGACAGGGCTGTCCCCTGTCCCCTCTTTTATTTGCTCTTGCGATAGAGCCGTTGTCTATTTATCTGAGGTTCTTTTCTATTTTTAAAGGTATTTCCCGATCATGTACAGAGTTCAAACTTTCACTATATGCAGATGACTTATTAATGTATATTTCAAACCCTGTAGGTTCATGTCCCGCTATCCTATCTTTCTTTCGCAGATTTGGCCTGTTCTCAGGGTACAGGATTAACGTATCTAAAAGTGAATGCTTCCCTGTCAATAAACTAGTAACACAATTCTCACAATCCAACATTCGTTTTAAACTAAGCCCCTCTGGGTTTTGGTATTTGGGGGTCAATATAGCCAGGACCTTTAAGTCCCTCTACTCTGTAAGTTTTTCTAGCCTCCTCACTGACGTAAAGGCAGATTTTCAGAGATGGAGTGCTCTCCCTCTCTATTTGATAGGTAGAATTAATGTGATTAAAATGAATGTCCTACCAAAATATTTGTTTTTATTTCAATGTCTACCAAAAAGCTTTTTCAAGTTCATAGACAAGACCATTTCTCATTTTTTGTGGAATGGCAGGACACCTAGGATTGGTCAAAAAGTACTCCAAAATTGTAAGTTTAATGGTGGTCTCTCTCTACCAAATCTCCAACTTTACTCCTGGGCAGTGAATATTAATAGAATTACATTTTGGTCTAAATCTGCCCTGGCGTCAATTGGAAGCACAGTCATGTCCATCATCTTCTTTACGTGCTTTGCTGACCGATTCAGTCACAGTCAGCCCCTCTGGCCTTACCTGTGACCCAGTTGTTATCAACACTCTTAAGACATGGTTCCAGTTTAGGAAACACTTTTAAATACAGTCAGGTTTCTTTGTTAACTCCACTGCAGAAAAATCATTTGTTCAAACCTGCACTTACTGATCCTGTCTTTGCCTTATGGCAGGATAAGGGACTAAAATGTTTTAAAGATTTCTATAGAGACGGAGTGTTCTGTTCATTTACAGAGTTGGCTGGTGAATACAACCTCCCGTCCACCCATCTATTCAGATACTTCCAGGTGAGAAGTTGTGCTAAGTCCCTGTCTCCATCTTTCCCTCACCTCCCTCCTAAACAAGAGTGGGATGAACTTTTACAGTTAAATCCCTCCCAGAAATCTCTTATTTCAAAAATTTATAACACCATTCAATCCTATAATGGTTTTGCGACCATTAAAACAAGGGAGGCTTGGGAGCGTGAATTAGGACTAACTTTTGATGATCAGTGGTGGGATTCCGCCTTGAGAGTGATCCATAGGAGCTCAATTTGTGCCAGTCTTACATTAATACAGTTTAAAGTGCTATTTAGATGTCACTTCTCAAAAACAAGACTGTCACAGATGTTTCCTAGTACACTGGATGTTTGTGATAGATGTGCTGGATCATCTTATTTATTTTTGTTTTTTAATATATTTTTATTTTATTTTAGTTATATATATGTATGTGTATATGTTTGTATATATAATTATTCCTTTATTTTGTGTTCTTGTTTTATTGTAAAAATGTTAAAAGATAATAAACAGATTAATTAAAAAAAAAAAAAAAAGGGTTGAGAGTGATACCAAAACAAGGAGTCCTCCTGATCCCAACAACCTAGGGTCTCTCGTGGTTCTGTCTGGGATCACATGGTATGATTTATTTACACTTGTAAAGTCGCCATTGGGTTTCTTCTTATATTTCTGCTTTAGGAGCCTGCCCTCTGGTGGACAGCTGTATATCGCTGTATTTTGCTGTATATCACCGTATGGCGGCGCCCTTACTCAAGGACCATTTAAGATGTTCCATGAGAGAGGCTTGGGTTTAACCTAAGGTCCTTCTGAGATCTAATAGTCCAGTTTGGTCTGGGATTCTCCAGATGTTTGAACAGAACCTGTAGAACAAGAACTGTTGCTGTTTTGAGGCAAAGTATTGATTTGATTTAGAATTGGCTTCTTTCACATTTTGTAAACTAATTAAAATAATCATACTTTATAGTTTACTTTTTATAAATTATATTCAAAGCCCAAACACAAATGAATTCTTTGTTTCATTTTATTCGCACATTAATTACAGAATATACAAAGTGTTTCATTGAAACAAGTGTAACACTGGCCCTCTTTGCTCCTGAGGTCAAGAGATGGCTGATGGATGTTTGTCTCCAACACGTCTAGTTTGGATCAGGCTCAAAAAGGGAAGAGGCTGCTGTTTTTGTAACGTTTCCACAGACAGTACAGTAGAATATCATCATTCAGTCAGTCTTCACAGAGATGAACAGGTCAGACTCACTGCACTGGAGCAAATTCAGATTGAGATTTCTGTTCAGCTCCAATGCATCAATGTAAAAAACTCCAAACAAAAAAAGCCTATATACAATAGAAGACAATATAGATATATGTACATGTATATATACACTTACAATATTATATAAATATAGTAAAATAGTTTAAATTACACTGTTTTAACGGTCTTTTTCCATAAATAGATGGACATAAAGTTTGGTGGTTTGTTCAGATGTTGACACAGGTTTTTGACCGTTCATGACACGACTGAGGCTCGTTGAAAAGCCCACTTCACTTCGAGTTGTGGTTTTTTTGCAAGTTTTTCAGGTTTACATCACAACCACTGCATGTGGTCAAATTAAAAATATTCTCCCATAAAAGAAAAAATGTTCCCATCTTTTTTTGTCTGTTTGTTTCTTCGAAGCGGGAACCAGATTCAAAAGCAGTAGTGTTTTTCAGCAGGTTATACAGAGTAAATACAGTGAGATAAAAAAATTCTGCAGCTCCCAGTGTTGAGTAATGTTAGAGTACGATGATAAACAATACTGAAAATCTGAAGTGCTTTTCAATTTACAAAGATGCTTTACAAATACATTTTTGGCAAAGTAAAAACGTAAAGTTGGAAGGAACTTAATCTAGGGTGACCATATGTCCTTGTACAGATTTTAGGTCTCTAGTTTCAAGAAATAATGTATGTATAATAGTTAATTGAAAGAAAAGTTGAAAATATTTAGAGGTAATGTGGATGAATTTATCTAAGTCCACTTTGGTTTAGGAGAAGTCTATGCTTAATATGTCTTTGTAGTGTCGTAGTCAAGACCACACTAACCCAGTTTAAGTCAAGGCCAAAGTGAGCCAAGACGAAACTTATGGTTGAGACTTGGGCTGTGCTCACACTTGCTGCGTTTGGTGCAGTTAAAACAGACTCTGGTATGATTTCTTTGTTTGTGCAGTTCACTTGGATAAGTGTGAACGCTGCCTTACAAACCAGACTATGAGCTAAGAAGACATGATTTGTTCCACTTCCAACTTAGCTCTGATTTTTTGGTCCAGGAGCTAAAAATGTCACAGTAAACTCTCAGGACCAGGTGCTGAACTAGAGTCATTATTTTTTGTTGTTGGTCTAAAGCAGTGCAAGTACAGACTGAGTCATAACTCATGGATGGGTTTGCTGGCTTTTAGTTACTTATAAAGTCCAAATGTGCCAGTTCTTGTATAAATCTGATATATAAGGCCATCGTTCACAACAATTTTGATTCATTTTTTCATTCTATTGTCGTATTTGCAAAAAAATTATACCTTATAATTATTTTGATGATATTTAGGAAATATGGTCACCCTACTTTAAAATTGTTCACGAGGAAGATGTTGTACGTTCAAGTCTGTCGCCCCAAACCTACAGTTGTTGGTACTTTGCTCAGCAGGCGTTAGTAGTAGTTGTTGCAGGGCTCTTAGGTCACTAAGACTCTCTAAGTCTCTAAAACCTGAGCTGCATTTGACTGAATATTCATTTGATTTGAGGCACCTTTGAGCTGTACCTTAACTACAAAACATAAAAGGATAAAAAGAAAATAAGTAAAAATATATTACAACAAAAAGAGACCGAAAAGTAAACTTTACAAAGTTCAGGATACATTCTCTGGGAATGGCATTGGTCTGTTGCTCAAAAAAAGTCCAAGCCAAGTGTCAAGAGTTTTTTCTTCTTGGTTTAGGATTGATCTTTTGTGTTGGCTGTGTGTTTGTTTATGAAGAAGTCTAGAGCCAGAAGAATGGACTCTGAGCCTAGTGTCCGTCTCTGTGAGCGTCCGAGCTGGAGGGGGCGTTGTGAATCCAGTCCAAAATGATCAGGCTCATGCTGCCGATCATCACTATGAAGCCACAAATGAGGAAAGCAGTGGCCTAAAGAGAGAAAAAACATGTATATTTAGATAAAATACACACACAGGAGTCATTGTAAACTGCAGTGAATAGCTCAGTAACCTCTAATGCTCTCTTTTCATTTTGGAATATATATTTTTTCTTAAAATATATCACGCTAAAACGAGGTGTTTTAGACCCTAAAATAGGATAAGTGTTTTCCTAACCTAGGACACAAAACCTGACCGATATGGGACTTTGGTCTCCTTACCCCAATCTTTTGCACAGACTTCATTGACTCCTTCTTGACCAGTTTGATGTAGAAAGCAGAGGGAAGGATGAAGATGAGCATCGCAGCAGCAGAGGCACCTGCAAAGATGAAAGACAATTGACAATTTAGACACAAAATTAACACTTTTTTCACTGTAAAGTGAATCCTCAGTTTATAGACTTGGCTGTTATTCCGCTATATTGAAATATACAAGCATGTTGTTGCATGTTATTACGTATTATATAACATGCCTAAAGTTACATGTATTTGTACAGTGTACTTTCTGTTTAATTAGTATTTGACCTTTGCCTTTATGTGAATTGCATTATAACGTTGTTTTTGTAAATAGAAACCTGTTCACAATGACTTGGAGCAGGCATGTAAAAGCTTAAGGCCCGGGGACTAAATGAGGCCTTTGTAATGTTTTATTTGGCCCTCCTATACACTTGGTAGGTGATATTTTTGGCACAATTGAAGTTAATTCACAAAATGGGGCATAAGAGGATGAAAATAACTATAACTGAAGACACAAATAAATATAAAATCTTATATTAAATCACTGTAAATTTGTGTCACAGTCCTCGGCTCCTGACTTATAGCATCAAATAAACATTACATAGACATTACGATTTCCAAATCACTCACCGATGAATCCAAAGATGTCTCTGATGGTGGGGACAAAGATGACCAGAGCGTTGGTGCCGGCTAAAAGACCCACAGTGACAAGTGTGTGACGGATCCAGTTGAAGTCTTTGGAGGGGAATATGAGCTGGTTTACAGAAGTACGGATCTGAGAACACGGATGAGAAAGAAAAGTTAGTACACAGGAAACCGGTGTAATGGTCTCCACAACAATAACAGTAAGGGTTGTTAATATACTCACAGGAAACAGCACGACGGGGACGGTGAGAGTCACGGCAGTGAGCACGGCCAGACGCACGATCAGCAGCACCACGTCAAACTTGTAGATTCTGGCATAAGTGTGCAGCAGCTCTGGCTCAACGTGCACTATAAATATAAAAATAAAACACAGAATTATTTAGACATGATTTAAATCCACTTACAACATTTATATTTGATGAGAACTTGCTTTCCTTTTGTATTTTTTACTACTGCACCTTTAATTTGAGCAACACACTTTTTTGTTTGTCGGAAACTAAACTCATGATCAGTTTATCTGCCTCTTGTATAACTATAGTTTTCTGGGAACTCAGAGGAACACAAACACAACGGTCAAATCTCACAGGTGTGGGTTTCACAGTCTTATGTAACACGGTCTGACTCAACCTTTTGAAGATTTTAGGACTTTTGTAAATGTTTAGCGCATTGGTGGCCTACATTATGAATGACAACATTTCGATCTGTTTACTATTGCCAGCAGTGAAGAAGTGAAGGGCTTTAGTCCCCCCTTAAAAATTTAAAAAAGGCTCTTCTCTTGACACTAAGTCAGACAAAAACTGCTGTAAGAGTTCACATCCGAGGCTAATATATTTCCCATTCACAAATACTATATACAGCAGTCTTTTTTGTGTGCGTCTATAAGTATATGGAACTAATGTAAGATAACATATTAGTCAGGAGGCTGCTAACAAGCTACAGCTAAAGAGTCAGAGCAAGGGCATGTGATTAGCACTCCTGCCTCACAGCAAGAAGGTTGTGAGTTCAAAACCCGGCCAACTCTGTCCTTTCTGTGAGGAGTCACCGTCCAAAGACATGCATGTACAGGTTAACTGGCCACTCTAAAGTGTCCCTAGAGAATGAATGTGAGAGAAGATGGTTGTCTGTCTCTAAATGTCAGTCCTGCTACTAACCGGTCATTGTCCAGGGTGTTACCTGCCTAAGGCCCAAAGCTGCTGGGATAGGCTCTGTTAAAAATAATGAATATTAGTCTGGAGGATGCTAACAAGCTACAGCTAACAGCCGGTTGTAGTTATTTAGACCTGCAGTTCGCAGGACTGTGTGAACAATTCGAAAATAAAGAAATATGAGAAAACTTACCGTTGAATGTCAGATATCCAAAGAGGGCAGCAAGGAGGTACATGATGAACATGGACAGGAAGGAGACATTGGCCACACCTTGCATCTTTCTGCGGGAACGGCTGTTTAGAAAAAAATTTTTTGTTACACTCCAGCTCATATCAATCAAGTAATTATTGTAAATGAAATAAGTGAACATACATAATTATATTATATTACAGTATGCAGATATTAACATAAGGAAAAGTAGTGCCAAAGGGACTACTTGTCATCTAAATACAAGGAAAACAATAAAATGGTCATACTTAAGCTGAAGGCTAATAGAAATAAATAAGTTTGACAGATGACAAAATAAAACCTACATTACTTTTTTCTTCCTGTCATAGTCCAGCTAACACAGCTAAATAACGCTAATCTTTGGCTACTCTTGTTAGAGTGTCTGACAAAACTGCACTACATTTAATATCACTCCGCCGAGTCGCACTGTTACCATAACAACAAACATTCAGCTCATTATAGCAATAAATATTAATTATACAAAACACTTTAACCTAAATAAATGATGTACCCAAAACATCTTTAATACATTTGTTTAATATTCTTTGTATCTGACCATGGTTTTAACTTGAGTTGTAGATACACAATAAGCAATGATTAGCCATTTAGCTAACATGGCTAAATGGCTAATCATGCTAATTTTGTGTTTGTCTCAGAGAATGAGTCACTGTAAAGTAAAAGGGTCTGTATACTCACTCTTTGAGCTCCTCGTACATGGGCAGGATGGCTGGATGGCACACAAAGGCGAAGGTCAGGATGGGAACAGCGTAGACAGTCTGTGAACCAAAACACGCGTTATATTTCTCACTGAAGCAACTTTATTTACAATTTCCAGTCTAAGTTTGATCATATATTACCTGGGAGTTGAAGACAAAGTATTTGGGCGTACAGGCATCGTCACTGTAGTCCACGGTGCTGCTGTTGGGGAGTTGGAGGAACGTGTGGTTCAGGATTTTGCTCAAAGTGTCATTTAGGGCGGTTTCGTCGATTGGAAGAGGGCACGGGATCTGGAACTTCTTAATAATCACCTTAAAAAAGAAATAACATACACTTCATCACAAATTCTGACAAACATATGTATATGGCAAAGAATGAAGCATCTATTTTTAACACCAAAGGGAAGTCACAAGTGCGGTGAAATCTTGCTAAAAAAAAAGATGCTAAAAATGGACTGTGCAAAATAGCTTGTGACATACCTCTTCAATTCAATGTTCAATTTTAGCAAAAATCATGGCTGTAAATTTAGGTTGTACGCTGTATGCAGAAAATAAGCTAGTTAGCGCCATTATCTGTCGTAAAAGGTTTGTGAAAACATGGCAAAAAGTGTTAAATGGAGTTTTTTGGTACTTTTTTGGGCTTCTTAAAGTAAAGATAAACTAACAGCTATTGAGCCATAGCCCAATGTGTTTACCATTTTAAAAGAAAGACACCCAGGCCGGGGTTTCCCACAGTAAATCAGAAATGCTCTCTGACTAAGTGTCATCTTCCACAACAATGCAGTTCATGTGCCACAGAGGTGTGAAGGAAGTGTTTTTTTTTAAAGTGGAATGAGGAAATGAACTCACCACAATCACGAAGAAGACCATACAAAGGAGGGACAGCCCACTAGTGTAACCAAGGTAACCTGAGAGAAAAAACACAGACGAGGGATTAGTACTGTTATAAAGACTATGAGGAGGTAACGCCTGGTGTTTGTTTATGTCATTGTCTGACACAAGAAGTCTACAACTGTCCAAAGCCCTTTTACATCAGCTACACAGAACTTAAATCTAAACAAGAGCGTAAATTTAATGAATCAGAGCTAAAGCCTTAATTACAAAGACTAAATCTAAGGAAGTTTATAAAGTGTTAAACAAGTGTTTAGTCATAACACAAGGAATTATTATTATACAGAGCTTTGTTTTATAACTGAATGCTTCCTTATAAACCAGGTCAAAACCAGTTCAAAATTTAGACTAAACAACCCAGAACTAGGAGTAAATTGTTACTAAATTGGGTCTATACCAGAACTAAACAGAGAACAGCATTTAGATATTTTATAACTAAACCATCAATAAATCAGGGTCTATACAATGACTAAACCAGGGAAAAGCTAGGACAAGATCTTGACTAAACCAGAAATAACTACATTGGGTCTGAGCCAGAACTAAACCCAGGACTAAAGAAGGACTTTGATCATAGTATTTACCCAGGTTTTTGAGTAGTGACAGTGGCAGGATGATGACAGCAGTCACGATAAGAACCAGGTAGTCTCCGTTTGTGTACCATTCACTGAAACACACAAAGACAAACAGGTTGAGAAATCATGATCTTGGGCACTACACAACTAATGGACATTCAGAAAAGTTATGTATATTCTGTGAGTGAGAGGCAGATGGAGTACAAACACATGGCGTTACATAAGTAAAGGCCAAAGGGCCAGAAAAAAAAAGAAAAAGAAAAAAACCTTTATTATGATCATCAAATTTTTGCCATCAATTTTGGTCGTGAAAGGTTTACAAAGACAGTCATTACTATCAATTTATTTTATTTAGTCATTGTTTAATAATAATATAGTTTTAATAATTTTATTGCCCTGATATTGGTATTGGTGTTTGTAAAATGTACGGTACAATTAACATGGCATAGACATTTGTTTGTGATGACTAAAAATACTATAAACAAAAACAGCACATACTTTTATATTACTTTTAAAGTTAACCCAAACTCTTTTTACAATATCATCTGATTTACTTATTTTATTCTGCTTTAAGGGACCACAGAGACTGACTTTAAGCTACACTTTATTTTCACTTATTTGAGGCTATTTTATAACTGTGCACCTGGATTTGGTTCTTGGCTTCTTGTTTTTTTAGTGACAAGAGACTCTAAACTCTTAAATCTCTCAGTGTGATGTCTGATCAAGTCTCTCCGCCCTGCCTCTGACACGTCTTTGTAGCGACACATCTGTGGCGCGCTGACACCGAGCGTCCCGCTGACTGCATCGCTCGCAGAAATAGATCAGAACAAAGCCGCTCAGACGAAGCAAAACCATAAATATTTGCAAGTTGGCGCGGCGACGATGAGCTCATCCACCATGGCACTGCACCAGCTGCACAACTCCTAAAAGGGGCTCTTTGAAAACGAGCGGCTGAAGAGTGCGGACTGTCCGTTCTTTTGACATGTCCCTCGCTCTAGTTCAGCACAAGGACAAGCTTCAGCCTCAGACAGACGCCCCCTGACGAACACCCAGCCTCCATTTTACTTGGCAACGGCACTTTATGTGGCTGCTGTGCTTTTCCAAGTCTGTTTTACTACAAAGAGTTTGTGGAATATGCTAGTTATTGATCTTACACATGTGTAGCTTCTATATAGTCTATACTATGCTATGCTATAATAACTACACACAATACTACAGTAAACTATGCTATGCTAAACAATAATGACCTGCACTGGTTTTAATTAATCTATTTGTATATTTATCACATACTCTTACTGTTATTATTCTTAGGTTTTGGCTTTAGTACATTGTAGTGCTTTTTTAGCAGCCTTATTGGTCTGGTCTTTTGGACTTTCACATTTAATCCAGACCAAACTGGTTGATGTGAAAGCCACAGTGGCCTGAACATCGGCTCTTTGGTCGGCCAAAAGGTATTCTTGGTCTGGACCAAGGTACTATTAGTTTCAGAGCAAATACAGTCACACAGGAAAAAGAGCAAGCGGGAAAAAGACACAGGTGAAAACAGATATTATTAGACACAGATTATGGTGTTTTATGTTTTATATGTCTCTATTTTCATCTCTACTCTACAACAGATGCCTCCTGTAAGGCCGATTGTTTCCTAAAAAGCGTTCAATTTATTGAAATCATGTTAAACAGAAACCACTGTCATTTAAACAATTCGTTTATCTCACCTTTTTGCTGCTACAGCGCTGAATTGTCCCACTGTAGGACTAATATTATAATTATTTATTTATTTATTTATTTTTTGTTCTGCTGCAAATGTTTGTGTTTGAATCTCAAACTAAAAACAAATCGATTGTCCTTTAGCTTGAGGACAGAGGGTAAAAGCTGGCTGCATATCCTCGTCTGGAACCGGCTTGAGTTAGACTTTGTCCTTTCACTTGGTTTTATCACAATTTCACTTTAAAAGCAGACATTTGACCACCTTCTCCCTTCTGCTTTTGTCTTTAGACTGATAATGTTTGATTAATATCTGCCATTTCCTATTATGCCTAAGTTAAGGTTACTTCAATGTCTGATGAATGCTTTTCTGTGGATTTTTTGTAAAGCCTAAATTTGTCTTTAAAAGGTCTCATTTTCATTTTTATGGCTGTAATCCACCGTTTTAGCATCAGTTTAAATGTAACACTCCTTTGGTTTAATACATGTCAAAATGATCTTACTTGTTGCTGTTTCCCATAAATGCCTGGATGACGATGGGCAGCTCGTATTTGACGATGTAGAGGTAGCTCGACATAGCTGTGGAAACAAAATCAACACTTAAAGTCATGTTTTTGCTCCAAAAATGCTGACGTCTAGGATTTAATGAGTTGTTCCATGAGTTTTTTTTGTCTTTTTTTTCACACTGAGACACAGATGAGCTTTGTTTTCCTCATGGAGCCAAGACTGTGCCTTTAATTTAAGTTACATAACACATTTATACAAAAAAATACTGTTCTTTAAGGCTCCTCTGTTTTAAAAGGTCATCGCTCACCTCCAATGTTCTGCATCGTGATGGAGCAGGAGGCGGCGAGTTTTCCTGGCATCCCAAAGGCTTTGTACCCGAGCTGCTCGTACACCAGAGCGCCTTTAATGAAGGAAAAACGTATTATAAGATGTTTTAAAACACAACTGGGAAATATGAGTGGATTTGTGTGAGGCTAAAGGAATTACCTCCTTCGTTGGCGGTCTTCAGTAGCAAATGGACAGAGTAGAGAGAGAAAATGGCAACGGCCACAAGGAGGATGCTGTAAGACATAAAACAGACTGGGCTTTAGCTGCTTGTTAGATACTCAATAACTAAACCAGCACAGTATAATGAATACTTCTGACAGTTTAGTTTCATGTGCCTCAAAAACAGCGGAGGTTGAAAGGTCTCACATTTAGAGATCCACTTTACTCCACCGGGACAATAATGTCAGCTCTGTGTATTAATAGCACAGGTGAAAATTACTCCCAAGATCATTTGTGAGCACTGTAACTTCTTTTTTGGTCACTTACACAGGTCTCAATGTCATACAGGTCATGTCTAATAACCTCTATTAAACTCTGTAATTAATATAATGTGCATTAGTTATTTTTATAAATATAGATATTCACATGAGGTGAAAACCAAGGGTTTTAGTTGGATTTAAACAGGTTTTAGTTGGATTTGAACAGGTTTATTTGCTGCTGCTGTTGGGGCTATACATTTTTTCTCTGAAGCTAAGGGGCTACATAAACTTTCACCTTGTGCCAGGATTGGCCCCCAAACCGGACTTTGGCCATGTCTGTCTTAAGGGAAGTCATATTCCCTAGAACACTAAGCCCATAAAATCATAACGCCCAAATCTACGTTCTGTTATATAAAACATAGTTTAGATCCACCACACCCTCCATTCATCTCCATCGTAACTCTCTGCATTTACGTAACTGCAGTCAAAATGCAACAGGATTAACTTTGTTAAGCCGCTCTTTGCTTGACTCCTGTCACTGTCTACAGCTCATTATCACACTCACGGCTTTTGTCATGTGGTTACAGCTGCCAAATAGTATCCTTTAGGACTTTGTGTGTAGAAAGAATTTTACATTTAGTCATTTGGCAGACGCTTTTATCCAATTTTATTTAGACTAAGTATAATACTGTATTGGCTCTCATTTAAAGGCATTAACATCTAAATATTAAATCTTTAAATTGTTATCTGGCCACCAATACAGTTACAATAATTGTAATAAGTAGGTAATAAAAGACGAGAAGTCAGTTTTAGGGGAGTACAAATGCACATGTGTTGCTTGGCTTTATACACAGCTAAAACTCAGCGAGTGCATACATTAAAGACCACATTATTCAAGTGTAACCCCGACTGAGAACTTAGTTTTTATTCTTATTGAGATTTACTGCTGTTAACTTCAAGCCTGATAGTAAAAGTTTTGAATGTATAATATAATACTATACTTTAACCTGTTGATAGTAATATGTCCAGTCGAGAGTAATGAATAGTAAAAAAGGCGAGTAGTCAGCTTTAGACTAATATAAATGTATATTTTCTTGATTCAGAGTGGCTTTAAATTTAATAAAAACGCAGCTATATCTTATAATAGTGTATAATGTGTTACTTTAAAAGACTGCACCTTATGTTAAAATAAATACACGCTGACTTTCACTCCTAAACATTTTATATTTTCTGTTTTCAAATCAGACTTTACATTGATATGATCCTATTTTACCTCCATAATTTTATTGTATATTATGTCTGTGTTTATTCTGATTTACACTTTTAATCTTATTTATTCCTAATTCTGTAGACGCATTTAGACTTGTACAGAGTTTTTTTCCCCTGAATTGCTGAATTTGAATTGCTGAATTTGCTTTAGAGATCATCTTGAATAAAACTAAAATGGCCGCCCTAAAGGGGGTGCTGTTACGTTCTGTATTATTTACACAGCTGTTCCACTCTGTTTCCAAAACCAAACACTTTGCGCCCCTTATCTCCTGCAAACATGATAGTAAAGCGCTTAAACTCATGGAGAAAACTTCTGACCTGGTATAATCTGCAGCTCAAGGCCGGAGCAGCTGCAGAGAAACCGGCCGGAGTTGTAAAGGTAAAGGAACAAGACACTGTGTCCTTCGTTGGAAAGACACAACCACACCTGCTTCATGCGTCAGACAAGAACTAATTTTTTTTTCTTTCTACACAGTGACTTCCTGATGCTGTGATGAAAGCGTGAGTGGAAATAACCATAAGAGGTAAAAGTACGCATGCTTTTAATAAAAACACAAAGAAATACTTGAATTAAATTAGTAACATTTTTTTTCATTATGATTATTAACAGTTTATTGTAATTTACTTTTATCTGTTCTTTTGGAAATTTTCTTATCAGTTACTCGCCTTTACATCAGATTTTGAGCTTTTTATACATCTACTTCACAGAACACCTAAGCTTTTTAACATAAAGGTTCAAATATTTAACCAAGTGAAAAAAGACGGTTTGTGAGACATGTGACTCTTTCGAAACATCTGTCGAAATAGGAGCACTTTGTCTTTAAGAGAGTGGTTACGTTCAGTGCCTTTAAAATGAACATGTGCCTATTGTTTAATGCTTTTCAGGCTCCCCATTTTGAAAGTCCCTATAGAAATGACCTAATGTGAAATAAATATGGACTTACACAAAGAGAACGATGCCAGTGTTGGCCATGGCGTAGGACAGGCCCAGGATGCCGCTGCCCATGATGGCGTTGCCCAGATTAAAGACGGACATGCCGAAAGAGGCATTGCCCTGATGCTGTGGACAGAAAACACACTTAATAAAACATATAACCTAATGATTATTTGGTTCGTTTGGTTAGGTTAACTTACATAGTCGGTCTCATACTTCTTCTTGCCCAGGTTGTCGCCAGAAATGAAGGTTTCAATCTCTGTTTCACCACCGTCGTACGGCCTTTAAAACAAACCACAAAAGCACCGTTAGTTTATTATTAAAGAACTCATTTATGTTGTTAATTGGCAGATATTTTAACAGCGCTGCTCACTCACCTTTCCTTCTTGTCCTGGTAGCTGTAGTCGTTGCTGTCGGAGCTACAGCTGTCGTCCTCGGGAGAAGTGCTCAAGTGGTTCATCTCAGTGGGTTGTTTCATGCTACAGAAAAAAATGATAAGTGACTGTTAATGCTATAGTCATGATCCAGGATATTGTACTACAAACTCAAATACAACTCTGTATTAAAGGAGTCATTCATGTTCACTGTATCTGTGAGGCCTAGGGTTAGCTTTTGGCATAGTCTCCTTAGTTTGCTCATGTTCCTTCTTGTTTCTAAGCATTTATTTCCGTAGACTTACATTTCTTCTTATCATTGTATTGGTTTGTATGTGACTAAAATGTCCTATCGTTATTCAGTGTTACCATGCAAAACACTTAAATGCATGTGTTCACACTTTTACACAGGGAAATTATGTTTTTCTTTCCCAGTAAGTCATTCCTCTAAACTCCATTACATCCTTGTTTTGAGACGTCTAAAACCATATGACGCTCACATGTTTGTGCACAACAAAATAAAGCTTGACAAACGTACACATTTCTTCTGTATAACAAGGTTTTTAATTTACTGTTTGACATTTAAAAAAGCTTTTCGTTTTCGTTGTTTTTTAAATTAATTTTCTTACACATAACCTCTGCTTTAACCTGTCACGCTCCATGACGTAACCTTTTCCAATTTACACACCGAAGCCTTACACTAAACTGCTTCTAGTGCAAATAATGATTTGACCCTTTTCCGTTTTATTAGTACACTCATTTGATTTCAACTCTATTCAACATAGTTAGGAAACAGATGTCTCCAGGCAGAGTTTAAGATTGACATTATACTTGCTGACTGCTCTTAACATATCACCATTCTCCAGGTCATCTTGAAGAAAAGGTTAAAGGCATCTGGTCACAGTTTTTAACCTTGAAAGCAGAGTCCAGATGCCTTTCTTTATAACAATACCAGCTAATTCTTCAGTCTTTCCTGTCATTTTGACTCGTCATCTCCCCTCGGCTTGTTTTATTTCTATCTGCGCTCGTTCACGCTCGAGTTTGAGCGGGACGCGCGTGCGCTAAAGCCCTTTCTCCTTAAACTGTGGTAGGGGGGAGGGTGTGAAAGAAGAGAGCGCGCAAAAGGGAGGGGGGACACCGGCAGTGAGTGGAAAAATACAGAAAGTAAACCCGGCATCTGAACACACGCCCACTGAACAAAAGCGTTTCACTCAGAGTTCTCCCTTCTGCGCAAATTCACGCTACGGTGCTTCTCTCATTTTGTAAAAATGAGTTTGTGCCACGACACAGATCCGTTTAATGGCATTATTAGAGTCATTAGCTCAATGGAAACAAAGGCACGTGTTGGCTGTCCCTATATGGGCACGGTTCTTCCAAAGGATCTTGAGTCATTCACAAGTCTTACAATCCCTTCCCCAAACCTTTAACGTGACTAACCCTAATAAAAACATGTTATAATTCGTTGTCTAGATGCATGAATGTCAGTGAAGGAGCCACCGCAGCTTCACTGTCACACGACTCTTTCATTATTTATTAATTTAAAGACGGGGATGACCTCGTGAAGAAACGCCTGAGGAGATGACACTCGTGTATTTGCACATTTTACGCAAAATACAAGAAAAACAGACATTATTCCATTGATTTAAACAGCAAAAAAAAAAAAAAAAAAAAAAAAAAAAAACATTTTTACGGCATAGACTATGAATTAAATTATTACATGTAAGGTAATTCGTGTAGTTGAAGGCGGGTAGACAATAAAGATGGAGATAAAAGATAAAGCAGAGCGCAAACATTTCAAGCAGGATGTTAACGAATAACGTCTTAACGTCATCATATTTCAAGCTCAAAGAATGAATAAACTGCTTCTGTCCCTGTCCAGGGCTCTGTCAATATGACTTACAAATACAAAAAATAAGCTAAAAGATGTGTCTGTAGGTAAAATGGGTAAAGTAAAGTCAATCTAACTTTGTTTTGTCGTATAAAACTAAATATTTGTGATGGAATGTGCCGCCTACATCCGGCAAATGATGACAGACTGATGGTAAGTGTCGAGGTGCCAGTGTTCTTACCTTGAACAGAAGAGTCCTGTCTTTAAACAAACAGACACAGGTTTTTGGTAAAAAACGTCCAGACGGTGTTCTTTCCTTCTTTAAACGACTCCAGAAAAGTGTTTATCCTCAGTGTTGTTTGGTCAGTTACAGGTGAATCAGGAATGAATGGTAAGGCGTGTTAAAGAAGAAGAACGAGGTCAATTCAATAAGCGTGTGCACAAAATAACAAAAACAAAACAGGTTAGAGTTCACCAAAGATTAAAAGACAGCGAGTAAAAGCGAAGAATTCATTTATTATTTTGTCAGAGATGCGTCGCGTTTGGTCTGAAGAGTAGTTCTGATGGAGGAGGGGCGGACTGAGGCTTTATAAAGATGAGCGTTGCATCAGCCTGAGTGGAAAAGAGAACAGCATCAGAGGGGGGAGAGGAGGGGGAGGAGGAAGAGGCGTGGTCAGCTCCAGGGCGGGGCAGTGGAAGCTTTTGTGTACAAACAGAGGATGGCCCACAGCAACAGAAAGGTTCATTCCTGGGCAGCTACATTAGATCGCAGGTGCAGTAGGTTCAGAACAAAGAAACAAAGGCCATAATTAAAGTATGAAGGACATACTTTATCTAATACTTTAATCTTCTAAACTCAGCTGATATATATATTTATATTTGTTCATACATTTCACAATCATAATAGTGTATATCATAATAATAGTTTTTTTTTTAATTGTATTAGCATGTTTCTTGTTGTATTTGTATGTACAGTATATGTGCACTGGAAGGTTCAGCACAACTTGGTTATAAAGTTCTTTCTGAAAATATATTTTTAAAAATAATTTTAGAATCAGAATATTTTATTGAAAGAAGGGGCAAAGGCAGGTCATGGTTTAAGGTATCTGTCTCAGTGTTTGGTGCAGACACAGAACAAGGCTGTAATAGAATATTAACACACATGAATGCAATCATAATTATCCAAAAGTTATCTCCATCGTGACCCATTGTGTCAATAAATCGCAAATATCTTTTGATGTTTCACTTTGCTTCAACTAATGCGATCTCAGCAAATAGCGAGTTTGTTTACATATTTAACCTGTTGTATCACTTTGCTACTGCTGACGATAATTAGACTTAATTGTTGGGCATTTGGAAACATAAAACATAAAACTGTTCCATTATCTGGATTTTTTTCTCTTTTTTGTTTTTATTTATGTATGTCGTTGATTACAAAAGCACATTATGTATAGATTAATCACAAAAGACAGCACCAGATTCCACTACATTGTCATTACATGTTACAAGCACAAGGTAGTGTTGTCGTATCGAGGCTGGTCTTGGTCTCAAAGTCATTTTTACTTAGTCCAGTCTTGATCTTTGACTTCAAGACTGGTCAAAAACCACAGCTGGTTTGTTGCCCACATTCCTCTTGTGATTGGATAAGAACTTCTATCCCTTTATCTTCTTAAAAAACTCTAACTAACTAATCCTCCATGAGATTGAACTTGGACTGGCTGGATTTTATGACCACTTCCTTGTATGTTTTCCAATGTATCCTACACTGTTTTGGTTTTGACTCAGTCTTGATCATTAAAAGCCCTGGTCTTGTCTTGGTATTGATATTCTCTGGTCTTGGACAGGACTTGGTCTCAGTCAATACTACAATGAAAACAAACTGTAGCTTAGCATCTCAGTATAGCAAGCAGAGTGTTTACATAATTATGAATAGGATATGCTAAGTAACCAATTATTACTAAACAGTATCAGATTATTACTTCTGTCAGTTCAAGACTCTAAGGTCTTGAAGATGACATTCAAAAGACAGTTTTTATGACCATTCAGACAGAAGAGCTTCTGTGATGGTCCTCCCTGAAATAGATGGATCTCAGAAGAAGAGTGTCAGATAAAAAATCTTTTAGTATTTTTAAATCTTGTCTTGGGAAACACCGCTGCAGAGTGAGCCCTCTTTCTGGGGCTTACATAATTGTGACAAGGACACACCAGAGACATGTGACTGAAAATGACCTTGTACTGAATAACACAGTCAACAGCAAAGTCATTCATCTTTTATTAGGTGATGGCTTTCTTCTTAAATGGTGCTTACGGTGAATTGTTATAAGCATAAGAATAAGCTAAACGTGAACACTAGACACACTATTTTACGTTGTGCAGTAGCCTAATGATGACGAAGGCAAGGACGTCTTTCCAAAGCAGACTCCATTTAATAAACTGATGACAGGAAGTATCTCAGGGTCTTGTTCACGGCGAGGAAAGGATGGAGGGAGGTTGTTCAGGATTGGTGCAGCAGCAACAGATGCATTCGATGTACCTACTCTCACCTGTGGTTATGAGTTCTGGGTCATGACTGCAAAGACAAGCTCTTGAATACAGACGGACGAGTTTCTTCTGCAGGGTGGCTGGGAGTAGACATACATTTTGGGAATGACAAAGAAGACTATTACAAACTATTGAAAGTGTAGTTATGAATGATGTGATCCGTTTTGTTCAAGAGTGAATAAACACAATTTTACATAATACACCTGTAAACAACAAATAAATTAATACTACAATAAGACTTAGAAGAAGTTAAAAGATGGTACTAACACAATACTCTTGTCACAAAGAAGAAAAAAAGAGGAGCTGGACAACCAACACAAATACACATTCAGTAAACTTCAAACACAGTAAAAACTGAAACTAACAGAAATGGACCAAAATGATAACTCTTTTTCAAATTACATGAACAATACCAATAAAGCAGTCACTAAAACAATACATTGTACAATACTGATTAAGTGTTGAAGCAGCTCACTGTGCAAGTTGAAATCACAGATCCTTCTTTTTTTTGGCTGAAGGGACATGAAATGATCCGGGCTTTGTGTCAACTCACATCAGAGCCAGCGCACAGCTTCAAAACAGACCTCCGTGTCTCGAGGAGATTACGCACAAACGCTGTCATGTGACGAGGTTCATCCTGATCCTCATTCACAGGCTTGGCTCCCGCTCACTCGAGTCAGGTGTCCTCTGGAGGTGTGTGTGGGACTTAAATTTTTCCACTGATCCGTCGCTGAATTATTTATAGAGGGATTGTTGTTAACTGGTGGCTTATCTAAAGAGCCAATGATCACAAACCTGATGCAACTGTGGCTAATACTTTAGCTTTACGACTGCTATAGACACAACTCAAAACATTTACATTTACATTTAGTCATTTAGCAGACACTTTTATCCAAAGCGACTTACAGGTGAGGAAAACAATGGAAGAAATTTTAACAACACAAGGTAACAAAAAAGCATAGGTGCACAAAAAAATAGTCAGTTAAAACAATCTCAAAACTGCGAAGGCTTATTAAATGATCACTTAATGTATTAATGGGTGCATATTTTTTTCCTTTGTGCACATGGGAGAGATGATTTTTAGGGGGTTGGAAAATATAAAAAGAGTTCATTCAAATCAGTTTGTGTCGACATGAGACAAAACGCTTACAACACGTCCATCGACAGAATGAAGCAACAGACAAATGCACAACTCACCTCACTTCGCTCTAAGCTAAATTCTTTTAAATCCTGATAATAACAGTGGTCCAGTCCTGCTTCAGCCCTCACTAAATTCCTGGATTATAACAGCAGCTCAGTCTGGAGTATAAAAAGTGGTGTAATTTAACTTAAACATACATCCATCCATCTATTTTCTACTGCTTATTTAGAACAGTAGAACAGACGCCCGAGCCATCTCAGCTGGCTCTTCTCGATGTGGAGGAGCAGTGTCTCTACTCTGAGTTCCTCCCAAATGACGAGCTCCTCACCCTATCTTTAAGGAAGCGCTCAGTGACAAGGGGCAGCTCTGCCGGAATCCAACATGCACCGGGAAATGACTTACTGCCAGCAATGCAAACAAAGCTCTGTACGGGACCAGACAGCCTTTATCAAAGGGCCCCGGACCCCATTCTCCTAGAGCAACAACCAGAGGGCGTTGCGAGGGACATAGTCAAAATCCTTCTCCAGTTCCAAAAAGCACATGTGGACTGGTTGCTGGAGGGTGTACCCTGGAGAGGGTATAGAGCTGGTCCAGTGTTCCACGACCGTCAAGAAAACTGCATTGTTCCTTTTGAATTCAAGGATCAACTATTGGCCGAATTCTCCTCTCCAGTATCCTGGCATAGACTTTCTAAGGGAGGCTGAAGAGTGTGATCCCTCTGTAGTTGGAACACACCTTCTTGAAAAGAGGGACCACCACCCCGGTCCGCCAGTCCAGAGGTACTGTCCCCAAACGCCACGCGATGCTGTAGAGGCGTGTCAGTCAAGACAGCCCCACAACATCCAGAGACTTGAGGTACTCAGGGCGTATCTCATCCACCCCCTGCATTGCTTCCCCCTCCTGAGGCGCCGGAAGATTTGCCAGAATGTCTTTGAGGCCGACTGATAGCTGACCATACTTGTAAGGTACGTTGGTATATTTTATCCATCCATAAAATTCTTCTGATCATTCTTGAGCCGATAAAGAACCAGGTCATGTATGCAACTCTAACACACATCCAGGACTTCCCCCTCCCCAGACACTTTCTACATGCTCACTTCCATTCTTCTTTCTTTTGATTACACATTTTCTGCATTATTTTTTTTCCTGTTCTCCTAAACACACTTTTATTTGTGTGTCTAACAAAGGCAAAGTCTTATAGTCACCATGTCACCAATGATCATTCATTAATCTTTTTCTGCTCAGTGACGTTATGCGCCACGGGTGACTGGAGCCATCCTAGCAGAGAAACACATTCACTCTCACATTTCTTTCACCGTGGGCAATTTAGATTGACCAATTCACCTGACTTTCTACGGCTGTGATGTGCACCCTTGTGACCAATGTTTGAATAAAGACATTCTTATGATTTATATGTTTCATAGGTGATGTCTAGGGAGGAAGAATGAAAGGAGGGAAGGTAAAGTGGTTTGGGGTCAGGTCAGTAAGCTGTACGTACTTTGGAGACATTTTCCCTCTCCATTAAAATGCCACGTTTTAAAAAAAGTGGAGCATGAAGTATGTCTTGTTCTTATGATAAACAGTCACAAGATTTCACATTGTCCAGGAGAAAACAGACTAAATGTAGTAAACCTAAAACCAAAAGCCTCTTTAGGAGTTACCTGAACCAAACTCTGCCCTACTAAGTTAAGTGGATATCTACTGGATCACTCAGTGGAAACCGAGGCTTAAAATAGCTCAGTAGTGCCCCATAAAGCCATGTTACAGACGAAGACTTTGACTAAGAACTGGATCGAGCCCTGATGAAGAAGCTAGGCTCTGCTCTGTCTGTGATACAGAACTGTTGGAGTGAACTTTCTTAGAAAGCATTTGCAAAAGGGCAGCTACTTTGGATTTATCAAATGTGAAGATCCACAGTTTAATACAATCAGAGATGGATGTACACCATGTACAAGATGCATTTTCATCAACTCAAATATATATATATATATATACCTTCTGCATTGTAGTGTTTGAAATACAACTAGCAGCATTAGCAGCACACATTCTACTTCTAATATTGTATTTCTGCACTTTGGTTTTGAGCTGCTGTATTTTCCTGCTGTCAATAAATCAATAAAGTCACATTTTATCTTACATTTCAGCTTCAATGGAAATCTTAAGTCAGTGACTCATCATGGTCATGGAGGTTATTTGTAAACAGCTAATTTCTGTAGCTGCCTCAACTCGATGAGGTGAATGTCAGCGTTCTAATATAATGGGATCTTTCTTGACAGCTGCCTTATGTAACATCATTATGTTTTTAAACTCCGTCAAATGTCCGTGACCTTGCAATCATTTTGGCTTTGTAATCTTGTGACACTGTTTCAAATTACACTCATAGCACTGCAGCTACAAGCATGGTTAACTGGTTCCTCGCAGGCGTAAAAAAAAGATAAAACTGAAAAATTTTGCCCAAACATGGAAAAAAATGGTTTATTGTTAAGAATATAATGTTGAGAATGTTATTTAAGGTCTGAGCTCGGTTGGTTTTGAAGATGGCTTTTGGATGTGAACTCTTCTCCCAGAGATTTCACCAGGGCAAAATCTGATGAAATCTCTCAGATGATTGTTCTTCTTGCCCTGGACGATCTCTGTCAGTACAGTTCTTGTCAGAACATGGAGCAGCAGTGTGTCTGAGCCATTTTAGTTAAAATGGAAAAGACCTCTGTTTTTGTTTGATTAATGTTATGATCTTTTCTGAAATTGTCTGTACCCTGCTCTAACAATTCCTAGGACTTTATGGCTTGGTTTGTCTCTGACCTGCACTGACCTTATATAGACAGGTGTGTGCCTTTCCAAATCAAGTCCAATCAACTGAATTTACCACAGGTGGACTCAATCAAGTTATAGAAGCACAAAAGGATGTACCTGAGCTAAATTTTGAGTGTCATGGAAAAAGCTGTAAATACTCATGTACAAGTGCTAGTACTATTTCAAACAACCTTCTTTCATGTTGTCATTTTGGGGTATTGTTTTCTAGAATTTTGAGGCAAATAATGAATTTATTAATTTTTGAAATAAGGCTGAAACATAAAAAAATGTGGAAAGAGTGAAGTGCTGTGCACTGTACTCCAGATGAAGTCATTAGATCAGATCTGGACGACGGTGCATGTGTGAAACAGGGCTGTAATGTTTTCTTGTGATCAATAAAGCCGTAAAGTTTCTCATGCTTTAAGATTGGGACAAGGGCAGGCGGCTAATTTAAATGGGCTTGTCGTGTTGTACTTGTTGCTATACTTGTGGAAATGTACTGACTGTCTCTCTTCAATCCTTTATTCATTAACATGTCCTTTTGATACCTTTGGGGAACGTGACAAAGGCAGGAAACAAATAATGCAGTAAGAAACACACTTCGATTGCTGCATTCCTGTGCCCTCAGTCACACATGAGAAGCAGTGTGGCTCTGTTGTGTGCGTCTTTGTTTGGGGCTTTAGGGGATCTAAAATGGATCAGGAAACCGGAGCACAGAGGGCAGGGGGGCCACATGGTCCAAACGCCCTTTCTCATTCTTCAAATGGGACAAATGTTTTCTGCCAAGGTGTTCACACAGGAAATGTAACCCACAGACGAATGACTACAAGTATCAATTTAGGCCATCAACATGGTTCATGTGTCACTTTTTAAGATCAGGGTCAACGCTGTATGTGGAACTTAAATCAAAAAACACGAAAGACAATTTTTTGGGGGTGTGACCTTTTTCTACTGAAAGAAATATGTGCACTTATAATAACTGTATAATGATAAGTAAAAGTCTGAAGAAATGCCAAGGAACAAGAATCATTCGGTGAATGCAAGTCATAATGAATTAGTTAGTTCAAGTTTTCATTTCAGATTAGCACAGGAGCGAAGTGTTGAGGTGTCCTTGGGCAAGACATCAGACTCTACCATGCCTCCAGTGTCTTCCAGAGTGTGCTCTGTGCAGCCTTTTATCATTTACAGTAAATCAATCATATAGACCACATGTAAACGTCCACTCAGTCTCATCTGGACCAGAATTACTCACTGTTCACACATGGCCCTTTGGATAAAGTCAGAACAAAGTCTGGAGGGCACTGCATGTGTGACAGGCAGTGTTGGTCATCTTACTTCAAAAAACTTCCAAACACTGGTGACAGGGGCTTATTATACAACAGGGTTCTTTACAATGACATAAAACCAGGTTGGCAACAGGGACAGCAGAGGGGGACAATTGTACTGAAAAACTTTAAATTCTCAGTGGGTTTATGAAGGGTATATACAGTATATGTTTGTCTACAGCCAGTTTTCAACCAAAATGTACACCAAAGTTTTTAGGTGTAATTTATTTAAAACACGTCCACACCAATCTCTTTTTGGGTTTAACTAAAGAGGAAGTCCTGACACAAAGTTTCCTCTTTATCAATTATTGGCTACACATCTAAATTAAAACAAAAGCCTCTCCAGTATTTTACCTGAACATTAATCAATCAAAGTTTACTTGTGTAGCCCGTTACAACACAAAAAGTGATCAAAGTGACCTTTCCAGTAAAATTAAAAATAGATTGAACATAACAGTGTTGTACCAACTGAACTGTTCTTATATAGTTTTACTGCAGGCTGATAAAAACCTCTGTCCACTGTGACACATGTCTAAAATTGTCCTGTAAGTCAATTCCACACTAATGCTCCTACTGTGCCTTTGTCAGGTGATTAAAGTACAACAAGAGGCCATTCCAACAAGTTTAAGAACAAGGCCGTCTCTGTAACAAGGGCCAGACTGAGACCTACAAAACCAGGCTTAGACCTAGAGCTTACAGGAGCACGAGTGTGCAAATGACAATGCTTTTCTACAAATGTTTATGGTGTAAACTTATGAGTGTGTGTTCTTGGAGATAATTAAAGTGAAAGCAAAATTGGAAAGTGAGAGTTTGGAGCCTTGTTGTTGTTTGCAAAGGCAAAGTCTGCAGAACGGCTGTGTGGGTAATGTTCATACATCTCATGAATAGTTTGGTGACATTCCTGAGAAGCGGGAATGACGCTTAATTAGTTTGACGGAGCTAATAAACAAATGGACGGAGTCATACACGATAATACACAAGACGATAATTATTGTGCTATTATTAAAACAACAGGTATTTCCAAATAGTTTAGAGTTGAAGCTGCAGTGAGTACGAGACTTCAGACGCAGAGAATACGTACACTGTAAATTATTATTAAGTTCAGTTAGTACATGACGCTATTGCCACGCACATTCTTATAATTATTGTGCACATACTCTAGTATAATAATAGAAAATAAATCCATTTTATCAAATTGATTTAAGCAAATAAATACTTTTTTAAATTTATATAAATTATTCTCTAAATGATTTGGACTTGTAACCTGAATTGTAACAAACAAATGACTAGCTCAAGTCATGCCTGTGCGTACCACCGTCTGTGAAGTAGATTTGGACACGCCCCTCTCAAAAACTTCTGTGCAATTATCCAGTCCTGAGATTGCAGCAGTGCAGCCATTTACCTCTCTGCTTCCTGTGTATTCAAAGCTTTCTAGTATGGGTTTATATATTAAAATACTTAATAAATGATAAAACCTGTAGAAGACGTCATATGGCCTTGTTTCTCATATGGCCTTGTTTCTTATGTAATATTAGATAATTAAACTGCTTTTTCTAATTTAAAGCAAACAAAAATGCACACTGCACTAAACATGATTCTGCACAAAAATGTATGAAATTTAAATGATCATCTTACTTTATTATAAATATAGGTGTGTTCTGGCGTAGTTCATGTAAATTTTGGAGACGTGAGTCAGAGCAAACATTTGTTAAGCAAGTGTGACCCCACCCAAAAACCACTGAGACTTGTAGAGCGAGTCTTTGGAGTGAACTTCAGTGCTCAGTTTTTTAAAGAACTTCAGTCTAGTTGTACCAGACAGTCATCAACTTAAAACTTTATCCAGAAACAATCCACTTTAGGGTGCAACTTGAAATAAGCTAGTATGACTTCTGACAAGAATGTGAACAAATAGTGCGTTTATCTGAACAGGATCTGCAGGATTTCACCTAAACCTGGTCAGACTTGTTGGATAAGTGTTGAGTTCTTGGTTTTGTCTGTGACATGATAGCTTGTAATGTGATACCTCTGAACTTGAAAGTCCACACAAATTTAAGCTACAGAAGTCAAAAACTCATAGCAATCTGCCTTTTATTGTATTAAAAACAAAACATACCAAAATACTAGTACATTACATCATACCATAGTTTAGAGTCCCTTATATCTTAAAGTCTTGTTTATAATTCTTATATTAATAGACTATTAAAATAAGAAAATAAGAAAATAAAAGTCAGACACTGAGCTTTTAGGTTTGATGTTAGCCATTTCTTTACACAGAGAACTATTTATTTTTAATATAACTCAATCCAACCACTTTTCCAGCAGCTACTACTTATTCTCTAATACTTAATTTTAACATGAAACATGAGTGGGCTTCACCTCCAGCAGTGCTCAGTTTGTCCTTTCAAAGCTGTTGAATGAAAGAATGTAATGCAACTAATGGTATCTTCCACTGGTTTGGAACTTAACATGTTTCCAAGACAAATGTAACAGGTTTTATTTCAAAATGAATGATACACAATGCACCTTTAAGTCAGTAATGAACTTGTGATATTGTTATAAAGAATGGGAAGCTGGTGGAATAAAATGACAGACACCGAGGAAAAATGGCAGTTCAAAAGGTTTATTGGAGAACCCAAGCTGGAGCTGAAGGATGCTGGAGCTGAGGAGGCGGCCAGGCAGGTGTCTGGAGCTGGGAGGGAGTTCTGCACAGAGGTAAGTATTAAGGGTAAATCTCCAAGAAAACAAGAACATCACAACTTCAATGATTTAGAGCCATGCAGTGTGCCACAAAAGGTTACGGACAATCTGGCAAAGAGTGGAGGGCTGAAGAGGCTTCTTATGCTGTTGCAGGTGAGTAGTGATGAGTCTGATGAGCTGCAGGTGTGTAGGAAAGAATGCACGCTCCAGGGACTCTGCCCTGCTCCAAAAAGAACAAAAAACACACAGACAGACAAACAAACAGGAGAACACAGGGAAAAGACAGGGATCCTGACAGATTAGCTTTAACATTTAGCGTTGACATGTTAGATACAGAGCTGACAGTAATGTTTCTGATTGACTCTGACCCTTAACTACACTGTTCGGACCCATTCAGCCTGAACCGTGGCTGATTACTTTCTTGGCGTCTCTCCATTGTTCCCTACAGTATATAACTCAATTGCCCACTGAAAAATTGGTCCATCAGATTAAACTGTGCCCGTCTCCCACCGATCCCCCCGCTGCGTTTGCCCAGATCACTGACAGTACTATCGCTCTGATGCAGCCTGGACATATTAACTTTTCATTTTGCCTGACTTTACGGCAGGGATTGTTTGGCTCTTCGGCCTCATTCACCTCGTCCCCTGATGTGAGTTTTCTAGGAACAGCTAGCCTCCGAAGAGGATCTTCACATTACTATACAGACAGACATTATCTTCCAAGAATGAGCCTTCATTTAATTGAAAAAAAAAAGAAAGGGCATTGGGTTCTCTTTTCTTCAGAGTCAAGTGAAAGTTGCTACTGGCTCTGATGTGTTTGAATGAAGGAGTCAGTGTTTTTCCAAAAAGAACCAAAAAATGAAGTTGGTTTCTCTCACTATTTTCAGATGTACAGTGGTGCTCATATGTTTACATACCCTGGCAGAATTTGTGATTATTTGGCCATTTTTCAGAGAATATGAATGGTAACACAAAAACCTTTTTTTTCACTTATAGTTAGTGGTTTTGTGAAGCCATTTATTGTCAAACAATTGTGTTTACTCTTTTTAAATTATGACAACAGAAACTTCCCAAATGACCCTGATCAAAAGTTTACAGTTCTTAATACTGTGTATTGCCACCTTTAAAATCAATGACAGCTTGAAGTCTTTTGTGGTAGTTGTGAATGAGGCTCTTTATTTTCTCAGATGGTAAAGCTGTCCATTCTTCTTGGAAAAAATCCTCCAGTTCCTGTAAATTCTTGGGCTGTCTTGCATGAACTGCACATTTGAGATCTCTCCAGAGTGGCTCAATCATATTGAGGTGAGACTGAGATCAGTCCAGGACCTTCACTTTATGCTGCTGTAGCCAATGACAGGTCGACTTGTCCTTGTGCTTTGGATCTTTGTCAGATTGGCTTTCTCAATTCCTTGGATATCTTTTTATGTCCCTTTTATGTTTTATACAGTTCAATTACCTTTTCCCACAGATACTTTGATAATTCTTTTGCTTTTCCCCTTGACTCAGACAGAAACATCAGAGCAGCACTGGATGAAAGATGCAAGGGTCTGTCAGGAGCCCAGAAACTCACTGACCTTTTATTCACACACTGATTACAAGCAAACAGATCACAGGTGAGGATGGTTACCTTTAGTAGCCTTTCAAACCTGTTTGTGTCACTTGTGTGTGTCACTTGTGTGTATCTTACCAGGCCAAAATCACAAGGGTAGTTTTTGTTGTCATTATGATTTAAAAAGAGTAAACACAATTGTTTGACAATAAATGGCTTCACCCACCCACTAACTATAAGTAAAAGTAAAGTGTTTGTGTTATTATTATTTTTTTCCAAAAAATGGCCCAAAAAATTACAAATTCTGCCAGGATAACTTATGAACACAACTGTAGAATTTAGTCGCACGTCACTCATAGTTTGATTAAGATGTCTTCCTGAACTTCTGTCTTTACCCTTGATGATTCCACTGGACCAGTACAGTTTAAATAAACAAAAGAAAGCAAACACTATAGTTCTACTTTGGGGACAAACATGGCGGGTTGGGTTTCTTTTACTAAAAGTGTCACCTAAAAGCGTATATCAAATCTTGAAGTCCAAAGCGGGTCTGGCTTTGTAATACACTTTTTAAAAGGTGGAGTTGAACACTACAGTCAGCTGAACTAGAAGTAAAAGTAAAAATATAAATAAAAACATTTTTCAAAATTATGCCATGGTCTTGTGATAAATTTCATATTCAAACAGAAAACACTGTAAATGTTGTCTTTTTTCCAGACAACAAAGCTAGTGTTTATTATCAACAGCTGTTTCTGGTTGTAAACAGAGGCAGTGATGTTCAGCTCATTTATACATGGTCATTTATCATCTGCTCTACATTAAACTCAAGCAGAGCCTGTGCCTCAATTATTGAGCTGCTAAATGATAAGAAACTGCGGCAGCTCTATGAATGTAATGTTCAGAAAGATGTACAGTTGAATGTTTCCTGCCGCAGCTGTACCTCCAGCCTCTCGCTGATACAACAGCATTTACTCTGATTTACAATGCATTCAAGTTTCTGAAAGTCTACCTAAATATTTTTTATATTTCAAAAAGAGACAGATTTTTGTATCTTTTTGATGATGTCATTTTTCTGCAGCAGACATCTGTCTCTGGACTCAGCAGAGTGGAAACACAAGTCTCTTCTGGGGTCACCCGAATAAAACCGACTTGTACTGACCCGAACCGTACCAGACTCCACAGAGGAAATAAGGCTTTTGGCCCCTGGTCCCTAGTTTGTGGTTTTCTTTCCAAAAGCTGGAGCTACATAATTCTTATAGTTTATCTTTTTAAACTGCCTTTGATGGGACTGTCTTTGTATTTTGCTGTTTTCACACATTTAATAAAATAATTGAAAGAATACTTGTAAATTATTTTTTTTTTGTACTCCCCAAATGATTTTGCAATTATCCATTTTATGTATCTTTGCATTATTGTTGTTATTTGTATAAACTTAATACACTAAACTAAAGTAGGCTGTTCATTGGACGACAGCTAATCCTCACTCGAGCAAAAACGAGAAACAAATAAATCATGTTGTGTTTGTGTAACATATTCTAAGAGAAACCATGCAGCGTTTATTATAACCGTTTTCAGTTCAAACTTGCTTCATATGTGTCTCACTTTATGAGAACATTGCATTTTTTTCCACATTGCATTAAACACAAGCAGAACCTGTGACGTTTAATAGTGAGTCTCAATAAAGGAAACTGCTGCAATTCCATGAATGTAATGTTCAGAAAGATGGGAATAAACAGGAAACAGTGTAAGTGCATCAGTTTACGGCTGTAAAGCAGACAACTCTGATGGACCCTAAAATCAAAAGGTCACCACTTAGAATTGTATAGGATACTTTTGGAGGACTTTGTACCCCTTTCGGGCAGCCTCACGTGACCATGCACCCTCTAGCATTTCGATGGCGCACATCCTGAAAAAACATACTCTTTTGAACTATTTCTATCTATGTGACTCTGTTTAGTTTGCTCCCAGTGGGACTATTTCATTTTTGTGATGCTTTGTTGTCTACATTCCTTGTATTATCTGTCTCTGAACATACAGTGTACATAGTCTATATGAGTTATGTGCGTAGTGTGTGAACTGCTGTTAGATGCTCTAAACACAAAGGATGCTGCTGGCCATCAGACTGAAAAATAAACAAGTCGCCAAAGAGGAAATAGGTTATTTTTTGGAGGCCTTTTCATGTCTCACCCGCTCACACACACGCCCTTAGTCACGGGGACAGGGTTGATCCCGATCGGACATGAGACCTGCGATGGGAGTCGCTACGTAAACAATCATAAAAAAAAACACAACGGAGTGGGAAAAACACAGCACGTCCAGCAGCCATCACTGAATTCTGTGGAAGTTAATGTTGTTGTATAACAGTCTTGGACATAGAACATGGATGAGCATCGTTTAAACTAGAAGGGATGGTCCAGTATTTTGTAGAAGGGTGTCTATGAGATTGTGTTGATGTTGATTGGATAGTTAACGGATAAAAGTTTCAAAGAAAGACCGGCAAATGTGCAGTGTGGCATTACACAGCGAAGCAGTACTTTGGCATCAGGCATCGTGTGAAAGTCTACTAGTGTTGTGGCTCTGGAGGGGTAACAGGCTTTGTACGCGGCTGTACGTGGGCGACGCAGACGTGTACGCATGGCTAAACAGTGAGTATATCTCTGCCTTATTGGAGCCAGTGAAAACACACTTTTATAACAACTAACAAGGCATCAGTAACTACAGTGCAGCTTTGTGCTAGATAGACGATGCATGCATTAAACTGATTTCTGAAGCTTTTTAAATGTTAGTTGATGAGATGTGAGCAGTAAAAAAAAAAAAAAAACATTAAATTTCATTGGTCACATTTATAGCAGTGCAGAGTTTAGTCTAAAGGGCAATGCCACCTCTTTACTGCTTTTCCAAACTTGGACTATCTAATATAGCAATTACAAAATACAGAGTTACTCTGCCCTCTTTTGTTTGTACTGTTTGTAATTTATAACTGCTCCCTGTGATCTCATCCAATGCATTATACACTGGTTTTGGTTGATCTTGAACCCAAAAAGTCCTGGTCTGGTCTTGGTCTCAAAATGTTCCAGTCTTAAGTTGGTCTGTCTCAATATACTCTTGGCTGCAACATTAGTTACATACCGATACTAGATGAAAGATAATACTTTAATTTCTTGTGTGTCTTAAAAAAATGTTTAGTAAAGCATCTAACAGGTCAAAAAAATGGAAAAAGATATAAAATGCTGTCCCTTATTATGTGTAATTACATTTCAAACCTTTGACTTGTACCTTGTGTTTCTGAGCTGAAGTCTTACAGTTTTGCATCAGTTATTCTGTCAACAGTGTTCTGGAGGCTTGTGTTTCATGATGCAACTTTTACATCCATGCTGCACTAAAAATACATCATCCTTGTTGAGTTATGTTTTAATCAGTGAAAAAGAAAGTTATGATCACAGCTCAAGAAATAAGCTGAAAACTATAAACTCAACTCTTTCCTCATGTTTTTATAGTTGCACCTTCAGTCTGTACCTTTCTTCAGAAGACACTTTAGCCACCTTTTGGTGCTATCAGCTGATTTACACTGAACATGTCAGCGCCGCTTTCATGGAGACGTGCAACTCATGTCCTAGAAAGAATGTCTATTTTTTACAAACACCACGTCAAGCATCACAGAGCCGAAAGGGAGAAAGGGAAGCAAACCTTAAAAATCAATAGTCTCAAGGGTGTAACTTTGCGTTGAGACGCTAGGGACATGTCCTTACCAATATCAGAAAGTGAATAAATGTCAATGCCGATAAATCAAACATTTGGTAGGAACAATAGAAACCTGTGGGACATATTTCACAATCACATATTTGCTGAGACTCACAGTTTCTATGGCTACAAGTATAGTGTCAATACGCTAATTGTAAATGAAAAATGAATTGAAATTGTAAACCTAGAAGCATAAACCTCTAACATGGTTCAGCCAATAGTCGGTGGGCCCACACCACAGGCTCGTGAATAATTAATGAGTGTATTCTTAATCAAATAAATTTATACTCACCTCCTGTTGCTGCATAGCTAATAATAGCCTCTCTGTGTTATAGCTGCTACTAACTTTTCATTGATTCATCTTCACCTGCTTATTCCCCTCAGAGGGGCACGAGCCTGTCCCAGCTTCTCTGAGCTTGAGGCAACATGACCTTTTCTTCAAACTAAATTACTACAAAAGAGCAGCATATTTAAATGTACTGTTCAATTTTAAAACAGGGCACTCATGGGCAAGAGAGAAGTTCATTTATAGACTCATTGAGTCTATAAATAAAGTATAAAAAAAATAAAATTTAAAAATACTTCTGATTGGCTTTTGGGTGACAGCCCAAACAGGGACTGGAGCAGAGTGAGCAGGTGATGAGTTAAGAGACAGAGAGACAGGGTCATACTCTGGAATACATGTATTTAGGTGACAGAAGTAGGCTTGCCAGAGAATAGTTCAAACTCAGAGAGAGACGGCTGGAGAGGCTGATGATCAGTGCAACTGCACATTTTTATTTCAAACTATAGAAGACAGCTAAAATGATCTGTTTGGTGATAAAAACAATGTAGATAAATAGTGCATTACATAGAATAGTTAATTGTACATTTTTTATATTCATGAGGGAACTCCACTATTATTATCTAAGGTAGGTTGTAGTTTCTTTCTAGTGATGCTGTAATCTTAGTTTTATTATCTTGTATCAGTTTTCTGAGTTATCTTGATGGTATAATAATAAAGCTGGTATAAATACTTGGTTAGCTCACCTCAGTGCCCCTAACGGCACATAAACACACAACTGTAGTCATAATCTGTTCTTTGCTTTGTGAATAAGACCACAGCCTGTGATGGCCCTACCAATGTAAACATCAAAGTTACACCTTGAGAATAGTATGAATCTTGAAAATAAGCACACAGTTAGAAAAAAGACAAAACACCAAAACTAAAAAGACAGCAACATTGGGTCAGTGGGATCTAAAAAAACAAAGTTGTAACTACCTAAAATCATTTCTTCCACTTACTTAACTTCTACAGTCAGTACATGACTCACTCCCCTTTTAGTGTCCATCTATACAACGCATATCACCCAAAACTCAAAAATTCTGTTTTGTTTCACTGTACAAAAAAATGAATAAATAAATAAAATGCTGAGAAGTTATTGTTGCAGCACCTGCTCTGATCTCACTTAAAATGTGTAGATGGCATCTTCAGTGTAAATGACAACAATCCCCGGAAACAGGTATGTACACAGAAAGCAGAACATCAATTGTAAACACTGTGCTTATAAAACTATAAAAAAAGCGCTCCTACTGGCCCGGCAGACATATCACAGCCGAGTGTATCTGTGTAAATGTTGACCGCTTTAATAAACAGGTCATAAACAAAGATGGCTAGTGTGGGTCTAATCACATCAGATATTTCAGGCACAGAAATGCATGTAAACTGCCAGTGTCGGCTGGTTAGTGATAAGAGGCCGTTTACTCACCGTCAACATATGCCAGACCATTAGGGACTACTTTGTTTTGGGTGGGTCCATGTGAATGCTGATTGTGTCGTTGTAATGTGAACGCAAATTGGCAACGGCATGACTTTTGGCAAGATGGACCTAAGGGTGATGATGTTTTCATAGCAACACTTTAAACTTTGGCTTTAAATTTGCTTTGTATTATTTGGAATATTTAGATTTTTCAGATGTAGTGGTTTCAGAACCTGCCTCTGACCCAAACATTGAGGTAAAGCGTCCTGTTTGACCCACACAGTTCAATCTCTGCAGCTTTCTACATGAGTTATTAAATTTGCTGTGTAGATTTTGCCTGAGCATCCCTCACGAGCATTACCTTAGTAATCCTCTTAGTGGTGGGAAAGTGGTTTAGTGGGCGCATTCTTTATGACAGGAGCACAAATGGAGGATCACGTTAGCCTCAGGGGCCCCACAGCAGCGAAAGGGAAAGAGGAGGGGGGCCGCTGTCTAAAAACTTTCCACCCAGGATGGCCCTCGGTCAGTGCAGTGAACCCGCTGACCCCTGTTGCGCCTCGGCCAGGAAGGTGTAGGATGTGCTCTCTCCACCAAAGCGAGGCAAGAATGAAAGTCAGACAAAGACAGCAAAGAAATGTGTCAAAGGTCAAACCACACACCGCAAGTTCTTCAAAAATGCACATTCTCGTTCAATAATCTACACTTTTTACAGCACCAACTTGAATAAATTATGAAATATTATGGACTGTTGGATTATTTGCTTTCATTATAAAATATACTCAGCAGAAAAGACCCCAGATTTAAAGGTAAAGTTAGGACTTCTGTAAAGGGATAGAAGATCTTAGCAGGCACTGTTTGAACGGCTAGTGGCTAATATCGGTGCAGTAAAGAAATCAAGCTGGTCGGTCTCCCAGGTTTAAAGGGTTTAAACTAATGGTGAAATTTAAATGAAACAAATATATACTATATATGCAACAAAATATGTAAACCATTCACTTAATTTACATGACGCTAGTGTATTTCAAATTAGTCAACACCTTAATGGTTATACTTAGTGGGACTAGAGCTGGACTCCATTGTTCACTGCACAATAAAAAGATAGCCACACATTTTCAAAACTAACTTATTTATAGTTTTTGTTTCAGCCTACTGTAACTTAAAAAGTTTGAAGGTGGCATGTGTACTGTAGTTTTGAACTGATTTCAAAAGAATGGATAACAATTACACCCAGTGTAAAAATGGAATGGTGATTGTATCTCAATCATAAAATCTGTTAAATGTTTTTGATGTCCTAAACTTTTATGCAAGTCAAAAAAACACATAGAAGATAAAAGAAGTCAAGTTCTGCATGTGCTCAAACTAAACATGAATACTTTGTGAATATAACTACAACTTATTGTTTTTTTCTTAAACGGAGTCTGTGGAGGTTCTCAGTGTCCAGAACATAATCATGAAAGAAGGCATCTGGACGTAGGTTTGACGGTTTGTTCTTTCTTTATGGAACGTTGTCTTTCTCAACTTTTAAGAGAGCAGAGTTTTATATTCTTTAGATGGGGGTTTTTCGCCTGAAACTACTGTGATTGGACAAAAGTTCATGAACATTTAAGTCTAGGGTCTAGGTTTTCTAAACTAAGTGAAACGAGATCAAACTTGTCAAATTGTTAGACACAAAAATACTCCAAAATAAATACATATTTATATTATACACACATCCGTAAACATGTTACATCTAATGCTAATGCAGCACTAAAAGAAAAATCTTTTTTAGATAATTAGAGCATTTATAAATCTGCTCATCACCAACACGCGTGATTGATAGCATGTATTTGTATAATGTGGTATTATGAACTAAATAAAACATGAAAAATGTGGGATATTTACATTTTTTGTTTTGCATTTGAACGTGGCGTTGGACAGATTTGACAGATTTGCTGCAGTCTCGGGACTTCTTTCATCAGAGACCATACACAAACATGCTCTAGTTTAAATTTTGAGATATTACCAATTATCATGAATCTGAAAGCATAGTTTATGTGATATGTTTTCTATAGTAAGATAATAAAGGTGTACTGTGGAATACTGGGGGAAATTGTGAGTACGCAAAAAAAAAAAAAAAAAAATGCACATGACCTTCACTTTCCACACAGCTTCCCAGATTGTCTTACAAATGTCCTGGGAGTGTATTTGAGGCTCTTTAAACATGAATCCTGTCCAACAGCCCCTCAGCAGCAGCAGCAGCAGCAGGGAGCTAGCCTGACAGCCGGGGCACATGGAGGTAACTTGGTTCACTGAGCAGGGTAAAGTCAGGGCACTGCTGTGGCACAGGAATTAGCTGTAGCCTCTGAGAGGATTAGCTTACCACAGCATCCACAGAAGCCTACATTGCTTCATGTACACCACATAAATGCAGTTAACACGGTCCGCATTGACCGAGACAACCAGTTCTACCCCTTACCCCTAAGCCTTTGGATCAAGGAGAAGGGCAGTACATCCCTCCAAACAAAAATTTCACTTGAAACAAAGGGATAAGAAAATTTCCCATAATGCAGTGTGTTCACCAGGTCCAGACTCGTGGTGGTCAGGGTTTGGTGAAGGAGACAGAATTAGTCCGGTCTTAGACCAGGTCCAGACTCGTGGAGGTCAGTGTTTGTTGAAGGAGACAGAGTTAGTCCAGTCTTAGACCAGGTCCAGACTTGTGGAGGTCAGAGTTTGTTGAAGGAGACAGAGTTAGTCCAGTCTTAGACCAGGTCCAGACTCGTGGAGGTCAGTGTTTGTTGAAGGAGACAGAGTTAGTCCAGTCTTAGACCAGGTCCAGACTTGTGGAGGTCAGTGTTTAGTGAAGGAGACAGAGTTAGTCCAGTCTTAGACCAGGTCCAGACTCATGGAGGTCAGTGTTTGGTGAAGGAGACAGTGTTAGTCCAGTCTTAGACCAGGTCCAGACTCATGGAGGTCAGTGTTTGGTGAAGGAGACAGTGTTAGTCCAGTCTTAGACCAGGTCCAGACTCATTGAAACCAGTGTTTGGTGAAGGAGACAGAGTTAGTCCAGTCTTAGACCAGGTCCAGACTCATTGAAGTCAGTGTTTGGTGAAGGAGGAGTTAGAGCAACATTTTTTATTAAATATAAAATGATAGAGGTTTTGATTCAACCCTGACTGTATATCTTTTAAATCAAGTGGTGTAATGTTTGACAAGAGACAGAGATTTCTAATGAAATTCTTCTGAGCTGAACAAAAAAGTGTGCTCCGTGCCTGATAACATCTTGTTTCCTGTCTGTCTGTGTCTCAGTTTGGTAATGTCCTCTCAGCTGAGGAAGTGCTAAACATGCCTTTACACTGACAACTTCCTGTTTGAAGCAGAAGGGGGTCGTGATACCGGGAAAGAGGTGGAGCTGTGGACAGATATTTACAGTTACGTCCAGAATAGCTGCAAAAGTGAAAATTCTTAATGTGACAGAGGGAACAGAGAATGTAGAAAGTGTGCATTTGTCTTTGAGGGAAGGAGGACACAACCTTTTTTCTTTTGACACCTTGAAGCAACACCATGTGACGTTTCAGGATCTGCTCTAAAGGACAAAAGCCTAAAAAGTGTACCTTACTTGTTAGATATGTACAATACTGTAAGTGTGCAAAGAGTCACATAGGAGAATGTCTGTGTCTTTAAAAGAAGATATAATCTTTCTTTTTTATGTCAGGATCCCCTTAAAAATGACTTTGAGCTGTTTCATTTCATGATAAAAAAAAATGTTACATAATGTTGCTTTATGTAACTCCTTAATTTTGTCTTCAAGGTGCAATGTGTAAAATGTTGAACAAAATGAAACACATCAGTCAATAAGCTCAATAGACATTGGTGGAAGGAGACATTTCTTCCTCTTCCTGTTTCCTACAACTGCCAAGAGTGGAAAAACTGGTCTCCAAACCCAACACAACTATGCATTTTTAAAAAGTTAACTCATTATCACACTGAACACAGTAATCCCACCAACATACTGTAAGTATTACTGCTCCAAACAGACATGGGACGCTCCACCTCCTGAGCTCCACTGTCTGATGTCTCTGTGTGTTGGGGTTAAGAGGTCAAGCTGAGTGCTCTGTTTGGTGGAAACACATCACTGTCTCAGTGCACAAACCAAGACCAAAAAGACATGGGTTTCCTCAGTGTACTGTGGAAAACTCACTTCAGGTTAAGTTTATCTATCTTTGTAATGAACTAAAACTTGTCCTGGAGCCAGTCCTTATTAACCAGCTTTGGGGCTAAATGTGAACACTGTGAGCCAAAGTACTGGGAAACGACAGATACAAAAGAAAGGACATGATTAAATTGCATTCATTAAAGCTGCATTACCTATAAATCTCCTTGATTTATAAAACTGCCTATTCAAAATAAAATATTGGAGTGCAGGAGTGATTTTAGCATGAGTTAGGTTTTTAACACATTTGTTAACCAATGATTTAAAGTTTATTTGATAGGGACAGTATGTTTCATTCTCTGCGTCACATACTAAAGTGTTTATAGCCGGGGCTTATTTCCAAAGGTCATCCCAATGTAACAGCGACTTCAGTGTCAGGACGGCAATTATCTCTTCCTCTTTAAACATTACGTGATTAAATTAACAGTGTTTATCCAAGTTTTACATTGCCTCCCGTTTCTCTGTTGATCTTTTCCTTTTTTGAGCTGTTTCTCTGTGTTAAAATACATTTTTTGTGCTGAAACATGTAACTACGTAGTACATACAAAAAGTGAATTACATGTACTTAAATATTTTAGGGTTATGGTCGAGGTATGTATGTACAATGTAGTTACAATGTATCAAGTTTAGTGTCAAATAAAGTGTTACACTTGATTTGTGTCTTTGCCTTGGACTAACCTGTCCTACTCAGTGTCTCCTCGGTTTGACCCATCATGAACTTGAATTACCACGATATTGACTACGGACTTTAATATAAGACTCTGGCCTCTGTGGATTTGTCAGTACACTATTAGTCTTGGAAATGTGTTTTTTTTTTATTTATATACTGTGTTTATTTGACAGTGACAAAACACAAAGCATTGTTAAAAAGAGCAACTGATGCTGTGTTAAAAGTTGAATAGCTTAATTTGACATAAAAGACAAAGATAGCAAAAAGCATAAGTGCACCAAGAACTAGTTTGTTAAAACCCAGCACAGTATATATAGCATAGTATAGAAAGTTTTTTTCTTTTAGTTTAGTAAAAAAAAAAAAAAAAAGTGATAGAAAGGAAGTAGAATTGAGTGTCAGTAAAGTGTTGACAAATACATTACACGAATACAAACATATAAAAAAAACAAGGACATGCAACATTAAAACATATGCAAAGGCAATTTACATTGTATTTGACCCTTAATCACTCAAATATTTGTTTTTGTTTTTTTCCTTTTACTTATTTATTTATGCAACACCAGGTGACAACATAAAAGTATTTACAGTAGTAACATAATATATAGGGGGCAGGTAGAGAAGGGGAAGAAGAAAGAGGTGGAGGAAATAATGAGCTGCATGTCTGTCTGGTAGACTAAATAATTCTGTCTTGGTACTATTAATTATTTGTGTGCATACGAGTGTTTGTGTGTGTGTGTGTGTGTGTGTGTGTGTTTACATGTGTGTGTGTGTTTGTGTGTGTGTTTGTGTGTGTGTTTGTGTGTGTGTTTGTGTGTGTGCATGTGTGCGTGTGTGTGTGTTTGTGTGTGTGTGTTTGTGTTTGTGTGTTTGTGTGTGTGTTTGTGTGTGTGTGTGTGTTTGTCTGTGTTTACATGTGTGTGTGTGTGTGTTGTGTGTGTGTGTGTGTTTGTGTGTGTGTTTGTGTGTGTGTGTGTGTTTGTGTGTGTGTTTGTGTGTGTGTGTGTGTGTGTGTGTGTTTGTGTGTGTGTGTGTGTGTGTGTTTGTGTGTGTTTACATGTGTGTGTGTGTGTGTGTGTGTTTGTGTGTGTGTGTGTGTGTTTGTGTGTGTGTTTGTGTGTGTGTGTGTGTGTGTGTGTTTGTGTGTGTGTTTACATCTGTGTGTGTGTGTGTTTGTGTGTGTGTGTGTGTGTTTGTGTGTGTGTGTGTTTGTGTGTGTGTTTACATGTGTGTGTGTGTGTGTGTGTGTGTGTTTACATGTGTGTGTGTGTGTGTGTGTGTTTGTGTGGGTGTTTACATGTGTGTGTGTGTGTGTGTGTGTGTGTGTTTACATGTGTGTGTGTGTGTGTGTGTGTTTGTGTGTGTGTGTGTGTGTTTGTGTGTGTGTGTGTGTGTGTGTGTGTGTGTGTGTGTGTGTTTGTGTGTGTGTGTGTGTGTGTGTGTGTTTGTGTGTGTGTGTGTGTTTGTGTGTGTGTGTGTTTGTGTGTGTGTTGTGTGTGTGTGTGTGTGTGTGTGTGTGTGTGTGTGTGTGTTTACATGTGTGTGTGTGTGTGTTTACATGTGTGTGTGTGTGTGTGTGTTTGTGTGTGTTTGTGTGTGTGTTTGTGTGTGTGTTTGTGTGTGTGTTTGTGTGTGTGTGTGTGTGTGTGTGTTTGTGTGTGTGTGTGTGTGTGTTTACATGTGTTTGTGTGTGTGTTTGTATGTGTGTGTGTGTATGTGTGTGTGTGTGTTTGTTTGTGTGTGTGTGTGTGTGTGTGTGTGTGTGTGTGTGTTTACATGTGGGTGTACGGCAGGTTGTCAATGTCATGACTTATAGAATAAAAAAATGTAATATATTTTTAAATGTATATTTATTTTACACACGTTCTTTACTTTTGAACAGGTCATTTTCTCAGGTTAAGATTCTGGTTTGTCTGATATTATTACTGTTAACCATTAATTAATTACATATACATACTGTGTTATGTTGGAGGTTATGTTTGCTCAGTTTGTATGATGTGTGTGTCCTAACGGTCTGATGCATTAAAAGACAAGGTCTGTATGAGGCGGGTGGATGAGAGGGGTCCCCCCAGGCATCAGCCCCAACCCTTGCTAGCCTTTTTCTTACTTTGTTTTTATTCTTTTCATCTTTACCATTGTCAGTATTGTTTTTGTTCTAATAACACCAGATTGTGTCTATAAATTTTGCGTCACTGCCACTATTGTTGCGTCTAGTCAAAGGTTTATTTTGGTTTTGGTTGAAGACAGAGTAACAGCAGTAAAATCAATTTAGGTAAGTCAAACAGTAGTATATAATATTGATATTGGAATAATATTTATATAATATTAAGTGTCATATTAATTACAATAATGAGAATCAGCAGAGTAAATACAATGATGGAACTGAAGTACAACAGAATATTAAAGACATTTGTTTTGACTGCAGCTCTGTCCGTTCTGGAAGAGGATTCTCCTTCTGTGGTTATTCCTGAGGTTTCTATTTTTATCCATGGCTAGGTTTATGAGTTATTCTTCACTGCTCTTGGGTTCTGCAAAAAATGAAAGTCTTATCTTTGACTTGCTGGGATGTGAAGGTGCGAATGTTCAACATGCTTTTACAACTGAGCAAGAAATTCTGTGCAACATCTAACATTCACACGGGAGGTTCTTTTCAGGGAGTCAGTTTTGTGTAAACGTATGATCCTCTGTGTTTGACATGACGTGCATCCATCATGAGTCCACAGCTCTGACCTGTTTTCACTCTGGTGTGAAGTCCCTCTAAGACCCATTCATAAGAAGCAGCCTTCAGACTGACCTCAAACGGCCGCTCTAACCAGGTCCACACTTGCTTTAAGTGCTACAAGCTCTGCTCAAAGAACTACACAGCCATTATCCAGCAATAAAACTCTTATTGTTACTTACAAATCTTTCTACTGTAGGGGCTATATTAGCGCTAAAAGTATCTAATAAAACCACATTTACAAAATATTGAAGTTATTTACTATTATTGGTCATAAACCTATATGTAATGTTTAAATGAAGCACATGCAGACAGTGAAAGTATATGTATGTTGTCTCAGTACAGATAGCTGCAGGTGATCCCACGGGGCCTGAAGGCCACAGTCTGGCCTCAGTACATAACATAAGGCTAATGGTACAAGGCATGACATATTTGGTTGCTTTATTGTGTTTTTTGCTATCACTGTAATTTAATTTACTTCAGGGACAAGGATAAGGCAGTAGGGCAAAATTAGTTTGTTTCTCTGGGGCCAAACTGCTCTGAAGCTACACGTCTCCAGACTGTAAGCTCTAAGAACTTCACAACAACTTAGCACCCCGCTGCTTTTATTTAAATTAAACGGAAATCAATCCTTCTCCGCAAAAGACATGACATCAAATTAAAGTTTAGTGCTTGCAATAAACCTCTAGCTCTGAGTTCAGTGTAAAGCTATTTATCTCTTGTTAAACATCTTATGAATACACTGCCAATATTTATGTTTTACTTTGATTTTTTTTTTCTTTTCTCTTTTTTGCTGTTTCTGTGTGAGCAGATGTAGCCAGTGCTGGAATAGATTAGCTTGTCCAGCCAACTCTTTTCCTATTCTATACAAAGAAGTTGGTGCCCTGTTGCTTGAGTTTGATTTCAAGGGCGGGGTTTACAAGAGGAATGTTAACCAATCAGAGAAACGCTGGACGTGAAGCAAAAAATGGACAACAAGGAAGCCACGTTAGAGCCGCTAGTTAATATGGCCAGCAGTGGAGCGGACACCAGAGCGGTTTCATCGCTTTTACTTTGTACTTGGTTGTATAAAAACAATGATGTTATTTAAAACCAAGGCGAGAGCAGATATAAAAGGTCTCTCGGTAGCAGCGTCCGCCATGTTGAATGTTTTGGACTAGCCGCGCGAGCCGAGTTACTTGTGTATGACGAATCCAGCAAACCAAACCCTGCTGCAGACAAACGGATTGTGATTGGTGCGTCTGCAAAATCACAGCCAATGGAAGCAGTCCTTATAGAAGAGCTCATTGAATCTAAACATGTGATTGGCCAATGCTTGTCGTCACAGAAGGAACATTTTAAATCTATTAAGATCCTGGATACGAAGAAATCTTAAGTGTTTTTTGTCTTTATAGATATCTCTTATAACAATATTCAAGGTGATTAAACAATTTTCCTCGTGTTCTGTAGGATTAACAGTTAAGTTAATCGGCTGAATAAGGCTAATTAGTAAGTGGATAGAATATGCACTGACTTTAATGCAGGCCCTTTTGACGCTTGCAGTGAGATCTGGACTGTACACCGTTCTTACCCACATGTCCTGAATGTGTGAACATAATCCCCACCAGCTTTCACACACGGACCTGATCCTTCAGGGACCCTAGTGACGTCTCCAGGTTGCTGAAATGTGAGTGCGTTGTTAGTGGACGCGCTGTGGTGAGCGGATGGAAAACAAGCCAAATTCTTAAAGTCAAGAAACACCTCAAGTGACAAAAGAAGTGGAGAAAATAAACTGTCTTCGTGTTATTTTGTATTTTTCCTTAACCTTTCACTCAAAGGAAGTCATTGTGAGGACTGGCTGCCCCAGACTTTATCAGTGTCACACTGTACTTGAACAGCTGGCAGTTTGAAGGTTGCCTTTTGTTACAGAAACAAATACCACTTATTCACTAAAACAAGCTTAAAAGACTTTCAAAGGTCACAGATGGAAACATTAAGATCTCATGTAGCTTTGATAGATAGAGGTTAAAAAGACGAGCATCCTCTGTTCCTGGGCTTTGAGCGTTTAACTCTTTTGGACAGTTTATATAATCCACTGTCAGACAGAGCCGTAATGAGACTGACAGCTCTTTAAAGACAAAGGTTACTTTCTTTGTCTTAAACATAACATCCAGAGCTTTCTGTCTCTGTTATGTAACCTCCTCTGACTCAACTTCTCTAGACCTTGAGTTCACCCAATCTATGTCTCATGAGGCAAGCTTTTATACAACTAATGTACAACTCTGATTTCAGCAGAGCTTTGTGGCATAACATAATATAATATAACATGTCTTGTGCTGTTTCCTTATCTCTTTTATTTGCTTCATATTTTGATGCATATCAAGTTTTATGAGAAAACCTGATGTGAGCAGAGATCGTAAGGAGCTCCATAATTTACACAAAGCCTCGAGACACAACTCTGTAAATACAGTATTTATGATGCTAAGCTGAAGGATTTATGCATTCTTTCCACACACTGTACATACATATTTATGGATTTATTTTGAAAGAAAGATTAACTTTAACTTGTTTGTTTAGTAAAGTTTGGTAACAAAAGCAAATACATAATGAAATATTACAACCAGAGTTATTCAATCAGTGAGAGCACCACAGCTCAGGCTCTGAAAGGACTCTGTTCCTCACTGACTGTTTACTGTTCTCTGTGACTGAAAGGTCTAACAAACAACCAACTGAGGATAAATATAAGTCACAGCAAGTATAAAAGAGGCACATGAGGGATTACATTTTATTTTTTAAATGCTGCTTTGGATGAAGAGTGTTTTTTTCAATGTTTTTAAGACACTTGGATTAATATGTAGAATAGCAAGTCTGTGCTAATCTATGAACAGGGAGAGACAAAGGTCCAATAAAGAGCATTTTGAGTTTTGACTCTGGAATGTGGAGCTAAGAGTTAAACCTGTACGTTTAAGTGATCTGTCTCTGTGAATAACAAATGTTTATCGAAAATATACTGTAATGGCCAAAATGCCATTAATACTTATTTAAGAGGTTTCAGTAGTTTGTGTTGAATTGTCCATTAAAATACCCATAAAACTAATGTCATCATTATGCTCTATAAAGAATAAAGGATTGAGCCGTCATAAAGACATTTAGGTCATTGTCCACAAAAAACAAGCTCGGACTATTTCACAGTAAATGTCACACAGTCATGTTCCTTCTCAGAAGAAGCCCTGGGAGAACGATAGTGTTGAAGTTCTCAGAAATATACTGACATGACGCCAGAGAGATGTGCTGCTGGAACTGCTGCAAAAGGTGGACCCACCAAATATTAAAGTTAAAAGTGGATACAAACAGTAGGACTCACTTCATCTCATATTTGTTGTTTGCTCAGAGCAGATTTTATGACCTTTATGAACTCAAACTATGTTTCGGAGACAAAAAAGTTCAATATTTTCGGATCTCGTAGTTGTAGTTACTGTATAATCAGTAACTGTAGAAAGAATATGGAACATGGAAGGGTGGTGCTGAGTCATGGGACATCTGGATTCATTTGGTTTAAATTTAGAAAGTACTGAATAAAGTAATTTCATTTGTAGTAGACTGAGAAGTCTACAATTGAATTTTGGAATACGGTTTGCTCCCGGGTGTCCACCCCCTCGGGCCCTGTGCTGCTGGGATAGGCTCCAGTCACCCGCAACCTCTAACGGGACTGAGCGGAAGAAAATTAATGAATGAATAACAGAAACGGAACTACATCTCTTTCATGGTTTCATGAAGGACTACAGGGGGTAGATTAACACAGATTTTCCAAACCTATTTCTTTTCTGAATTTTGTGTTTGTTTCAAAGGTATCTACTTAACTATTTACAAAACCAGTCTGTTACATGTTAAGGTCAGTGTGTGTTTATATATAAACATGACACAGCAGTTGTTTCTTGCTGAGTGTTTCTTTTTGTTCAAAGGTACTGTTTACTGAGACCTGCTGCTAGCACACAATAATCTTTTCTGTACACACCCAATCATCAGTTGTGACACATCAAACCACATAAACAGAAGACGTAGAAACACTGCTCATTTAGTTTCTTTTTATAAACCACTTATAGGGATTTCAAGAGAAGCAGTGTTTCTACTAAAGTGAAATTCAACAGTGAGACAATGTTGAAGGCAGTGCAACAGGCAAGGTAAGAGACAGGAAACCACTGAAAACACTAGAATGATTTCTCACGTTTTCATTTCCCACTTTCTGCTTGTGTATGAGGCAATGTAGGAAGTGAAGGCAATGTTACATAACACGCTAACTCTATGTAAACTCAGAAACAGCACATTTAGCATACCTTTTTAATAAAAATATCACTGTTTATTACAAGGTCTTTAATTTACTTAAAGTTGCTAATGTTTGCTTACCTAGCATATACAAGCACAAATACACAAACTGAGATATCAGACACAGTACTTTTTCAGATTAATGTGGGTAAATCAGACAAAAATACATACTACATAAATCCCATTCACATAAACAGTTAGAATTGGTCCAACATGATTTATTGGATTTTTGGGGGGTTTTTACTTTGAAGATAGAGGTGCACCAAACAAGAGCTATGTGCAGCAGAAGTGCTTTACTCACACCATTACTTCATTAGTCCAGGTTAAACTGGACTCACACAACACATTGCGTTTTCCTAATGATCTAAAGTGTTTCCTGATTGTGCTGAGTCATGCTAGGTTTGCAGAGGTTAAGTGTCTGTTAACTGTTCACCTGAGTCAGACATTTTACCAAGAAACCGTGCAAGCAGAGCTGTGTGGAGCTGGCTGCAGCTCTAATACAAACAAAGGGTCACACTGTTTTAATAAAGTACAGTCTGAGGTCAGTGGATTTACATTATGAATTCTGGACTGGCTCGGGCTGAGTCACTCTCTGACCCCATATTTACAATAACTTATTAGTCGTATAGCCCCGTACGAAAACAATTTATAAAATAGATTTTTTTATGAAAGGGTACAGTATATTGTTGTATAGTATCAGTGTTATTTTCGTTCACGTGGTTATATTGCAAGAAGAAAGAATGCTAAATGTACTTTTCTAGGAACAGTTGTATCAGGTTTGAGGCAGAGTCAGTATTTGACAGCCTTTATATTCATCTTTGCACTAAACATAGAGGTTAGCAATCTTTTGATTTTAAATAGTGAATTACAGTGTGAGCTTTAGGTCACAGAAATTTTCAACAACAATGCAGTTTTTGTTCCAGTTGTGGAAAACTGGACCAGTACCAAACCCTCTCTAGGGGCTGGAAGGTTAATGTGAGTTTGCCCAACCAGCGTAGATATGTGGATCTGTAAAAGGCTGTGTCCCTCATGGTACCGTGTGGGGGGGTGCTCTGGGGGTATGGGGTCCAGGGCCCTGTTGAGGGTTGTCAGGTCCCTGTGCGACCGGAGCAGGAGCTTGGTTTGCATTGCATCTGCTTTTTGCGGATGATGTTGCCCTGCTTCATCACTGGGATTGGGACGGTTTGCTGCCAAGTATAAATCAGCCCAAATTTCAGAAGAACCCGAACATCTCCCTGAGGAGGTGTTCAGGGCATGTTGCACTGGAGATGGCCCTGGGTCCAACCCAAAACACGCTGGTCTCTTGGGAGCACCTTTGTATTCACCCAGAAGAGCTGGAAAAAATGTCTGTGGAGAGCGAAGTATGGGTGTCTGTGTCTACTCTGCCCTCGTGACTTTACTGGGAAATCTGTAAGAAACCCCCCATGCACTGTTTGCATTGTTTTAAACTTACTCATCATGTCTCCACATGTCGATTGACTTCACAGTCCTTTTACTGTAACTGAAGTGAAGTTCTGGCTCAAAGTCAAAGTATTTTTTGATATTTTTTATCTTAACTTTAAATACTACATTGCTTTTATGACTACAACAGATAATAAATTCTCTGGGCCGTGTTTATCCTTGTGAGTTTGTGTAATTTCCTAATATTAAAGTGTCCTTTTGGGAAATTTAACCAGGTCTTTGATGTTTGACCTGGTCCTGTTCCTGTTGAAAACTTAATGAGGTTTTTATCTTATCCACAGGAAGTCAAGTCACGCATGCAATCATATTTACAGCTAGCATCACAGGTAACAGACGGCCCCTTGAAAGTCTATAAAATCATAAATGAACCATGGATTAGACTGAGGTGTCATAACCAGCCGTTGTAATGCCTTTCTAACACCATAAATTGTTAGAAAAGTCTGAAGTACATAACAAAATCACTGCTTTCTGAACATTAAATTCAGATCCTACAGTTTAGAAACTGTTTATTATTTTTCTTGTTTTTTTATTTATTTATTTATTTATAGAGGGACAGTAAATATTAATGTACATTTACATATGTAATTTGTGAGATTATAGCAGATATAGCTAATTTCCATCTCCAGTCCCTCTGCGGGTTGATGTTAAGTACGAGACAGGAAAAACCACATTCTCACAGAAACACCAAGTACATTCAAACATATAATGCACAATATATAGTACAAAAAATGTTGTGGAACCAAAGTTAGACCAATAACTTTATAGTAATAAAATTCTAGACACTGGACTCATATATATAATGATATTAATGTTGCCAGTTTATGAGCAGGTATTGTGTTGTATTGGATTTGACATGCTGGACTCACTTTTTAATGCCACATTTAGACAATAAACCAAAGGATCTGTAATACAATCGCTGGCCCTTATCAAAACAATCCACGTTTACACTGATACACTCGCTGAGAATACTGTAATAAGTCTTGTTGTGTGTAGCCAGCAGACAATAACTTTCTGGCATGTGGCTGTTGTAATATTGTTTTTGAGGACACTGTCTTCACCACAACTGAGCAGGTACCACAATAAAAAAAAAACATCTCCATTTTTGTAACCATCCCAAGAGATTTGTTACATTTACTCCTGATGCCCTCTTCATCATATCAGGTACTACTTTCGAGAGTCTGGTTGAAGCAGTGGAGCGACAGACACACAACAGGACAGATGCTGTGCGGAACAACATGGACCATCCCCTGCATTGGGCTTTTGAACAACAGAGAGCAGTCAGTGGACGTCTGAGATCAGTGAGCTGCAGGACAGAATGACTCTACAATCAGTCAGTCTGTGGCAGATCAAGTCTCAATCAGTTCATTTTTTTTCTTTTTTTTTATTAGAAGAGACCTAACATATTTTTTTTACCCCTTTGGACTTACTGCAATTTTGTGATATCGTTCAGCTCTATTAAGAAATCATTCCTGAGACAGTGTGTGCCTTTTTTCTTTGTATGAACCCAGCTGAACAGTACGTTTAGGCCTCTTCTCACAGTCATTTGAAACCGTGAAGCTGGAGCTGAGTGTTTGGAAACATAGCAAGCGCTGGGTATTTTCTTAGAACAGCATAATGTACTCAAACTGTAGAAATCCCTGAAATGGGAACACTAAAAGTCCATTAAAAGGTTGAGTCTGACACATTTGCCAGCGGGTAAGAAAAATGCACAGCTTCTTTAGAAAAGGACACGGTTCACTAAAGGCTGTGGTAATAAAACAGATTGATTTCCAGCGCAGTGGGAGAGGAACACCGAGCATCAGCACATCAGGTTCCTGGGTGGGTTTGGGCTTGAGAAACTTCAGTGTTAGTTATTCATTCAGTGTCCGGGCTCATGGAGTAAATTGTTTGTATTGGAAATGTCCTGAAATGGTCCTCACACCACAACGCTGTTTCTGTCACAGTGTCGCCATCTTTACCTCTGTCAAGGAGTCTGTGAGTGATATACTCGAGAAGAGGAGGCTGAATATCTTCTACTGTCTAAAATATATTGAATCTATTACTACTGGAGTGTTCTTATGGAAACATCTTAGTACATGCATTCATGCCTATACTAAACAAAATGTCTGTATGATTTTTAGATGGCAACTCCAGCAACGACCACCACAAAAATGCTAGTGACCCCCAAGTGAAACTAGACCTGAGACTTTAACATTAGCTATTGGCAAATCACAGAAGATTAAGGGTAAACCTCTCCCTCTAAAGGATATAAAACTCAGCTCTCACCAGTTCACTTTAGGACTGACACTGTCCTTTGGATGAAGGAGCTGTAAACTATCATCTGCCACCTCCTCCACCAAATCACCCACCAATATACATACAGCAGCAAGAAAAAGTATGTTGGAATTTCATGATTTTCTGAATAAATTTGTATTAAAATATTATCATCTCTATTGGGTTGAGGTCTGGGCTCTGACTTGGCCACTCCAAAAGGCGGACTTTGTTTTTCTGAAGCCATTCTGTTGTGGACTTGCTCCGGTTTTTTGGGTCATTGTCCATTTGCATCACCTTCTTGACAGTTTCTGCTGACGTACAGACATCCTCACATTATCCTGAAAAATTGTCTGATATACTTGGGAATCCATCTTCCCCTCAATGATTGAAGCTGGCCAGGCCCTGATGCAGCAAAGCAGGCACAAATCATGATGTTTCCTCCACCAGACTTTACAGTCGGGATGATGTTTTCATGATGAAATGCCGTGCCCTTTTTACGCCAGATGTAGTGCTGTGTGTTTATTCCAATCTTAGTTTCATCATTCCACAAAACATTTGCCAATAATGCTGTGGAGTTTCATTGTGCTCATTTGCAAACTTCAGGCATGCAGCAATGTTCTTTTTAGTAAGCAGTGGTGTCCTGCCGTGGATGCCCTGCTTGTTCAGTGTTATATGTATTGTAGACTCATGAACAGAGATGTTAGCTAGTTCCAATGATGCATTCAAATCTTTGGCTGTCATTCAAGGTTGTTTCTTTACCTCATTAGTGACTCTTTGTTGACGGTTCTCCCCAGTTCATAGACGTAGTCCGCAGTCGTTGTGTCTTTGGACAAGACACTTAACCCACCATGAATGTTGAATGTTGCATAATGTTACAATAACATTTATTTATACATTTATTTATTAATTTCTGTATATCCTTGTTTAAGGTAATATGGGGCAGGTCTATCTCCAATAATCTGAAAATAATGCTTAAAAATGAAATTAACTATAGGAAAAAATACTAATTAATAATAAAATGATTACCTTGTCTGAACAAAGTCTCTGTCTTAGTTCTGTTGGACTTGAGTGCTGCAGTGGACCATGAAATCCTATCACAAAGATTAGAGAAATGGATAGGTATCTCTTGAACTGGCCTTAAATGGTTTCAGTCATATCTTGAAGACAGGAAGTACTTTGTTTCGGTTGGTAACTGTGTATCAGACCAAATGGCCCTGACATGTGGGGTTCCACAGGGGTCTATCTTAGGACCTCTATTATTCAATCTTTACATGCTTCCTTTAGGCCAGTTAATACGCAGCTGTGGTGTATCCTACCATAATTATGCAGATGACACTCAGATTTACATTTCACTCACAGCAGGTGAAAATGGACCAATCCATTCACTGTGTCACTGCATCGAACAGATTAATGTGTGGATGCAAAATAATTTTCTATAACTGAACAGAAACAAGACTGAACTAATCATCTTTGGAACAGAAACAAAGAGAAAGTGCCAGCAGTCACCTCGAGTCTCTTTCTCTAAAATCTAAAAACCAGGTTAGAAATCTAGGGGTCATCATGGACTCAGACTTGAATTTCCAGAGTCACATTAAGTCAATTACATCATCTGCATTTTATCATCTTAAAAACATTTCCAGAGTCAAAGGACTAATGTCTCAACCAGACCTAGAGAAACTTATGCTTTTATCTCCAGCAGGTTAAGACGAGGGTTAAGACAGCTGCAGCTTATTCAGAACGCTGCTGCTCGGGTTCTAACTAACACCAGAAAGTACAACCACATCAGTCCAGTTTTAAAATCTCTGCACTGGCTTCCTGTTGCTCAGAGAATAGACTTTAAAACAGCACTTAGCACCAGAATCTATTTCTGAAATGCTAGTTCATTATGAACCTCCTTGGACTCTGAGAACATCTGGGACAGGCTTCTGCTCATGTCCAGAGTTAGAACTAAACAGGGTGAAGCAGTGTTTAAGTTTCAGCAGCAAAAACCAGGAACAGCCTCAACTTTAACAATGTTCAAGGGGAGGTTAAAAACCTTTCTCTTTAGCTCTGCCTACACTACAACTTAAAGTGTTCAGAGTTTTTTTTTCTTCTTCTTTTATAATGTTTTTAATTTTTCTTATGTTTCTAAATCAAAATTTTGTAAATTGTCTTTTATTCCTGTAAAGCACTTTGAGTTACCCAGTGTATGAATTGTGCTATATAAATAAAATTGCCTTGCCCAAATACATATAGGACATTTTTTAAACATATTTCATACTCAGAAGTCATTCATTGAGCTGCTTAAAAGGGATTAGTAGGAATAAAAAAACAGATATAGAAATATAGAATAGACATTTTATTGACTCGTATCTGGAGCTGGTCCCATTTTACTGTTGTGTTTGTGTCTGACGCAGGCTTCTGAGAATCACATGATCACAACATGGGACACTCTCTGTTCATGATGTGCCTTTGACAACATGTGACTGTTTACTCTATGAATGGAGCAAGGTTTTGTGCTGAAAGGAGGAGCCACCAGCCTCGGCCAATCAGCAGCCAACTCCTTCAGGCTTATGCAACCTTACCTAGACATTGCATCCACCACTTACTGGCATAACCAGTCATTTATGGAGGATGTGAAAAAATAAAAGTCAGTCTTACGCAAATGACACACTGTAGTTAAAGACGGAAAATCCAGTGAGCAGGACTGTCATCAGAATAATGAAGTTTTGTTTTCATTAACAGAATGTGAAGCAGCAGAGAAACACCTGGCTTGTTGTGTTGTATTGTGGCTGTGTGAGGGCAACAGCTGTGGACGACCTCTGTGGTACAGGTCGCGTCTCACTTTTGAACTTGTGGCTTGTGTATATTCAATCGGACTTGAACTAATAAGCTGTGAATGAGATTTTGAGTAATTTTCATAATTTTTTATATTTATTTAAATATATTTTTTTATCTTTAAATAAAAATGTACTTGGAAAAAGAGAAAAACAAACAGCAGCACATGAAAGAACATAAAAAAACAACTGAACGAATAAATACACTCCAGCAAAGGACCAAAAGTAACAAAGGGACTTTGTGACTGGAATAGGCTCTGAAAAATGCTCCACTTTTAAGTCAATAAAGTCAAAATTAACTCAGTACTTAAGTTGTCTTTTTACAATATGCTCAAAAGTGTTACTCAGTGTTTGACTTGAGTAGAGTTTTTGGAGACCTATTTAGCCAAGCAGCAGGTTATCAGTTGACCTCATGTAGTCTCTGTGTTTGGTGTTGTATTAAAGATAGAAGTGTCTGAAAATAGTGCATAAGCTGCTCTTCAGTGCTGCGAAAGGGGCTCGAGTGTCTGGGCTAAAGGCTTAATAAAGTCATTCGAGGGTGACTCACGGATGCCTGCATCGTGGAGGCATTCTCCAAACGACCAAGTGGGACTCCTCGGGGGGAAGGGGGGGTTGGCTTCACTAATGTGTCTAAAATAGATGCATGTCTTAACTTAGAATTAACCAAACGCCTTTGTTGCCCATTAAGGTTTTGGTTCAAGTTTTTGGTTTGTTAAAGATTCATTTAGTGGCACCTCTGAGGTTCACCTGCTAGAGCCCATGCCACGACCTGGGTTTGAGTCCGGCTCCTAACTCCTCCTTTTTGCAGCCTGTGAGCACCTACAGTAGCTAGTTTGTGTTAAACAACAGCCTCTCTTATGTTTAATTCACTCAGGTCACAGTAGAAGACAGTTTTGAAGCATGAAGACCACTCTATTAAAGTTGTCCTAAGTTTAAGTTGTCCTATCGGGGCAGTGTGAGTTCAGATTTATCTAAAAGTAGAATTGCTTAGACTATTAAAGTTAAGTATTTGTCAAAGTCGCTGTGTCTCTGCGTCAGAAACCTCAACCTCATTTGTACGTTAGCTTCATGTTTGCTTGGTCAAGCTAATAACACAACATTTCCCGCCTGGACCATTCACAGCAAACACCCTGATTACGTCCAGATTGAATGTGTGACAAGGGCTCTGGTGCCGTCTCCCAGCAGCTGACCCATTGCTTGAGAGAAATATGTAGCTCTAAATGTCTTTGTATTTTAGTCCATAAATGTCCTAAACCTTCAGGAGTATGTGTGTTGTAAACAGAAAGATAAATGTGCTTCTCTTCTAGCTCAGTTAATCTGCCCTTGGCTCAGTTGGTCATCTGTGGGCAGCTGTAGGAAGTAATGGCTCCTTTTACTGGGTTCTTCAAATCTTTTAATGTTTATTTTTCCAAGACAAACAAATACAAAGAGTGTTATTTTGATGCAATTATCCACCACTGAAAACACCTTCTTGCAGCTCCACCCTTTTGACCTCGTTATCTGTAAATGCTGTTGTTAAACTGGTGTCAATTATATGATGTTGTATAATCATAGACTGGCCTAAATACTCTTATTCATCATTTCTTATGTGTTTTCTGTAACTGGCAGTTCTTTCTTCTTCCTGTCACACATTTTCTGATAATCACCCGAAGTAACATACATTAAGTAACAAACCAGTCAAGTAACTTATGACAGAAAAAGAAGTTAACAGTCAAATGCACAACTCAACACCTTATTAGATGTCCTCACGTCACTGACACGACATCTTTCCAGTGCTGGTTCAGTTCTGGATTCATTCAGAACTGAACCGGCAGCTGTATTATTAAAATAAAGGTTCTCTCTTTGTCTATAACATCAGTGAGTGTCTTAATGTTTTGCAGCTCGAACTGACCCCCAGGAACAGTCTGAGACTTTAGTTGTTTCTAATTCATTTATCAAGCAAAGCTAAAAGCATGTTGAATTTGTGCTGCGGTGTCTGTAACCATAGTAACCAGAGGACCCACACGTGTATATATATCTGGCCTAGAAGTGCCAGTTCAAAAATATATTTTCCACAAAGTCCTTGACCCCTTTATAGGTGAGCAACACTGACAGAATAAATAGAAAAGAGGGTTAATCAAAGTAAGTGATTCATGACCAGGGCAACAAAAGAGAATGGTATTATTGGAAAGCAGTGAACATCATGAAATATTCAAATGCAAAAAGGCTTCAGGAATAGAAGTATGGTTTTACTTCGCTTTTCCATTTTGTGTTTTAAGACAGCTGGACAAGATGGGCTGTCATTTTTCCTCGAGTTAATGTGTTAGATTTATATTCAGCTGCTGTAGTTTGCTCAGTGGGTCACACTTTAGGGTTAAATGTCCTGTGTATCCTGTGTGTAGCTCTGCAGATGCATGTATTTTAACCATAAATCCAAGCACAGTGTATTAAACATAATGAGACACCTTTGGATAAAATACATTGTACAGTTTATATATAGATTACTTCTGCAGCTTCCGTCTGAGGCTGACGCTCACAGATGTTATGCAACCAGACCTGCATTAACCATGTGTTGAAATGTGGCCTGCTTTCTCATTCAGTGATGCTGCTGCGCCTCGGTTTCTCCTTCACAAACACACAGCTGCTGTCATATCCACAACACAGACGATAATCTGGGCATCCCATGTATCATCAAGCAGTACTTATTAGGTGTATGGGTCTGAAGGCCAGCTATGTACCCTGTCACGTTGTGCATTTTTTCACAGATGGCTAAAGCAATAGCTGAGGACTAATTTCTATTGGCACTGTATTATTATCAGACTAAAATATGTGGAAAGAATTACCATGTCAGTTCATACGTTAGGTTTTAAATAAAGACAATAAAGATGAACAGAGATTTTTAAAACAAATTCATTTATTTATTTGGTATGGTCCAATACTATAGTGCACATGTACGAAGCATAAGCTATAGATTTTAGAGCCATTTTCATACTGTTTTTGAGCCTCTTTTAATTGAAAAGTTTGGAGGTTTAGGGTGCTTTCACACCTGCACTGTTTGGTCCAGACTTTTGGAATTTCCCAATGGGCCGACACAGTTGCAGGCGGTTCGAACCAAATACAGGAAGTCACAACCAATTAAACACGCGGAAGAGCAAATGGAGAACGTAAACAGGAAAAACGGCTATTGGTCAGGTTTAGAAAAACACAAAACACATAGATTACCCTGTTTTACATTTTGTATGACTCTTTTTTTACCAATATATGGAACAATATTGAAGATGCCTCCTGTGAAGCCAACTGTTTCCTAATGGCCATTATAGCTACAGTATTCAAAGAATGTCTTAAAGAGTGCAGTTTGCATCAGATTGTTAGTTTACTATTAGCCACATTCATACAGTTATGTTATAAAGCTATTTTTGTGTGTTGTCACTGTGGATGGATTAAACAAATATAAAATCATACACATAGTTACAGTATGGGTATTAAGTGGATAAATACAACATTATAGTGATTAAAAACCCCATTGTACAGTGCTGTTTGAATTTACACAGTTAACTAGAGTCATGAACTTTGTGTCACTGGAGGTCAAACAGTCACCAGATCCTTGGCTTAGAATTGGACACCGCCCACAGTGACATTGACATTTGAAGATGCTACATGGGACACTGAATGAAAATGTACAAAGCTAAAAAACTGCATTCTTTTCTATGTTTTATATTCATTTTTGTACAGTACATGCCCCAGCCACAGTTTATTCCAGCCCCACATTGATCTGCCATCCAGACAGATTATTTTGGTCAAAGTATGTATTTAGAGCCAAATAGACGGTTGCCTAAGCTCATTGTGGCAGCGAGCTCGGAGCGTGTGGGAACATTACAGTCTGGTGTTACATGCCAGCATTAGACGTGAGCTCGACAGAAACAGCACTGTTTCATCTGCACAGGCCTGAAGCTGTGTGAATATTAGGCCAGAAATATGGCTTCGGCCGTTACATCCGCCAAACTTGGACAGATGTGTTATGTAAGAGTCAGTGTGACGAGGGTTTTAGCACCAGTTCAACAGAATACATCCTGGACTTAATGTAGAAAATAAATCATATAGCAGGACACATCAGGTTAGGTCATTTTGGCTATGCCGCAAAAAATTACACGATTTTAAATCAGGTTGAAAATAGGGTTCACATTGACATATTTTTTGGATTCAATGTATTTGATGTGTCTTATATTTGCCCAAGATTAGATTATTAAAATCACAAATTCTGGCAAAATGTGTGAGTGCATAGAGTACATTAGCAGGTTACTGGATGTTCAGCTGCATTATTTATATGAACATTTAGGCAATATTCAATGCAAAAGTGATGAAAAATTCTTGTTGCGTTAAGCCTCTACTTTGTTGCTTGGATCTATTCTTTTCAAGAGTCAATCACAAATATTTTATTTGTGATTTAAAGCCACTTCTGAAGTGTTGCCTCTCATTTGAAAAACTCAAATCTACACTACATTTAGTTTTTTTCTTGCTGTTGCTAGCTTTCGCTAAAGATATATTTTTGGGCCTTTTTGTCTGATTGGAGACAGTAGGTCAACAGGAGTCAGGGTGAGAGAAAAAGAGGAATGACATTGGGCAAATAACCCGGTCTTCCACATAGGCACATATTTGCATGTGCTCAAGCAACTGAGCTAGGGACCCCTATTCTAGCTTTAATTGAAAACAAGTAACCCTTTTTATACTTCGTTCCATGAAACATGAACATTTCTGTTTGTAAAAAAGTATACGGACTTCCAGTATGACATATTTTGTTCATGCCATACAAACAACAAGACAAAAGTAACATGTCACAAGTGCTATGTAAAAACAAAACCAAAAAGCACATGTTAAATTTGCATTATGCAGTGTCTTTTGTTCTTGTTTTTGTTCTCCACTCCACATCTATATGTCATAGCTTTAACATAACACATAACACTGAGTTAACATAACCCATTTATGTTTGAGCAGTCTGAATCTGTTAATACCTTCCTCAATCCACACCTCTAATACAAACACTGCACTTTTTTTAGGACGAGGTGAGTAATAGAGACATTCCCCTTATACAAAATGTTTTATTGAAAATATAGAGGTGTCATGCAGACGGAGTCGCCATTCACTCTGTCTCTCTGCTTTGTACAGTTTTGTGTTGTTCCCATCGTTTTAGTCCTATTATGTCAATAGTTATGATGACTTAGTTATACAGATACTAAGTAAAGCAACTGCATAGGCCTACATAATAAGGGCCAAGGCAGCATGTTGATGTTGATCCACATTCGTTCCATGTCATCCCACTGTGAGTGAAAGGCAACTCCACTCTTCTTTTGTCTCCTTTGCTCACTTTGTGTCCGTGCTAAATATACGTAGACGCGAAGAATACCACAAACAGAAACAATCACTCCACAATGTGCAAGACACAGTCGGATCTGGATTGAGTTCCCTCAATCATGAGTAGGTAGGGGACGTAATGGTCTTGAAGCGCAGCTCATTCCTTTGGTTGTGTGAGATGTTATGTGCGTGGCCTAAAAGTTAATAAATGAAAGCCAGTGAGAGCAGTGAGAGAGCAGTGGTTTTTAAATACTGGAACAGGCTCCAGAGCTAACTTCACACAGGTGTTAGGAACTATTCAAAATGTTAGGGTTAGGGTTAGGGTTTATAATTCATTTATGCAAAGTATGTAATCTATGAAAATCAAGGCAAGACACAATGGTCTCTTTCACATTTTTATTGTTCATCATAACGAAACAGCTTTACTGATACAAAAACATCCCCTTCGGTAAAAATACAAACGTGAATGTTCAGCCTGATCCACAGGAAAAGGAGAAACAGCGAGCCCATGCTTCTCCACTGAGGCTGAGGCTCCATAGAAAAATAAGGCAGGTGGCTCTGTACAACTATCTCTACTAACACTGTCTACACCCGACTGAGGAGACCGCTCTGACCAGTCCCACTCAGAACCAATAAACACACAGTATATACAGTCTGACAGCATTGTACAGCTCGGCTCATTTAAGGAACAGGTGAGAACAGGTGAAGTCAATAACACAGAAGAAATGCGCTCAGGGGCAATACCTGAGGGGCTAATAGGGCAGAAGGGTCATGCTCTGTGGCTTGTCTTTAGAGTTTATAACATTTCAGTTGACTGTATTATTTTTTTTTATTAATGCTTATTAAAAATGTATATTTAGCCAGTCCTTAATTTGAGACGGATTCTGCCAGAACAGGATCTGGGAACTGACGTAGTTAGTTCCGGTACTTTTTTGCTTAGGTTCGGCAACCCTGGCATCAAATTTTTTCCCTCTATTTCCAATGTTTGCCTTACAAATGAAGCACTGACTTTGACTGTAACAAGCGTCCAATTTAAGTGGTTATGTTCAGACCTGAGGTTAACATGCGTCCTCCTGTGTCCATGGGACCGGATCTGACTTTAACCTGCTTATTCCACACAATAGTAACTTGTAAAAAAACTTTTTATTGGTTAAATAAATCTGTATACCTTTTGTTTTATGCAACTATATTAGTGAGTATTTTTTTTGTCAAATTGTGTGATTAAAAAAAAGGTTGTAGTGCCTTTTTTTAATCACAAAAAACATTAAGGCCTTATCAAAACTAGTATGGAGCGTAAACAAAACTGTGCTAAAACTAATGCTGGCAATAAAAAATCCTCTACTCAGGACAAACTTTAGAGGCCATACACGACAACGTGCTTTGCCGACATCGCAATGATTCTGTTGCCAGTGTCTCATTTACACAATGCCAATATTGTCACTTAACAAAAACGCAAACCTTTTAATCCGTTTTGTTACATCTGCTTTTTTGTAAACTGTTAAGGCGAGTGTCCTGTCTGAAAACGATGATGTCATAGACACAACATGCATGCAAGCAGCGTCTCAACGGAACAGGAGGGTAGCAAAAGTAGCAAAAAAAAAGCCCACCCCCTACTGGTATGGCATATGTACTACATCAGTTTAGACGGCTCTGTGTAAACGGATTGTCTCAGATTGTAGTAGCAGGTCAGGTCCTTTTAACAAACAATGAGCAAGGTTCAAGCCACAGAGAGCAGGTTAATAACAGCATTTAGAGAATTGAACGACCCAATCTGAGAACTAAACCGTTTAAAAACATTCAAAGTGAGCAGTGATTGAGCCGTGCGTAAACCCTTCTGTGAAGATGGAAAGGTTCAGTTCAAGTAACTTCATTCTTCAAATAAAACCTCATCAAAACCTGATCATTGTCTGACAGCAGTGAAGGTCTTGTGTGAGGCTCGATCTGTACGACTTCAGAGCTGCTTTGACACTGATAGCATGCATTTGTAAAAACCAGCTTGTAGTGTAACGATACTTTTAAAGTGTTATAGCACTTGTCGTAAAACAAAAATCCACAAATTTTAGTCAACTAAGTCAAAAACATGATTTGAATTTGCTTGAAATACACTGCTCCATTAAAAAGAATAGTTGATAATTCTACAAATATACAAGCTTAAAATAAAAGAAAAACACTATTGTCATACAGCAAGAGCAAAAATTGAATGACAATATATTTATATATATTGACTAAAACAAACAATGGATTGAAGAAGACTTGTAAAGATTGAAATCCCCCAACAACCCTCACATACAGACTGTCAGTGTACCATAAAATAACAATTATTTACAGAGCATATACAAATGTCCAAAAAGACCAAGTTTGAATCCAAAAAACATGCACATAATACACTATTTCATTTGAAATATCTATTTGTTTCATGTACATAGATCTGCAAAGGATCTATAAATGTTGTCCACTTTGGCTGGATGTGTTCGTGACGTGTTACGGCAGCAGAGAGGAGGTGAGGTGAGGCACAAGGGATATGTGGAGGATCAAAATCAAAAAGGCACAATGTAAAAAAATCATGTAGAATAGGTTAGGCACAGTTTGACACAGGTCACCAATAAAGAGGGACTTTAATTGAAAGCAGCAATAGTTTTCTACATTTTCACAATTTAATGTCACAAGCTATGCCTGTGGTTAATCCAATGTAGACTGTAATAATATATATATTTTTTAATTCCTGAAGAGAGTGAAGATTCTCAAATGTTTTTTTGGGGGACGCCTCAAACATAAGCTGACCACATGACCCTTTTTAATTGTCACATTTTCCCCACACACTTTTACTTACATTAGGGTCTAAAAAAGTCATGATTGTTTGGGACTTTTTAGATGACATGGTAAGTGGAATACTAGAAGATTTTAGGAAAAAATGCGATTAAACTGGTTTAGGCCAAGTTTAGACATGGACTAAATCTGGATTAGAACTAGATAAGATCTATTTTGTCTATGAGTTGCATTCAGAACTTGTTTTAACCCTGTGTTTCTGACAGTGGGTTATGGATAAATGTCCCAGTTTGGAGGTCTGTAAATATGGTCACCCTAGTCATAGACCTTCTGATGATGGAAACTGACCTGTAGCTACTGTTTCGACCTGTACCATACTGCTCAAGTGGTAACAAGACTTAAATGCAGGGTGTAAACTGAATGTTTAACTTAACTTTTGGGTCCAAAGGTAGATTTTAAACTAAGGCCTATGCTAAAATTAGCTGTGCACTGAACTTCATGTTTGTTCTTGTCAGAGGTGACCCTGACCCTCCATCCATTCATCCATCTTCTACTGCTTATCGATACCGAGGCGTTCCCAGGCCAGCCGAGAGACATAGTCCCTCCAGGGTGTCCTAGGTCTCCCCCGAGGTCTCCTCCCGATGGGACATGCCCGGTGCACCTCCCTAGGGAGGCGTCCAGGAGGCATCCAAAAATTAGATGCCCGAGCCACCTCAGCTGGCGCCGCTCGATGTGGAGGAGCAGCGGCTCTACTTTGAGCTCCTCCCAAGTGACCGAGCTCCTCACCCTATCTCTAAGGGAGCGCCCCGCCACCCTGCGAAAAAAAGCTAATTTCGGCCGCCTGTATCCGGGATCTTACTCTTTCGTTAATGACCCAAAGCTCAAGACCATAGGTGAGAGAAGAAATGTAGATCGACTGGTTAATCAAGAGCTTTGCCAAAGCACAGCTCCTTCTTCACCACGACAGACCAGTACATCGACTGCATCAGTGCAGAAGCTGCACCGATCTGTCTGTAAATCTCACGCTCCTTCCTTCCCTCACTCGTGAACAAGACCCCAAGATACTTGAAATCCTCCACTTGAGGCAGGAGCTCTCCACCAACCTGAAGTCACCATGGTCTCAGACTTGGAGGTGCTGATCCTTGACGGCATCCCTTACTTCTGGTGTCCACCACCGGTTTCGGGGGTTGCCGACACCACAGGCACTGGAGACTTTACGGCCAAAGCTTTGAGTGGATGCGTCAACAATGGAGGTGGAGAACGTGGTCTACTCGGATTCAATGTCTCCAACCTCCCTCGGGATCTGGTTGAAGCTCTGCCGGAGGTGGGAGTTGAAGATCTCTCTTGACAGGGGACTCGGCCAACCGTTCCCAACAGACCCTCACAGCTTTCTCCCCGCCATCTTATTCAACTCACCACCAGGTGCTGATCAGTTGACAGTTCCACCCCTCTCTTTACCCACTCGTGTTCAGATCCAGGGGGCCAGGAATGGCCACCCCAATCACGCCCCTCCAGATGTCATTGTCATTGCCCAATGGGGAGCATTGAAGTCCCCCAGTAAAACGACAGAGTCCTCGGTCGGAGCCAGGAAAAGCCATATTTGTCAGGCTTTCAATGTTTAAAATTGTGGTTTCAGCTACTATTGTTTGTATTTTGTTATTTTGCAAAATATAAATGAGGCGTTGCTTGCATATTGGGCCATTAAGTAAGTAAGTAATTTATTTATATAGCACCTTTCTCAGATAATTATCACAAAGTGCTTTACAACAGTGTTTTTTTTACATGGAGCTTCCACTCAACCCATTCACACACATTCACTCCTGGGGCAGACAGAGAGGGGGGCAGCCACACAACCGGCGCTCTCAACCTTCTCCTACCACCACCAAACACACCTCCACAGTCGCACACATTCATACACCAGTGCTACGGACACTGGAGGCAAGGTGGGTTAAGTGTCTTGCCCAAGGACACAACGACAGTATGAACTGTGGGGCGAGCGGGAATCGAACCTACTACCTTCCGGGTGAAGGACGGCTGCTCTACCACTGAGCCACTGCCGCCCCATTAGTCTGATAAGCTTTGCTTGAATTGGGAAAAACGTACAAGTTTAACTTTGGATAAATGTAAATTAGCACAGGCACTTTGTAATGTAAAAATATAACATTTTAAGTTTTACATGTACTGCAATTTTACATATTTAGCACGCCGACTCAAATATTTCAAGTTTATGGTGTCTGTATTTTAAACCAAACAACTTATCGGCTCAGTTCTTATGGCACTGTTGAATTGATTGTACTTAGTTGTGATCTTTAACACAGTAACATAATCAAGAAATTGTTAAATGACCTACTCATACTGTTCTCTTTAATTTTAGTTTTTACAGCTATTTGAAACTATTTATTAAAAAAAACAATATAGTAAATCTTTTGTAGTTACGGCAAATATACGACCCATAACTTCATACAACCTGAAAATGAGAGAGCCACATGAGGTTGTAATAACACTATAATGTAAGTCTAGATAAGTTAAGATATATTCATACTGACTCCTCTGTGGCAGTAACACTGAGCGCATCGTCACATGCACAATACCATGATCAGGGAAGATACCAGCCGACTCACTTTTTGGATTGTAACCTTATAATAGTTAGGAAAATACATGGACAAAACTGATCAAACTATGGGTTAGTGGGAGGTTGATTGCTCTAAAGTGAAAGGTAATGCTAGAAGTGCTTTACTTGTCTCAAAAGGAGGACACGTTTTGTTTCCAAGTGTCTTCAAGTGCGCGGGAGGTACATAGTCACTGGTGCCATTGAGTTTTATCCTGTCTTCATTGTAGGATATAATAATCTTGTTCATGATGGCTGTCTCGTGGGTGCATTAGCCATGTTCAACCCCCCCCCCCCCCTCTAGGGTTTTGATTTTGTGTTACATCCTGAACGTTACAGCAACAACGAAAAAACTACAAACCAAGCTAAAGAGTTTTCCTCCAGTGATATGTTTTGGGGAAAAGCTGATGTCTTATCCCGGTGCAGCACACAGAGTCAATACTGAAATGTTTTAAAACGTTGAACAGAGAAGCCCCCGTGTCTTTCCCGAGTTCAGGAGTCGAGACGGGGCAGACTCCAGAGGTGATTGGGGTTCACGGCACTGTTTTAGTTTGACGTAAAAGCAGGGTTTAGTGACTGCCACCGGAGCCCTGAGGGTTGTGCACCCAGTCGAGGGTGATGAGTGTCAAGCTGCCAATCATGAAGATGACTCCCACCACCAGGAAGATGGCCGCCTGTGGAGAGAGGAGACAGAGAGGTTAGATGTCCCTGTGGTTAGATGTATGATGGCAGGAGACTCACAAATGTTAACCTGAAAATTGATAATGTGATAAAATGACTCTTCTTACATGCACACCAAATTTAAATTCAGCTCCATTCTAAAGGAAGAGTAATTTATTGAATTGCACTGCATCGAAGGAAAAACTTGTGTTCAAATATTTGCAGCTGTTGGGTTTGTAGCTACATTTTACTCACTAAAAATTAACTCTACCTTTATATCTTTGTGAGTAGCCTCTATATAAAACATTGCATCTTTTATGGATTAGATTAAAATTACAAAAATTTTCTGATCTTAGACAGTTGTGGTAATGTGAGACAGTTCAGAAAATCTATGATCTATATAAACTATCAACTACTTGTCCAGGGACTACAGGTGAAAATGAGCTACTCAGCCTACCTAATTTTGTATAGCTTTAATGCCAGGCAAATATCTCTAAAAATAGTCAAAAAAGACAGTAACCATCAAAATGTTAATGGTCTTGGCTATACATTTTAAGTGTAGCTTTATGTAAATTTTACTAGAGTACAGAGTTCCTTTTTTTATTCATGTCAAACTCAGTTAGTTCCAATGAGGTTGCAAATCTCTTTTTCAGGGAAGTCCTGGATCCATAATGAACTCTTTGTACAGAATGTGATGTTTTGTCTAAAAGAAGAATTACTGTAAGAGCACCAAAAAGAACACATGCAACCTTCTTTCCGTCCTGTAGGGGTGCTAACCATTTACAATGACAATGTCAAAGTATTGCTGTGTCTGTTAACATAGTCAGTGTTGCGTGTTTCCTATGTTCTTACCCCAATCTTCTGCGGGGATCTGAACGACTTTGACTTGACCAGACGCAGGTAGAAAGCAGCGGGCAAAATAAAGATGAGCATTGTAGCTGCAGAGGCACCTGAAAAGAAAAAGGGTAATTGTGTCAAGAGGCACTTTTCCACAGAGCTACAGAGCCTCTCTCATGTATCAAAGTGATTACTGGTTGTCAGTGTTACCTTCCAATTCAAATTAAAGGCTGTATCTCTGGTATGACATATAATACAATTGTGGTATGTTGCTCAGGGTAAGATTAAGAAAACCTCAATTGTATAATAGCTGCAAGAGTCTTTAGTCACAGCTTGGCCATCTCAGTTAAGTAAAGAGTCTTAGCTTAGTCAGGTCAGAAGTAGTTCTCTTCATAAACTGACAAAAGAGAGATTAGTAGATCTCTCCTTTGACAGTGAGTGTCAGTTCCAACTTGTCACAAATGTCTCACACAAGCTTTTAAGCTCTAAGCATTTTAAGCTCCTGTTCCTCCAAATACTTCAAAACCTGTCTTTATATAATATATATATAATAATATAATCTAATATTAATATATCATTTTTCTTTAAAGGCAAGGCTCACCGATGAAGCCGAAGATGTCTCTGATGGTAGGGACAAAGATGACCAGCAAGTTGTTGAAAACCAAAATTGCGAAAGCAATGAGCAAGTGTCTAGTCCAGCTGAATTCTCGCTTGCTGAACAGCAGAGTGGTGATGGACGAACGGATCTGGGAAAGAAACACAATTTATGTTTAGAATATGTACTTTCCCTTTATAGAAAGAGACTGCTGTATAAAACAATCAACAACACAATAATGGTACAACAAGATGCTCCATGTCAGACAATAAACATCAGTCTAACATATTATACTGAAGCAAACCTCTGGATGCTTAGTACAATGTAATGCCCAACTTAAATGCCACACCAAAGATGGTATGGTCTGACATACACCCAAAACATTCCCATTCTTTGTTTGTGAACTGGGACACATACAGTAGCCCAATTATATGGACAGACATTTATTCATTTAAATATGTTTTCTTTGATAAATGAATGAAGTTAAGTTGAATTAATATTATATCTTAGTATTAGTATTGTAGACATTCGGGCGCTTGAAGCTCTTTCCCACAGTTGGCTTTGGCCTGAGGTGTGTCACTCCCACCAGGCAGCATGTGTGAGAGGGTGTATTGTGTGTCTTAAGACTCCGGCCGCTGCTGAGCCCTTACTGGGTAAAAGGTTGCAGGTATCAGGTGAAAGCTAAAGGGCTGCTCTGTTACGGGCCACAAGTGGAAAGGTTAAAGGAGGCGGGGCTTATGGCGTCCATTCAAACCCAAGGGATTAACTCGTGCAGTGCAACAGAGACGTAGAGTTGCATCAGCCTCCAAGTACAGTGAGGGAGAGGCCAAACGCTCGTAAGTTGTGGTTGACTATTTTTTCCTGTCAGCCATTTTAGTTCCTCTTTAAGCTGTTAAACATGTGCTTCGAGACAGGTGCAGCACAGTCACAACAAACAAAAAATAACAATAATAACTCTAGACAATTAAGGTGTGCTTTGACTTAGACTAGCATACATTTAAAGAGCAATTAAGATCAATCAATCAATCTTATACTTACACAACAATTTCCTAAGATTACTTTTCTTTTGATAAGTAAGCAGAGCAGCACTGTCTCATTACCAAAGAGTTTTTAACAGACCTAGTTTTAGCTCTCAGTTTTTAACTACACAGACTTTCTTTGTAGCCATTGCTTTGCTGCTGTGGTTGAATCTGTACTTGACAAACTTTAGCAGCTTCAGAGGCTCAAAACTCAAACTAGGGCATATACTGGGGCATATTTTCTATAGCCAATTGAGTTCCAAACTAAAAGCACCAAAGTTTAAAGATGCTATCTTGACAAATGCAAGAGGATAAAATACAATTAAAATTTCAAAAACATTTTTTTTTAATCTAGGAGTTACAGACCATCTAGAGTAGACCATTTAAAAGACTTGAAGCATGTGTGTTGATAATTCACTCAACCCTTTACACTCTTTGTAGGACAGTGCCTATACCAAACCCAGTGCTGCCCTCTAAAGTTTGGCTACTGCTGTTGACTTTCCCTATTTTTCAATTTGGTGGCAGATCATTTCAGAAGTACCATGTTTTGTCACCAGCCACAAGACCCATGATATATATACGTGTAAAAACAAAAAATAAAAAGTAATGGGGTGAAAAACTAGCATAAAATATCAACAGAGCATAGCATATTTATTTGAGATATATAAAAAGTGAAGTGTGTAGTTTTTGATGGTGACATTCTAGATTGCACTTCTTCCACATATGGCACCCCTCTTTTCAAATGTCTATAAGCAGCTACAGTAGCTGTAATGTAGATAAAAAATGAATTGAGTTTGTAAAATGTCCAAAAATTTCATGTGAGATTGTGTGTTCAAACAAGACGCATGAATGGACTTCTTTCCCCAGCAGTGCTCAGTTTGTCCCCTTTGGCAGCTGTTACAGGAACTAATGAAACTAATGGGATCCTTAAACAGTAAACAGTAAACAGAAAGCATTGTTCTGATGTGTTAATACACTATTGTCAACATGGTCTTGATTGAGGTTTTCCCTTTTGTTCATCTATACACAGCATTTTACACAATGCACCTTTAACACAGAGTCATGTTAAACTCAAGGAAAAACTGTGGCCAGAGGATCACATGCCTCCCTTATTACCTTCTGCCTCTCGCTTTAGATTTAAAACCTCCAAGAATGGATCAGTGGGAATAAAAAGTCACATTAAGTGGATTTTCTGCACTGTCAGGCTGAACTCAAAGAACCTCCATCTTACCTTTACTGCTTAATAAGTGCCTCATGGGGATTTCTTGGAAAGGATCATGACAATATTTAAGAGTGTATGGCTTAAGAGACTGGCTTTTTTCCCTGTTGCCAGCAGCTATTGCATAATTAGCCTGGAGCGGACGGAAAAATGGAGCCTGGACAAGACATTTCACTTCGAAGCGCTAAGCTATTCAGCGCCCAGTTGTTACTCGGAGATGCCTTTGTAGCTGAGCGTGTGATATTTGCACATATTTGACTGTGACTCTTTACCTGCTGGAGGCCGTGATACACACAAACACACACAGAGAGGGTATAAGGACCCTAGTAAAAATGATCCGGTTTGACCCGGCCTGATCTGGTGCAGCCAGTTCACTCCAGGGGCTACAAGTTCTGAGACGATGTTATGGTGGATTTAAACAATATACACAAGTCTTCATTTTAAATGTTAAACTTTTGGAAGGTCATTAATCTAAACTGCTTATTATCTGTTGAGTAACCTGTCTGAATGCTGTTTTACAAGTTTTTGCACTTTAACAATCTAATGAGAATACATATTTTAGTTTGCAGGTTAACAATAAGCCCCTGTGCTGGGAGCCCATAGAAAATAAATGGACATAATTTTAGACAGTCTCATAATTGATCAGCGTTATGGCAAACAATGTCCTTTATCTCATTTCACAATTGAGATAAACTTGCATTGCATTTCAAATCAACTAAAAACCTTGATATTGGAGATAAGCTTAATTGAATAAATGTGATAAAAATAAAAGTAAAATATTCCACTTTACTTGTTTTAATGTTTTATAATACTTCCTAAGTCAAATTAATTTACACAAGATGCATACTTTTTTTTTTACTATTTTCAGGGGGGTGCCCAAACAAAGCGCTCTTAAGGGTTTAGTTGGCTGTCAGCTGGCCTGCACAGAAGTAACTTAAACCAATGTAGAGCCATAATTTAGCTCATACAAAGAGTAGTATTTAGATCGACTTTGGAAATATCTTGACCTAACATTAACAAATGTAAACCAAGACAGAAAAAGCAACAAATCAGAGCAAAATGATGCTAAAAAGGATGCTTATGGAGCCCCCAACAATGGCTGATTGCAAATATTTTTAGCAGTTTTTTTTATAGTGTCTGTGTAAACAATAACTTACATTTGAAAGTAATACATTTATTTACATTGTCACATCGAGTGTGTGTTCGGCCCTAGTTACCTCCTGCCTAGAGTCCTCTGTATCAGGAGAATGGCCTCTGAAGCAGAACAAAATGACACTAAAAGGAAGCAGAAAGTTACAGAATAGAACAAATTGCACCATAAATTACAATGCAGCCTGTTCTTATTACTGTACACTAGAAAATTATTTTCTTGTATCTTCAAAAAGAAGTTAACTTTACAGCAGCAGCTTGGTAAAATATTCTTCTAACTTTTCTCACTCGCACATATCTGATATTCAAATCAAAAGTGTGAACTGAAACTGTTTGTATCTGAGGGAAAGCACCTGTAAAACATAAATATCTACAGACACAGTCATATCAAACCGCAAAGACTGCTTAAAGTGTACTTCACTTGAACCTAAACAAACCAGGAAGACAGCGGCGTATAAGGCATAATAGTCTATATGATCCTTCTAGTGGACAGTCAGGCTCCCTGCAGTCTCTCCTTTAACCCCAGAAAGTCCTTGCTTTTATCAGACTCCCATGAAACTGAACAGTACAAATGCACAGTTGTTATTAGCCTCAGTAAAATTCCTCTTAAACTTTTTAATAAATAGGGAACGTACTCCCAGAGCTTGAATAGATTGGACTGGCCAAAGTGGGGCCTACAAACTAAAGTTGGACCACCTTTATGTTTGATTTGGCCCATTAGAAACAGTGAAAAATTATGTAATTGTAGTAATTTTTCACTTGTTGTAAATATAATGCTCTGTTGGCGGTTTTACAATTAGCTGCACTTGTATGTGCACTTAGAAGTTTTAATGTAGTTAGCTACATTATTTGTAATTTTAAAGTGAAAGCAAGATGTAGGGACTTAAAGGTCACATTTGCGAAAAATGCAAAGATTCTGTTTTGTTTTGGCTGTTTGTTCTCACTCCACAATAACGCAAACTTTTGAATCCAGCCTAGAAGGGCTTTTAATTTTTGTGAAAACTATTGACTACACAGCTATTGGTCGTTGGCTACACACAGCAAGTAGAACAACAATAGCAAAATGTGAGACGTCAAATTTTATTATCACTGCTAGTTTTTATATTGTTCCTTGAATGAAGAGTCTAAGGGCGGTCTTTGATACAAGCTGTCCCAGTAATTGTAAAGATGAAAAATATGGCCACAAATTGCCCAATGAAAAGATATTAAGGCAAGGAAAACCCACTAAGAACAACATTGGTCAAAAACATTTGCAGCTGAGGTCTTATTGAGTTAAAATATTTATAATATATAGACCTTATTAATATAAATGTACTGATAGAGGACTTGTTGACTCTTTTCTCCCAGGGTTAGCGTCTCGTAGCCCGAGCCTGAGAACTGGGGCACGTCTGACTCCATCTAAACCCCTTTATTATGTTCTGGATCCAGCCAAAGCCCTGTGAGATCTGGCCTGTGCTCACATCTGTCTTCACATGATTGCACACACACCACACACATTCACAACATACAGCTGAAGCTCAGGAAGGTTGCAGACAAAACTAAGGTTAATCTCCAGCTGAAGGTCATCTGCTTTTCTTTACAAAATGAAGGTCAGAGGGATTCAAGGACAGGCTGGTAAATGTCAGATGTTTTTTTTGTTCTGAGGCCAGCCCTTTGGGGACATGTAGCTGCCTTAATTCACTGTAAGACAGTCAGCCTTGTAAAGAAACCTGGGGAAATTAAGACTTTAACTCATACAGTAAGTTTGGCATTAGTAAAGCAGTTCATTAGTGATAAAAAACAAAACTAAGACCCCAGACTGTATAAACGTGTATCTTTAGGAGAAGATTTGATAATCTCTTTATTACTTGTATCAACAGTTGCTATCTGCAGCCAACCTTCAGGGTCAGCACAGCACAGATGACTCAATGTCATTTTTAGTTTGCAGAAAGACATAAGTGTCATATTTGCTCATAAATAGGTATCCATTGTCTCAGGCCCAAAGCTGCTGGGATAGGCCTGAGCCAACTGGGAATAAGTTGAACAAAATGAATGAATAATATACATTAGAGATGCTTCAAAACATGTTGATCCCTCCAGAGGAACTTTCAAAGGAAAAGTAACTGTGGCTCAGCTTGTACAATGAAATAACAGTACTGTGCTCTCCATTAGGACTTCTTGACTTAAAAGAAGATGAGCATTGTCAAAAAGGGGACAGACAGCCCTGTTCTGATGGACACGGCTCAAACAGGAGTTCTGTACTTGAGTGTTGTACTGGTCATTGACTGTAAAAGAGCCAAATCACAATTTCAGTTATTGTTTTACTGGCGGCTGGACTGAACAAAAGCTGGTTTGAGGCATCACTAACCAAAAGTACAAGAGGTTTTCCTTCTGCCATGTCACCACATTTATACAAGCAAATTAACTAAAACTATTTCTCTTACAAAACTCCTCATGTGGAGTCGGTTTGACAGTTTTCACAGCTGATTCCAGGTCATGTGCTGGATGCATCACATTACAGGGTTTGTTTTACAATGCCCTAATCACTTCTGTAACTCCTCAAACATCTCTTTTTCCACATTTGAACAGACAACAATGCCTCATTTTACCTTTTGGCCAGCATTGGGAACATGTGCTATTCACCTTTATCTTCACCCACGTTTGTAGAAACGTGTATTTAATGCTGATCATCCTTAGTTTCATATTTCTGTTTAGTTTCTTGATTTTTAGCATAAACTGCATGACTCAATCCCGTATGTGACAGGCTACATCAATGTCGATAAGCCTCTGCCAGCCTTTTTCTCTGCCCTGACTGACTCTCGTTTTTTTTTTTTTTTTGCTTTTAGGCTCCACCTCTTTATCTTCTTCTAAAAGTAGCGGCCTGGGTATTTTCCATTGTTCATTGCCACTCTGTAAACTTCCACTGCAGCTGAACGTTCCCACATCAGAAAAAACAACAATGTCGGCTGAAAGAGACAGGCGTCAACGTGTGACAAAGACAAATGGAGGACGATGAAATAAATCTGTATTCATACAAAGAACAGATTGGGGTTCCCACTCGCTTTAGGAACATTTATTTGAGTGTTTCTTGACTATTTAGGACACTGATATTAAATTAAAAGACATATTATTTACTAGATTACTATTCAACTCTAAACTATACGCAAATGACAAACTACAATAGCCTCAAAGGGTCAAAAACAGATTTTCCAGGATGCATGCATATATTATTTATGTTGGAAGGGTGTGACAGTCTGCACTGGCATGTGTAAAGAGCTGTGTCACTGTCATGTATCAGAAGTACTGCTGCATCATTCTCTGTCAGCGGTTCTCTGTCACAGGCAAAGCTCTGTTGCCCTCTAGAGGTGGCCTCTTGTAACTACGCCACTAGAGCCAATAGATACCCCACTGCTTTGTTGCACTGATGTATAAGTAATGAATTTACACATGGGCTCAGAGACTGGATTTATAAATGGTTTGGTCTAGATCTAGTCAGGTTTACTTGTGTTATCTTCCGGTTTTGACCTGTGTCCTGTTTAACAAAGCCATATAATCCTTCCCTGATTGGTCTCCTGTCTTCTCAGTTATACATAAGCTAATAATTACAGTCTGGATCAGTGCTATCTTAAGTGGGTTACCAACTCGTACAGTTACGGCTGGAGTTCTCTGTAAGAGTGTGACGGGACACAAATCGAACGAGAAGAGACACAAGACAAGATGAGATTTCGACATTAGTTGTTCTGTGTCTTTACATAGTCTTACCTCAGTTTAAGTCTCTATTTCCTTACAATGTTTAAATATTGTGTGTGTTGTCTATCAGTCTTTCAACATTTCTAATTTCCACCGTAAAAAATTAAATGTTGTCACACAGACTTAAGATTTAAAAGTGGCGGGGGCATCTTTAACAAATTTCACCCACGCACTCCATCAGCTGATATCACCTGACAGCTCGCAAGAGCTTGTCAAACCCTTGTATACATCTAGCATAAATCTCACTCTTTACTTATTCTACAAATAGTTGGGTATTTTTTATTCTCTGACAGAGTCTTGCATGTTGTTGCTAATTAGTGACTCTATCAGCAACAGATCACAGGACCCTGGTTTAGTCCTGGTTGGAAGAGAGCTTTCCAAAACCAGGCCCCTCCGCATTACATCAGATGCACCACCAGTTTTAAACCACATTGAGGCCTTTGTTTAGTTCTGGTTAATCCAAGGTTAGAGATATGCATTTTAAACAAATATAAAGACATAAACAACCGGCCACTTAAACTCTCTTCAAGAGGACAAAAATGTTGATGACAGCCTGGCCCCACGGGCCTTTTTTTGTTCTCCTTGTGTCAGATAAAGGCCAAGCTAAATTTAGTGTATGTCCATATATGGGTCAGAAAAAGGGGGTGACGAGAGTCTGCACTTATGTGTGAATTTCTGTGCATGTACGCAAGCGAGACAGGACGGCGGGGCTAACAGGACATTACCAGTACACCCGACCTCTGACCCCACTACTGGGAAAAAAACAAGGAACCCAAAGTTCAGAGAAGTGTATTTATGCATGTGTTGGTGTAGTTAAGAGGTGTGTCTGTCTGCGAACACGACCAGGGGATTGAGATGACGTCAAACAGACACAGTGTTCTTTTCACCTAAAAGCCAGGAAAGAATTTCCATAAAATGACAAAAAACAGAGTGTACTAAAAAACAAAAACACTGTGTAAAGTTAAGTACAGCGAGACTGATTTGTTACTGAATTAAAAGTCAGTGTTTTACCAAATAAAATGGAACAAAGGGTGGAGCATGTTTGGGTCGATGTGATAATTATGTTGTACCAAGTTCTGGGAGAAAGAAATGAATAAGAAAGTAGCTGTTCATGTTTAAAATCTATTCCTATAGCCTTATTATTGAAGTCACTGAACATTATGATACAGGATTTAGTAGAGTACAGTAGAAAAGAATGTGTAAGTGCAATTTTAGTTTCCCCAACTTTCCCCAACAACAATCTTTATCTTTCTTTCCCTGTAGCCAACCAAAGAAAATCCTCATCATTTAAAATCTCAACACATCAACTGGTCAATTTTATTTTGCCTTTTGTCGCTCCCTGTTAATAGTTTACTAATAAATCCTCTGAGTTGCTTCATTCGCTCTCACCAGATAATTAAGCGTCCTGTGGTGCATCGCCTCATTTTCCATCGCAGCCCAAACAGGCAACAGCAAACAATCACAAAGAGACTTGCACTCACTCGACACAGGAAACACCTTGAAGCATGCCTTGTGTTTGAATGAAGTCGACGGCAGTGCGTCAGATAAAGCACACACATCTCAACCTGCCTCTTTCGGGATCACTGTGTGTTTTAATTAAAGTGAATTTAGGGAAACAACTGTTGTTGATTAGAGCAGTGCACAGTAAACTGTAAAGCTGTGGTGCCTTCACTGACAGTAGAACCAGCTGTAACTCTTACTCAAAATAATGTGTGTGACTATTAAACCAATAACATTTTAAATCAACTATGATCTCATTTACCAATTAGTTGATGGTTTGATCAAAAGCAGTCAGCCCAAGTAATTATTTAAAATCTCCACCAACCATTTTCATTATTCCCCTGGTAGAGTGCAAACTACATACGCAAGTGACGTGGGTTTGATCCCAGCTCGGGCCCGTTTGCTCAGGTATTATTACTCAGTCTACTGCAGTTTCATCAACACTGCACAACCAGTACACCACAACAACTTTAAAACGCAGTGCTCTTCATACTTTACACTTGCAGTTGTTTTTCTTTTGGGTTCTTCAATATAAAGCTGAGATACTTTTCGTATAGTCTACAATGTTTGTTGAACACTTAAGTCAAGTTTAATCACAAGAGAATTGGGTGAGAGTTCAAGTATTTAGGGTCAGAACTAGACAAGACTAGGTTTATGTTTGGTGTCACCTTGAGGCACACAAAAAACATAAATTTGACTTTATCTGTGACCTGGGGGAGGAGTAAGGGGTCAACAGGTCAGTGATGTACTCGGGGGCCTGTCCATGAAGAGCTCTAAAAGTCAAGACCAAAATTTTTAAATCAATTCTAAATGTCACTGGAAGCCAATGGAGTGTGGATAAAACCGGTGTAATGTGTGCCCTTCTGTTGGTTCCTTGGTTTCATTTCAAGGTTGTTTTTGTGGAATGTGACATTAACAACAAATAAAGTGGTCTTATTCAATGACATAACACATTAAACTAATTGCAACCATGGAGAACTTATCCTGTCCCTTTTGGCGTGTGTCTGTTAATCAGAGACCAAACAGAAAGGTACTGTTAGTACTCAGTGGACTTTGCTTCTGTTGGTGAGATGTACTTACAGGGAACAGGACAATGGGTACCGTCAGCGTCACAGCGGTCAGCACGGCCAGACGCACCAGCAGCAGCATCGTGTCGAACTTATAAACCTTTGTGAACGTGTGGAGCAGCTCAGCCTCAACGTTGTCTGTAAAAAAAAAAACAAAAAAAATAGGAGGTGAAAGAGTGTTACTTCGTTAAAATGGAAATTTATGGATTGAAAAGTGATGAAACAGCTGAGAAACTGTCAAGTAGCTGAACGAGCCCCTTGGGTATTACCATAAAAGGTGAGGTATCCGAACAGCGCTGACAGCATGTACATGACGAGCATGGCTAAGATGGACAGGTTGGAAACGTTCTGCATCTTTTTCCTGCTGCGACTGTAAAAACAACACACACACACACACACACACACACACACACACACACACACACACACACACACACACACACACACACAGGTTTGAGCGTTTAGACAGTGTTTTATTTATGTTTTTGAAAAAAAAGGCTTGATAAACAGGTTTTTCACATCACTGTCAAGGCTCAACTTTAAATGTCATGGATAAACAGCACTGCCAACAACACAGCAGGTTTAAAGTGTAGGTGAGGCCTTATGTTTATTAAAGGTGGGCTGTGACTTTTTTACATATGAGTCAGTACATTGTTAAATAAACAGTAGTTGCTGGAGTCAAGAAAAAACCTAGTGCATTTTATGTACTAGGTACAACTCTTATGTATAACTTTTATACTGTCTATTTGTCAAAAATCTGTTAAATGTAAATCTGGTCTTGGGCTCTATGTTTAAATAACCTACACATGTGCATGTGTTTGGACGGTGGGAGGAGCCGGAGTACCCGGAGAGAACAGTAACACGTGGAGGACATGCAGACTCCTCACAGAAAGACCAGAGTCAGCCGAATGTTTGAATTGGCTGGGGTTTGAACTCACAGACTTCTTGCTGTGAGGCAGGAGTGCTAACCACTCGGGAAACTAAGCCACGAAAATAATAAAGGGATAAATACATTTTTTTAATGTTTATAAACAACTCTTTTGTGTAAACAGAATCAGGAATACCACCTACAATTTATTAGACTTTCTTTAGTTACTTTTAATGGTAAATATATTCATGTTATGCAACTTGTAGTGAAATAATTTATAGAAATATTGCTTTTACTTACTCTTTGAGCTCGCTGTAAATCGGCAGAACCTCAGGATGACACACAAAAGCAAAGGCCAGGATGGGGATAGTGTAGGCAGTCTGCAACGGGACAACAACACATCTAAGACAACAGTAAAATATTATACCACTAATATAAAAACAAAGCTTGTTATGTCTCTCATTTAACAGAGGCTTTGTTTCTTTTCCTTTTTTCTCCCTTTCACAGGCCCTTTCAGTGTTTTGCACATGCATTTACAAAGTTAAGTCAAATGCATTGTACTTCTTTCAATGTACATGTTAGCATTCGCCACCAAATATCGCAGGCTAGATGGCTTTGGCAAATTACAACTGACTATGTGTCAGTGCCTGGGTAGAGAACGTTAGCAAAGGGCTTGATTTAAGTTTTTTAATTCATAAGAATTACATTTTTGTGATTCTGTTATTATTGAACAGGCAGCTCTAGTGATAATAATGTCAAACAAGTTTTCATTGCATAATACAGTTCTCCCTGAGCCATTGAAAGTAAGTTTATATCACTTTTAGTTTACAGTAGTCTAAGCACTAAAATTAACCATCATCTTTATCACATGAAGAATACTTTCACAAACACATTATCTGTCAGCTGGACATGATCAAAGTCAAAAATAGCACTTGAGAAGCAGTCATTTAGTGTGACACAGTAGAACGTCTTAAATCAGTCGACAGAGACAGTTCCACATCTGGTCTGAGGTAAGTAGTAGACACAGGGCGTCTCTGAGAACAACTGTGCACCTTCAGCAGAAACCTATCCTTACATAAGACTGACAACTCACACACACATTTTTAAATATGACCAGCGCTTTGTGAACAAAAAAAACTACAATAAATCTATAATATATCTGTCTCTGGTATACATTCCTAAAGGTTGGGTCACACACAAATTCCTAGAAAACACACCCCACATGACACACCTTTGTCAAACATGTTAAGGCAGATACTGGACAAAGTGGGTTGTATACCTCCACCTAGTGTGTACTTATGGCCAATGTTCACCCTTTTCTTCATTCAGCTGTTTAAAGGGACAGTTTAGTATTTTGTGAATGTGGTTTTGGAGTTGTATAAATAAGTAACTGAATAAAAACAGTTCAATAACAAGAGTATGTGTAAATACTTTCTATGTAGAGTCAGCCTGTAGCCACAGCTTCTCCTTGGGTCCATTGACCACCAACTTTTCTCAAAAATAAAAACTTTAGCTATATTAGTCCTGTACCTGTGAGTTGAAGACAAAGTACTTGGGCGTGCACATTTCCTCGTCGTCGGGGTGAGGCTCAACGTGCACCCCTGATGTCGAGTGGTGAGATTCTGCAGAACTGAGCATCGGGGAAACGTCCGCTCGAGAGAAGTCCATGAGCCCCGAACTGTTGTAGACGTGCATGTCCGAGATGTTGGTGCTGAAGTTGGCCGAATTGTGGTAGAAGAACGGGAGAGGGCACGGGAGCTGGTTTTTCTTGTAGATCACCTGAAAATAACAACCACACACGTTATCTCATGTCTCATGCTCTGATTGCTGCATCTATGGAAAAAATGGAATTGTGACCATAGACCTGAAAGCGTAAATTAAAAAGGCTTTTTAGTAATCTAAACTACGTGTACGCTCCGTAAACTTTGCTTTTACAATCCAAAAGTTACGATTAAGAATATACTCATTGATTTTTCATGAGGCTGTGTTCAGGGGGTTTGGGCTCAGCAAGTCAGAGGGGGAATTTAAAAAGACTTTTTGAGTATTATTCTTAATCACAACTTTTGGATTGTAAAAGCAAAGAAAAGGGAGCGTAGTTATTTTACAAAAAATATTTTTTTGCTTTAATGTTACAGTTACAATTCCATTTTTATTTACGTTTCTTCTCTTATGTTTACACTTCTAGGTTTACAATTTCAATTTCTTTCTTTCGTTTACGATTAATGTGACCCTGTATTGATAACATAGTATTTACCATGTTTTTTTCAAAATAGTGGTTACATTTTTTGGGCTGTTTACGGCTCTGAAATGTGGCCAGAGCTGCGGTTGACAGCAGAACGGCTGAGCGCTGGAGCTGTCAATCCAACCGTGCACTCCACTTGAATACTGCAGATTGACTGGCAGCTCTTCAATAACGTCACGTCAATAACGTCCAGTAGTAACTTCATTACTACTGGACAATGCAAAGACGTATTTTTCTTAAATTATCCACAGCCAATCAAAATGTGGGACGTAGACAAAGTGGGACATCTGGTCACCCTTGCTGCAACAGACTGCGGGACATCTCTTGTTTATAGCTAAAAAGCATTGACAGGTTTCTACATCCCTCTTACAGTATGGATTTACTCACCACAGCTAACATTAAGGAACAAAATCCAGTTAAAGGCACTTGCTGGTACACTATTTTTAATATTCCATGGATGCATTTTGTGTGGCCTTAAAGGGATTCTAAATATATATACTTTTATTGTGGGGTGTTGGTGCCTGTTTATTTCTGTGCTGCTAACATATTCTAACACGTGATGGATACAAGGCCTAAACAGCAGAAGTACATTAACACATCTATTTTATGAAGATAAAGTCAAACAAACTATAGGTTCAGGTGTCATGACTACTTGTAAATTAGAAATAATGGATAAATAATAAGCATGTATGTTTTTGACCTTTCAACTTACCACACTCAGGAAGAAGACCATACACGACAGGGAGAAGCCGCTGGTGTAGCCCAAGTAACCTGCAGCACAGCACAAATCAAACATTAAACCCACAAAGTCCAGTCATTTTCCTCTGTCCTGTCACTGCTGTCTGTTCAGCTTGATACTGTATCTCTTTTAGGAAACGTGTCACCTCCTATTCTCAGTTGTGACCCATATCCTAAAATAGTGTGACAAAAATTACACAAGAGCAGAAACCTGAGGGTGAAAAACCTTTTAATAAACTGATACAGAGGTTATGTGAGGTAAAGACGCTCTGAAATGAGACAGATTCCTTGCCTTTTAGCTTTGACGTAGATACAATTTAACATGTTTATTTTGCCACCGGTTAGAGCCGGGTGGGTGTGTTGACGTCTAAATACAAATCTAAACCAAATGAATGCTACTTTTGTTCATTAACTTACGCTCTGTCCACTGTTAAATTGTATTAATTACATAATATCACAGCAGCCAGCTTTCATAAATCACGTTTCTGGGTCTCAGCGCTGACTCTGGGTTTAATCGCAGGGTCCTATTACCGACCGGTCGCTAAGCTGACTAAGGCCTCTGCTAGTGTTATATTACTTTTGGTGCAGCGGAGGATTACAGACAGCTGCAAGTACACAAGTATTTTGCTGGAGGTGACAGCAAGTGCCTCAGTGGTGGTTCTAAGAAGTTGACGTGGGGTCATTTAAAGGGACAACTCACAAAAAGTGGTTCTTACCTAGATTTTTCAGCATCGCCAAAGGTAGAATGATCCCAAGAGAGACAAAGATGACAAGGTAGTTTCCATTCATATACCATTCACTATAAATAAAAAAGAACAGTTGAGAATTACATTTGTGACAGAACAGTCTGTTTTATTGCATAAGTGATGATCGGCACAGGCACTCACCCGGAGATTACTTCTAAACCCAAAAACGCACGGATGACTTCAGGTAATTCATACTTCACAATGAAAAGGTAACTGGACATGGCTAAAAAAGAAGAAACAATTCATTCATTGTTATTATTATTTTTAAATAGATTTCATTGTTTTTTTATTGGGTCTCAACTCCCTCAAAAGTATGCATCATTTTAAATCCAAACCCGTTTAGACTAAATTTGAGGCGCATCCTGCTGGAACAGGGTCCGGGAACTCAAATGTAAGTTAATTTATTATGTAACTATTTAATAATAAGTTATACATGAACAATTGCCGGGTATTTGGTTATTTGTGTGTGAGAGCATCAAAAAATCTGTTCAGTTCAGTTTATTTCTGTGGTTCTCCCTGAGGTTTCTCTTTTTTCCCGGCTGGGTTTTTTTTGGAGTTTTTCCTCACCCTGATGGAGGGTCTAAGGACAGGGGATGTTGTCTAGTGCAGTCTGTTAAGCCCCAGGCGGCTGTTGTTGTGATATTGGGCTATACAAAAATAAATGTCTTGTCTTGTCTATTTCGGTCTCTAAAGGTAAATAGGAAAGAATATGTTCATTTAATTTAATGTGAAAAGAAGTAAAGTAAATTAGATGTAATAAGATGGTGCCCTGTGGACCACTGTCTTTTTTGACAGAAGAAAACAAAACTTTTTTCACTTACGTAAGACAACAGAAGCAAGACAGGAAAAAGTAAAGATGCCTACAAAGAAAGCAACAAGTAATCCTCAGATGGAGGATGACCTCGAGGAAATCCGTAAGTTGCTTTACTTTATGTTGGAGGAGCTGGGCAAAGTAACCCAACAGCTAACAGCGCTAAAGGAACTTCATTCAACGTCAAACAACTAAAAAACATGATAAAAGACAGTAAAGTCTCCGGTAAAGTCTCCATATATTTACTGCATGCGCTCTCTTTTTATATTTTATATATTTATGTGAACATTTAGGCGCACATGCCACACAAGGGAGCATTACAGTCTAATCCAATCTTTGGTTTCACTGGTTTCATCCATTCAATCGACAAATTAAGCACTGAGTTTGTACTAACACTAATCTATTTATGAATTATTGTATATTAAATATATTTGTTGTAAATTTTCTGTACATTGTATAATTTTACTGGAATTATGTGTGTCTATTTTTAGGCTGCCTTTTTACGAAAGGGTACAGCTAACTAAGGTACATTAACATTGTTTAATTTAGATGAATTTACACACTGTTTCTTTTCCAATAAATAAATAAATCAATAAACAATCACCAATAATTTCTTCTACTCTACAAGCAAATGGGAAAACAAGACTGGACTGAACCTGAATGTGGGTAAAAAACTCAATTAAAATGGACGAGTGCTCACCTCCGATGTTCTGCATAATGATGGAACCGAAAGCTGCTATTTTTCCGGGCCAACCGAAAGCTCTCTCTCCCAGCTTCTCGTAGACGAGGGATCCTGACAGAGAAGATGGTAAAGCACAGTTAGATCTTCAATGATGCAAACAAACGATAAACTTATATCATGCTGTTTTGTAGAGCACCTTTGTGTAACGGTCATGTGTAGAAAGTATATTTTTTTCTCAACTCTATGATTACATTGCAGATGCTTTTGATATTGACCTTTAAGAGAAACCGTCTCACCATTGCCCTGTGAAGGATAACGCTGCTGCTAGAGGAAATTAACAAACTTTGAACAACTCTTTATGTGGTGCGTAAATTATTATTATTATTATGTTTTATTTTCAGTCTACAGTGTAATGCAAACTGCTGTGTGTGTAAAAACAAAGAAAATATGTTTCATAAAAAATAAATAAAACTACATCTTTACAGTCTTTTTCGGTCAAATAGTAAGAGGGAAATAAAATAAAGTATATTACCAAGCCATACCAGAACTACTTCACCAGTTATTCTTGTACATTAACATTTTCTGCTTGAAGCTGTTTGATATAAAATGCTTTCAAGTACAAACCTCCTTCTTTAGCCGTCATCAGGAGGAGGTGCACGGAGTACAACGAAAGGATGGCCACTGCGATCAGAAGGATTCTGCAGAAAAGACAAGAGACAGACAGTGTTCAGAACAGATCTTAATGCTAAATACTAAATAAACTGCTTCCTGCTTTTTAGGTATTTACAACATTAATAACAGTCCCTTTGGTGCAGTTCAGACACGGTGCAGCTGTCTGTGAAATGCACTGCTGATGTAATTCTCTGGGGACGGTGTGTCCTTAAAAGACAGGACTTCCTCTTGTCCAGGGGAGCCCCACGTTTATTTAAGTGGCCTTTATGACAGCAGAATGACACCATACTTTCACGTTATTAACTTTTGAACTGTGGTACATTTCCATGCAGCCATAATGACGCGCCGCCAGATGTTGTGGGTCTGTATTTTTAGCCTGGTCTTCTGTAACGCTGTAACGGGGGGCTGGTGGGGCTCATGGGGGGTCTGTTGGATGTGGTTCATGAATGCTGACTGGGCACATGCACGCACAGGGCAGACTGACCTGACAGGCAGAAAAACGGAGGGCACTGAAATGTTATGTAGGACATCAGCTTCGTTTTACATTGACACATGGATAACAGCAATGATACATTTTATTAGTGTTATTAGTGTTTTATTAGTTGTAGATATCACTTGCTGTCACTTCTTGTACTCGTTCTTATAACAGTGCAGAGGTCCCCAACAGCCAGACTCCGGTCCAGATCCAGACTTTGAGAGGATTTGATCCAGACCACAAGACATTATCCATAATTATATATTTTTGAACCGGCACTTCCAGGACAGATATATACACATGGGGGTCCTCTGGTTACTATGGTTACGGACAGAGCAGCGGCAGATTCAACATGTTTAATGTAGCTTGATAAACGAAAAGGTTATGCCTCGAGGTCCGTTCATGCTGCAAAACATTACAGACCTTCACTGACGTTATGGAACCATAATCATGACCTAAGCTCAGTGTCAGTGTTAAAGCAACAGCACTTTATCCTCTAGTCCGGCTGCTGTGATAATCTGAGAATGAATCCAGAACTGAACCAGAACCGGACAGTTTTTAAGTCAGGATTAAAAAGACTCAGAGGGAAGTGAGGACGTCTAATGATGTGCTAAGTTGTGCATTTGTCTGTCATCTTCTCTATTGTGTTGTAAGTTACTTGACTTGTTTCTCTCACATATTTGACCTCATTTAAACTCACAAATGTGGCAAACACATTAAGTTCAAAGAGACCAGTCTGACATAAGTTCATTGTTATTTTCTGTGGGAATCCTGAACAGAACTAATCATAAGCCTTTTAATCAAAATGTTACCCCAATACGGTAAAAACACAGGAAATAAATCTTTGTATTCTGATTTTAATGTTTTTAGATTAATCTAGAGCAACAGTAACATTTTAATTATTGGCAACAACTAATGCTAAAGAAATGCTCAGTGCATTTTCCTTGTGCCTGTGGTTGCCAACAGGAAGAGATGAATTACAATTATGAAGCACCTTCGTCATATTTGTTTAACAAATATGTCTTGGCTTGAACTAATGGCTTTGCTTTAAAGTCTTTTCACATTTATAAAGGAGTATTAAAGGCATAATGTGCAAGATTTCAAGTTAATGTTAATAAACAACCTCTTCTAAGCCTAATTCTGTCAAATCCACTTTTATTCTGGTTTTTAATGAACGTTAGCCTCTTTTGATTTTGTAAAGTTTGACTTTCTTTGGTGAGTTGTGTTGGTGAAAGCTAAACACTCAAACATCCTCCTCCAAAAATACAGGACAGTGGGTTACCTACATTTATCTTCAGGGTGCTCAAGACACTTCACTTAAATGCAAGTATATCTAAACACATACTGTAACCTTTTATCTAAATTTTCTGGACTCCTCGCGATGAAGAAAGTCAGCTAAGCGGGCCGTGACACATTTTAGTTGAAAACCCCTGTGTGACCTCTTCAGATACTTCTTATGAGTACTAAAACTTACATCTCTGTTCCTTGTTTTCTCAATAAAGCATAAAGAGTAAACTCAAACTGGCCTGAAAACTGTCTCTAAAGGCACTAAATCTGTCAGCATACTGTAACAGAAAACATCTTTGTAAAAAAAATATATATACTATATATACAGTAACAGGGCCTGTGTGTCCTGGGGGTGGACCCCTCCTTCTAAGGTTCTCCCTGAGTTTTTTTTTCTTCTAGCTTTGATGGAGGCTCTAATGGCAGGGGTGTTGTCTTGTAGAGTCTGCAGCAGCTTTTTTGTCTTTGTGAAGGCCTTTGATGCCACTGCTGTTATTAAATAAAGAAATCTGAATTGTGTTTTACTGTTTTAATAAAATAACAGCAGGCAGGTTGCTGGGTTGTTGTAGGAGGTGGCAGGTTTTAGCTACTGCAGCTTTCAAGAATTCAGTCAAAATATGTAAATGAGTAGTAATAATTTTGTTCACTATTGACTACTCCTTCCTCTGGTCCATAATTCAGTTACACAGTACAAGTATGGAATAAAATAAGTTCAAATGCTCATGTGCGCTGCAGACAGACTTACGTAAAGAGTACAATGCCGGTGTTGGCCATGGCGTAGGACAGGCCCAGGATCCCGCTGCCCATGATGGCGTTGCTCAAGTTGAAGACAGACATGCCGAACGAGGCGTGTCCTGGATGCTGCCCAACACAAAGACGGGAGGAAAAACACAGGAGAGACACTGCTTTAATAGAAAAATTACATTTAACAGTGGCACATCACAAACTATTATTTTAAAACAGATTGCACTTTTACAAGAATGTACCTGTCACATGCTAAATCATTCATTTTCAAAAGCTAGCTTAAGGTTTCAAGCATTTACATGAGCATTGTAAATTGACAAAATACTGAACTTTATATGCACTTGAGCTGCTCTAAAGATGACATAAACTGGAGTCCCCTCTACAAAGCAAACTCACACACAGTCTGGTTGTCTCGTCGATGTTGCTCAACTTTTAGTAAACAAATTCAAATGCTTTCCCAATGTTTTTGAGCTTTTGATCTGTGCAGCTGAAATATAATTTGGTAACATTAAGCAGAACTTACATATTCTTCATGATAGTCGTCATACTTTTTCTTCTTCAGGAGACCATTTGAAAAGAACTTCTGGCTTTCGGCGTCATCGGTGTCTTCCAGAAACTGACTGCTGCTGTAAGAACGAGCAGAAGTGAACACATAATAATGAAATAATGGTTTTGTTATGATATAAAAGTGAACTTTCATAAACCTTTGAGTAAATAGCCTTAAATGTGTAGCCACAGTTGTTTAAATGGTGTGGTGGGTCTCTGTAATACAACACATCAATTTCAGTGGCAGTATTGTGGTTATATTATTGAAAAAAAAAAGTTATTCAAAAGTTCCTTACATTCTAAAAATGAAATGTTTTGTGCAGTGCCCTTTACCCGAGCTAATGGTTATGTTTGAAGTGTAAACATCTCTTCACCCACTGCTCTTTAACACTGTCACATCATTGACAGAGCTGTGCCGGTTGTATTTAGGGTCATGAGTCTATGTGTGAAAGCCCTCAGAGTCTTAGTGGAAAATACCCACGCCGGTTTGGAAATAATGCCAGATTTGTAATCGAAGACCATTAAAAACAAAGCTTGTCAGGACAGGCGTAACTCCATGCTGTCCCACCCTGTTCGGTACAGGACCGCCACTGTTGATCTTTAAAATAAGCAAAAAAACAGCAGTCTATCCTCTCTGCTCCGACTTCCTCCAGAGACGTATGTTCAGGTGAATTTAAACTGCCCTGAGTAAATGAATTAAAGTGAAAGTGTTAGCCCTGCAGAATGTACTCCACCCAATGTCTAAAGTAGCTGGGATAAGCTTCAGTGGTAAAAAGGAAATAAATAGATTGGGGTGTGAATACATTTACCCAAAAGGTTAATGTTGTTCAATTAGATACTTTCGGGGCTAATTTCTTCCCGACAGTAGACAGTTGTCAACACACTCCCAGTTTAGAGAAACAGACAGGAGCAATTCCACAGACACTAAACCATGTACTGCTTTAACTACATTTAAACCACTGCTGTAGTGGAAGTGTTATAAATATTACACCATTCACAGATAAAATCATAGAAATACAATCTCACATTAAAACAATAAAGAAAAGCCCAGGCAACTAAATGCATGTCTAAGTACTGTTCATTTTTTATTTTAAATCAACAGAGTCAGACACGTTTAGAGAAAAAGGCAGGACTATCTATTTAAATGAGTGATACATTTATTTTTTCATTTTAATATTAATATAATATGGGTATTGCGGAACAGGTGATGGTGTTGTAAAAGCCTTGTTAGTTGTTATAAATGTGTTTTTACTGGACTCATTAGCAGTCATACATAACATAAAGCCTGTGTCATTGATCCTGTCTGCTTCTCCAAACAGCAGAAAATATAAAATACTGGTGTTGTTGTAGGAGATCTTAAATTATGGCTAACCTGCTGATAGTGGTTTTTTCCGAGTCAATGGGCTCAGTGAAGTTGTCGTCCAGACTGTCCGCGCTGTCATCATCCTGGGTGGACACTTTCTTCAGCTCCATACGATCCATGACTCCAGGCATGACGGCGAAACAGCAGGACAGGAAGCTCAGGCGTTAAATATTCACAAGACGAAAATGCAGTTTATCCTCAACCTCGACCCGATCCTTTCACCTACAACAACACAGAAGTACGCAGTAGTTATTACACTAGCTGTTCAGCACAAACCAAGGCTACGCTGCTACATATTGTCTTGCTTTTATCAACCTTAGCCTTGAAGAAAAACTGTTTTCAGTGAAATGAGGTCATGTGTATTAATATCATCCTGATCATATTCATTCTTAAAAGTGGGGGAAGGAGCAGAATGTAAACTTTGAAAAATAACTTAAATGCAAACCTTCAAGCCTCATATTGTGCTTCTGAGTAACATTCTCTAGTCCAGTGGTTCTCAAACTTTTTTTCAGTGATGTACCCCCTTTAAAATTCTTTTTACACCCAAGTACCCTCTACATAATTCATTTTGTATAATTATGAAAATTTGTAACTAAAAACACTTTCACAAAAAAAAACAACAAAAAAAAAAACACAATTTCCAACATTTTAAACTTATTTCAAATGTTATTAACTCATAACTACATTAATGGTATGTCTGTGCCTTAGCTCTAAAATGTGAGATTAAAACTGTAAATACAAGGTTCAGACCAAGCACAAAACTCAATTGATCTGCCAAACACTGTTTTTTCAGGACCACAGAAAGAAAATGTAATGGAAGGTGTGTTGTTATGAAGGCTGCATTAAAGGTATATTTTGTAAATCAACAATGTGTATGATGATACCACTAGACTTTACAGAGTGCACTTGAACGCAGCATCCTGCATAACACATGGCATTTCCTCTCACAGTCATCTGTCAAACTATTCTGAGACACAACAGTTTTTGTGAAGAGTATTATTACAGCTGTAGTCAGTGACAGTGAGACGTTTTACCAAGTTACAGCCCTCTCAGACCAGCTTCACAAAATGAGAACACAGTTTAGAGCCGACTGTGAACCTGGGTACACATCGCTTTACCCAGAGTGCATCAGCACATCCAGGTTAGAGATAAACATGCCCCTCTCTCTCAGGAAAAGAGCAATGTAGCGCTGTATCCCAGTGTGGAACTCCGAGGGACACAGAGATCCTCGCGGCCGCACCATGTGTAATAAGTCACCGCGATGGAGGATTCATGGATAATAGGGCAGCAGTGGCTCAGTGGTAGAGCAGTCCACCTTCAACCTGAAGGTAGGAGGTTCGATTCCCATTCTCCTCACAGTTCATACTGTCGTTGTGTCCTTGGGCAAGACACTTAACCCACCTTGCCTGTAACACTGGTAATTACTGTAGAACAATGTAAGTCGCTTTGGATAAAAGCGTCAGCTAAATGAATAAATGTAAATGAATAATGAAATTTTAGGCTGTAGTTTTAGGCTCACTGGGTATTAATTCATGTATAAACGTATTTTTATTTTTAAGACATTTTTGCATATTTGTTGTTATTGTTAGGCTACTTCTCACATAGACCCTGATATTCGTATCCCCATTTCAGAAAGGCTCAAGTGTTGCAAACACAAACAGATGGAAGAATCCCACATGAGATCAAATGAGTCATGTAACGACTGGAAAATTACATGAAAGAAAATTTATAGGCGGCGATGAACTGTTTTTTTTTTTTTTTCACATGATGTAAAGTAAAAACGTAATGCTGAGTTTAAAAAGACAGCAAATCATAATTACAACATACTTTATGTCCATAGCTCTATGAGGCCTTTAACTGTAGTGCTGTCTTTGTCTGAGTTTATTGAGTCACAACTAACATTGTGACTGAGGACCACTCCCAGAAATGTATGTTTATTAATCCTATTTTTACTTTATCAATTTGTATCTCAATTTGTTCAATATTCTACGCTTTCCAAATACCATCTTTGTTTTTATTACATTCAATGACAACTTATTACTGTTGAACCATTCCTTCACTTTGTTTAGCTCTGTTGTAATCTTAGTTACCATTGTTTTAGGTCAAGATAAATTTTAGGCTATTATTAAACTGTTTTTCCGCTGCATGTTTTGGGGTTAAAATGAACCATGTCAAACTCTTTCCATCAATAACTTATTAACACTTGTGTGATAATAAATCCTTTAGTTTCTTATGCTTTATATGTTTTTCACAGCTGTCCAGTAATCGCTAACAGGTTTTTTATGTAGTCATCTCATGTGTTTTATTCTCGTCATATAAAACGTGCTACATAATTATACCTGATTGATTTCTCTAATCCTGCTCTAAACCTAATATTATGAGATTAGACACTGGGAGTACATCACAGACACCGGCATACCTAATCTCTGCTGAGAGACGCTCACTTTCACACTGAGCCGAGAGACTTAGACTGTCCGACCGGGTTAAGTCACACTCCCGCTTTACTGGGCATGTTGTCGACTGACAAGATTGTCAACTTTCACCTCTAAATTTGGAAATCAACTGGAAAAGCACAAATGTTATCTAGCTGTGAGTAAAACTGTAACAAATCAGCAGTTATCTTTACAAATGCTACTGTGTCATATGTGCAGCCAGCAATTTTTAAAACCACAGCAAACAGCAGCTCAAACAGAAACCCACAGACAAATCAAGCTGAGAAATCTTGCTCTAGACCCTTCCTACAGTTTTTTTATTCATCACAAAATCATGAGTGAATACTGAGAGTGGTTGAAGGCTTGCAAGTGAGGAACACTATGAAAATGTTCCAGTTTAAATGGATTTATGAGATTATTACATAGAAGTAGAAGATAACAGTAACCACTCAAGACTGTCATTAGGGAGCACGTTTTATTAAGACTACAGTCAAGACTTGGACCAAATTATGACTTGAATGAGAAGATTTTTATAGAAAAAGAAAAAGAAAAGACCAAGCCCAGTGTATGATGCATTGGACGAGTTCCCGAGGAAAGCACGTCAAGTCTTAGGGCATGTCCAAACTCACCAAGGAGTTACTGCTTGGTGAAACATGCAGAGTTAGAGAAATGAAATGTTTAATAATATAATAAGTTAAAGTAAAATAGTTTTTATCCAACCTTATAAAAAGTGTGGTCAAAATTAAGAAATCCTGAAAGAGTAAAGTTTGGTCCCAAGATCAAGTCTGAAGTGCTACAACACGTACATGTAAACTAAAGTAGGGGATTGTTGTCAGTACAAATCAAATATACAGTCTTTCATAGTAAAACTAAATATATGGATAGGCTTTGCATCTCAATAACTTCCAGAATTCCAAATGCAACCTTTCATTAAACTGACATTGCACCAAACAACTTTCCCTTATTTGCATTTGAGAGTAACAAAATGAGTCTACTGCCTTATACTGCATCTTTAATTAAGCAACTAATTTGCTTACAACTGCATGCATTCGCTCTCTCTACAACCCTGTCACCCAAACAAACTGTTGCATCAGTCAAATCTGCAGCGCTAAATACACTGTACTGTGTGCTGCTGAAACACCCAAATGCAACAACAGTGTTTTTTACGGAACAAGGAAACGTATATGATATGTCAATTCTTATGAATAGACAAGATTGTATATTAAGAAACAGTGCATACTCACAGGTTTCTTGAGTAAAGAGGTTCCAATATGGTTTTCCTTTTTAAGTTAAGCAGTATAAGGAAGGCAGACAGACAGACAGGAGGCTTGAAACTGAATGCAACTTTGGTGAAAGTCTGGGCTTTTAAAAGAAGAAGGTAGGGCCTTTCTGACCAATCAGAGTCGAGTCTCCACCTACTTTGGCAGGAGCAGCTTCACCACCCTTTAACATCTAAAATCCACAACAATTTATTAAAATGCTTATTGTTAAATTATTTTATGAGCTAAAAATGACTGAGTCAAACATAGTCACAGTACCACATTAGGACCCGTCAGACAAGTGACACCACTGAGTCCCGACCCTGTTAAATACCCACTGGACGTGTGATCACATGACAGATCACATGACCAGGTAAACCTATTCAGTTTTTTTTTATGGGTGCATTATCATAAAGGGTGATACAGTTGTGAGACGGAGGTCGCTGAAATACTGACAGTGGTCCTTATAAGTCCTTATCGGGCCCATCCACCCACCTGCGCTGTGTTTGCGCTGAACTCCACTGTTACAAGTTTCGGGGAAGGATGTGCCGCGGATCGTCCAATCAGAGCGCAGTGATGGGTGCTCTGGCTTTGCACAAGGTCATGTTCAGGTCAGAGATGAGCTTTGATCTCGTCATTTGGTGATGCTGTCCAAATGCTTGTGTATACACGGACATGTGACCGTCAAACGGACCACAGTGTACATTAAAATAAACTGGTCCTGGCTATTGTATTGTACTGTTACATAACAAAAAGTTAAAACGTGGTAATTCCCTGACTTTGTTCAATGAAGTACTCAATTCCTCTACTTGTGTAAAAGTAAAGATATAAAGGCAGAAATCTACTCATGCAAAAGTATCACATTAAAATGTTTACTTAAGTGAAAGTATTAAAATGCTTTAATCTACTTTAATCTAGTATAATAGTATTTGACTCCGCTTTAACAACTAATCAATAAATATTGTATATATTTATTAATAAAACAGGTTGTTTGAAGAATAATTAATGATTAAAAACCTATAGAGTCAGTGTCAGATGAGGACTGTATCCTTGTAGCTCATGGAAGCAAGAGTGACAGTATAATTCCTTTTACCAACGACCTTTACCTCTGTAAGACTTTAACTGTGAGAGAAACAAACTGTAAATAAGATTTATTATGCTCAAAAAAATCCAACTCTCTTCCAGACTGTATAAAAAATGTACCAACAATAACCTCTTTCACTTTTTAATTAACAACAATTGTAATACATCTTTTCATGTTGTACGTATGTAGTTTATGTGTTGATATTGTATTTTTGATTATGTTTTATGTAGTTACAATAAATACACTCTAAGATACTAAGATACACTAAGATAATAGTTTAGGAGAAAAAAGGGCGACAGTAAAGTTAACTTAAATCAAAGCCCATATAAAAAAGAAATAAACTAGATGCAAACGTTATAACATGCTCAGGTAGCAGCAAATGTTAGCGCACTAGCATTTTTAATTGTAATTTATTTTTATATATTAGGAATATTACAAAAAATGCATAAAATAACATTTTGAGAGAAAAAAACAAGCAAATCTTAAATTGAAGTCTATGGTTGTAACTTAAAACTAAAAGATAAAAAATGAATATGAATACAGCTTACCCGCTTCTCTTTGACTCACTAGCAGAAGAGATTTAAAGCCACTTGAGTGAAATACTGTGGACAATAACAAATGAATGGCAGTGAAAGGGAAATTCCTTTGAACCTCTCAAAAGGATCCTCGGTGGAGCTGCAGGGACATTCCTTAAATGGCTTGCCAGGCCTTGAAGTGTGTGTTTGGGGTATGCACACTCTTTAAAACCAGGCCAATCACCTGTGACTAGGAAGCTGTCCCTGAGCTAATCCTGAGACATACCAAGCAAAGCCGGTGAGTGGGTTGGTTGACTTAAACTGTGGCACACAACCTGCAACAGAGCAACTCAAAAGAGGGCCTCGTGGACAGAGCTATGACCAAACAACAAATTCAATGATTCAATGATTTACTGCAAACACAAAATTGACCATCAAAGCATACTTACATAGACCATTTAACTGTTTCAAAGGACAAAAGATGCACAGCAGAGCAAAAATGACAAGATCTGCATAAACAAGCTGATTTTGGCGAAGGGCACCAGACTGACTACACGTGTGTTGTCTGTGTGTGGATAAAGAACATTAGCAAGTGGCTCAATATTTAACTGCACTATTTATACAAACATTATAGCGGCTAAAGGTTACACGCAATAAGTCACTAGATGCTTTGGATTAAGTTATGTTATGTTCTGAACTTGTACAGAATGTCAAATAACAACACAGAGGACACAGCGTTATACCCGAATTGTTTTAGGACTTCATCACTTCCTCATTAAAGACTGTTAAAGCCAATAAGATTAGCATAAACATCACTCAAAACAGACCTCAAAACTTACATTAGGGTAACGTGTACATGGCCAGTAGAAAACCAAACATAAATTAAGTCAAGTATACCCGTATGGCTTGAAGGCTGGGCAAAAATATGTAAAGGCTACAGCTTCTTTGCATTCTTACTAATGATAAACAACACGGCAGCCAACATACTTGAGTAGAACTGACTCCAAAGTGTCTTAATTTAGTCATTTTAACGCATATAGGCAAAATGGAGAAAAAACTTTTGTCATTAGAAACTAGTGTGAATAGGAAAGGCTCTTATTTTTTAGATGTTTTTATTTTTACTACTGTCCAATAAAGGTCTTGTGTGCTATCTCTACCATTGTGGCTCTGTTTAAACAAAGCTTACAAAAGTGATTGCAGTAATAACCATAAATGATTAGGAAACACTGTTCAAACATGTTTTGTGCAAATGGACGGTACTCAAGCTGCAAAAAGGCTGTGGAAAGTAATCCATTAGTTTAGTTCTGTAGAAAAGCATTAACAGTTCTAGATCATTCTCAAACTGCTTCTGGTTTAAAGGCTATTAGCATCTAAGAATAAAATTTTTATAAAACTGTAAATTTAGAGCTCGGTCTGGTTGTCAGATTTATCAATGACTTTTATCACAGTTTATTTAGGGTGTGCCCCAGAGAGGGGCAGAAGCAGACAAATACGTTAATTGTGAAAGCCTATAAATTATGGTGTTTGTTAATTACAATGTGACCAGTGTAGTCCTGGCTTTAGGACAGATATTATAGGTCCTTACCACTGTCCTCTACGATCTGCTGCTCTTTGCTGTGTTGCTCCAAACTTGGAAAAAACTCCGGAACCAGGGCTGCCTGCCTTGGTCGAGCCCACGTGAATCCTGCCCAATCCCGCAAGATTTGCGGGACCTGAGGGATTTCCCGCCCGCTGCAGGTCTCTACTCTCTACACCAATCACAGCTCACAGCAGAGCGACAATGACAAGATCTGCATAAACAAGCTGATTTTGGCGAATGGCACCAGACTGACTACGTGTGTTGTGTCAGTGAGTGGATGAAGATCATTAGCAAGTGGCTCAATATTTAACTGCACTATTTATACAAACATTACAGCGGCTGAAGGTTACAAGCGATAAGTCACTAGATGCTTTGGATTATGTTAGACTGAACTTGTACAAGAACGTCAAATAATACAGAGGACACAGAGTTATAAACGGATTGTTTTAGGACCTCATCACTTCCTCATCAAAGACTGATAAAGCCAGTGAGATTTGCATAAACATCAGGGTAACACACATTCACAGAATAGAAACAAACATAAGTTAGGTCAAGTACACCCGTGCAGTTCACTTGGCAGTGAATACCAAACAAGATTTAGATAAATGAATTCAAATATACAAACTATATGCAGCAAGCATGCACAACATATTTAGAAACAATTTACACATTATGACAGATTTCAAGAGAGAATGAATGTCCCTTTTCCTTATGTCCATCTAAAACAACGTATAACAAGGCAAATTTTTCGGTAAACACACTTCCTGCTGCTTGTAATTTAAAAAGTACTTCTTTTTTTACTGGGGCAAGATGTTGTATGTGTTTATGTGATAAGTATGTAGCTCTGAGCCAATCACAGCTCACAGAAAGTATAATACTGTGACTAGTAATAGATATACATCCTGTATATTACACCCTTAAGCTTTAAATTACAATATTTTGGAAAAATTTTTGTCAATTCTTTTGTTTAATTAATGTCCCCAAAAATTTGTCTTTGTGAATAATACATAGAAAAGTAAACAACAGGACCAGTATTTTCCATCTCTGACCACGGGGTTGCTAACCTTTCCTTTTCAAACAAAACATCTCTTATGTATTGCCATTGACGTGTTTTGTCCGAGTCCATAATGTGTGGAAGAGGTCCACATCCAGCCCCGACATAAACATACATGCATCTGAAACTCCATGAGCCGGAATCCACAGGCTCTAAATTAAGCATTGAACTCTCAACCCTGTTCAAACGCCAGAAAATACCACACAGATTGTGATGAAAAGTCAGATGACAACGCACCAAAAACTGTTCCTAAGATCATCCTAAAGCACAGAGTATTACATTACACTAATTTTGTTACAAAGCTTGACAAGAGTTAGCCTAAGGTCTAAGTGGAAATTTCACAGATCCAAGCTGCAGATGTTTTTGTCCTTCAGGGTTAAATCTATCAGTGAAGTGTTTATGAGTCCTCTCGAATGATAATATGACCAGAGGTGAGAAGTAACAAAGTATTTGCACTGTATCTGTGCTTTACTTGACTATTTATCTGGTGACTTTTTACTTTTACTCCCTACTTTTGAACAGAAATATCTGTAATATCTACTCCTTACATTGTCAAAATAACCCAGTTATTTTTACAACCTCCTCGACTTGACCAAAAAAGATGTAAATAACATGAGAGGGAATGTCAAGTGTAAAAATAAAAGAAGGCGTCTGGCCAATGAGGGGTTTTCAGCAGCAATTTGGATGAAGAAACAAATACATTAGCCGTCCATGGCCATATTTTGAGAACTGTTTGAGGTTGTCAGAGTTAACAACTTGAGCAATGCTATGGGAGAACATGGTTATGATTGCTAATTTACTGTATTTGGTTTGGGCTGCAACAACTAATTCGATTAACTGATAATTGTATTTTTGATTTATTAATTTTATAAACTAATTAAAAATCAATGATCTGGGGTATTTATAGACTCTGAAACCTGCCATGAGCTGATGGGACTTGAGGACTTGAGCTGACCCTCAAGTCCTGTGTGATACCTGTCTACTTTTTTTTATTAGTTTTATAGTTTATGACCACTTGTCTTTGTTAGTCCAGGTCCTCATGCATTTACACGTAATTATGTAATTATTAATCAATTAATTGAAAAAGTAACATCTTAATCAATTATACATGGCTTGGTCATTCACCTTTGGAGGTGTTTCCCACTTTGACCTCGGGGTTTCCAGTCCGTACTCTGTGCAGATGTTCCTGTACACTATGCCAGCCACTTGGTTATGGCGTTCCATGTATGCTTTCCCTGCCAGCATCTTACACCCTGCAGTTAAGTGTTGATTGTCTCAGGGGCCTGTTTGCACAGCCTACACCTTGGGTCTTGTCTGGTGTGGTAGATCTGGACCTCTATTGCTCTGGTGCTCAGGGCTTGTTCCTGTGCAGCCATGATGAGTGCCTCTGTGCTGTCCTTCAGTCCGGCCCGTTCTAGCCATTGGTAGGATTTCTTGAGATCAGCCACTTCAGTTATGTTCCGGTGGTACATCCCATGTAGGGGTTTGTCCTCCCATGATGGTCCCTCCTCCAGCTCCTCTTCCTCTGTTCCCCATTGCCTGAGACATTCACAGAGCACGTCATCTGTTGGGGTCTTATCTTTGATGTACTTGTGGATCTTGGATGTTTCATCCTGGATAGTGGCTCTTACACTCACTAGTCCACGGCCGCCTTCCTTACAGCTAGCGTGCAGTCTCAGGGTGCTGGATTTGGGATGGATTTGCCCGTGCCTATATATATATATATATATATATATATATATATATATATATATATATATATTATATATGGTGTGGCTGTTTCAAGATGCACAATAAGGAGGCACTTGAAGAAAAATGGACTACATGGTCAAGAAAGCCATTACTATATAAATGCCACAAAGCAAGTGCTAGGGGGTGATGAGACCAAAATTGAACTTTTTGGCCACAACCATAAACGTTACATTTGGAGAGGAGTCAACAAGGTCTATGATGAAAGGAACACCATTCCTACTGTGAAACATGATGTTTTGGGGATGTTTGAGCTACAAAGGCACAGCAAACTTGGTCATAATTAATGGCAAGATGAATGCAGCATATTATCAGAAAAAATGGAGAATAATGGGTCATACATGACAACAATCCAAAGCACAAGGCCAAGTTGACCTGTTATTGGCTACAGCAGCATAAAGTGAAGGTTCTGGACTGACCATCTCAGTCTCCTGACCTCAGTATCATTGAGCCACTCTGGATCTCTTCTTTACCATCTGAGAAAATAAAGAGCCTCAACCACAACTACCACAAAAGACTTTAAGCTGTCATTAATTTTAAAGATGGCAATACACAGTATTAAGAACTAGGGTTTGTACACTTTTGATCACGGTCATTTGGGTAGTTTCTGTTGTCATTATGATTTAAAAAGATTAAACAGTAAACACAATTAATGGCTTCACCCAACCACTAACCATAAGTGAAAAACAAAACAAAACAAAAAAATATTTCACAATTTCTGCAAGGGTAACTTATGAGCACAACTGTACAAAACTGTTTTTATCAAACAAAGCTGACCTAAATCTTAAGACCAAAGCGGAAAGACAAGCAGCAAAGAATACATAATTAATGGGGCCCTGGACAAACCTTATGGCCCCCTGTATGATTTTGTCCATATTACTAAGGCATAGTAGAGCTTAGTTTTGGGCCCTGTTAGTGGCTTTATTAAATATACCAGCCCAAGTTTTGTAAGTCCATTTGAAGTGTGTGTTTACATTGACTGCAGACTGCTTAGTCATAATCTGAAACAGCCTGGGCCTTGTGGAGCAAACAGCATTTACAGAAACATGACCACATCAAAGTGAACTGCACACATCTGCATTAAGCACAGCGTACTCACTGACTTTCAGCTGATCCCCACATGTCACTGTCAGAGGGAAATTTATTAGGTTAAGACCACTCCCTACTACAACCTTTTCTCTTCAATTCACAGCAGTGTTTTAAAGAATACTCCAGTTTTTTTCTGCAGAAGAATGTTGGCTACAGATACAGGACACTATCAAATACCAGGAATCCTGTTTAATCATCTAAGATGGGAGTAAAACTTTACCCAGAGCTTTAGAATATCTACAGTAGAAACAAAAGTGGGCTTTTCAGGGTTTCTATTCTTTTATTCTCATGAACATTTTTACCGTTCAGGGCAGCATTTTAATGTTAAAGTTGTCTGTTATTGTGTCAAATTTGAAGCAAACTTTTAAAACGCTGATGCGTTTCCATTAATTTGAAAAAAGGAGATGATATCCTTGTGTAAAGCAATGTAAGAGGCTGTATGAGGCGATGGCTCAGAGCTGCAGAGCAGGCCGGGAGAGAGGCTGCTGGATCAGTAAGAAGCCTGAAGACCACTGGAAGGAGCAGCTAGCCGGTACAGGTCGTAGGAGCGAGTTGGCAGGCCAAGAACTGCTGGAACATTCTCTCAAGTAGTCAGTAAAACAAACTGGCAGAGACGTGTGTGGTGGCTGCTTAAATACCAGTCTGTTTGACATGGGCTGCAGGTGTTCAGGGAGTGGCTGGTTCAACAAGTGACATAACAAGTAGCCATGACAATTTAAGGTTATATGTTCTACTCCAGTTAATTCAAAGTTTTATTTAAGGAAGCTAGAGCCATATGGAAGCAACTTTATTTAAATCTAGAAGCAGCTGTTGCTTTTTTTTTTTTTTTTAAACGTTAGCTTGTAATGAAAAAGTACATTGAGCATTGTTTGTTTGAAATGTAACTGTTTATCACAAGAACAAGTTGTGCTTTATTTAACAAAAAGACAATGTTTTGTGTTTTTTACTTTACTTTGTGTTTCTTGTTTTCCTAAGTAAAGATACTGATCTTCCAACGAACAGTCCAGTGTTTAGCCTCACATTTCAGAAAGCAGAGCACACTGATGGAAACCAAAAACAAAGGGGTGACCAAAGAAGTATGTTGCAGTAAACTTAAAAATACTGAACCGTCAAATACCATCATGCTCCAATAGATAGGCTTTAGATTATTCCAGGTGAGAATACATATGAACACTGTTACAAAAAAAATCTGTAATTTATAAACTGTATGACAGTTTGTAGGAAAACTATATCCTGGGAAAATAAATCCCTAGAAAGGGTCAGGGAAGCCAGAGTTTAATGTTTCAACAAAGCAAGTATAACACAAAACGTATAGACTTGTATCTATATGGCTAAATCCATGACTTATGCATTTGTATAATAAAGTAAAAGGTCTTGTCAATGTAAGTCTTCTCATTAAGAAGGTAACATGTGCCAGACTACCTCCACCTGGCCTTGAGTAAACTGGCCCTAAGTACAGGAGCCACTATGTCCTAACTTTGTCTGTGAACTCACGGACACTCACTTGTTTGTCTTATCAGTGCGTATTGATCCCAGTTTATGTGTCCTGCTGCTGCCGCCGATGATGCTGGACACCTCCCACCACTTTGTAACAATATGTAATTCCTGTCAAGCTCAAGGTTTCAGCCTTGACTGAAGAGAGGGGTGGGCATGTGCCCAAGGACCACTTCGGGGAGTGCTAAATATTCTTCCCAGACCCATTTAATCCCACATGTCAGAATAGTGACAAGTGGACACAGTGGTGACAATTAGAAAGAGAAGTAGAATGTGCAGGGAAATGCTAGGATTAATGTACTGGCCTGTTTCTGCTCCCTGTGTTTGAGCTGCTGAACATGCCCACTTAAGAGAGGTCTGCATGTCCCGGTGGCATTAAATTATATATCATTTCAATCAGAATTTTCTGTCCAGGTGAGGGTACTGTGTCAGTGGAATAGGTATGATTCTACCAATCGCGTGCCTAAGAAACATTACATCAATACGGTAATGTATATTTTTGAATAGGCAGAAATGGGGACTCGTCAGAGCGTCTCATACTCGAGTCACACTTAAGTTAACTCAAATTTGTGGTCCAAAGACTCGGGTCTTGATTTGGATTTGCAGTTTGAGACTCGTGGACAATGAACCTTTTCGGCGGGAAAAGGTTCATTGTCTCATTTGGACGCTTGCTTGGCGCTCACCCCCCCTCTTAGCAAATCTGATAAGCTAAACTCTGCATGATATGCTATTTAATGTTCTACGTTTAAACTTCTGTTGGCCGCCTAGTGTGCTTTTTTATTCTTCTTCATTTAATAATCTTTATTTCTATCCATGGTTTACTGTAAAAGAAACAATTTATTTAGAAGAATATAATATTAAAATGTTAGGTAATTGTTTTGTAGATTTAGCTGATTAGGATATAACATAGAATTGGTCAATAATACATTTTCAATTATTAATTCTATATGTAAAACAGAAAAAGTGCAGCAGAGGGACAGGACAGAACAGGGTTGTCCAATAGAAGTAGTTGTTTTCATTAGTATGCTGCTGTTATAACACAAGCTACACTTTTAACATTTATCCTATAAACAAACTATAGAGTTAAAGCTCCACAGAACCCAGCACAGTTCAGTTACTTTGTTTTCCCTTTTATTCTACACTTGCCCAGTGAACCTAACTCTGTGAGCGAGAAGCCCCCACACACACACACACACACACATTCTTAAAGATTTAGTTTTACTTGGTGAGATCGCCATCAGACCTGTTTCTGTTGGATTTGTTCTAAAACAACAGAATGATGGAAAGTTATCAATATGTTCTGTTTGTTTCTGGCAAGATCAGTTTTACTAAAGGGGTGTTTGATGCTCATGTATAAATGATATATATTTTATATTACATATATTTTGTATATGTATACAAAATTAAATTTTTTGTTGGTTTCTCTTTTTTGAAATTAATTATACTCTTCGGCTTACATTCATATAGAATAGGTTTATTAATAATACAGCAGTATAATGCTCACATTAAGCTACGTCTTTTGAGACTTGGACTTGACTTGGACTTGGGACCAAAAGACTTGGACTTGACTTGGACTTGGGACCAAAAGACTTGGACTTGACTTGGACTTGCCAAAAAAGACTTGTGGACATCTCTGCCACTAGCTAAAAGTGATGCAGCGTAACTTTAAAGTAAAAAACAGGTGTTATTTTGCATACTATGGTGTCACAGTATTGTTCCAGCAGAGAGAGGATTCACAATGTTAGTTCCCAGTGTTGACTGTCATATGCTCAGTTCAATATAATTTTTTTCCTGATTAATAACAAGGCTTAGCATAAATATAACCTATGTACATTATACATACTTTATCTGATATGTTTTTCTTCTAGTTTGTGAAAATATTTTTCACCCCAAATAGTTTTTTGTAAAAGCAATCATTTGTGGAAAAAAACAGGCTTTCTGATCCCATTTTCTGTTTATTATAGAGGATTTTATAAGTTCCTTTGGCCATAACATGTGCTCCCATTGGTCTACACTCATTTGTGATGTTATGTTCCAGGAAGTGTAATATCTGTTAATAAAGTATATTTTCAGCCCTGAGTATGTCTTTATACTCTGAAAAACAGGTTGAAAAAATGTTTATATCAAAAGAGAAAAGGGAGGGATGTAATATGCAGATAAATACTTTTAATTCAATCGCATTATACTTAACGAGGCAGACATAATTGCCGTTCTGATGCTAAAGTTGCAGCTAAGCTAACGCTAAGCTCTAAACTTCAGTTTAGTGAAATGCCTTAGTATTTTGTTGGGGTTTTATTTATTTTTTTTATAAAAGAGAAGCAGGAGAAGTCCCTAGGCTTCCTCTGTGTGTGACTGAAATCTGTGTGATTCAGTAGTGTGTGCAATCGACATCAAATGTGCATAAGAATTACACTGGGACAATAGTATGTGAGAAAATGAGCTAATGGAACCTTACTTTTTGTGCAATGTTCAGCACAACTCACACTCACTGTGAGTGATGTGACTGCCACATGTCACTTTTATGTAATGTGTAAAATCAGATAAAGAGCAGCAAACATTAAAACACAAGATGACACCAGCAAACCCCAACATGCCCTTAAGAATTCAGGACAGCTGTCTCAAACAAAATGAAGTCAAGAGTAGGTTCCAGACAAATTTTTACTGACTTTCACCACTTTCTCCTTAGAGTGCACGGGTTGAAAATCCTTCGTCTGGTACGTCACAGCTGACCAAAGACCATGAACTTGGACTAAGCTGTTTAGTTTGGACCAACTGGAATAGCGTTGACAATGAACTGTATGACCTCTTCTACATTAGTTACACTTGTGCATAGAGGAGATAAGCTGACTATATTTCCAAACCTCTGAATGTGGCACTGAACTTTTCCACAAAATTACTGATAACAAAAAATAACTTGAGTATAGACTTTCCTTACAACAGACTGTGTGAAGTGTGAAGGGTTGTAGCATTGCTTTGCTATTTACATGGGTAGCTCAATACATTTTGAAATAGGGTTTATACGTAGAGCTAAGTAAGTTACTCCCTTAGAGGTTTAAGTAAGTTACTCCCTTAGAGGTTTAAGTAAGTTACTCCCTTAGAGGTTTAAGTAAGCTACTCCCTTAGAGGTTTAAGTAAGTTACTCCTTAGAGGTTTAAGTAAGTTACTCCCTTAGAGGTTTAAGTAAGTTACTCCCTTAGAGGTTTAAGTAAGTTACTCCCTTAGAGGTTTAAGTAAGTTACTCCCTTAGAGGTTTAAGTAAGTTACTCCCTTAGAGGTTTAAGTAAGTTACTCCCTTAGAGGTTTAAGTAAGTTACTCCCTTAGACGTTTAAGTAAGCTACTCCCTTAGAGGTTTAAGTAAGTTACTCCCTTAGAGGTTTAAGTAAGTTACTCCCTTAGAGGTTTAGCAAGTTTTTCAAAAGTGTGGGGGATGCGGGGGAGGGGGTTCTTATACAATTTTAAGGTGAGCTGAGAATCTCATTACCCAAGCAGGCAAAAGTCACCAAAATAATACATGGTAAGTTTTAGGCGTGTAGTCAGATAATAGTATGTGGGATGTTAGAGCAGGGTCTGGGGGTTATTCCCCAGAAACGCTGCAGAAATTTTAAAAATGTAATCTACAGTAGAAACAAAAGTGGGCTTTTCAGGGTTTCTATTCTTTTAGAGACTATTCTCATGAACATTTTTACCATTCAGGGCAGCATTTTAATGTTAAAGTTGTCTGTTTTTGTGTCAAATTTGAAACAAACTTTTAAAACACTGATGCGTTTCCATTAATTTGAAAAAAGGAGATTATATCCTTGTGTAAAGCAATGTAAGAGGCTGTATGAGGCGATGACTCAGAGCTGCAGTGCAGGGCCTGGAGAGAGGCTGCTGGTCTCGTAGGTGGCAGCTGACCGTGTCTCAGATGTGCACTAAAACACACTGTGATGCAAAAGGGAAGTCTGCAGTAAATATTTACCGTGCACAGGCCGCAGACACAAATCGTGAGGGAGTTTGCTTGGTTTGTTTTACTTTGTGGCGTGCGGTGACAGTGCGCAAGGTTGCTGCTGATTTTGTTCTAGAAACAAAATTCTATTAAAATTGTAGACAAAGCCACGAGGCTGCACTGAACTAGAAAGGATTTGTGTAATTCCCTGATGCCACTGTCACTATAGGCCTACCTGTCCTGGTTCTCCTGACTAGCCGGGAGAGGGAGGGGAAGAGGAGGCAGCCGCAGCGCAGACACAGACACAGATACAGAGCAGCAGAGAAACTGACTGGGGGTAAGGCGTTTGTACAAACTGCGGAAAAAGTGTGGGTGTTGAACCCTCTCACCGGGAAAAGTTTGAGAGTTAAAACACCCACATCCACCACGTGTGCCACACCCATGTAGAAGATAACTGTCAGCACACTCCCAGTTTGGTGAAGCCAAGTGTCTCCCATGGAACCTTCTAAATAGTTGTTGTGTAAAAACGCCGCCATACGCCAAAAATCCGCGAAATACGGCAATATATACTGTTGTCCACCAGAGGGCAGGCTCCAAAAGCGGAAATATAAGGAGAAACCCAATGGCGACTTTACAAGTGTAAAAATCATGTTTACAGCCTGATACAAAAGATGGCTCCGGTCTCTAGAGCTACGTTTTTACTACGTGACAACTCTGTGGGGGTGAATTTTTGATTATTACGTTCGTTTATGCTATCTAAAAACTATTGTTTTACTATGAAGTAAAAGCCGAAAATCCCGGATGTAACGGGCATTTTATTGCCAAATTGTAACAACTATATCAGTAAATAGGGGACCAATGGGCGGATTATATCCACTATATAAACAATCATTGGGTGAAGCAGACAGGAGCAATGACAGGTATATACATTAGGCATGTTTCAATCATTTTCTGTTCCTCCTTTATCCAGACAATATGGCCTAAGCCCTGTCCACAGGGGATTTTCATTACCCATGGACCTTTATACCGCTACATGTGCTGTTATGTGGGTCTTACGTATTTTTAAAGCCGACAAATATTAATTTTCCGCTGTTTCCCTCCTTCTTTTGCTCTTCTTCATGTGTTTTATTGTCTGTCACTTCCTGCATTTGGTCCAAAAGTCTGTACCATCACCAATAAAGCCAGAATACCTGAACCACAGAGATGGTGACTACTATTATCACAGGACCCCTGCATTCAGCAAAATATGGTAGATTATTTGCATGGAAAATTTTACTTTACAAATTACGACATGGAAAATTTACCAGATGTCCGAACAGGGCTTTTGTCTAAACCAAACATGGGGTCATTTCTCAGCAGCATATGTTGTGTAAATGTTCATAATAGGCCACACAATTTTCATAAATCTTCAGTAGAGCTGCCAACAAACAGGAGGAAGCAACCCTGTGGTGAACTGCAATCACAAGCTGTAAAAGTCTAGTTAAGTGCACACAGTGTGAAAACAGATGCATTGGTAAACATCCCTCTGCTGCTGACCTTTGACCCATACTGTGTGAGGGGAGGGAGAAAAAAAGGGAATTTGCCTCCAAGGATCAACAAACTTCAAGTACTACTGCAATGTGAAGGTATTTACGTACTTGGACACTCGGATACAACAGTGGATGCACTTCTGCTGTTGAATTAACACTGTAGGTAAAAATAGACGTTAACATTAGATCTTCTAAGATATCAGTAAAAAGTGCTAGTCTAGTTTTAGAAAGCTGCCATATGCTTTGACTGAATGCTGCGTTCAGAGGGCCTTTGTGTTAGTGATACCCGGTCTTTAGACTTGGGCGCAGCTTATGAGCTAATATATGCCCAGAGTTACATGAGCCACTTCAACAGCACAGCAGCTAACCTACATGGGCCTGCTGTGCTACTGCAGCATAAACCAACAACGCACACAGCCAATCAGAGGCAGGGAGTCACTGCGAAGCTCCACTTGCCCAACAGGTGTTCATACCTGTCCTGATGTGGCCCCAGCACACCAACAGAACAGGTTCTGGGATTTAAAACATAAAGCCTCACATTCTAATAATTATGTTTTAAACAAAGGTTTACATGTAAAATAACTATTGCCTAAAACCCTGACACCGAAATACCATGCCATCTATTATGAGCCGTTTGTGTCCTGTAATGTAACAGTGTTATTTGAAACAGGAAGGCCTGCTATTTTTGCTTTTGCAAACAGGCAGAACCTACCAGAAGTTTCCAGAATAGTCTTCTTGGGTTTAACAAACAAAATCACCAAAAAGAGCTGTGGTGGTTGCAATAACTGTTCACATTCCCTTTACACTTGAAGCAAGCTGCTAACGTCCATATTTGGTAGATCAGGTACATTTGAAAAGCTAATACTAAGACACAATTAGATAACAACAGTGAGAACCACTGGACAGTTTAATTTAGAATTGATTTTTTTCCCCATCCATAACCCACTACATTACATCCAATAACTAAAAAGAAAATAATGTAAAAACTAACAAAACTAGTTAAAACACCTTCAAATATACAGACAGTGCACAAAGTCTCAATGTATTAAAAGACAGCTCTGTTGGTCTTAAACAAAAACTTTACATCTTAAAGTTTCACCTTTTTTAAATGAACAAGTTGCAGAACTAAAGAGAAGAAGTGGAGGAAGACATAACGTTGACAGGAGTCATTAATAGAGCAGTTTTTATCAGTTATCTTTAAGAAAATTTTGTGAGTTTGTGAGTTCTGTGGATTTGAGACTTGTCTACCTGGTTTGTCAGCCTTGAACTATTCTTAGCATTAGAACATGCCATCATCCAGAAGCATCTGGTTGGGTTTTACTTAAACAATAACAATACCAAGTACTAGCTTCAGGAAGAGAATATTGACGGATAAAAGACACTGTCAAAGTTTCCTGACACTAAACTCTACTTTTCCTCTAGCGCTCTTTCTACCTTCTACCAAACAAATCACAATATAAATGCAGCCATTAATTTCCTAAATGCAGACTGTAGCAAACTATTGTTTTTGGCTTACTTAAGTGAAACAATCTTTTTTGGTGCATTGCTGTAATGTATGTGTGTCACAATTACATTTCAGTTTTTTAACTCTCCTGGTGCCTTAGTCCTTCAGACACATGTTGTTTTAGGAAACTGGCTATAGTTATAGTTGGCTATAGTTACAGTACAGAGCAGAGCATGTGCGGCGCACAGCTTTAACATCATAAATCACCACGGAGCACTTTCATTGGTGCACTCTGCAGATGGATACTCAAAGCTATTTAAACAGACAGAGGTGAAGCAGTGAGAAGAGAAACATAACTGGGGGGAGGTTTTTAAGATCGGATTACGTAACCTGCAAAAAGTGACAAGAGCACGAGTACGTCTACTGTGTGGCAGCTGGTGTTTTTAATACTTTCAGTCAGAAGAGCAATGATGGAAATTTCTTGAACCATCTGGAGCTGAAATATTTGACTCAATGCAGGCTTTGTGTTCGATCAAAAGCATCTCATCTGTTGCTTATGGTTAAGGAGGGAAACCAAAATGTGTTTGAATGCCACCAACAAGCAAAATAATTGTGGTAAATATTATAAACAAGTCATTAAAAAGTGGAAGTTTGGTTTGCCAAACTTCGAAAAAAAGGATGATATTGTTAAAGCTGTGAATACATGATCCATTTGTTCAGTAAGAATGGCTGCCAAAAAAATTTGCAGATTAACAGCGTGTGTGGAATTTAAAGGAACAGTAGGCAGACTATACCAGTCCATAAAAAGATGGAAGAATTTGGCTAAACTTCCTCATCATTGTAGAGAAATACATTAACGTCTTAAATGCACCAATTGGCTTTAAACTTGCACTCGTTTTTAGACGCCATTTTGTGAAACGTGTGCAAGGATACTCATCTTCATGCTTTGTTGCACTTTAATGAAAACACAGCATAGTGACTGATCAGTTTGAATTTAAATATACATTTGAAGGTGTTCTGTTTTCGATTTTAAATATTTATAGTCCAGTTTCAGTATAGTTCATTCTTCATTGTTACTGTCTGCTTCTCCATACTGGGACTGTACAATAAAACTCTCTGCTGTAGGTAAAGAATTCATACAAGTATCCCCATGAAACCAGATTTACAAAATACTGAACTGTCCTTTTAATGGGAAATATACTAGAGTCAACTAAAGAAAAAAATAAATGAATCATGATTCAGTAGATGAAACCTTTATCTCAAAACTCCTCTAACATAACTCATAAAGACGATGCTAAAGGACTTACCGTAACTAAGATTGATTTTGATGTACAACAAGTGCCCAAGGCTGTTTCCCATTTAAAGACTTCCAGACCCTCATATTAGATTACCCCTAATTTAAATGATTCATTATTGCTATACACATTAATCACTGTAATAATGTATTTACTCTGCTCAATTATCAATAAGTTTACATTTTGAAACACACACCAAAACATTTATTCTTTAAGAAGGAAAACGAGGAACAGATGTTTAACTGATATAGCTTTCATGAAAACAATAGAACTGTTGTAAATCCCAGACCTAAGATGTTGGCCATTGCTCCCATTATGTCGACCTTTCATTAAATACACCTTATTTGACACAACATTATGACATGGAATTTACTCGCAACATTTCTTTAATTAATGCACTAATTGTGACAAATCCTGAGAAAGGGACATTCCAGTATTTTGTAAAAGGGAAATTATTGGATAGAGAACTTATTCCAATACAGTAAGTAAACTTCATTTATACAACCTCATACCTTTCATTTCATTTAGACAACATTTTATTGTGGCATCTCAATCAAAATCTAGGCCATCTCTCAGGGAAAATACATACTGTCCATACTAATTGTTCATTTACAGAAGTGAAAGAGATGTTTAGCTTCTGTGGCGTAGCTCCTGTCTATTTCTCCAAGCTTGATTTACGTTGACAAGTCTTATGTAAGGAATAAATTATCTGTGAAAGTGTCAAATAGAACCACATTCATAAAATATTGGGCTACTCCTTTAAAATGAAAGTGGAGAAAGTGTTATCCTGACAACCACACACTTGCGTAAAACTGAAAACCAGCTTGAAGCATTTGATACTGATTTACGACAGGGGTGGCAGGCTACTTCTACAGTGCACACACAATACTGCAGCACTGGTAATGTTCCTCCTGTGTCCTCACACACAAATCTCGTGCCCACCTCAAGTGGGACAGGTATTGTGATTCGGTAGGACATGGTGGGTTTGTAAATTTAAGATTTGATGTAATAACTTGTCAACAAAGTTTATTTAATGTTTTAAACCTACAAACACTGTCTTTACATCTTACATATAAGCCTGCTATGTTCTTTTGTACACAGTTTTCCTCTGACAAAGGGGCAAGTACATTTGTTAGAATGCTTGCAGATTTTGTACAGCCGCACAATCATTTATGAGCAATCTCAGAGTCGGGCAAAATGACAGGGGTTTGTTACTGCAGTCTGTAGCCCTGTATTTATGACTGCTCATGTTGTACTGTGGCTTCATCCACGGGTATTTTATCTGATTCACTGTTGTTTTTTGGGTTTAAGAAACAAGTGTGCATTGACTTAGACGTTTCCTGCTGTTTTCTGGTGAACCTCACAAGCACTGTGCCACTTTAAATCATATTGACCTCTGTGGGCAACAGAGAAGCTACTTTTACAAAGACTGCTTCTCCCTCAACTGGCTGAACTCATAAGTATATTTATAGCCATTCCCTATTTTACATGCTAATTGTTTTTTGGGTAATAGTTGTGTTTTCTTGTCTGTCACTCTACACATCACATATTTTTCCCTCTGGCTGTCTGCAGTAAGTGCCTGAAGCTATGCTGCAGCAGAAGGCAGCCCTATGTCACCGCTTATCACATAAGCGCACCGTCTTACATCCCACCGATTGGTCGAAGGCCACTAGTTTCATTTTGGCATGTGGCTAGAGCGTCATGTGTGGTTTGAATGTTGTCTATGGCTTTGAATGATTTTCAGTTGTCATTATCTCCGATGACCAATGAGAATGCGGGACATTAATGCAGGACGCGGGACAAAGACCGAAATGGCAGTTTACAACCAAAAGCGGGACAGGTGGTCATTTTAAGAGTGCTGCCAAGAGGCCACCTCATCGCTCTTACATAAATCACTCATATGCATACATTTACGTGGCCCCTGCCGTTTCCTCTCAACAAAACAGAGGCCCAAACCTGTGGAACCAACCGCACTTCAACTCAAGAGAAAGAGAAGCACCGCTGCCTGAATGATGCAGAGTGTCCCTAAGAACAGCAAGCCTTTGTGTTGAGACTCACACAAAACGTGGAAAACAAAACAAGAGAGAGCCCTGCAAACGGGCTCTTTACGCACAATGTGTTTGAAATGATCAGCTGTTGAGCGCAAAGAAACCACACGCTGTCTGATTGGAAGCGTGTGGAAACATTAAAACGATGCTGGAAACAGGATAAAGAGCAGGATTTGTGGCTAAAAAGAGACGCGTGTTTGCCGCTTAACGCAGCGTTAGGTCCTATTGACTGGAGGCAACACCCCGTAGGAAGCGCTCTGGTCACTTCTGTTGCCTTGCAGCCACGAGACACGCTACTTAACCTGGGTAAAACAAGACATAAAATAAACTCTGGCAGATTACAATCATGCTGAATCGTTCAGGTGAATGGTTCATTTGGTTGCCCCGTTTAAAAAGATTAGGACGCACACACACACAGAGCGAGAGACGCACATCCATGACAACCCAAGGTAATCCAACAAATTAAACCTACCGGCTTCCACACAATCAAACATGGTGGTCCAATTTAAACAGCTAAGTAATGCTAGGTAGAAAAAAAGAACATGAAAGTGGAGGAAGGCAGTGCTTACCTAATGCGTGAGTGTGGCGGACAGCTGCAGCAGGCGGAGGAGGAGGCGCACTAGTGAAAACCAGAGTTGGAGACCCTTCCCATTTAACAAGCGAGGCGACTGAGTGGAAATTTCCATGTGCCATGTGATGAAGCGTCGTGTTACACCAGCGAGCGCTGCTGGGGGCTCCTTGTTCTTCCCATAGTCTTCCTTTGAGAAGCGCAGAACTGCTTCTGCCAGATACGTGTCATACGTTTTGGACACTGTTTTGGCAACTTTCCTCATTTGTGCATTCACGTGGGAAACAATAAGACTATAACTTAATTATCGGACCTAAACTGACGCTTGAAGCAATGCACCAAACCCATTTTCAAGGGTTAATATTAGGTAAAAAAAAAAAAAAAAAAAAAGAGAAAAGAATCATACTGTTGATGTCTTGCCATTATAAAAGGCTGATAAAAAAAATACATGACTTTTCCATTAGTTAGATCCAAGTCAGTGGTCATATACAATTAGTGCATATATTACATTTATATGGATCTAAATAATGGCTGTACACTTGTGGGTATTGCAGCAATAAAATCCAACGTAGGCTTGTTTTAATGTTAGCTCTGTAAGTATAGACATCCAATGAGCAAATCTGAACAAGCTCCCGGAGTTCAGACTTATAAAACAAATGTGTGACAGTTTGTACAGTAAAAGAGTCCAAAGCCACCTTAAGCACGTTTCTACTGGAGAGAAGCGGTACACACTTAGAGTTGTTTCCATTGTAAAATTAAAAAATAAAAATAACCTTACCAAATAAGTCTACTGTACTACTTTGATAACTCGACAGATTTAGATGAAAATTTGAAAGAATAAAAAATAAATACTTGTTCTTATAATAAACAGTCTTATCCAACACATCTGGCATTTCTTATCAGTGGAGTTGTTTTTGAAATGACATAAATATGGCATTTTATGTCTCTTGCATTTTTAATTACCACATTGTTGTTAATATCTACATTGCATTAGACATGATGAACATGACAGAAACAGATATCAGTATTGAGACTTGGAAATAAACTGTATCGATCTTCTACTGTTTCCTGCAGCAGTATACAGCTATAGCACTTGCTCCAGTGCACACACGGTATTACTCTCTTCTTTATTTGAGTCATTACTGCTGGGTCTACATTTTTAAAGTTTGCTTTAAAAACACTTCACTGTTGATTGTTGTAGCTTTATCTCCAGCCTTGTGAGGTTTTTCTCTCTATACTCGCTTCTTTATTCAGATAATCTACATCTGCTAATATGATTGATTTCTTATATAGAAGAAAGAAGCACGTTTATGGTGTTATTGTTTTCAAAGACGTTCTTGTCCTACACACAGTGCAGTGAAAACTCAACCAAACCGCCCTGTACCTTATCTCTGAAGTCTGCTGTCGCCCAGCTGGTCCCAACAGACAGCCGCTCTCCTCGAGCCTGGGTCTGCAGATACTTTTGACCCCTGTTTTTGACCCTTGTTTTGGACTTCTCGTCTCCAGTCGCAGAGTGTCACTTAAGAAGGATCTATGTGTTTACTTCTTCGGCTCCTTGACGTGACTTTTCTCACGAACTGCCCGTACATAACGAAGGGGACATTGTTTTTTTTTTATTGTTTTTGTTAATTTACATACAGTATGTTAAAGTCTAATGTCTATTTAAAACACATAAGATCCAGTCTGTATGTTTTCACTTGGAAATGAAAGAACAAATGAAAGGTTTATTTTACTCTGAGTTTCCTGACTCCTTTATTCCTCTGTTTACATTCTACCAGACCACATTGAGAGGAAAAAGGGAAAGCTCCCAATTCACAGTGATTAGGTTTTAAAGGAACAGAACTGGCTGAAAATGCCTGTTGTCGTGCAGTGTTCAGTGAGACTACATTATCATAGACACAGACACACATCCTATAGTTTCAGGTTTGTGTCACATTGTCACAAGTTCATCGGTCAGTCATCAGTGGGCGGTGCTCTAATGAATTACTTGGTTTCTTAGGGTGGTAATCCCTCTTTTGTGTTCAGAGCAGAACATTTTTGCTTTACAAACATCTCTTTGCCTTAATCCCCAAACTTGCTGAACATTAAGCACTGTCAGGGTTACTTATTTTACATTTCGTGGAAAACTTGGAAATGAAAAAAAGTTCATTTCCAGGAAATACACTTATGAATGTGGGAAAAACATGTATACAGTCTTCTTAGAATTGCTTGATAAACTGTGCTTTAACAATCCCTCTAAAGAAGTTGTGGGTTGTCGACATACTTAGTGCAAGTGTGTGTTCCATAGAAGGTATTTACAAGCGTTAGTTTTGACTTATGACTGCTTTATATTCTGTTACAACTCCAGAACTGGCCATTATACGAGGCTCTCAATGTGACATGTGGCTAAACCAGTGACACTAAAGTAGTTTAGCATTTTCAGTATTAAGGATTTAAATCCATTTGTTACTTGGGAATGTGTATCCACTGTAGGGAACACATTAGCTCCAAAGTATTCAATAGAAACACTTTCACAAAATTCTGAACAATCAAATAACATAAAAGCATATTGTTTAAGTTACAATTAACATTAAAAATAACGACTAAAAACGACTAGCTTGGTCGGTCTTTTAATGCTCTGACTATATGGGACTCAGCCTGTCTCTGTGGTACATGAGGTAATTGTCAATGAAAAAATATACAAAAAATACATTGTAAAAAGTGAATTTTGGAAGGCATAAGTGTATTTTTGAATGAACTATTTTAAGCAACTGTAACTTTAAAATCCATATTAAAATTGACTCCACAGCATTGGTTCAGTGAAGTACCAGTGGAGTCTAAACTGTCTGACATTAATACAAACTATAATTAAACAAATTCAAAAACATACTAAAAACAATTAGAAGTATGTCTTCTTTAAATTCGTCTAAGGTAAACGGTAGCCAAGTTTTTTTGTCACTTGGGTAAAAGTGGAAACGTTTCCTCTAAAACCGTGAGTACAAATTGTTACCTAAATATAATTAAGTAAATTTTGTTTTGTCTTTTTAACAGAGTAGATTCCTTTTCTCTACACTTTAACCATAAGTATCTCACAGGCAAATATTTTCCAACCTCAATGTGTTCAATACTTTATGAACCTGAAAATAGAAGGCTGCAGGAGAAGTGCAGACCTCAGCCAAGTCACGCAGCAGCAGCAAAACTCGACTCCAAGATTTGTCTATTTTTAATGGATCTGTCTTTAAATCTGATGGGCTCTTCCTTGGACCATTACCAGTCGTTCCACTGCTGCTGTGGAAATTTACTGGTAGTTTTAGTGAGTTTTAGTCTGCCAGACGTGTGGAGCACTGTTAACCCTGCTGCAGTCATTACACACATAACATGAAGAAGTACTGGTGTGGCACGCTTAATGATGACGTTGTAGAATATGATTGGCAGGACCGTTGAGCGAAAGTCCATGATTGCTGTACGTCGTATCCCGAGCTCATTTGAACTGTTTAGATCATTTAGTTGGAAATATTTTGGCATTGTTTAAATCTGAACAGGTTTTAAACAGGATTTGAACAGATTTCTTTTTTTTGTTCATGAAATCTAACAGTCCACGTGTTCAAATATATCTGTATATATATATATATATATATATATATATACAGATATATATATATATATATAAATAATACTAAAAAAAAACAACCTGTTGATATCCATCTAAAACTTCTTCAAATCCATCTTAAACCTGTTAATGTTAAAAAATAACTGTAAGACTCAAATGAAAAAGAAACCTCACATCAAAGTTCAAAAAGCTTTCATGTGTCACAGTCCTTTAAAAGGATTCTAGTGGCCGCTCACCACTTTGAGTTTGCCGGTTTAGAACAAACTAATGAGAGTTGTTTTTACAAACGCAGCTCGCTCTAACCTCGTTACATTCATGAAAACAGATACAGTTATTTAAAGATCATAAATAGTCTGTATTTATTGGGTGAAGTTCGCCTGTTAAGTCTTTAGCAGTTATCTTGTTGGAGCTACAGATGTCTTTCAGTGAGAAAAATTATTTTGTTTTCAAACAAAATCGGCAATGTTTATTCTGTCTTGCATTACCATTTGACTTTAACAACACAAGCCAACCTGGTACTTACACCGACAGAGGCTCAATTAAACCTAGCATTTTCCAAAGCAGCACGATAAAGCAGCACGATGAGCTCTGAGTTCTTCGTGTGGATCTTTACATCCAGAATTAGAATGATTTATTCTTATATTTTGAGCTTTTAAGCTCAAAAAATGCTGATCGGTGTGTTTCTGGGACCTAGCTGTAATGTTATCATGTTCACTTGAGAACAGTGTCTTCACAGTTTACACAAACAAAAACTCCTCAGCTGGATTACATTTGTTTTTTTATATAAGGAGAAAGCCATCCTTGTTTTGTAAATACATGACTAAAATGCCACAGAATAAAACGCTGTCATGTAAAATGCCGAAAAACAGACCAGTTTCACTCTGAGGCAGAATGCTGGTATTTACGAGCACCAAAAAAAGTGACAAAAGCAACAGCCTTTTTTCCTAAGTTTCTGTATAGTCTAGGTAAAAGTCACAAAGACATTACATTAGCTAATTTATATAAACATTACGAGTCATCTTGCTCTGATACATTAGCATTATAACTTTCATTGGACAGTCTTTTATATATATTTAGGAACACTTATATGGACAGAAGTACATTGAGTCACTTTTATTTATAACATGCCACAAACACCTTTGTCTTTCAGTCTTTGCAACAGAAAGAGGAAGCTGATGAATCAACATCCGTCAAACGTAATTCTTCTGATGCCAGTAGCTATTTGTTGGGACATAGTTACTTTTCTGTTTGGACTCTTTAGTCAAAGTAAAGTGTTGCTGAGCTGTGTCTAAAGTTCACAAAAACATATTGCAACACTGATGAACCTGATGTACATTTATTTGTCTCAACAGAGCGTTCCTAGAAACCATGACCATGATGGATCAGGTGGATCATTGTTATCATTTTAATACTTCAGGAATGTATATATGAATATATATTTTTCTTCGCTCACATTAGTGGACACAAGTGTCATTACTCCTGTTAGCTTCTCCCAAAAAGGTTTAAAGTGATTTTACTTTGATTTTAATGTGCTTTTAGTTTGACTTTGATATGACTAAAGCAGTTCTAGATCTTTACCAGGCTTTATGGCGTTTTAGTTGGTTTTAAAAGGTTTTTTTTGGACTTGGATTAACTGGTTTTACTTTTATAGGATTTAATGGGATTTTAGTCAGACTTTAACTGGTTCTAAATGGTTTTACTTCAACATTAACAGATTTAAGGTGATTTTAAATAGACTTTAATTGCCATTAGTAGCTTTAGTTGGTTATTCTATGGACTATGAACAAAATGTGCTCTGATTAAGACATGCCACTTTGAATTTCAGTCTGAAAAATAAAACTTCTAAGACTTCCTATGTACAGCTCAAGAAAGTCAAGGTACCACCAGTGATACTAGGACCACAGTTTGAGAACCACTGATGAGGAATATTACAAATGTCTGGATGTTGAGTTGTTATGCTGCAGCTCAACAAACAGTTGATGTAGGTTTCTGTCTGAAAGGGAAAGCAACAATACAGTGATTGTGTTTGTTTTTAGATATCAGTGATTACATTTTGTCATCGTAAATGTAAACTCCAGGGTTTTATTGGTAAGCTTGTTATCTAACAATACACTTATCTTACAAAAATTGTGTCTTCTTATGCATTCTTAATGTTGCCATGTAACAAATCAGTCGCTACAATGTAGAAAAGAAAACAAAAGTCATATCCAGTAATATCTTTTTTCTTATCTTGTCTGTGAGCTTGTCTGCCATGACTATAGGCACTTTTCCACTGGAGAATTACGGGTCGGGTCAGTAAGGGATAGTTTCTGTCATTGAAAGTATTACATTCACTTATTACACTGCAATAAACACGAGCATGACTTTTGAGTTTCAAAAATAGTGGGAAAGCTTTCTAAATATAAATGTAAGAACAAACAGACTTTAACAGCTATTGCAGCAAGAAACAGCTATACTTCTGCCTCTTGCATCACTGTTTGGTATCTTTTTTATTTTAATCAGGGGCAACTCATCTGGTTTTTTTATTGGTTTTTGTAATTTTTAGTCATCCGTCTGTCAACCTCCCGCTCCGTCCCATCATCATAAAAAAAAACCCAAGATACTTGAACTCCTCCACTTGAGGCAGGAGCTCTCCACCAACCTGAAGGGGACAGTCAGCCTTTTCCGACTGAGAACCATGGTCTCAGACTTGGAGGTGCTGATCCTCATCCCAGCCGCTTCACACTCGGCTGCAAACCGCCCCAGTGCACACTGGAGGTCCTGGCTTGATGGAGCCAACAGGACAACATCATCTGCAAAAAGCAGAGACGAGATCCTGTGGTCCCCAAACCAGACTCCCTCCGGCCCCTGGCTGCGCCTAGAAATCCTGTCCATAAAGATAATGAACAGGACCGGTGACAAAGGGCAGCCCTGCCGGAGTCCAACATGCATCGGGAATAGGTCTGACTTACTGCCGGCAATGAACCAAGCTCCTGCTTTGGTTGTACAGGGACCGGACAGCCCTTAGCAAAGGGCCCTGAACCACGTACTCCCAGAGCACCCCCCACAGGCATTGTTCCTCTTGAATCTGAGGTTTGATTATTGGCCAAAATCTCCTCTCCAGTACCCTGGCATAAACTTTCCCCTGTCGTCGGACCGTACCCTCCGCCCCTGGTGGGGTTGAAGAGATCCTCAAAGTGTTCCTTCCACCGTCCAACTATTAGACCTGCTCTTAATGAAAAGGTCAAAGACATGGTGAAATAAAGTTTGCATTCAGCTATTGACTGAAAGTGAGTATCGCCAAATGTTTGTGCTTTATTACCCACGTTTCTACTGGTAAACCCTGTACTAACCCAGTGGAAACTTGCCTATTGGTTTTGAAATCCATTGGTTGAGTTATTACAATGTCAGAAATGTTCACTTGAACACTGAGAACTGGGAATATTATTCAACTACCATAACCCTTGTATGGAAGGAAAGATTCAACTGAGAACATGACTCATCTTTAGTTTGTTATTAGTGGTGAGATTTTTGTTGTGTTGTCTGTTCCACTATGTCCACAAAAAGACCAAACTAGTGTCTACCTAATCTTTCTCTAATGTAATAATTCTTTGTGATGAAGGAAGTGGTCGCAGCTGGGACAGAGGTCTGGGAATGTCACCCTTGTTGTTGTGAAGACGGACGCTGCAGGGGAGCTGCGTGTAAGGCTGCAGTTTGGTGGGTGACATAAAGCTTTTCTCATGTTTCTAAATAATTCACAAACCAAATCTCACATGACCAAAAACATGCTTCAGCCAACAATTATAAAACACAGTCTACAATGTTTATCTTTACACAGGTAACGTCAGTGTGTCTATGGAGCATCTGAGGTCTCCTGAAGACCACCACACGTGTGCATATGGGGAGCTGTGATTAAATATGGACCTATTCAAAGCTCCAATGCTGTCTGACCTAGTAAACCAAAGTAGAGGCTCTGAGTGGAAAAGTTAAAGTAAGATAAAGGGGACAGAGCTAAAATCTGGTGGAGGTCATTGTAATAGGTCAGTTGGCTTGGATTTAGGATGAAATGTGGTGTCGGAACAAGATCTGAAATCTAAATATTAAACTGCTTATTCTTTTTTTTTTCAAACAGCAGACTTTCACAAAGAGTACAGTATATACATATATATATATATATACACACAACAACCCTAAGTGTTTTCCAATAAATTGTCCATAATTCTGTTCTATTTGTTGTTTATTGAGTCGTATAAAAGAAATTCAAATACAGACCACACCAACACAGTAGCTCTTTTATTCAGCCTTAAATTTTGCCAGTAACACAACAGTTACTGTTGGTGGAAAAAAACTGTAATTTGGTTTTTAGACCGCCACAAGTTTGGCGTCTTGTGGTGAAAAACATTGCTTTTAGAGCATGTGGACACTAATTGTAGCCTTGGGACATGTTGTTGTTTATGAACAAGATTTCGGTTTGCAAACAATAATCCAAAACAGACCAAATAAGGAACAAAGCAAACAAATTAACAATTTAAACATTATTAGAAGAGAAGAAAACTTGGCTACAAATGACTAAAAAAGGATCTATAGGTTTCCAGAGGGTAGACATAAATGCTCTTTGGGCTGAGAAAAAGAGGTGTCCTTGACTGGACCAAACTAAAGAAGAGAGAAAAACAGATATTGGTCGGGTTTTAAAAAATGCATGAAACACAGAGATTACAATGTTTTATGTTTTGGAAATATCTTTTTTTTGCAATGCTCTAGTTAAGCCATTCGTTTCCTGACGATAATTACATTGATTTAAATCATGTCTTAAACAGTGCAAGCTGAAGTTTTAGCTGTTTAAATTAATTTTATATTAATAATAAAATACATAGGCCCTACTCCAGTCTGATTATTGTATTTCTCCCATTCAACTGTAAAATGAGCCTCTGCAGAGACACATTCACCACAGTAAAGGCTCTCTACTGGAGGCCACTTTTTTGTCATGTCTTCTACTTCCTTAAAAACAGCAATGCTAAATTTTACTTGTCGCCATAGTAACTGACTGTGCCCACAAAGTAAACTCACATCAATCGTCAGGTCTCCAGTGAACAGTGAAAACCTGGGCCTCGTTCGTCGAGGTTAAATAAACATATGTTTGGAACATACCTGTTACATACCTGTTACATACCTGTTACATACCTGTTACATACCTGGAACATACCTGGAACATACCTGGAACATACCTGGTTCATAACTGACACACATGAGAGAGAGCGAGGCAAGTTTATTTTTATAGCACAATTTATACAATCAGCAATTATAGCTTTACAAAAAATTAGAGAGTGTTAAGTTGACTTTAGTTACAGCCAGAGTTGTGTAAATGTGCAATTCTTTTCCCACTACATCTGCAGAAAAATACTTGACAAACAACGCCCGGGAGATTGAGCTTTTATGTTTGTGTAAAAACCCACATCTGTCTGAAGTAATCATGATAAAATGGAGTTGTGGTGTTGTTGGAGGCTGAGAACACAGACCCCTCACCTCGGACATGGAGATGTTTGTGCAGATGGCTGTTTTTCTGACCACGAGAGCGAAAAAAAACACTCTAAGTATAGCCATAGACTAATAAATTTACCGGAAATCTGTCAAAATAGGATGTAATAAGTGAACAACAGAGGGAATGTAGGGAGGCTGTGAAATGCAAACTAAATAACAACATCAAAAACAAAATAACAAGTTGGAAAACAAATTAACTAAATCAACAACAAAATAACAAAACTAAAAACAAATAAAAAAAACAGAGAACAAATTAACAAAAAATGAGGTATTCAGACAAACTGGAAAAGGTAGGTATCATTTGCGGACAGAATTCTCACTGCTGATTGGACGAGACAGCAGTAACAGCAGACAACTGTAAAAACAGGTTTGGTAGGCTGGCTTAGTCATACCCACTGCGTTTTGTAGCTAAAGAACGTGAGTATGGGGACGCTCTGTGAGCCGGTCCCTTCTCTTGGCTAAAGCAGACCAATCACAGCCATGAGGAGGACACCGTCACACTCTCTACACTGCGGAGCTCTTCTAAAACAAAGATGATGTCTTTGAAACCGCAACAACTGGAAGCTCTAATAACTTTTCTTCTGAAAAGGGATGTTTTTGCCGCCCTCCCAACTGGATTTGGAAAAAGTTTAATATATCAACTGATGATTGGTTTATTCGGCATCTGTTTGTCATGACATGATCCCGCCCCTGTGAAGGAGACTGCTGTGGTCGCATTAACAGACTGCAGTAAAAGAGTGTCCAATAAAAGAAAAGCTTCTTTGTTCCTTTGAAATTATTTTACTGGCTCAGGCCACTGGCTCAGGCCACTGAACGATATTAAGCAAGTCTGCCAGACCACAAGTCAAAGCTCAGCTCTAAGTTGCATTTGTCCAGACAGATATGTTCATGCCATTTAACAGCAGCACCTCAAAGCTCAACCAAGAATCAGTCTTCTGTATTTTTCATCTCAAAACCATTTCACTTCACTTTTAGGTATTATATTGTCCATAAATAGTACAGAGTTGGCATGAGAGGTTGAGGTTGTGCAGTCTTTATCCCAAACAGAAGGTACTAATAGTCATAAAGATGTACTAGCTTTATAGAGGTAACTCATTTCAAAGATCTTGTCTCATGTTCAATTTTAAGACCATATCATCCACTTTTCTGCTTATTTGGTTCAAGATAGAAGATAGAAACATGACCCAATAACCAATCAGCGATGGGACACATGTTTATACTGTACGGGCATTGAGGGTCACACAACAGAAACCCATGCATTAATGAAAGAAATAGCCTTAATTTTTTGTATTAAATCCAGCAGATGAATAGTTTTGAGATCTTGTACAAATATGGGCGCCAGTTGTTAGTCTCTGAAAGTGGAAACAGATCATTAGATTGTGAGGAGTGGGACAAAACAAGACCCAATGCTGAAAAAGAATGAATTCATATTTAATAATCAATTCAGTTTCTTAATATATTAAACTATCTGTATGTTTGGACCATATATTAGGCTTCTAAGAATTGTATTTATCCAACAAGTCTGACTTTGTTTCAACACCAGTTTATTAAAAGTGAGAGTTTTTCAAAATGTGAGAATACATGAGGTGTGTAGTTTTTTTGGTCTTTTTGTTGACTTTTTGTCTGCTGTCAAAAGCAGAGATTGTTATTAAAGGTATCACACTCTTTCTTTTTAAAGGCTGTGAACACTGAACAGTTATGGTAGCCCTGCACGGACATCTCTAACAAAAATTAAACTTCTCGTACATCAATGTTAAGTTTGTCCTCTCTGGGCATGTGTTATGTTTTATATATTGCATTTTATATCTGTTAATGGGAAAAAAAACAACTCAAAACGGTCTTCTGTGATCCCTCCTGTGAGCCCCATAACTCTGAAGGGAACAACCCAATACAAAAGGTCACAACATCATTTGCCGATTCTTCCGCTTCTGTGCTTCAGCCATTAATTTTGAGTCCTGTTATGTAAAGTATTATGTAATGTGTTGGTGCGACGTGCTCATTAATGAGTCCCGGGGAGCTTTCTGGAGTCTCACTGTTGACATGTCCAGACTTATGAGAGAGGGGCCCCTTCACTGAACTCCCACTGTCAGGGCCCCGACCGCGGTAAACCCAAACGGTCAGATGTGCCGGGAAGGACCACAGGCACAACGCACACGTGTTCCAACAGTCTGAACAAAACAAAAGCTGTCTGCATGTGACTTTCTCATAAACACTGTGTCTTTGTTTGTTACTGCACAGTATGATACTGATTGTGAATAATGCTGTATTTTGTGATAAGTGGGTTTATTTTGGAAGAACAATGCGATAAAGGTAGACCATCTTTGCTGATATGTTGTCTATTATGGTTAAAGTTTTTATAAATTTTTATACAGTGGCCATGAAGTGCAAACAAAATAACAAAACCGAGAACCAAATAATAAATAAAATAAATAAATAAAAAAAATCCAAAAACAAATACACAGAAAAACAAAATAATATATCTAAAAACAAAAACTAAATAACAAATACAAAAACACAACAACAATTCAGACAAACCAGATCAGTTAGTTGGAGCTTAACTTGTGTAGAGGCTTTTGTTGTCCTGAATCCTAAAGAGTAGGTGCTCAGAGGATGTGGAGAGGAGAGTTGCCACCAAATGTGTTTAAACACATACATATTTTTTCAAGAACATAAAATTAAAAATTCAAAATTAGCCAATTAAATTAGACAATCCTTTGGAGAAATTGACCTTTGATAAATTACATAGGCATTATATCAAACATTCAATAAAGGTCTTTTAATGTAAGAAAAAATTGTATAGCACTTGTAGCATTCATTTCTATAGGCTTCAGTGTTAAATAGAACAAACACGGCCCTGCCTTCCTAAGGCGTTCCTAAGTGTGCACAAGCCTTATCTGCTTGTCATTCAGATGGATTGTGGTATTGTACTGTACATAAAGTCTGCTCCATGGCCAACACTATTCTTTTCGTCAGGCTTTCACGCACTGGGTTTTGGAAGCTGTGATTGGCCTAGAGCTCCACTTGGAAACATTAAACCACAATAGGCCAAAGACTAAGTGAGTGGATGTTTAGGGCTACAGTGGGCACAGAACAACAAATAACTCCAAAGACAATCCACAGATTGGTTCAGGATCTGTGCTAAGTAGGTACATATTAGGGATTTACAGAGGGCTATAGCTTCTTAGCATTCTTCTAATATTAAACAAATAGGCTGTCCTAAGTATCATGTCCAATATTATCCCTAAGGCCGTATTATTTTTTGAAGCCTTTTAAACAGCTTAAAGCGACACTCGGTAATGTTTCTGGATGCTTATTTGTCTGTTCTGTCTGATCCCCATTAATCGTATTATCACAGTAAAGACTATTCTTCCTGGGGTCGAAATTTACACGACATATATTAATAAACAATAAAAGTATTACAGTTGAACATGCCGAGATAATTTAATTTTGAATTTATACTTGCTTAGGTTATTTTTGAAAGTACCATAGTTTGGCAATTTATTCTTTATTTATTCTTTATTCTTTATTTATTTATTATTTTTACAGTAGACCCATAAACTAAAGGAAACAAATTCTGCTGTAAATTTGCATCATTTTAAACTCACTTTAAATAAATATTTTTTGTGACTTTGTGAGAACTTGTGTGTTCTCAGGAGATATTATGTAATCATAATACAGGATATAGTCATCATTGCACTACATTGTAGACCTATTCTAGACCTACTATAGACGACTGACAAGAAAATAGACGGCTAACACGGCTGTGCTATACAATAATATGTCTGTTTTCTAGTATTAGTAGCTAAGCTGGTCTCAGTGGTCCTATGTTGGTCAAGGGCTTGTTTCTGGGAACAAAAACTTTAGCCTCTCGTCCAGTGTTGAATGTGATTCCTGCTTTATTTTGTCTCTTTCCTTTAGAGGTTGGTGCAAGTGCTGACAGGACCTTGAGAAGTCATTAGTGTCACACATTTTCTTGTAACTGTACAGGACAGTATTGTCATATACATGTCACTTAAATATAAACCAAACTACCCTCTGCAAGCCTTGATCTGGCATTTTATTTAAACAGTGGCTTCAAAAACAAATCATAACCTTTTCTTTCAATCTGTATCCCCTGAATATCACCATTAGAGTCAAGAATCTAAAATGTAATATCTAAAAATACAGATAGACCTAGTTGGCACCACCTGAACTTTGCAATACAAGCCTGCGACACGAGAGCCTTCGAGCAGACCTCTGTCAAAACCAGAAATAACCTCATGTGAGCGGCAGCGGTACAGCAGCTAGTTACCATCACGACACAAAAACAGTGCATTTAGTTACATGCTGTAAAGTGAACAAACCCGTTTTCTCAATGAGTGCCATCTCAGAAGAGATTTGACGAGTAGCAGCTACTGTTGTGTATTATTGGACTGGTCATAAACAGTAGGCAGTATGACAGGGAGAATATAGAGAAGTCTAGTTTTACAGACACTTAAAAAGGCCATTTTTATTACTATATGAATATTATTTATTAAAAACATCTTCTTACTTAGGGAAAAACAGTTTAATCACTAAGTGCATATTGTAATAGAAATGATCAGTGAAAAAACAAGACCTGAGACGGCATCTAGACTTTAAGGATTTTAATAAAAGGGCTTTGTCCAATCACAGCTCGCTTCAGGAAAAAGGAGCGCTCCCATTGGTTGACACGAAAAACATTGAAAGTATATATTCAGCTCTAAATACAATCTTTTTACAGTGAAACAGTAAAAACAGAAACCGAAAAAAATGTAGGCAACATGAAACAGGGATAAATCTTGTCTTCAATCTTGTAATAATTAATTATCTGAAATCAGAGCTCAGTTTGATTTAATGTATTTGTTATTTTTTTTGAGGAAATCTTTATCTGATTTAACTTTTTTAATAAAAGAAAAACAGGAATGGTCCCTTTGCTGCTCTCGGAAAATCGGGTTGTGCCTTCTCAACTACTGTACAGTCCATTATAGAGGCTATCCTTTTCATTTTCTTTTATAAAGCTTGTACAATAACACTAAACATATTCCACTCTATTCTCTTTGATTTGATTTTGTGAAAGTGATTGCCAGCTGTAGTTGTTGCATGAATAAGCAGATTCACACATGTTGGACCAGTGCCTTGCTTTTCCAAAATGCCCCGTCACTTCATGATTAGGACCTATCCATCGTGAGAGACTTTGCACAAACACGGCTTTATCTGAGAAAGTCATGCGGCAGTTGTTTGCACAAATTGAGTTGTGCTAATTGTACGCACTGAGCCGCTCTCCTGAGTGAGTGAGTGGGTGGTGTCCCGTCTGTAGTGAATATGGTCTCGTTGATGAATAATTAATATGAATATGAATTATGCAAATTAATAATTAATATTTTGTTTATGAAAATATTAATTTCTTTCGGGGCACCACCTTAGTTTTAGCAGTTCTAAGGAAACTGATTATGTTTGATAAGTCTCAATACTGAAGGAATGAATTCTAACTCGTTTTCAGACCAAATCTACGTAAACAATGAAACAAGAAATGTCTTTATGGGGTTTTATTAAAATTATGCAGGTTAAAATATGAATAATAACAGTGGAAAGGACATAAAGGGATAATTAGGGCAAATGATGAAAATAAAACATTGATTGGTGATGGCACAATAGTTATACCTTTGATGGAACAAGATGAGTTTAATTCTATTTTAATTTTAAGCGATTTAATCGGAGTGGTTACAGAGCAACGGGCGTTAAATGGCTTAACAGAAAGGGGACTATTGACGGCTATTTGAAGATTGTGAAAAGGAAAGAGGTACTGTTGGGCGTAATTACACAGGTTTATAACGCCAAGCTTTCTCTTGTGTCACGTGCTCACTCACTCTTTATCCGGTGATTTGGCACCAGCAGTGCGGTTCCGATCAGTCCCAAAGGTAGGCTTCGAGATTCCCGGTCGCGGCTGATTTCCGGCAACAGAAGGCAGCACGTGTCCACGCGTTGAGCTGGTTTAAGGCGGCGCCCAACAAAGCGGCGTCCTGTGATTGTCCTTGAGGGTAAAGTAAACTTTACCAGCGGTTGCGAATAAAGTCTTTAAACTGAAGTCCGCTACAAGGCGAAAATATGTCTTTTGGATTTAACAAAGACTTTCTTTAAAGCGTCAAAAAGCCTTTCAAAACTACAAAAGTTTCTTCCGCGTGATGTAACTCCGTGGATAAGAAGTTTTTCAAACAAAAATCAAATGTGTTGGATCTTCAAAAGGATAAAAATTTACGTCGCACGGTGTGTGTGCGGCTGAAAAACTTTAGAGTTGCAAGGAAAAATCAAAGTTAAGCTTAAGAAAGAGCGTGAAGAAAGTTTAAGAGGTAAAAGCTTGAGCTTAAGAAGCTTGAGAGGGAACTGAGAGAGCTAGAAGAGAGCTTGAAGAGTTTGAGAGCGCGATTTCCGCTTTGCCGACTCTTTTGTAAGAGCGCCAAAAGGGTGTGTTTACACACGCGTTTGGTGAAGAGGCGTTTACTGAAAGTTTGGGATCCTGAGATAACTTTCTTGTTCCATCAATAAAGCATTTTAAACACAGTTATAAAACATATTGATTCTGTATTGTATCATAAGTGCACGAGAAATGTTTTTACGAACATTTGGATATCAAACACATGTATATTCTCTTGTCATTTAGCTAAAACAAATTAATAATTCGTTTGTATTGTACCATACACTTATGCAAAGTCAAACAGAGTAACATCGTTCGTTTCTTGTCCTGTTGGATCCTGTTAAGGGAAAAATGGTGAGGTTTGCATAGTTACGAACAATCTTTATTACACAGAAATGGAACAGAGCAGAATTGTCTTTAATTTGAAGCAGAGTCATTACTCTGTTCAACCAAAGGAGGGCAATGTTCAATCACTTATAGAGTCCTGTAACAAAGAGACATTCCTTTCTCAGGTCTGGTGTGTTTCAATACACAAATCGTATATTTAAATGTCCATTCTGGTGCCAGGGGGTCTGGTCGGCCAGAAGATAGCGGCTACAGGTCCTTTGAAGTACTGAAAAATAAAGCTGTAAATATAATTTCACTCTTGCGTGAACTCTTTAACACAACATACGAACATCTGGGCCAGATTAGCAAGGTGCTGCTAACCAAATCTCCTCAGTTCTGGATAAACAAAACGGCCAGGTCTTTAAAAGTTCGGAGTTGTAAATTCTGTGGTCCTCTGAGAGGTGTTGGTTCCTCCTGGTACGAGAGACACTACAGTCCCCCCTTTCGGCGAAAGGCAGGTTCCAATGTCTTGTGCCGACTCCATCCTTGAAGTACCAGGACCAGGAAGCAAGTGACACGTTAAAGACACAGAGTTTGGCGTTATAACATGTGTATTAATGGGAGCGTAGTTAGGGAAGACAAGTGTATTTAAGAGTAAAAGGGTTTTTACTCGTCATTAAGTCATCTGCTAAGGGAGGTAGATTGAGTTTATCATTTAACAGATGGACTTAATGGGAATAAAAGAACAAGAGAGTTATTTCATTTTAAATGGGTTTAGAGTTTATTAAATTGTTGATAATAAAAGAACACACATTAAATGATAATAACCTTAAAGGGACATTGCATGCATTTTAGGGTTAAGGGTAGTCACAAAAGTTACATGAGGTATATATTGGTTATATTGAACATACATAACACATAGCACATTTAAACTGAATCTGTCAACCTCCGTATGACTGGGGTTGGTTCAGATTCTTCGGAAACAGAGAGATCTTGGTTAAATACATCGGCTTCAGGGGGTAATGGACTACCTGCAACGTTTTCTCTATTCCCAGGGCGGCGACGCACGATTCGTGCAACGCCCTGAGTACAGCGGTTTAAACGGGTTTTAAGGCGTTTTACGCTTCTAAGAAGCACGATGGTGATAATGATGGCCATGAAGTAACCTATTCCTACTGTGGCTGCAAGAACAGTGTCGGGAGTTGACCAGGCATACATAATGGGTTGAATAGGAGCTTGTTGTTTTTGCTCTATTTCCTTTAACACATTATCAAGGGTGCAATGTCAATGGTTCTGCTACCTTCAAACTGGATTTGATAGAGTGTAGCAGGGTGTATTTCGAGAGGATGGGTTGAAAAGAAATCTGATATTTCTATTTCACTCTCGTATTGGTCAGCGTCAAGGTGGTACAAGGCGACGTCCCCAATGTGAAGGATTGCATTCGGGGGTACATCTACCCAGAAAGTTTGGTCGGGCAAGTTAACACGGGATGAGGTGTCGTGCTGATCGTAAGTCAGCATTCCGTCTGGAAGAGGGTGTTTACTAGCCAGCGGTTACCGATGATCTCTGCTTGAGTGGCGGTAACTTGGTGGCGAGCCGTGATTGTCGTTGGACATCTGGCTTGAGGGCTCATAGGCTTAAGGCCACAGATCCCGTCAGTGTTGTCCCGAACAAAGGGTTTACTGGGACATAGGTAGTGTATGTCCTTGGTTAGGGTGCACATGCGTAGATTAGGGGCCAGGTACAAATCTGGATTGGCATCATGGTATGCCACTACTGAAGGAGTGTGCACTTTAACGTGCGTGTCTCCGTGCCAGGACCCGACGTTTACGACGTCTTTAAGACGATAGATGTTCTGGGATTCAATGATAGGCAGATTTAGAATAAAAGCCATTTCCCGGAACTCTGGGTTGGCGTAAATGGAGTGCGGCACTACCTAAAGTGTACGCTAAATGGGCCTGAAGTGGGGTTACAAGATCTCTAGTGGCGGTTCCAAGGAGGGATTGTACTAGTGACAGAGGGATAAGGTAGGGTGGAATTCTTCCCATGGCTAAGCTGTCCACTGAAGAGCTTATGTCTCGGAGCATGTCATCCATTAGTGCGGTGACTACTTGTGCTTGTCGTAGTCCACCTGGAAAAGGGTCATAAGTAACTCTACAGCTCGGTGGGTTTTGTTTAGAGCTTCACTGTGTGTGTTTACCACCAACACAGTGTCCTTCAACGTTTTCCCTACTGTTTGGAGTTGCTGTTGTTGCTGAATGATCTGCGCTCTGATGTCAGGGATTTCAGCCTGTAATTCTGAGACATGTCTCTTTACCGTGGAAATGCTAACCGTATTGACTGTGGACAACCCGAGGTTAAACAAGGTACCTACAGCAGCCGCTGCAACAAGAAGTCCTCCTATAAACCGTTTAGACCTTTGATTAGCGCCAGTGAGTTCAGCCTGAGTAATTGTAAATTTCTCAAGCTGGTTAAGCATGTGGGAAATATCAGTTTCAGCGTGATTAAGAATAGAGGTGGTCCAGCTAGCGCCGGCCCAACTGGTGAGCCCTTGAGTGGCTCGGACGTGTTTCGATACACGTCGTTTGGGTTTAACCTGACAAAAACCCTTTGGGTGTGCAGGCGACAGTTTGTGATCAACAGTCCGGGTTGGTCCTTTAAAAGCGATCCCGGCTGTTGGTCCGGGCTCTATAACATCTGGTGATCCCATGCCCATAAGGCTGGTGATCAGGAGAGTATCGTCCACATCATCCTGGTGAGAGAGAGGACTTTTTAGCAAGTGTTTCATTGACAGCAAATACCGGAATTATCAGTTATAGTTGTTAAATTACTCACAGTTACCACTTAAAAAGAAGGAAAGGAAAAGTGTTAGGAGATCAGAGTTAGAGGTTAATTGTTAGTGGTTACTGCAAGTTAAGGGATCTGTTTGAGACTACTTGGGGCGTGAACGTCCTGTAGATCCCATGGGGTTTTGTGCAACTTTATCTGGTTGCGGTGTATCCACTTGAGAGTGGGTTCCTTTCTCCCTTTGGTGATCTTTATCTGATACACCACCGGGGATAGTTTGTTGACAATGGTGTGCGGTCCTGCCCAACGCGGGAGGAATTTCGCGTCAGTCGGTTGGTACCACCTTTTGTTTGTCCAGTGAGTTGACTGAACATGTAGTACCACACTTTGTCTCCCACCTGTAGCTCGTCCTAGATGACTTTTGGTCATAATAGGCCTTACGTCCTTCTACACTTTTGCCTAGTTTTTCTTGGGCAAAGGCGAAGGTGGTTTTCAGGTGTGCTTGGAGATCAGCCATGTACTGGTGTGTGGTATAGGCCGTAGCTATGTTAGCCTCTCCTGGCTGATACAGTAAATGTAGGGAAGCGTCATCTGCCTACCGGTCATGAGCTCAAGCGGGAGACTCCGGTCGCCGTGTGTGGCGTGGCTCTGATAGCCATCAGGACCAAGGGCAGTTTGACGTCCCAGTCTCGGTGATTAGATGCGACATATTTCTTTAGGATGTCGATCACCGTTCGGTTTGCTCTTTCTACTTGGCCTGAGGACTGGGGGTGGTGGCTGGGGAATTTTGCTTTCACGCCCATGGTTTGCCACAGTTGTCCCATCATCTCGGCTGTGAAGTGAGTACCACGGTCAGAATCGACCTTACAGGGTAAGCCGAATCTGGAGAACACGTGGTTCATGAGTAGAAAGGCCGTGGTCTGTGCCGTGTCGTTTGGGGCTGGAAGTCCTTCCACCCATTTAGTGAAGGCACAGGTGACCATTAGGATGTATTTGTTGCCCCTTGTTGATTTAGTCAAGGGTCCCATCCAATCGATTTGGAGGTCAGACCACGGAAAGAAATGCCCCTTCTTTGTAAGGGTGCACGATGGAGTGGTCTTGTCGGTTGAAACTGGCAGCATACTAGGCAGCCTTTGATGTATTCTGCCACGTCCATTTGCATGTGTGGCCAGTATGCCACTTGTTGGAGTGCCTGGTGTGTTGCGCGAACACCTCTGTGGCCTGCTACAGGAGCGTCATGTGCGTGCGTTAGCATGACCCCCCTTAGGCTCTGAGGCACTACGAACGCAGGTGAAGTGAGGGTGTCAGAGACGTAGACAAGCAGGCCATGACGCAGGTGGAGTCGAGCGCGCACCGCCCATAGCTTCTTAAGATATGCGTCGGAGGAAAAGTCAGTGTCAACGATGGGGTGAGACACCGGGTCAGAAAGGTAAAGAATCAGTTTGTGGATTGCGAGTCCGCTGCTTGAAGGGCAACGCGAGGTCGGAACCAGCGAAAGAAAGAGAGGAAGTCGATGCGTCTGCGGGGCGGAACCGAGGCATCGTTTGCGGTCGTTTTAGACCGGGTAACCAGACAGACAGAATGGGTGGGTTGGGTGGGAAGGGTCGATCGCACGAGGGTTCTGGCTGGAAATGCCAGAGCGTACCGTCTAGAGCCCCTTGTTTTGCCATGAGGTCTGCCTGATCGTTCAGGTCTTTGTCCAGTCCAGGGGCTCGAGAGTGTCCCCTGACCTTCTTCCAATACACCTGCATGTCATGGTCCTCGACCAGACCGTCGCCTGACGAACAGGTCTTTGTGTTTGATCGTCTTTTTCGCAGATGTGAGAAAGCCATTGCTCTTCCATAATGGCAGGTGGGCAGAGAAGCTGAGTCGTGCGTAATTTGAGTCTGTGCAAATTACGAGCTGTTTGATCTGCTTGGCCACTGCTAGTTGGAGAGTTATGATCACGGCTGCGATCTCCGCATATTGTGAGGATTGAGATCCTAACTGAAATTTTTGTGGCTCATAAGGGTTGTCATTGAGCCATACCACACCTGCACCAGCGGACCAGAGCTTCATGGTGGAAGGAGCATCCATCGACATAAGCAGTGGTCATGTCTTGGCACACGTCAGCATCGAAGTAGTGATGGCGTGTTGGTACAGTGGAGGTGTGTTCGTTTAGCGGGACGGCTGTGGCGGGCGTGTCGATTGCGCATTGTTGGCATGCAGCGAGTTCCATGCCTAAGTGCGACTTGTGGTTTTGAGCGTAGCGTATCTCACGTCGAAACTTTGGAGAGCCATGAGCCACGATGCCACGCGGGCGTTAGTTACTACGCCGTCCCTGAGTCTTTGACTGGTTAAGAAAGTCACCGGTTGGTGATTGGTGTTCACGATTGTCTTTTGGCCTCCTAAGTAGTGGGCGAAGTGTTTCACGGCCCATACTGTGGCTAGGAGGGCTTTTTCACAGTCGGTATACTTGACCTCGGGTCCGGAGAGAGTTTTGCTGGCGTAGGCCACCACTCTCTTATCCGTGTCATGGACCTGATAGAGGCCTGAACTGAGGCTGTGGCTTGAGAAGCCCACCTCTAAGTAGAAGACTTTGGTGTGGTCCGGGTAAGCTAGGCACGGGGCTCTGCACAGATTGTGTTTGAGCGCCTGCATTGCCTGCTCTTGTTGTGGACCCCACGCAAAGGCGGTGTCCTTTTTGAGAAGGTCCGTCAGTGGTTTAGCCAATGCCGCATAGTCATCGACGAATTGTCGAGAATAATTGCAGACTCCCAGGAAACTGCGGAGTTCTGACAAGTTGGAAGGCGGTTTCAGATTGGCAATGCCTTGGATTCGACTGACCTGTGGTTCAACGCCATCAGCGCCTACTAGAAGGCCCACATAGTTTACCTTCTTTCTGCACCATTGACATTTCTCCAAGGAGATTTTAGCACCAGCAATGGTGAGCTGTTTCAGGGCGTGGTCGATTTCGTTAATGTGCGCATGGAGTGTCGCGGTGCGCATCAAGATGTCATCGGCGTAGATGAGAGTTCCGCGGCTAGCGCGCCAGGACATGCCTTGTTCAAGAAGATGTTAAATTCGGCTGGGAATTTAAGTACCGAATGGGCATCTTGTAAAAGTATTGCCGATTGGCAAACGTGAAGGCAAGTTTGTGTTGATCCTGTGGGTCTACAGGAATGGTCCAGAAGCCGGATGCTATGTCCAGTGTGGAGAAGTACTTGGCATCCTGTACTTTGGGCAGTTCTTGGCCAAGTTGGGTCATTGGCCACCTGGAAAGTGGTAGTGCGCTCTTGTTCAATTGGCGGTAGTCAATTGTTAGACGCTCACTTGCCATTGGGAGTACTGGCCAGATAGGAGCCGAATAAGTACTGTTGCACGGACGAATGATGCCTTTATCCAAAAGGTCGTCTATGATTTCCTGTATCGGTTCATAAGACGCCAGTGGTATTTTGTATTGGCGTAAGCTGGTGGTGCATTCGCAGCTGTTGGAATGCGTACCGTGTGGATGTGGGTTAAACCACAATCCAGCGAGTTTGTTGCAAATGATGTGCGATATTTGAGGAGGACATGACGCATCAGGTCCCGTTCCTCAGCGTTGTTTATCGCATCAGCCAAGTCTAGTGCTTGTTCTAACTGAGACTCAAAGTCCGGTTCGGGTTTAGAGTCTGGTTGCACAGTTACCGATTTGTCTGTGGTGGCGTTACTCGGTAGAGGCGTGGTTTTGTCTATATCTGAATCAATGGAGAGCAGGGAGACTGTCTGTACGACCATTACCTCAGCATCAGCCAGATCGACCCTGCAGATAGTGTCGGTATCGACCACAAGTGAGGGTATATGGCGATTGCTCGGAAGGCTTCGTGTAGACGACTCCGGTCTCCTGTTGATCAGTCACGAGTGAGGGTGGCATGTCCTATGACTGGAACTCTGAGTTCAAGTCATGGAATCTTGTGTCAATTAGCCAACCCAAAGGTGTGGCCGGGACGAGAATGCTATTGGCAGTAGGATTCTGCACTAGCATGTGTGTTGATCGAGTCGAGCTCGACCAGGGTGTTGCCTGAACAGACAAGCCTAACTCAAAGAACAGAGGCGATGGTTGGAAGAACGCTTGTGGACGAAGTTAACTTGTTGTCCTGCGCTTTCAGGCGTATGTCCATGATGTTCTGGCGGTGGTATCGTGAGATGGCAGTCGTTACTTACCTGACACACATCGGGAATGGTTTGACCCGATTTCAAGTTTCCTTCGGTCAATGAAGGTGATTCCCACGTACTCCAGTCAGTGACCAGAGAAGCGTTGTTAATGGTATCGACTTGTCGTCGAGTCTGACTAGCATGTCAGCCCCAATGTACACTGAGTGTGGCAGACCGGGGATGACGGCAAAAGTGTGGGTCAGTTCTCTTTTGTTCCATCGTGCGATGGCAGAGCATAGACCTACGGTTAACGCATGAGTCGGTGTGGGGTTAGCAGGAACCGAGTGCGCTTCTTTGCGAAGGTCAGACTCGGGTTTTTCGCGTTAGAGTGTTAAACAGCTCCTGGCTGATGGCAGATTTGTCAGCCCATAAGGCCATAACGACATTGTCGACTGGAGTTGCTTCCAGTGAGATGCCATTGACGATCTGGGGTGTCATCGCTAATGGGTCCTTCAGCGTGCATAGGAAGTTGTCACGCAATGTAAAGGGGTTTGGTTCGCACCGAGGTTGCATGGTCGTTGTACCAGCGGTGTCGGTGGCTACCCTGTCGATTGGTGATTCCCTGTCAATCGCATAGCACTGAGATTCATTCAGTAAGATTGGAAGTGGTTCTCGCACTTGGGCCCAAATCTTCAGCTGCTTGAAGTCGATCAGTGGTTCGAAGCGATTGAGGATGTCTTTTCCAATCAGAAGTGGGACGTTGTCAAGGTGGGACACGTACACTGGGTGTGTCAGTGTCATTGGTCCGATGGTCAGTTGGACTAAGGCTACCTCGTTGATGATCGGCCGATCATCAGAGTAAGGCCTTATTTCCAGAAAGCACGGGTGGGACTTCAAGTCCCTGTGGGATCTTCTCGCTATAGCCTGGAGTGATCTGAACAGGTTGCCTGAAATTAGGCTGATGTCAGCGGCTGTGTCGAGAAGTGCTTCGTCGTCAAGTGGTCTTCTAACAAGACAGAGAGATAAAGCTTCCGAGCTACTCCCTTTTCAGTTAGGTGACCCAGAAATTGGTGGAAGGGTGTTTCACATTCAATAGTCGTGGCGTGGTCATGGCACAGCCCGACATTTGGATTTGCTTGGACCACTAGGGGCGGCGCTAGGCGGAGTGGTGTCTTTGTGATCTGTGTCACTTCCCTCCGTGTTGTCCGTGCTAGGGTCCTGGACAATGTCATTGAGTGGCTCTAGTTCGTCAGAGCCTAAGTACAGGTCTGGGAGATGTTCATTCCCTTCAGTAGACTCTGTATCTCCGTTGCGTGTTAAGCCAGCTTGGATCGGTTGTGACTGTTTCTGAATCGGGGCCTTAGAGGCCTCCACCGTATACAGATCAGCCTTGTCCTTGGACTTTTAGCGCATTTGTTTGAGTATGCGTTCTATGGCCCGAGCCTCCTCTGTAGTCAGATTACTGTCGCTCATGGGGTTTCCCCGCGATTAGTCTGAGTTTCAGGGCTCGGTCCTCGCATGATTTCGTCGTTCGACAGGTGGGCTACCTGATGATCGTTGGTCTTGGGACCGACGATATTGGTTTCTCCTGTCGTCGCGGTTTTGATAGGACCCCCCTTGGTTACGGTTTGGATTGGTTCGAAATTTATTTTCGAACCGAGGTTTCCATTGAGGGCCCTGGTCTTTGAACTTACGTTCGGGCCAGGTCGGGTGTGGACCCGGCTCTCCTTTGTGTGGCCGAGGTCCCTCTTTCCTGTCTGGAAAGCGGGAGGCTCCTGGGCCGCTTGGCTTGGAGGTAGGTGCTCCTTCGAGCGCTAGACTCTGATCAACAGTATACAGAGCGGCTGGCTCTTGCTGTTTAGTCTGAGTCAGCTTCTGTTTAGTAAATGCCCTTGTTGCCAATTCGCGGAGTTGGCGGCTGGTTTGAGTCAGCGGGCAGGCAGCAACGCCAAGATGATGGTTGGTAGTTGGATGGAGGTTTTGCACAAAGAGTGTTTTGAAGTTTTATCCTCCTCCATGTTTGGTTCGTTGAGTGGACCAAAGTAGGCTTTGCGTAGCCGATGATAATATATCTGTGGTGACTCTTGCCGTGCCTGTTTGATTGTTAGGGCGGCTGTCAGTCCCACATTCGTTGTAACGTCTGAGAATTCCTCCATGAGGACTGACTAAGGAGATCAAAGTCAGCTTGAACCTCAGGGGTTGGCGTTCGATGAAGCTACTAACATCTCTGCTTGATGTTAGTTTTATCAAAAGATTTTGTCCTCAACGGTAGCATTGGGTATTCTCTGGAGGTAGAACTCAATGTCTCTAAGGTACGCGCTAGTGTCATGAGCCGATCCTTGATGGGGCTCGGCGAGTGATATGGCGATTTTGTCAAAGTCTCTGTCAGTGGGACCGTAGTCCAGATGTCTCCGTGTCGGAGCTGGTTGTTGGACAAAGTCCGAATGCCTACCTGTTGGTAGTGCGAAGTAATCCGAATGCCTACCTGTGGAAGCTCGCGGAAAGAGCGGCCGGGCTCTCGGCTCGGTTGGTCCTCTTTCCGTTGCGTCCAGGCGCGGTAGTGGTCGCAAAATTGGATTAGTTAGTGAAGTGGCTCCCTTCTGGGAGTTCCCAAACCTACTGGGTTGGTATAATGGAGTAACTGGTTCTAGGTCTGGAGTACTTTTGAACTCCAGTTTCTTACTAGGTTGTGTTTGGGCGTTCTCTGTCAGGCGCACCTGAAGTTGTTCAATAAGCTGGCGGTCTAAGTCACCTTGTTGAGTGAGGGCCTCTACCCGTGCACTCAGGGACTCTCTCCGCCGAGCTTCCTGTGCCAGCATATTTGCGGACAGCTGTGCACTTTTGCCTGCTTTGATGAGTTCCTCTCGCATAGCGTCGTACTCATCACGTTGGTCATTGAGCTGCAGCTCTGCTATGTCACGAGCAGACCTTGTTTCGCTCAGCTCGTTCTTTAGGTCACTGAGGGTCCCCTCAGTTATCTGGAGTTTGGTGTGTAACTCCTTAAAGTCAGGGTCTGCCTTTTGGAGTGTTTGGGCAAGACTTTGTAACTCTTGGTTTTGTTTTTCAGAATTCTCCAGGACTCCTTTGGTCAGCTGGAGTTCCTGATTCAACGCCTTGTTCTCGCGTTGGAGGCGGGCGAGTCCTGTTTCTGGACCTGGATTTTCGTGGCTGCGTGCCAGGAGATCCTCGGCTTGTTTCTGCTGTGCGCGCATAACAATAGCCATTTGACCTAACAGCTTAGTTAGATCCTTGTCCTTTGGCTTAGAGGTTAGCGCAATGCTAATCAAGGAGCTAAGAACTGAATCTAGCTCGTTGGGATTTGTGGTCTGAATCTCGTCCACATATTGGGGTAGCACCTGTTCTGTTAGATCATTTAGAGCTGAGTCTAAGTGATCCAGAAGCTTGATGGGACTATCCGAGCCTGTGGACTGTGGATTAGACATGTTGAGAATTGGGCTTTCTCAAGGTAAGTGAGTTATTGTTAGATTAAGTTTTAACTGCAAGGAGAGAGTTACTACCTATAGAGCGTTACGAAGAAGGAGCGTAAAACTCAAGCAGACTGTAAAAGAATTTTTAAAATCTGAGTAAAAGTGTAAATAAAAAAAATTAATGAAGGAATAAAATTAAAATTAAAATTAAAATTTTATTTTATTTAAAATAAAATAAAATTCCAATTAAAATAAAATAAAAGGGGTATTAAGTTGAATAAGTCAGATTGAAAGTAATAAAAGAAGGAATTGTTGAAGTGGAAGTTAGTATAAAGTCTACTTGTGATTGAAGTGACCTTATGTGAGTATTAACAGTGACTATGTAGCCATAGCCTAGTGGTGTGAATGTTAATGAGGGTTGACAATGCTGGGATGCTGCTGTGCTAATTTGTAAAATTAACAGTGCAGAATCAGTGGGTTTAATCTAACAATTCATGCAGGTAATCAGCTTTTAAATCACAGCTATGACACAATTCGTGCAGGGTTAAGTCTATTCAGAAGTAACAGCAGTGGTGTCGTAGTGGTAGTAAGCTGTTAGCGTTAGCATTCCAATTTGACAAATCCTGTGTAGATAGGAAATTCACAAAACAAGTCTTAAATTGTTAATCAAGCCAAATTAATCAATCAATTTATATGCAAGGTTAGCATCAAAGATTTCCAAAAGCGGATGCAATGTTAATTAAAAATGTCACAATTGTTAGTTAACTCCTATTGTGCATTCAAAGTTGTTACACACAGGCAGTTATTCTCAAAAGCAATATGGCATTGCAAATTTGTGTATTTAAAAGAAAAACACATGTATTAACAGAAGCAAAACAGCTTGACAGCAGTTCAGTAGTTGTTAATAAAGCAGAGTAATTCACTTTTTATGTTAAGTCAATCAGGCTTTTCAGTGTCAATGAAAGCTTAAATTATTCAGTTAAGTTCTTAAACTTAAATTAGTCACTATTTTGAGGAAAAGTGTAATTCCGTTGAGTGACCACCAGAGAGAGACGTAGAGCTCCTCTCAAAGATTTTTAGAAGTTTCGCACTTCTCTTCCACTAGGGGGTAGCAGACTTTCTGGAGTCCGTGGTTTACCACTTCTTTCCGCTAGGGGGCAGTTGGAACTACAATGAGTTTGTTTTCCGGGTGACGTCAGTGTCACGCCCCTTGCTAGGACGCGGAGTGGAAATGGCTGGTTAGCTTCAGTGTGCTGAAACTTTGAGGAGTCAAGACTTCTCCACACAGCCACTTTTATAACACAGCAGCGCTCTAAAAGCGCAATTTCCAACACAGCAGTGCTGTGGATAAAACAACGTTTCACAAAGCACTACACGGGCCACGTGGGCCAAGACTTTGTATATACACTTGTTGCACAATGCAAACAGGTCCTTTGGCTGTGTGTAACTGGAGTTCTGGCGCGGGTAGCTAATCCGTTCAGAGTTCTCCCAACCAAGTTTTTAATTCGTCTGACACAATATGAACAGATAAATTACTTGGTTTTACAAGTTTATCTAAATAACTGGAGCATCGCAGATTATTTATTAACTTGCAGAACGCGTTATTAGACAACTTATGCTAAAATTCTAGAGCATCTTAGAATCCGCAGTTGTTAGGCCTTATAAAAATTACACGTCCTTAACGTGTCACAAATGCATTTAATCAATCCGGCTCTCTGGCCTTTGTTCACAAGCTCCACAAAGCTTCAGTCTTTCACTGAACACTTAGCAAGCTGGCAGAAATGTACGTACAATATTAACCAAGTTACAAAGCATATCTCAGAATTATCAAAACATCAGACCAGCTGGTATTTTTCAAATCCTAGACACACAATTTCACAAGCGCTTTTTATCAAACAGCAACACAACACACGTTTCTCAACACATTGATTAGTTTTGTATAAGACATAACTTTCTTAGTTCTTCAGCGGACAGAGATTTATGTAAAAGGCTTTAAGGATGTTAACTTATTTCAGTGTTTACAAGACCGGATCTTTCCGAGCCTCACGCCGGGGCTCCAAAAATAATACTGTAGTGAATATGGTCTCGTTGATGAATAATTAATATGAATATGAATTATGCAAATTAATAATTAATATTTTGTTTATGAAAATATTAATTTCTTTCGGCACCACCTTAGTTTTAGCAGTTCTAAGGAAACTGATTATGTTTGATAAGTCTCAATACTGAAGGAATGAATTCTAACTCGTTTTCAGACCAAATCTCGTAAACAATGAAACAAGAAATGTCTTTATGGGGTTTTATTAAAATTATGCAGGTTAAAATATGAATAATAACAGTGGAAAGGACATAAAGGGATAATTAGGGCAAATGATGAAAATAAAACATTGATTGGTGATGGCACAATAGTTATACCTTTGATGGAACAAGATGAGTTTAATTCTATTTTAATTTTAAGCGATTTAATCGGAGTGGTTACAGAGCAACGGGCGTTAAATGGCTTAACAGAAAGGGGACTATTGACGGCTATTTGAAGATTGTGAAAAAGGAAAGAGGTACTGTTGGGCGTAATTACACAGGTTTATAACGCCAAGCTTTCTCTTGTGTCACGTGCTCACTCACTCTTTATCCGGTGATTTGGCACCAGCAGTGCGGTTCCGATCAGTCCCAAAGGTAGGCTTGAGATTCCCGGGTCGCGGCTGATTTCCGGCAACAGAAGGCAGCACGTGTCCAGCGTTGAGCTGGTTTAAAGCGGCGCCTTAGCAACAAAGCGGCGTCCTGTGATTGTCCTTGAGGGTAAAGTAAACTTTACCAGCGGTTGCGAATAAAGTCTTTAAACTGAAGTCCGCTACAAGGCGAAAATATGTCTTTTGGATTTAACAAAGACTTTCTTTGTAGCGTCAAAAAACCTTTCAAAACTACAAAAGTTTCTTCCGCGGAAGTGATGTAACTCCGTGGATAAGAAGTTTTTCAAACAAAAATCAAATGTGTTGGATCTTCAAAAGGATAAAAATTTACGTCGACGGTGTGTGTGCGGCTGAAAAACTTTAGAGTTGCAAGGAAAAATCGGCGAAAGTTAAGCTTAAGAAAGAGCGTGAAGAAAGTTTAAGAGGTAAAAGCTTGAGCTTAAGAAGCTTGAGAGGGAACTGGAGAGAGCTAGAAGAGAGCTTGAAGAGTTTGAGCGCGATTTCCGCTTTGCCGACTCTTTTGTAAGAGGCCAAAGGGTGTGTTTACACACGTTTGGTGAAGAGGGGCGTTTACTGAAAGTTTGGGATCCTGAGATAACTTTCTTGTTCCATCAATAAAGCATTTTAAACACAGTTATAAAACATATTGATTCTGTATTGTATCATAAGTGCACGAGAAATGTTTTTACGAACATTTGGATATCAAACACATGTATATTCTCTTGTCATTTAGCTAAAACAAATTAATAATTCGTTTGTATTGTACCATACACTTATGCAAAGTCAAACAGAGTAACATCGTTCGTTTCTTGTCCTGTTGGATCCTGTTAAGGGAAAAATGGTGAGGTTTGCATAGTTACGAACAATCTTTATTACACAGAAATGGAACAGAGCGAAGAATTGTCTTTAATTTGAAGCAGAGTCATTACTCTGTTCAACCAAAGGAGGGCAATGTTCAATCACTTATAGAGTCCTGTAACAAAGAGACATTCCTTTCTCAGGTCTGGTGTGTTTCAATACACAAATCGTATATTTAAATGTCCATTCTGGTGCCAGGGGGTCTGGTCGGCCAGAAGATAGCGGCTACAGGTCCTTTGAAGTACTGAAAAATAAAGCTGTAAATATAATTTCACTCTTGCGTGAACTCTTTAACACAACATACGAACATCTGGGCCAGATTAGCAAGGTGCTGCTAACCAAATCTCCTCAGTTCTGGATAAACAAAAGCGGCCAGGTCTTTAAAAGTTCGGAGTTGTAAATTCTGTGGTCCTCTGAGAGGTGTTGGTTCCTCCTGGTACGAGAGACACTACAGTCCCCCCTTTCGGCGAAAGGCAGGTTCCAATGTCTTGTGCCGACTCCATCCTTGAAGTACCAGGACCAGGAAGCAAGTGACACGTTAAAGACACAGAGTTTGGCGTTATAACATGTGTATTAATGGGAGCGTAGTTAGGGAAGACAAGTGTATTTAAGAGTAAAAGGGTTTTTACTCGGCGTCATTAAGTCATCTGCTAAGGGAGGTAGATTGAGTTTATCATTTAACAGATGGACTTAATGGGAATAAAAGAACAAGAGAGTTATTTCATTTTAAATGGGTTTAGAGTTTATTAAATTGTTGATAATAAAAGAACACACATTAAATGATAATAACCTTAAAGGGACATTGCATGCATTTTAGGGTTAAGGGTAGTCACAAAAGTTACATGAGGTATATATTGGTTATATTGAACATACATAACACATAGCACATTTAAACTGAATCTGTCAACCTCCGTATGACTGGGGTTGGTTCAGATTCTTCGGAAACAGAGAGATCTTGGTTAAATACATCGGCTTCAGGGGGTAATGGACTACCTGCAACGTTTTCTCTATTCCCAGGGGCGGCCGATTAGTACAACGCCCTGAGTACAGCGGTTTAAGCGGGTTTTAAGGCGTTTCGCTTCTAAGAAGCACGATGGTGATAATGATGGCCATGAAGTAACCTATTCCTACTGTGGCTGCAAGAACAGTGTCGGAGTTGACCAGGCATACATAATGGGTTGAATAGGAGCTTGTTGTTTTTGCTCTATTTCCTTTAACACATTATCAAGGGTGCAATGTCAATGGTTCTGCTACCTTCAAACTGGATTTGATAGAGTGTAGCAGGGTGTATTTCGAGAGGATGGGTTGAAAAGAAATCTGATATTTCTATTTCACTCTCGTATTGGTCAGCGTCAAGGTGGTACAAGGCGCGTCCCCAATGTGAAGGATTGCATTCGGGGTACATCTACCCAGAAAGTTTGGTCGGGCAAGTTAACACGGGATGAGGTGTCGTGCTGATCGTAAGTCAGCATTCCGTCTGGAAGAGGGTGTTTACTAGCCAGCGGTTACCGATGATCTCTGCTTGAGTGACGGTAACTTGGTGGCGAGCCGTGATTGTCGTTGGACATCTGGCTTGAGGGCTCATAGGCTTAAGGCCACAGATCCCGTCAGTGTTGTCCCGAACAAAGGGTTTACTGGGACATAGGTAGTGTATGTCCTTGGTTAGGGTGCACATGCGTAGATTAGGGGCCAGGTACAAATCTGGATTGGCATCATGGTATGCCACTACTGAAGGAGTGTGCACTTTAACGTGCGTGTCTCCGTGCCAGGACCCGGCGTTTCACGGCGTCTTTAAGGCGATAGATGTTCTGGGATTCAATGATAGGCAGATTTAGAATAAAAGCCATTTCCCGGAACTCTGGGTTGGCGTAAATGGAGTGCGGCACTACCTAAAGTGTACGCTAAATGGGCCTGAAGTGGGGTTACAAGATCTCTAGTGGCGGTTCCAAGGAGGGATTGTACTAGTGACAGAGGGATAAGGTAGGGTGGAATTCTTCCCATGGCTAAGCTGTCCACTGAAGAGCTTATGTCTCGGAGCATGTCATCCATTAGTGCGGTGACTACTTGTGCTTATGCGTAGTCCACCTGGAAAAGGGTCATAAGTAACTCTACAGCTCGGTGGGTTTTGTTTAGAGCTTCACTGTGTGTGTTTACCACCAACACAGTGTCCTTCAACGTTTTCCCTACTGTTTGGAGTTGCTGTTGTTGCTGAATGATCTGCGCTCTGATGTCAGGGATTTCAGCCTGTAATTCTGAGACATGTCTCTTTACCGTGGAAATGCTAACCGTATTGACTGTGGACAACCCGAGGTTAAACAAGGTACCTACAGCAGCCGCTGCAACAAGAAGTCCTCCTATAAACCGTTTAGACCTTTGATTAGCGCCAGTGAGTTCAGCCTGAGTAATTGTAAATTTCTCAAGCTGGTTAAGCATGTGGGAAATATCAGTTTCAGCGTGATTAAGAATAGAGGTGGTCCAGCTAGCGCCGGCCCAACTGGTGAGCCCTTGAGTGGCTCGGGCGTGTTTCCGATACACGTCGTTTGGGTTTAACCTGACAAAAACCCTTTGGGTGTGCAGGCGACAGTTTGTGATCAACAGTCCGGGTTGGTCCTTTAAAAGCGATCCCGGCTGTTGGTCCGGGCTCTATAACATCTGGTGATCCCATGCCCATAAGGCTGGTGATCAGGAGGAGTATCGTCCACATCATCCTGGTGAGAGAGAGGACTTTTTAGCAAGTGTTTCATTGACAGCAAATACCGGAATTATCAGTTATAGTTGTTAAATTACTCACAGTTACCACTTAAAAAGAAGGAAAGGAAAAGTGTTAGGAGATCAGAGTTAGAGGTTAATTGTTAGTGGTTACTGCAAGTTAAGGGATCTGTTTGAGACTACTTGGGAGCGTGAACGTCCTGTAGATCCCATGGGGTTTTGTGCAACTTTATCTGGTTGCGGTGTATCCACTTGAGAGTGGGTTCCTTTCTCCCTTTGGTGATCTTTATCTGATACACCACCGGGGATAGTTTGTTGACAATGGTGTGCGGTCCTGCCCAACGCGGGAGGAATTTCCGCGTCAGTCGGTTGGTACCACCTTTTGTTTGTCCAGTGAGTTGACTGAACATGTAGTACCACACTTTGTCTCCCACCTGTAGCTCGTCCTAGATGACTTTTGGTCATAATAGGCCTTACGTCCTTCTACACTTTTGCCTAGTTTTTCTTGGGCAAAGGCGAAGGTGGTTTTCAGGTGTGCTTGGAGATCAGCCATGTACTGGTGTGTGGTATAGGCCGTAGCTATGTTAGCCTCTCCTGGCTGATACAGTAAATGTAGGGAAGCGTCATCTGCCTACCGGTCATGAGCTCAAGCGGGAGACTCCGGTCGCCGTGTGTGGCGTGGCTCTGATAGCCATCAGGACCAAGGGCAGTTTGGCGTCCCAGTCTCGGTGATTAGATGCGACATATTTCTTTAGGATGTCGATCACCGTTCGGTTTGCTCTTTCTACTTGGCCTGAGGACTGGGGGTGGTGGCTGGCGTGGAATTTTGCTTTCACGCCCATGGTTTGCCACAGTTGTCCCATCATCTCGGCTGTGAAGTGAGTACCACGGTCAGAATCGACCTTACAGGGTAAGCCGAATCTGGAGAACACGTGGTTCATGAGTAGAAAGGCCGTGGTCTGTGCCGTGTCGTTTGGGGCTGGAAGTCCTTCCACCCATTTAGTGAAGGCACAGGTGACCATTAGGATGTATTTGTTGCCCCTTGTTGATTTAGTCAAGGGTCCCATCCAATCGATTTGGAGGTCAGACCACGGAAAGAAATGCCCCTTCTTTGTAAGGGTGCGATGGAGTGGTCTTGTCGGTTGAAACTGGCAGCATACTAGGCAGCCTTTGATGTATTCTGCCACGTCCATTTGCATGTGTGGCCAGTATGCCACTTGTTGGAGTGCCTGGTGTGTTGCGCGAACACCTCTGTGGCCTGCTACAGGAGCGTCATGTGCGTGCGTTAGCATGACCCCCCTTAGGCTCTGAGGCACTACGAACGCAGGTGAAGTGAGGGTGTCAGAGGCGTGAACAAGCAGGCCATGACGCAGGTGGAGTCGGCGCGCACCGCCCATAGCTTCTTAAGATATGCGTCGGAGGAAAAGTCAGTGTCAACGATGGGGTGAGACACCGGGTCAGAAAGGTAAAGAATCAGTTTGTGGATTGCCGAGTCCGCTGCTTGAAGGGCAACGAGGTCGGAACCAGCGAAAGAAAGAGAGGAAGTCGATGCGTCTGCGGGGGCCGGAGCCGAGGCATCGTTTGCGGTCGTTTTAGACCGGGTAACCAGACAGACAGAATGGGTGGGTTGGGTGGGAAGGGTCGATCGCACGAGGGTTCTGGCTGGAAATGCCAGAGCGTACCGTCTAGAGCCCCTTGTTTTGCCATGAGGTCTGCCTGATCGTTCAGGTCTTTGTCCAGTCCAGGGGCTCGAGAGTGTCCCCTGACCTTCTTCCAATACACCTGCATGTCATGGTCCTCGACCAGACCGTCGCCTCTGACGAACAGGTCTTTGTGTTTGATCGTCTTTTTCGCAGATGTGAGAAAGCCATTGCTCTTCCATAATGGCAGGTGGGCAGAGAAGCTGAGTCGTGCGTAATTTGAGTCTGTGCAAATTACGAGCTGTTTGATCTGCTTGGCCACTGCTAGTTGGAGAGTTATGATCACGGCTGCGATCTCCGCATATTGTGAGGATTGAGATCCTAACTGAAATTTTTGTGGCTCATAAGGGTTGTCATTGAGCCATACCACACCTGCACCAGCAGCGGACCAGAGCTTCATGGTGGAAGGAGCATCCATCGACATAAGCAGTGGTCATGTCTTGGCACACGTCAGCATCGAAGTAGTGATGGCGTGTTGGTACAGTGGAGGTGTGTTCGTTTAGCGGGACGGCTGTGGCGGGCGTGTCGATTGCGCATTGTTGGCATGCAGCGAGTTCCATGCCTAAGTGCGACTTGTGGTTTTGAGCGTAGCGTATCTCACGTCGAAACTTTGGAGAGCCATGAGCCACGATGCCGCGGGCGTTAGTTACTACGCCGTCCCTGAGTCTTTGACTGGTTAAGAAAGTCACCGGTTGGTGATTGGTGTTCACGATTGTCTTTTGGCCTCCTAAGTAGTGGGCGAAGTGTTTCACGGCCCATACTGTGGCTAGGAGGGCTTTTTCACAGTCGGTATACTTGACCTCGGGTCGAGAGAGTTTTGCTGGCGTAGGCCACCACTCTCTTATCCGTGTCATGGACCTGATAGAGGCCTGAACTGAGGCTGTGGCTTGAGAAGCCCACCTCTAAGTAGAAGACTTTGGTGTGGTCCGGGTAAGCTAGGCACGGGGCTCTGCACAGATTGTGTTTGAGCGCCTGCATTGCCTGCTCTTGTTGTGGACCCCACGCAAAGGCGGTGTCCTTTGAGAAGGTCCGTCAGTGGTTTAGCCAATGCCGCATAGTCATCGGCAATTGTCGAGAATAATTGCAGACTCCCAGGAAACTGCGGAGTTCTGACAAGTTGGAAGGCGGTTTCAGATTGGCAATGCCTTGGATTCGACTGACCTGTGGTTCAACGCCATCAGCGCCTACTAGAAGGCCCACATAGTTTACCTTCTTTCTGCACCATTGACATTTCTCCAAGGAGATTTTAGCACCAGCAATGGTGAGCTGTTTCAGGGCGTGGTCGATTTCGTTAATGTGCGCATGGAGTGTCGCGGTGCGCATCAAGATGTCATCGGCGTAGATGAGAGTTCGCGGCTAGCGTCAGGACATGCCTTGTTCAAGAAGATGTTAAATTCGGCTGGGAATTTAAGTACCGAATGGGCATCTTGTAAAAGAGTATTGCCGATTGGCAAAGCGTGAAGGCAAGTTTGTGTTGATCCTGTGGGTCTACAGGAATGGTCCAGAAGCCGGATGCTATGTCCAGTGTGGAGAAGTACTTGGCATCCTGTACTTTGGGCAGTTCTTGGCCAAGTTGGGTCATTGGCCACCTGGAAAGTGAGTGCGCTCTTGTTCAATTGACGGTAGTCAATTGTTAGACGCCACTTGCCATTGGGCTTGAGTACTGGCCAGATAGGAGCCGAATAAGTACTGTTGCACGGACGAATGATGCCTTTATCCAAAAGGTCGTCTATGATTTCCTGTATCGGTTCATAAGACGCCAGTGGTATTTTGTATTGGCGAACGTAAGCTGGTGGTGCATTCGCAGCTGTTGGAATGCGTACCGTGTGGATGTGGGTTAAACCACAATCCAGCGAGTTTGTTGCAAATGATGTGCGATATTTGAGGAGGACATGACGCATCAGGTCCCGTTCCTCAGCGTTGTTTATCGCATCAGCCAAGTCTAGTGCTTGTTCTAACTGAGACTCAAAGTCCGGTTCGGGTTTAGAGTCTGGTTGCACAGTTACCGATTTGTCTGTGGTGGCGTTACTCGGTAGAGGCGTGGTTTTGTCTATATCTGAATCAATGGAGAGCAGGGAGACTGTCTGTCGACCATTACCTCAGCATCAGCCAGATCGACCCTGCAGATAGTGTCGGTATCGACCACAAGTGAGGGTATATGGCGATTGCTCGGAAGGCTTCGTGTAGACGACTCCGGTCTCCTGTTGATCAGTCACGAGTGAGGGTGGCATGCGTCCTATGACTGGAACTCTGAGTTCAAGTCATGGAATCTTGTGTCAATTAGCCAACCCAAAGGTGTGGCCTTCGGGACGAGAATGCTATTGGCAGTAGGATTCTGCACTAGCATGTGTGTTGATCGAGTCGAGCTCGACCAGGGTGTTGCCTGAACAGACAAGCCTAACTCAAAGAACAGAGGCGATGGTTGGAAGAGCGCTTGTGACGAAGTTAACTTGTTGTCCTGGAAACGCTTTCAGGCGTATGTCCATGATGTTACGCGTGGTATCGTGAGATGGCAGTCGTTACTTACCTGACACACATCGGGAATGGTTTGACCCGATTTCAAGTTTCCTTCGGTCAATGAAGGTGATTCCTACGTACTCCAGTCAGTGACCAGAGAAGCGTTGTTAATGGTATCGACTTGCGTCGAGTCTGACTAGCATGTCAGCCCCAATGTACACTGAGTGTGGCAGACCGGGGATGACGGCAAAAGTGTGGGTCAGTTCTCTTTTGTTCCATCGTACGATGGCAGAGCATAGACCTACGGCGGTTAACGCATGAGTCGGTGTGGGGTTAGCAGGGAACCGAGTGCGCTTCTTTGCGAAGGTCAGACTCGGGTTTTCAGCGTTAGAGTGTTAAACAGCTCCTGGCTGATGGCAGATTTGTCAGCCCATAAGGCCATAACGACATTGTCGACTGGAGTTGCTTCCAGTGAGATGCCATTGACGATCTGGGGTGTCATCGCTAATGGGTCCTTCAGCGTGCATAGGAAGTTGTCACGCAATGTAAAGGGGTTTGGTTCGCACCGAGGTTGCATGGTCGTTGTACCAGCGGTGTCGGTGGCTACCCTGTCGATTGGTGATTCCCTGTCAATCGCATAGCACTGAGATTCATTCAGTAAGATTGGAAGTGGTTCTCGCACTTGGGCCCAAATCTTCAGCTGCTTGAAGTCGATCAGTGGTTCGAAGCGATTGAGGATGTCTTTTCCAATCAGAAGTGGGACGTTGTCAAGGTGGGACACGTACACTGGGTGTGTCAGTGTCATTGGTCCGATGGTCAGTTGGACTAAGGCTACCTCGTTGATGATCGGCCGATCATCAGAGTAAGGCCTTATTTCCAGAAAGCACGGGTGGGACTTCAAGTCCCTGTGGGATCTTCTCGCTATAGCCTGGAGTGATCTGAACAGGTTGCCTGAAATTAGGCTGATGTCAGCGGCTGTGTCGAGAAGTGCTTCGTCGTCAAGTGGTCTTCTAACAAGACAGAGAGATAAAGCTTCCGAGCTACTCCCTTTTCAGTTAGGTGACCCAGAAATTGGTGGAAGGGTGTTTCACATTCAATAGTCGTGGCGTGGTCATGGCACAGCCCGACATTTGGATTTGCTTGGACCACTAGGGGCGGCGCTAGGCGGAGTGGTGTCTTTGTGATCTGTGTCACTTCCCTCCGTGTTGTCCGTGCTAGGGTCCTGGACAATGTCATTGAGTGGCTCTAGTTCGTCAGAGCCTAAGTACAGGTCTGGGAGATGTTCATTCCCTTCAGTAGACTCTGTATCTCCGTTGCGTGTTAAGCCAGCTTGGATCGGTTGTGACTGTTTCTGAATCGGGGCCTTAGAGGCCTCCACCGTATACAGATCAGCCTTGTCCTTGGACTTTTCGCGCATTTGTTTGAGTATGCGTTCTATGGCCCGAGCCTCCTCTGTAGTCAGATTACTGTCGCTCATGGGGTTTCCCACGCGATTAGTCTGAGTTTCAGGGCTCGGTCCTCGCATGATTTCGTCGTTCGACAGGTGGGCTACCTGATGATCGTTGGTCTTGGGACCGGCGATATTGGTTTCTCCTGTCGTCGCGGTTTTGATAGGACCCCCTTGGTTACGGTTTGGATTGGTTCGAAATTTATTTTCGAACCGAGGTTTCCATTGAGGGCCCTGGTCTTTGAACTTACGTTCGGGCCAGGTCGGGTGTGGACCCGGCTCTCCTTTGTGTGGCCGAGGTCCCTCTTTCCTGTCTGGAAAGCGGGAGGCTCCTGGGCCGCTTGGCTTGGAGGTAGGTGCTCCTTCGAGCGCTAGACTCTGATCAACAGTATACAGAGCGGCTGGCTCTTGCTGTTTAGTCTGAGTCAGCTTCTGTTTAGTAAATGCCCTTGTTGCCAATTCGCGGAGTTGGCGGCTGGTTTGAGTCAGCGGGCAGGCAGCAACGCCAAGATGATGGTTGGTAGTTGGATGGAGGTTTTGCACAAAGAGTGTTTTGAAGTTTTATCCTCCTCCATGTTTGGTTCGTTGAGTGGACCAAAGTAGGCTTTGCGTAGCGATGATAATATATCTGTGGTGACTCTTGCCGTGCCTGTTTGATTGTTAGGCGGCTGTCAGTCCCACATTCGTTGTAACGTCTGAGAATTCCTCCATGAGGACTGACTAAGGAGATCAAAGTCAGCTTGAACCTCAGGGGTTGGCGTTCGATGAAGCTACTAACATCTCTGCTTGATGTTAGTTTTATCAAAAGATTTTGTCCTCAACGGTAGCATTGGGTATTCTCTGGAGGTAGAACTCAATGTCTCTAAGGTGCGCTAGTGTCATGAGCCGATCCTTGATGGGGCTCGAAGCGAGTGATATGACGCGCGATTTTGTCAAAGTCTCTGTCAGTGGGACCGTAGTCCAGATGTCTCCGTGTCGGAGCTGGTTGTTGGACAAAGTCCGAATGCCTACCTGTTGGTAGTGCGAAGTAATCCGAATGCCTACCTGTGGAAGCTCGCGGAAAGACGGCCGGGCTCTCGGCTCCGGTTGGTCCTCTTTCCGTTGCGTCCAGGCGCGGTAGTGGTCGCAAAATTGGATTAGTTAGTGAAGTGGCTCCCTTCTGGGAGTTCCCAAACCTACTGGGTTGGTATAATGGAGTAACTGGTTCTAGGTCTGGAGTACTTTTGAACTCCAGTTTCTTACTAGGTTGTGTTTGGGCGTTCTCTGTCAGGCGCACCTGAAGTTGTTCAATAAGCTGGCGGTCTAAGTCACCTTGTTGAGTGAGGGCCTCTACCCGTGCACTCAGGGACTCTCTCCGCCGAGCTTCCTGTGCCAGCATATTTGCGGACAGCTGTGCACTTTTGCCTGCTTTGATGAGTTCCTCTCGCATAGCGTCGTACTCATCACGTTGGTCATTGAGCTGCAGCTCTGCTATGTCACGAGCAGACCTTGTTTAGCTCAGCTCGTTCTTTAGGTCACTGAGGGTCCCCTCAGTTATCTGGAGTTTGGTGTGTAACTCCTTAAAGTCAGGGTCTGCCTTTTGGAGTGTTTGGGCAAGACTTTGTAACTCTTGGTTTTGTTTTTCAGAATTCTCCAGGACTCCTTTGGTCAGCTGGAGTTCCTGATTCAACGCCTTGTTCTCGCGTTGGGCGGGCGAGGTCCTGTTTCTGGACCTGGATTTTCTCGTGGCTGCGTGCCAGGAGATCCTCGGCTTGTTTCTGCTGTGCGCGCATAACAATAGCCATTTGACCTAACAGCTTAGTTAGATCCTTGTCCTTTGGCTTAGAGGTTAGCGCAATGCTAATCAAGGAGCTAAGAACTGAATCTAGCTCGTTGGGATTTGTGGTCTGAATCTCGTCCACATATTGGGGTAGCACCTGTTCTGTTAGATCATTTAGAGCTGAGTCTAAGTGATCCAGAAGCTTGATGGGACTATCCGAGCCTGTGGACTGTGGATTAGACATGTTGAGAATTGGGCTTTCTCAAGGTAAGTGAGTTATTGTTAGATTAAGTTTTAACTGCAAGGAGAGAGTTACTACCTATAGAGCGTTACGAAGAAGGAGCGTAAAACTCAAGCAGACTGTAAAAGAATTTTTAAAATCTGAGTAAAAGTGTAAATAAAAAAAATTAATGAAGGAATAAAATTAAAATTAAAATTAAAATTTTATTTTATTTAAAATAAAATAAAATTCCAATTAAAATAAAATAAAAGGGGTATTAAGTTGAATAAGTCAGATTGAAAGTAATAAAAGAAGGAATTGTTGAAGTGGAAGTTAGTATAAAGTCTACTTGTGATTGAAGTGACCTTATGTGAGTATTAACAGTGACTATGTAGCCATAGCCTAGTGGTGTGAATGTTAATGAGGGTTGACAATGCTGGGATGCTGCTGTGCTAATTTGTAAAATTAACAGTGCAGAATCAGTGGGTTTAATCTAACAATTCATGCAGGTAATCAGCTTTTAAATCACAGCTATGACACAATTCGTGCAGGGTTAAGTCTATTCAGAAGTAACAGCAGTGGTGTCGTAGTGGTAGTAAGCTGTTAGCGTTAGCATTCCAATTTGACAAATCCTGTGTAGATAGGAAATTCACAAAACAAGTCTTAAATTGTTAATCAAGCCAAATTAATCAATCAATTTATATGCAAGGTTAGCATCAAAGATTTCCAAAAGCGGATGCAATGTTAATTAAAAATGTCACAATTGTTAGTTAACTCCTATTGTGCATTCAAAGTTGTTACACACAGGCAGTTATTCTCAAAAGCAATATGGCATTGCAAATTTGTGTATTTAAAAGAAAAACACATGTATTAACAGAAGCAAAACAGCTTGACAGCAGTTCAGTAGTTGTTAATAAAGCAGAGTAATTCACTTTTTATGTTAAGTCAATCAGGCTTTTCAGTGTCAATGAAAGCTTAAATTATTCAGTTAAGTTCTTAAACTTAAATTAGTCACTATTTTGAGGAAAAGTGTAATTCCGTTGAGTGACCACCAGAGAGAGACGTAGAGCTCCTCTCAAAGATTTTTAGAAGTTTCGCACTTCTCTTCCACTAGGGGGTAGCAGACTTTCTGGAGTCCGTGGTTTACCACTTCTTTCCGCTAGGGGCAGTTGGAACTACAATGAGTTTGTTTTCCGGGTGGCGTCAGTGTCACGCCCCTTGCTAGACGCGGAGTGGAAATGGCTGGTTAGCTTCAGTGTGCTGAAACTTTGAGGAGTCAAGACTTCTCCACACAGCCACTTTTATAACACAGCAGCGCTCTAAAAGCGCAATTTCCAACACAGCAGTGCTGTGGATAAAACAACGTTTCACAAAGCACTACACGGGCCACGTGGGCCAAGACTTTGTATATACACTTGTTGCACAATGCAAACAGGTCCTTTGGCTGTGTGTAACTGGAGTTCTGGCCGGGTAGCTAATCCGTTCAGAGTTCTCCCAACCAAGTTTTTTTAATTCGTCTGACACAATATGAACAGATAAATTACTTGGTTTTACAAGTTTATCTAAATAACTGGAGCATCGCAGATTATTTATTAACTTGCAGAAGCGTTATTAGACAACTTATGCTAAAATTCTAGAGCATCTTAGAATCCGCAGTTGTTAGGCCTTATAAAAATTACACGTCCTTAACGTGTCACAAATGCATTTAATCAATCCGGCTCTCTGGCCTTTGTTCACAAGCTCCACAAAGCTTCAGTCTTTCACTGAACACTTAGCAAGCTGGCAGAAATGTACGTACAATATTAACCAAGTTACAAAGCATATCTCAGAATTATCAAAACATCAGACCAGCTGGTATTTTTCAAATCCTAGACACACAATTTCACAAGCGCTTTTTATCAAACAGCAACACAACACACGTTTCTCAACACATTGATTAGTTTTGTATAAGACATAACTTTCTTAGTTCTTCAGCGGACAGAGATTTATGTAAAAGGCTTTAAGGATGTTAACTTATTTCAGTGTTTACAAGACCGGATCTTTCCGAGCCTCACGCCGGGGCTCCAAAAATAATACTGTAGTGAATATGGTCTCGTTGATGAATAATTAATATGAATATGAATTATGCAAATTAATAATTAATATTTTGTTTATGAAAATATTAATTTCTTTCAGCACCACCTTAGTTTTAGCAGTTCTAAGGAAACTGATTATGTTTGATAAGTCTCAATACTGAAGGAATGAATTCTAACTCGTTTTCAGACCAAATCTACGTAAACAATGAAACAAGAAATGTCTTTATGGGGTTTTATTAAAATTATGCAGGTTAAAATATGAATAATAACAGTGGAAAGGACATAAAGGGATAATTAGGGCAAATGATGAAAATAAAACATTGATTGGTGATGGCACAATAGTTATACCTTTGATGGAACAAGATGAGTTTAATTCTATTTTAATTTTAAGCGATTTAATCGGAGTGGTTACAGAGCAACGGGCGTTAAATGGCTTAACAGAAAGGGGACTATTGACGGCTATTTGAAGATTGTGAAAAGGAAAGAGGTACTGTTGGGCGTAATTACACAGGTTTATAACGCCAAGCTTTCTCTTGTGTCACGTGCTCACTCACTCTTTATCCGGTGATTTGGCACCAGCAGTGCGGTTCGATCAGTCCCAAAGGTAGGCTTCGAGATTCCCGGGTCGCGGCTGATTTCCGGCAACAGAAGGCAGCACGTGTCACGCGTTGAGCTGGTTTAAGGCGGCGCCTTAGCAACAAAGCGGCGTCCTGTGATTGTCCTTGAGGGTAAAGTAAACTTTACCAGCGGTTGCGAATAAAGTCTTTAAACTGAAGTCCGCTACAAGGCGAAAATATGTCTTTTGGATTTAACAAAGACTTTCTTTCGTAGCGTCAAAAAGCCTTTCAAAACTACAAAAAGTTTCTTCCGCGAGGAAGTGATGTAACTCCGTGGATAAGAAGTTTTTCAAACAAAAATCAAATGTGTTGGATCTTCAAAAAGGATAAAAATTTACGTCGGCACGGTGTGTGTGCGGCTGAAAAACTTTAGAGTTGCAAGGAAAAATACGACGAAAGTTAAGCTTAAGAAAGAGCGTGAAGAAAGTTTAAGAGGTAAAAGCTTGAGCTTAAGAAGCTTGAGAGGGAACTGGAGAGAGCTAGAAGAGAGCTTGAAGAGTTTGAGAGCGCGATTTCCGCTTTGCCGACTCTTTTGTAAGAGACGCAAAAAGGGTGTGTTTACACACGTTTGGTGAAGAGGCGTTTACTGAAAGTTTGGGATCCTGAGATAACTTTCTTGTTCCATCAATAAAGCATTTTAAACACAGTTATAAAACATATTGATTCTGTATTGTATCATAAGTGCACGAGAAATGTTTTTACGAACATTTGGATATCAAACACATGTATATTCTCTTGTCATTTAGCTAAAACAAATTAATAATTCGTTTGTATTGTACCATACACTTATGCAAAGTCAAACAGAGTAACATCGTTACGTTTCTTGTCCTGTTGGATCCTGTTAAGGGAAAAATGGTGAGGTTTGCATAGTTACTGAACAATCTTTATTACACAGAAATGGAACAGAACGAAGAATTGTCTTTAATTTGAAGCAGAGTCATTACTCTGTTCAACCAAAGGAGGGCAATGTTCAATCACTTATAGAGTCCTGTAACAAAGAGACATTCCTTTCTCAGGTCTGGTGTGTTTCAATACACAAATCGTATATTTAAATGTCCATTCTGGTGCCAGGGGGTCTGGTCGGCCAGAAGATAGCGGCTACAGGTCCTTTGAAGTACTGAAAAATAAAGCTGTAAATATAATTTCACTCTTGCGTGAACTCTTTAACACAACATACGAACATCTGGGCCAGATTAGCAAGGTGCTGCTAACCAAATCTCCTCAGTTCTGGATAAACAAAAACGGCCAGGTCTTTAAAAGTTCGGAGTTGTAAATTCTGTGGTCCTCTGAGAGGTGTTGGTTCCTCCTGGTACGAGAGACACTACACCGTCCCAGCCTGTACTTTTCCATTTGGCAGCAGAATAAATGGAATGGGCCTCTGTGAGTTACTAAACAACCGTGTCTTATCAAAGGAGATTTTTTTTCCCGTGGTGGCAGTTCGGACAGTGCTTTTGTCTGCCCTGTTCAGGCGGAGAGAGCAGAGACCGGAGTCTAAAGAAGGGAAGAATGTCATTGTTTTCTCAAGCGGCACATGACAAGCTTCTTAGGATCTCTCTTGACAAAATGAAGCCAACCCTTCAGTCTAAATACCCGCCACCTGCAGCACTGCCACAGCGTCTCCTCGGCTGGGTTATATATATATTTGACCCCTTAACCTCTTAAAACCCAGGCCAAGTGGAGGAGATGTGGCTCATTTGGAAATAAATTGGTTGGAAAAACAACAAACATTTAAATATTTTTTTCCTGTAATCCTGATCCTTTTTATCTAGGGCAGAGAACATTTATTCAACAGGAGCAGGAAGCTGGTACAGAGCATGATTTGACGCTACAGTAGTCATGTAGATTGTTCCTCTTTGACTCTCACCATCCACTGTAGCACATGTTAGTCATCCGGACTCTTTAACACAGAGCCCAGGAAATGCTCACAACCTCAGAAGGAAAGCAGAAAGAGGAACAACATCTACAAAGCCCTGGATACACCAGATGGACATTCAGCAAAACCAAATAGACAGACAAAACTGTCAGTAGTATCAGACAAAAAGGAAAGGGCATAGTCATCTCTTATGTGTCTGGTTTATCCGATTAATTGAAAAGGATTGTTGACAAACACAATATCACTAATTTAAACCTGGCAACACTTTCCATCAGAAACTCCACTTCAAAGACACAACCCCCACAAACAGAGTAATGCGGTCCATGATGACCAGTGCAGTCAAGGGAGTAGTTCTGCTAATATCCACAGGACTCACCCTCCAGCACTTACACTGTCCATTCAACTCCTAATGGCCAGAATTGAGCTTGAATGAACTTTTGTCCAGTCATAGTCGTAGTTTTAGGTTAAACCCCTTCCTCTGAGGGATATAAAACTCTTGGTTTGGTTAAAGCAGCAATGTACTGTAACAGGTAAGTCCCTCTCTCCGAGTCAGCACAGGGGCACTGCTGAGAAACTGCACTATGTAAGTTGAAATGAGACACAATGCCTCTGTCCTTTGTCTTTCTTCTTTTCATGTTACTATACAAATATAACATTGCAAACTCTGTGCTAACCTTAGCTTGTCTTTAATGCCCCCTTCATCCAAAAGTGAGCTAATGTTTTTGATCACAAGGGTGGCTATTTATCTATTTAATTGTCTGTGTGTCTGTGAAAAAAGTAAAAAAAAAAGTTAAAACAGTGTCAGTCCACATTGTCTTTGTCTCTGCTTTGTTGTGTTGTAAAGTACTCTGTTTATGATGGACAGCCATGATCTAACAGTCCAGTGTGGCCTTTAGAGGACTCTTCACCAGGTGTTGCTTCAAAGGCCAACCAGAATGATCACTATACAGCCACAATCCCTCAGTCATTCCTTACAATTGGAGAAAATATTTTATAATTCATATTCTTTTGAACCCTCTTGTTCCTTCAGAGCTTTCAACTTTAGCAGTTTTTTTTTTCATGGTAGCATTGTTCACTGGCAACTTAAAGAGACAATGTGTCCCTTTAAAACTGTGGGACTGGATTCTTTTTGTAACATTTTGTTTTACACAACCTTTTTTACTCTTTAGTTCAGACAAATCTTACCAAAAGGACATGCAGTGTTTGGCTGATAAACCCTAAGTTAGACGTGTGTGCTTTGTCAATCACCACTGTGTTGTTTAAACAGCTGAAATGTCAAAATCCAAGGACACGGCGTGGCCTTGAGTCGTCCACCTGGAATGTGAACCCTGTCACCTTCAGCGAGCTACACCTTCACCCCCACTGCATTGTGGGAAAGGACTGTTTCCATCCAGTGATGATGGTAGGACGTATGAGCTGAGCCGGCCTTTGACCCCAGGCAGTTGTCACCACAGACCGCACGTGAATCAACACTGGCCACACACTAAAAGCCTGTTCATACAACATCCAGCTACACAAATATTACATGACATGATTAGTGTGATGCAGAGGGACATCAAAGAGTGATTCATTTTAGGTTGGATCATTGGGTTAAAAGAGTTGTCCATTGGTTAATTACCGAGGAGTTAGAAACAAGACCATAAAGTGCAGTGGTCCTGACAATAAATGATGCTCGTCTTTTATCAAATGTTTCAGTCGTTGCATTGTCCCTGGATATTGTTTTTGTGTTTTTTTTTATTTTATTTTTGCATAACTTTGTCTGTGTTGGTGCAAATGGTATAACATTGTGCGTGGTTGTGCATTTTGGGGTGACTTTATATATATATATATATATATATATATATATATATATATATATATATATATATATATATATATAAACTACTAACTATGCTATTTGGATAAGAACAGATAAAGCTAATGCATCCAAACAGTCCATGTGTATATTTCTCAGATCAATTTTTATACTACATTAATAACTATTTTACTTACTAGTTATGGTATATTAGAAGTTGTACTGTAGTTTACCAGTGTTGCTTTACAAGTTACTGTTATTAATAATTTAATTTCAGAAAAAGACAGAAAAATGAAAAAAAAAGTATTATAATATCTAATATAATATCTAATAATTCTAATCAAAGTAATCACATTAAACATTGTAATAATCACATTCAGTTCATCTAAAAATATGCATATTTACTACCCTCTTTAAAATACTTTACTCTAGTGTTCTTTTTTATACAGTTTATAAAAAAAAAACACTAGATTAATAAAAAGAATAAAAATAAAATAATTGTTAGATTAGTCGACAGAAAAAATAATCGTTAGTTGCAGCTCTACTTAGTTGTGATATCACATTTTTTTGCATGAAAGTTTAAAATTAGCATATATGTTATAAGAATTTTAATATTATGTTTATTGTTACTGGGGGCTTAAAGTTCTCTTCAGGTCATGTCAAATTCATGTCATGTCCTTCGTGCTAATCCAAGCCTGGAGTAGACATAACTAGACTGAGACATGGCTTGTCACGGGACTTCTGCTCCTGGACCATTGTGAACGCCTCTCACCAAGGACGTCACTGTGCTGTATATAATCTCATGTTGTGTTTACATCTTTAAGCAAACCTGTCGCTGTAATATTGTGCTGCTTTGCTTCTCCTTGCAAGGATTAGAACCTAGACATTGCTTGTTAAATTATAATCGGTCTCCGTGTCTCTCTGGTTAAATATATGGATATAAAATATTCCTATAACTTTTGGGGGCTCGTCCGGGAGCTCAATACCTGTTGTTTCTCATGCGGAAAAGTGAAACTGACGTGCACGGGGGAAATGCACAAAGCATTTCTCTGTAAGTCCCGAGACTATTGTCTTTAAATAGTACGGGCCAGACCTTCACTGTCTGTGTGTGAGACTCAGTGACGATATCTGAACAAAGAGAGAAAAAGAGAGAAAAAGAGAGGAGACATTTAAAGACGTCTGGCTGCGGAACAACTGGACTATTGGAGTTTTTAAATTCAGGTAAACAGCTGTTTAATTTATTTTGTGTGAGTGTGAACAAACAAAACTTCCGGAAGTAGTAGTTTGTAGTAGTAGTAGTTACTTCTGCTTGTTCGGTGATTACATGTGTTTATCTGAGAATATTTACATGTGATTATCATTACGGTAGAAGAACGCTAAATGCTGAAGTTACCGTCCAGGGAACAGGGGTAAAATATGTGTTTTGGTCAGGACCTTACTGTATAAGTGTAAGTGAGGCCTTAACGGGACAAGTTTGATGTTAATCGGTGTTGAAGACTGTAATCTTGATTGATTGTAAGCTTACTAGATACCTTGTGCTCTGTAAGTTTTTATGGAATCTTTGAATCTGACTCCCACGAATGATCACGTGCGAGCTCTACGGTATAGAGAAGATGTCTGATTACGAGAAGGAGTATAAGGTCTAGAGGTAGCAGGTCCAGGAAGGGCAAGATTTGATACAGATCAACAGCACGGGTCCTAATACTCCGCATTCTCATAGGCTGACCATACCTCTGAATGTCGGTAAAGGTGTGTTGGACGCACAGGTAACTCGAGTATGGACTATTATCGAGATTCTTAGCCTAACAACTTTAAGTGAGATAAATAGATCCGAAGTCTATGAGACTTGGTAAAAGCAGGCCTGCAGAGAATTGTTCACTGAGTGACGCAGTGAGATAAAGGTTTAAAAGCCCACAGAAGTAAGTGGCTTTAATGAAGTTTATCTAACCTGAAGGTTAGTGAGTAAAAAGTCTGAGTAAAAAGTGTGTTTGAGAGTGTGAGTGGGACGCGACTGTGGATTGAATGCAGTTGATTTTATTGGAAGAAGTTGATTCAGTCTGAATAATGAGAACTAACATCAGTCAGCCTGATTGTGAAAAAGCCTTAACTTAAGGCTTAAGATAAGATAAGTTAATGTGACTCAGAGAATCTGATCCAGGTATCTGAATCTGATTGAGGAAAAATAGCAAGAAATACGTATTTATGTAAATTACAAATACCTGCATGCGAGGAGTTAATTAGAAAAATAGTAACAGACAATCTAACATTGTGACACAATTGTTCGGTTGATTTAACCTTATTTTGATCCATCTGAATAAGAACAGCCTACGAGAGTGAGGGGCTTATACTTTTGAGAATAATATAATGTATAATATTGACTTAAAGTTAAAAGCTAAAAGTGTGTATTAGGATTAATGTTGTATGAATGGGCCATTGTTGAATGTCTAATGTTTAAGAATGTGAACATTAACAAAGGGTTAATGGTTTTGTAGAAAAAGTTTGAGAACTGAGTTGAAAGCAGTGATTTTAACAATTACAAGAAAGAAAAATAGCTTAAAAATAGCTTATGGAAGATATTTTTCTAGGCTTCCAGTGTAACAGTAAAAAAAAAAAAAAAAGAAAAGGGGAGAAGCCATTTTGAGAAAGGAGAAAGGCAGAGAAGAGTTTTTTTAAAGGAAGTCACACATGGACTTCAAAACACTAATCATTTGTATTTTTCTTTTATGTCCTGTGAGATTTTTAGGTCTCGGCCTCTCCGCTCAAACCAGTGCACCCCAAACTTCCTCTGCCCTTCCCCCACACACACCAGCTCCTGTCAGCAGAGACGCTGCAGAAGGACAGCAGCAAAACAAACGGTAGGATAAACATATTCCAGACAAATGTTTATCTGTATTTATTTGAAACTGTATCTATTGAGAGACCAAAGAGGAATTTGTAGATTAATTTTGGAAATTGTGCGAAACTTGACCTTAATGTGAATGTAATGTATTTTTCCGAGGAAAAATACACCATTGCCATGGTTGCCATGGAGACCGGGAGCGGGGCTGTGGTGGGCGTGGCAGAGGAGAGGGCACTGAGAACAGGAGAGGAGGCCGACACTGGGTCCAGACAAGAGAGGGACCTTTGACTGACCCTTGAACAGGTCAGGAACATAAACACATATGCACACACACAAACACATAGATGGTAAATGGCATGCATTTATATAGTGCTTTCCTGCACCCTTCTCAGGAACCCAAAGCGCTTTACATCATGCTTCCACTCACCCCATTCACACACATTCACTCCTGGGGCAGACAGAGAGGGGGGCTGCCACACAAACAGCGCACCAAACGACACTTCCACAGTCACACACATTCATACACCAGTGCTACGGACACTGGAGGCATGGTGGGTTAGTGTCTTGCCCAAGGACACAACAACAGTATGAACTGTGGGAAGAGCGGGAATCGAACCTACTACCTTCCGGTTGAAGGACGGCCGCTCTACCACTGGAGGACACAGGAGGACAGACAGATAAAGACACATAAAGAAACAAACACGGAACAGACATCTACAGAAGGTGGATGTGCTTTTGAATTATGAGAAAAGTTTATAAAGAGTCTGTTAAAGAACAGATATAGTATTTGTTACACCCGTAACAATGAGAGGAACAACTTGTGTGCAACAGGTTGACTTTAATTGCTGTGAACACAGATAAAACAAATTTACTGAACAATGGCGTCCTTGTCTGTACGGTCTGTACGGTCTGTACACAGCTTATTACTGAACTGGGCTGCTTCTGCCTTATGACCATGTAGACCAACAGCTCATACCGATACATTTATGAACAGTTTATACAATTATTAACAGCAGTTTTGCCTAACACTCCTTACATAACGGCATCAGTGCGAGAGAAGCTACAGGAAGTTAGCATTTATGCTAGCGCTGTTAGCTTGAACATTTAAATAAACAAATAAAACTCAACATGCCATCTGGCTGAATAAAACGTTGTCTCACACTTAATTTTGTGTCTTAACTTTTACCTGATCTAATGATTGTGCACTTAACCCACCTGTGAACATAGATAAAACAAATTTACTGAACAATGGACCCTTGTCTGTACGGTCTGTACACAGCTTACTGAACTGGGCTGCTTCTGCGTTCAGTCTCTTTACACTGCGCCATTACTGACACCTACTGGCGTAATATAGTATTGCACCTGCGACTGAACATCCACAGGTGAATGTGAAAAAGTGGCACACATTCAAAACCACAACATTAAAAGTTGTTGGGGGGTGCCTTTATATATATATATATATAACCAATATGTTCAGGGTGCCACATATTACATTTGTGTGACACAGCAGAGAGGAGATTAAGGATTTAACAAAGTAAGTTGAAAACTGTGAATAAATTATGAAAAGTGCATAAAGACCTGATAACACTGATAAAATATATATATATATATTTTTTCAAATGTTTCCTCCTGTGAGCCTCTGGGTCTCCGCCTCCCTCGACAGCAGCATGTTGTCCCACAACTGTCTAACCCCCCTGCCACACTCCTCCAAACCAGCCGCTCCACCAAGGCCTACAAGAATCTGCCCAATGCTCAGCGATTCAGACACAGAAGCGGTAAGATCAAAATGTAATGTACTATGCACTAAATTTAACAAAAAGAAAGAGGCTTTTCTCAATGACGTGACGCCTGAAATTAATACTGATTATGTTGTTTTCTCCGAGGAAAATGCACAAATTCCTATGGTCACCGGAGCGGACGAGGCCAAGGATTGGAGGTGGTGTGGGTGGAGGTGCAGAGGGGAGACATGTCTGCAGCGTGACAAGGAACAGAGTGAAGTGTGGAGGATAGAGACCCAGACCCAGGCCACAGCAGGAGCAACACTGAGCGGACATCAGGAGTTAAGTCATGACACACACATAGTGCCACTTAAAAAAACACGAAGACAAAACACGAAAGTGAAAATGTTAAAAGATCCAAAACCTTGGATCCAAAATAAAAGTATTGATTAGGATTTTGCCTTTACATTAAACAGACGTTTTAATGTTGAAAAATGCTGAAGTAGAAATGTGTCAGTGACAGAAACACTGATGTGTTGAAGAAAAAAAAAGGTTTATGAGACGTAATTAAGAAACTGTTTGACCTCCTGACAGGTCTGTGGAGACAAGTCTACATTTTGTTTTGCTTTAATTTTTTTTGGTACAACCATATGGTTTTTAGAATTAGAAAACTAAACGACAACTGGTTTAAATATTGTTGGAGAATTATTGTCTGAGTAAATAGAAAAACTGAAATGAAAACAAAATAAATAATAACCAATGGGTTTTTGAAATGGTCATTTCTAATAAAGGTATATACCTTAAACTAGAATGTATGCTAAAAAGAGTCATCTTTACAATGAAGTTTTAAACTGCAGTGCAAATTTGTAATCTGGGAATTGAAAACGTATCTATGTAAAAACGATCTTGCAGGATCGGAGATGGTTTATTTGAAAAATTTAAATTAAAGTGTTAAACTACTGTAAAAATGGTTAGAGTTTAGGAGCATAAGCCAAGGTGCTCACTGGGTTTTAATCACTGCTTAAAGTGATTTTTTAAAGTTTAGATTTTTTTGGTCTGATTTGAATATTGGAATGTTTTAGATTAATGATGATTATGAGAACTAGAGACTAAAACAATAGTCTGTCCTCTTGTCAGGGTTGAGTAATTTTGGTTGAACGTTAGAAGTTTATGGAAAACACTAAGTGAAATCTTTGGAAAGTAAATATTAAAAGGTTTAATCTTTGCATGGTTTTAAATTAACATTACTGAGTATTACTGAGTTCAATGGTGGAAAATCTGAAGAAATAAAGAGACGTGGAGTTGATTTTACACTTAATGTGTTATGTTTCTGTTTAACACTGAGTGAAGGGTTTTCTTTTTGTAGAGTCTGATGCAAAATTAGTGGAAACTGGAAATTAAGGAATGGATAAATGTTTTAGCTGCGGTTGAAATTAATATGGAAAAAATGCAAAAACAAACTGGTTTATTTTATTTATTGAACACCTGGTGTTAAAACTGAGCTTTACAGAGACAGTGTGGAACAAATCTAAACTGAACAAAACCCTAAAGAATTGTTATTATAAAAAGTAAATACGGAGAGATTTACAGAGAGCTTTGTTAATTTTCTGAAAAGTCTTTCTTTTAAACGACAGTCACATGGTGAGGGAGTTTTGGAGGAGAGAGATATGAGTTTAAGCAGCTAAGGTTAACCCCACAAGGGAGGGGCCTGACCCAAGAGTTTTGTTTTTTTAAAGGATTTTATTTTTAAAAGAAATTAATTTGAAGTGATTGAACAACATTCGGAAGATTTTCTAATTAGATTGTGAATTTAAAGTCTTTGGCTAAAAAGCTTTGACGATAGATCATGAGAAAATAGTTTATTATTTAAAAAATTATTTATGTTTGCATCAACTGAATAAAATATTACTATGATTGCGGATGATACTACTTAGACCTACATTTAATGGTAACTGAAATTAAAACTGAACTGAACGAAATGAAGTTTTTGTCAGGTTTAATGTCTGTTTTATATTGTTTCAAGTCTGTATTTTAGTTCATGGATTTATTTTGATATGTCTTGCCCTTGTCTGTGTCTTTGCTTGACTTCCTGGTGTCTTTCCCTCCTGTGTGATTACCTGCTCCGCCCTAATGTGTTTCACCTGTCCCTTGTTGTCTGTGTCTATTTATACCTGTTTGTCCTTCCCCTCAGCACCAGGTCATTGTCCTTGTCACCCTTAAGTCTTGGCGCTGTTCCGGTGACGCTTGTGAAAAGTCCTACTCCGTTGTGTTTGTATTTTTTTGTTATCTCTGGATTTTTGCCCGTGTGTTCTGTTCTGGGAGAATTTTGTTTTTTTTGGATTTTATATGCTCATATGTTCGCCTTTAATAAATTTCTGTTCAACGTTTTATCGGAATTTGGGGGTTTTTGCATTGGAGTTTTCCTGTTCCTGGGCCATCGGCCGTGACAGTTTTGAATATAACAGAAACAACAGTGATGCTATTTGGAAAACATAAAGAAGACGAATAATTAGAAACGAAAATTGATAGACTGAAATTTTAAAATGATCAATGGCACTGGCCTTTCATTTTATGATTTTATGTTTATGTTTTATTTTTATTTCTTTTTGTTTTATTCTTTGTTTTGTGACATGGTTTTCCCAGGTCTCAAAAAAGAGAGGGAGAAGAAGATTTAAACTGAATTGAAGTGAAAGTGAAGAGGTGATGTGTGTAAAAGAGTAATGTAGGGATGAGTTAATACTAAAGAAAAGAGTTTAAATCAAAAATAAAAAGAGAAAGTTGACTGGACCGTTCTGGAGAAGCACTGTTTGGTCTGATTGAACCTTTCAGATTAAATTAGATTTCCAGCAGACCACATCTGAGGAAACAGGGTTTATCTGTGTTTCATTTTTATGGTTTGATCATTTTAAGACTTGTAGGGTTTCGTTTGACGAGAGCCTGAAGGGCACTTTCTATGGGTCTAAAAATGTCAGAACGTTTGATTTGTTTGTATTTTGTTTTGATGGAAACCAACCACAGCAGGTACCGGCTTAGAAAAGAAGATTTGACAATTAATATAGACACCAGTAAGAGCTAATATTAACATAGTTCTTTGAACTTATAGTCATCTTGGTTTACACCTGGGAGTACACCTGTGAGCAGGGCCAGTGACAGTGACAGGACGTCCTGTAGCATCACTCTGACCTGGACAAACTGAGAGATCAGGGACAGGTGCAGTGCAAAGCAGAAGTCTGGAGGTTTTGTTAAAGTAAGACCATTAGACCATTGCCTGCTGACCGGAAACATGCGTCCTTAAAGGATCCTGGTTTATTTGTTCACATACAATGTGACGGAGAACATCGTGAGTAGAAACTCACACCTTAGGAACCAAACAGCAGTTCCTTCAGGTTTATTTGAGAGCCCCTTATACATCGACAAGAGGGGGGTCCTTCAAGGTGTCCATAATGAATATAATTTTATGCAAATGTTGATTAAATTAATTAGATTCATAACCAACAAAGGGTAATGAATTGCACGAGAAATGCTGTAACTGTGAATTAAAGCTGGAAATGAATTAAAACTGGTCCAAGGACTGGACAGAACAAATAGCACTGAGCTGCTTTGAGCTGAAAAGGTGAGATCTACAACATGATGTCATCCAAGGTAACTCAGGTCTAGTTAACAGCACGACTAAAGCTTTTAAGAAAGAGCTTCACACTCTGCAGAGGAATTGGCAGAGGATTCTGGAACAGAGTAATTGATTTTGACCTAGTTTTAAAAAATAATTACAAAATATTTGGAAAAGTGACTGAGATTTTAAATCTGTATTGAGATTTACTTCCATGTCTTATAACTTTTGTTTGTGTTGATTTCCATGTTTCCGGAGCTTGTTGGTGAGATTGATGGATGTGGCCATTGGGTCAACATTCCTGGACATGCACCTGCCCAACGACTGTGGTCGAGGCTTTGACCTCAGATGAACACTTTGATATCTGAGGGACGTTAACGTTTGCATGTTCACCAACGGGACAACAGCTCCAGGACGGATCATACTACAGTCCTAAGGGCCGTATGGTTCATTGAAGTTATGATGCTTAAGAAAATTGGTTTTTAATCATTAAGAATGTGCATAAGTCTCACTCCATGTGTTTTTCTTTTTGTTACAGGGACAGGCCGGAGATTTTAAGTCCGATGGGGCGACCAGCTTAAACTCTGGCATATTTTTCTACGTTATTTTGGAGTGACACTGTGTTTTGATTTATGGACTTTTACAAATTTGATTTTGAATGATTGTGAACATATCATGTATAATCATTTTGTCTTTGATTTGAAATGTTTTTGAGATTCAGTTGAAGCGATTACATAAGGTTGATGCTTGATGTTTGTGTGTTGACGCCGCTTTGGGGCAAGAGGTGGACAAAAGACTTTTTCCCAGCGTTAGGTCAAATGGTCAAGTGTACTTAGGCGAGGTCAGATGCCCTGCTGGGTTTTCACTTTTGTCAAAAGTAAACAACTCACACTCAAGCTAGTAGTGTGTTTATGCTAATTGTTATCAGCATAAAGAGGAGGGAATGTTATAAGAATTTTAATTCTTATGTTTAGAGTTACTGGGGGCTTATAGTTCTCCTCAGGTCATGTCAAATTCATGTCATGTCCTTCGTGCTAATCCAAGCCTGGAGTAGACATAACTAGAGTGAGACATGGCTTGTCACGGGACTTCTTACACACACACACACAGAGTGGACACTGGACGCTGTCAACATAAATGTTTTTTGTGAATATGTGTTATATTTATATGTATTTTTATTTCAACTGTCCTGGACACATTCTTGCACGGCCTGTCCGTCCTGGGAGTGGATCCTTCCTTCTGTGGTTCTCCCTGAGGTTTGTCTTTTTTCCCGGCTGTTTTTTTTTTTTTTTTTGGAGTTTTTCCTCACCCTAATGGAGGGTCTAAGGACAGGGGATGTTGTCTAGTGCAGTCTGTTAAGCCCTTTGAGGTGGCTGTTGTTGTGATATTGGGCTATACAAAAATAAATGTCTTGTCTTGTCTACTGCACCAGGACCATTGTGAACGCCTCTCACCAAGGACGTCACTGTGTTGTATATAATCTCATGTTATGTATAAATCTGTCTCCCTGTCTCTCTGGATAAATATAAGGATATAAAATATTCCTATAACAATATATTAATGCAGTATGAACAAGAATGTTTTAATGTAGACATATAGAATCATCATACTGATGTGATTGTATGCATCAAAGTTTTAATTCAAGGCTAAGGCAAAATATCGAGATATATTGCGTATTGTGACATGGCCTAAAAATATTGCAGTATTTATAAAAGGCCATATTGCCCAGCCCTAAACCCAGGTTTTAATTGCTTTTTAATTGCTTATTTTTCCAGTTGAATGTATGCACTTATTAAGTTCACTACACTGTGAACACACCTCTATTTTCCATATTCAGTGTAGCTTGGTAATGTTGCAAGAAATGTGGATTCACAGAATAATTATGTTTTTGAGGAACAATGTGTAATTTTAATGATGTCTCTTGCCTTAACCTTAAATACAGTATATGTTTTCTAAAATGTCACAAACAAGTTTAAACTGGTTGTGATACTGAGAATCTCACTGTTATCTCCTCCAAACCCCTGTCATCTTCTGTCTGTCTGTGGATGTGCTTCCTGCAGGTTTCAAAAGTCAACATCAAACCGTGACCTGCCGAAGCCTCTGAGCAGGAGAGAGAAGACGCTGCCAAGATGTTCAGCACTACACTTGTGGGGCGGCAGTGGCTCAGTGGTAGAGCGGTCGTCTTTTAAACGGAAGGTAGTGGGTTCGATTCCCGCTCTCCTCACAATTCATACTGTCGTTGTGTCCTTGGGCAAGACACTTAACCCACCTTGCCTCGTATGAATGTGTAAGAATGTTCAGTGAATGTATGTGGTGTTGGTCGGAGAGGCCGTAGGCGCAAAATGGCTGCCACGTCTCTGTCAGTCTGCCCCAGGACATCTGTGGCTACAGTTGTAGCTTACCACCATCAGTGTGACTGTGTATGAGTGAATAATGGACGGCGCCATTGTAATGTAAGCGCCTTGGTCCCTCGGGAGAAAAGCGCAATATAAATCCAATCCATTATTATTATTAAAAGGTCAGCACAATGTCACTTTGATCTATCCTTATTCATAAAAGAAAAAACTAAATCTTAGGGCTTTTTAAAATGTCTTGTGCTGATATTGACTGACATTTGTGGTCATCTGTGTTACCTAGATGAGTTTGGATTTATGAAGATGTGTAGCATTGAAGTAGTGAGAGGGGAATTTCACCAAATGTCTAAAGAAAAAACTGTAAACAGTAAACACCTCATCTAGGAAGTTTAGAAAGCCCAGAGCTCTTTACTACGGAGCCCCTCTGGTCACACTATGTCAAAAAAAATATATATATGTAACTAAGTCGTGGCCTCAAGATAAGTGAATATAAAAGGAGAATGCACAATGGAGCAGCTTTTCTCCCGAAAGCATGCACGCTAACTCTGCCACCCATAAGGCTCATACATACAGCCAGCTGGAGGTACCGTGACCTAAGCCTAGAACGCCCTCTGCTGACGTTTTATCGTAGGCTACACAGACATGCTTTTCCAAAATGTCAAACACTTCAATAATTAATGAACCAGTCTGCACACTACTATGGACTATCTTAAAATCATAATCAGAAATGCTTTATTGATCTTTAGTGATATCGATAACCCAGGGGACAATTGTTGTGTCACAGTTGATGTGCACATCAAGACATTTAAAGAAATATAAATAATAATATAAGTTGGTAAATAAACAAGTAGTCTATATACATGTAAAAATTATAAATATATGCTATAAAATATAAATAAGAGTTATAAAGGACCATGGATATGCAGCCTACAAGATTTACATTACTGTATTAACAGAATTGAATTGATTGTGATGAAGAGTATCAATAAAGATCAATAAAGTATTTCTGATTATGATTTTAAGATAGTCCATAGTAGTGTGCAGACTGGTTTATTAATTATTAAAGTGTTTGACATTTTGGAAAAGCATGTCTGTGTAGCCTACGATAAAACGTCAGCAGAGGGCGTTGTAGGCTTAGGTCACGGTACCTCCATCTGGCTGTATGTATGAGTCTTATGGGTGGCAGAGTTAGCGTGCATGCTTTCGGGAGAAAAGCTGCTCCATTGTGCATTCTCCTTTTATATTCATTCATATTTACTTATCTTGAGGCCACGACTTAGTTACATATATATTTTTTTGACATAGTGTGACCAGAGGGGCTCCGTACTTTACCTGTGTGTACAGTTTCTATTATAAAGTGTTGTGTGCTAGTATACAGTCTGCATACATCATTGATCACTTTGGCTTTTCTGGCTGCTGATGGAATGAGAACGATGGATTGGGTTCTACCTCAGTTTTCTCTATGTTTATAGCTAAGAATGATATTTGGTTATGGTGTCTGATGTTTAATATAATGTACTCTAAATCCAGACTATAATTTACTTCACCTAGCCTATCTTTATGGCTGCCTAACATTTTCCAGGTTGCAGGTTTACACAAAAGTAAAATGACCACCATCTTATGCTGCTTTTTTTGCAGACCATAATCTATGTCAGTGAGATATTACAACATTAAAATCATTTTAATTACACACTTCCTTATAGTTTTTTTTTTGTTTTGTTTTATTTTTATTTTATTTTTCTGCAGTTTTAACAATAAATTAAGATGAAATGGTCCATGGTGTTTCAGGTGGCGGTCTTCATCCTTATCGTTAGCGTCACTTCTCCATTCGGGTGCAGGGTCGTTAGCGTCACTTCTCCATTCGGGTGCAGGGTCGTTAGCGTCACTTCTCCATTCGGGTGCAGGGTCGTTAGCGTCACTTCTCCATTCGAGTGCAGGTTGGTTAGCGTCACTTCTCCATTCGGGTGCAGGGTCGTTAGCGTCACTTCTCCATTCGGGTGCAGGTTGGTTAGCGTCACTTCTCCATTCGGGTGCAGGGTCGTTAGCGTCACTTCTCCATTCGGGTGCAGGTTCGTTAGCGTCACTTCTCCATTCGGGTGCAGGGTCGTTAGCGTCACTTCTCCATTCGGGTGCAGGGTCGTTAGCGTCACTGTTCCATTCGGGTGCAGGTTCGTTAGCGTCACTTCTCCATTTGGGTGCAGGGTCGTTAGCGTCACTTCTCCATTCGGGTGCAGGTTGGTTAGCGTCACTTCTCCATTCGGGTGCAGGGTCGTTAGCGTCACTTCTCCATTCGGGTGCAGGTTCGTTAGCCGCCACTTCTCCATTCGGTGCAGGGTCGTTAGCGCCACTTCTCCATTCGGGTGCAGGGTCGTTAGCGCCACTGTTCCATTCGGTGCAGGGTCGTTAGCGTCACTTCTCCATTCGGGTGCAGGGTCGTTAGCGTCACTGTTCCATTCGGGTGCAGGGTCGTTAGCGTCACTTCTCCATTCGGGTGCAGGGTCGTTAGCGTCACTTCTCCATTCGGGTGCAGGGTCGTTAGCGTCACTTCTCCATTCGGGTGCAGGTTCGTTAGCGTCACTTCTCCATTTGGGTGCAGGGTCGTTAGCGTCACTTCTCCATTCGGGTGCAGGGTCGTTAGCGTCACTTCTCCATTCGGTGCAGGTTGGTTAGCGTCACTTCTCCATTCGGTGCAGGGTGCGTTAGCGTCACTTCTCCATTCGGTGCAGGGTCGAATGGAGCAGTGGCGCGACCTACACGAATGGAGAAGTGACGCACTTCTCCATTCGGGTGCAGGGTCGTTAGCGTCACTGCTCCATTCGGGTGCAGGGTCGTTAGCGTCACTGGCTGGTTTTTTGCCTCTTATTTCCCTTTAAACAGACAAAAACATTTGTTATACCTCTATGACAACTTATTTTACTAATTGTTATGTGTCTAAGTGGCATGTAAACATGTTCTTACATTACTGCTCCAGTTAGGATGGGCTTCTTCATGCAGCCGCCATGCTTTTTGTGCCTTCATATAGTACTCAAAATTTTCCTCCTTAGATAGCATCCTCCACTGAGAAAAGATAGCAAATGGAACATATGAACAATAAAGTATACAAATGCATACTTAATTAAAAGTGATGTTTGCAGATACTTGACAAAGACTAATATGCTTCACAACAATGACAATTTAAACTTACTCTTTTGCCCAGCTCAATGTTGACTTGCTTAGAGTCTCTTATGTTGAGCTCAGCCATGACTTGATGTTTGTGCTCTTCTCTAAAAATCATGAATGAATTTAGTGGCCTCTTCACAGACGTTGAGTCCTGATTTTCTGCACGCCGACGTTTTCTGGAAGAAGAGTCAAGCGGTAACAGTTCAGTAATCCCACAGAACAAGAGTCAGTCAAATGAAAAGTAGGGTCATGTCTGAAAACATTTAAGAGCTAGTTTACCTGGTGGACTCTTTTGGTGGTGGCGGTGCACAAATGGTGGAGATAGGTTGTCCGTTAAAATCTCATACATCATTTGGCCATTACTTAAGAAATAAAAATATACCAATTAAACAAATGAACTAAAAGTGTTAAGTCTTCAGGTAAATTAAAGAATCATTCAGCATCTTACTTACATTACACCGATAGGACGGATCATGTCCTCAGTCACCAGTGGGTTTAAAACGATCTGTAGAAAGATGAGATAGAATTGTGTAATCAACATATGCTCTTGTTATTGTCCTGATCTACACACCAGAAATCACAGTTACAAGATTAGAGATGATCTAAATGTGTTGATGTATCATTTCCCTTTTTCTACTACTTGGTACTACATTAAACTGTTATCATGGCTGGTGCTTGTTGTGGTGGCACAGCAAACTGTTAATGATAAGGCTTATGTTAGTCATATATAGACCTTTATAACCACCAATAAAACATTTCAAGTCCTCCCTAGCATTTTCATCTTCCCCTATCCTTACCTGACCCTGATTGGCAATGCCTGGTTGAACGTTCTGCTGATTCTGCACTTCCTGATTGTACACTGGCGGACCATAGTGTTGAACTGGCACTGTCTGATTGTACACTGGCGGACCATAGTGTTGAACTGGCACTGTCTGATTGTACACTGGCGGACCATAGTGTTGAACTGGCACTGTCTGACTTGGTTGGCTATACACTGACTGGCTGCACTGCTGGCTGGTCCCTGGCTGAGTGTATTGCTGGTTGTTTTGTTCAATTACTGGTGCCTGGTTAAATGGCACTGCTGTTTGTTTGTCACTAGTAACTTGCCCACATGTTGTGAGAGTTGTCAGATCTGGCAGGTCTGGTTGAACGTTCTGCTGATTCTGCACTTCCTGATTGTACACTGGCGGACCATAGTGTTGAACTGGCACTGTCTGATTGTACACTGGCGGACCATAGTGTTGAACTGGCACTGTCTGATTGTACACTGGCGGACCATAGTGTTGAACTGGCACTGTCTGATTGTACACTGGCGGACCATAGTGTTGAACTGGCACTGTCTGACTTGGTTGGCTATACACTGACTGGCTGCACTGCTGGCTGGTCCCTGGCTGAGTGTATTGCTGGTTGTTTTGTTCAATTACTGGTGCCTGGTTAAATGGCACTGCTGTTTGTTTGTCACTAGTAACTTGCCCACATGTTGTGAGAGTTGTCAGATCTGGCAGGTCTGTCAGGTCTGGCAGGTCTGGCAGGGTTTCACAATCCGTTTGTGACTCGGTGGCTGTCAGATGTTCAGTGCTGGTCTGAGGCGACTTGTCTTGAGGCTTGTTATCTAGTGGCTGTGTAGTTTCTGGAGGACTCAGTAAAGGGCACAAAGCCTCCTCATCAGCAATACTCCAATCAAAGTTGTTTACAAAGTGGACAAGTTGGTCTTCTATCTCTGTCGAAATATTGTTCTCAGCAGAAGATAAAGGAAAGTCCATCGTCAGAGGCTGGGCGTCGGGGTCAGGTTGAGGAAAATATGCCTGAGAAAGCTGAGGGTCAGGGAGAGGAATGTGCTCCTCTTTTCGTAGTTCATCCTCAAGCGTCTGTATTATATAATCACAGATATCAATGTCCTGCTTTACTTTCATGTTGGATGTCCTTAGTCTGAACACGAACAGAAGAATAACTCAGTCTGACGGGTTCTGTAACAATCAGGGAAGTCTGTTTCAGTAAACTACACACATACCTTTCAAACATTAGATCATTACAATGCTTGACATAACTAAACGTACTGTATAATGCAGTTAGTAAAATTTGGATGTTTGAAAAATATCTGCTAAAAATGTATTTTGTATAACAAAAACATAAAATAATACAAGTTTATTGATAAATAATATTTTTTCTCAAGGTAACAAAACATTTAACACATTACACATCGTTTGACAAGCTTTAGTTAATGCATAATAGTAGCACTTGTGTCTTAACGGTCCTGCTCCCTCAAATCCCAGGCACTACCAGGTGAAATTTATTTCACACATTGTAAATATATTAGACTCACAATGTCAAATGGACCTGCACTAGTTTCTTAAACAAACATGTATATAAAGTGAAAATGCAAATAAATATTGCATAAAATCTCTGTACTGACAATGAAAACCAATAATTTGGAGTAGTATATAAATTATGTGAGACTTAGCTACTCACCTGTTTAACTCAGATTTGCGTTGATGACCTTGTGAAAGGATTTGACTAGTTTGGTTTAAGTTGTAATACGGTAGAGATCTTTAGTAGGAGATGTGTATCGTCCAATGGCTAGAGTGAAATGAACTTCTGAGCTCTGACCAGGTCTTGAGAATTCTCGTCTGTTGTGTCATAGTTCCATTCCATAGTTCCATTCCATCTGTAGTCGTTACTATGGCGGCGGGATACACTGTATTTTTAAAGTTAATAACAAATGCATAGATCGATATCTTTTCGTTAACACTAAACATTGTTGTAGTGCAGAAGACTGCTCTTTTGCAACAGGCTAGCTTCCTTTTTTTCAGCTTCTTCCCACAATCCAACATGATTTAATGAATTGGTGAAGCTATGGCAGCTACAAACTTGAATCAATGATCACAATTATAGTAATGAAAACATAAAAAGTTAGGCATACTTTTGACTTTTTTTTCTATTTTATACATATGTGCAAATAGTTCCACTTTGCCAGATTTACATCAAAAGTGAATAAATGCCCCGTCACTGTTTAGGTAGCTCCCCCCAGGCTCACCCAGGTCACTAAGCTTTTGATTGAAAATATCACAACATTTTCATATACTTTATTATTTATTGAAGTCATCTGATGATTCATTGGCTTTGATATTGTCTCAGCATCTGCTGTATTTGCAGATTGGCTCACCTCGGCTTCTCTTACACTGAACATAAATAAAACAGTGGCAATGTATTTCACAAAAACTAGAAAATCAGTGACTTTTCCATGTATTTTTGTAAAGGATAAAAAGATCAAAGTAGTACATGAATATAAATACTTAGGAGTCCTTTTAGAACCAGCATTTGAATTTAAAAAGCATGTCAAAATAATGTCGAATACTTTTAAATACAGTATTTAAATTTTTAGACATATTCAACAAATGCTCACTTATGGTGCAGAAAAACTATATCTGGATGCAATGATTGTCTCTTATTTTAACTCTTGTATTTCCTGTTGGTCTCAAACAAGTGAGGCAACCTTTAAAACCATTAAAATCACTTCATAATCAGCTGTAAAAGTATTGGATAAAAACATTAAGACATCATCATTGTCAAAATTTTAGTTAAAGTTAAAAATGCTCAATTTTGAGAATCTAATTGTGTACTCAAATGTATGATTCATTTTTAAGATCCTTAATAACAGCGCACCACCACTGAAGCATTTTGTACAGCTCTGTAGGACAACTATCCACGAGTCGAAATGACTGCAGATTATCCAAAAGAAGCTCTGCCTTTGCACAGACAGCCTTCTCATTCAAAGCTGTTAATCAATGGAACAATCTCCCAGATACTCTGACCTCTGACCTGAGAGACTTTTATTATTAGAAAACCATATTAATGTTTTCTCTGCCCAAAGACGCTAAATCTGGTGTAAAGCATCTCTTCTTTTGTTAGATGAATGTGTTTGCACATGGTCCCTGTCAAATACATAATAATCTAACAGGAGGTTAGTTTGACATTTACACACATTACTTTACTCTGGCCAGTTGGCTAAATAATGAAACCATTAAGAAGCCATGCTCTGTTTCTCTCTTTAACTTTTATTCAAACGTTCAGTAGTGTGTGTACATTCAAGTAAATTCATATTTGTGATATATATACATACATCAACAAACAAAGATTTGACAGGGATAAAAGACTTAGATAAGAAGTGAGTTGTGTCATTGGGCGTCATCCATCCACCTGTCTGTCCTGTGTGAGATCCTCTCTGTCTTCAGGGGCCTGCATCAGCACCGTCGAGGACACGGATACGCTCAAAATCACTGTCATAAGGTGCCATCTTGAAATTCAAAGACTCCATTCTCTTTTTTTGCTGAATATGGAACAAAGCATTTTTCTACAGCTGAACTGCTGAACGAAACTTAAAACGGTTGAGGAAGCCTGCGTATTTGTTCGGAGTTTGCTGTGTGCTCTTGTGGCTTCATCTGTGGGGCTTTCTTATTGTATGGTTGTTCTTAGTTTGTTCTTAGACATCTCAGCTCATAAAACAGAGGAGCATAATTAAAAGTCTCTCATTAACGTTTGAGAATTCAATCGTCTTACGAAAGCAATTTACATTTGATTTGTCTGAAATGTTAAACACGACACGACATTGCAAATAAATCCAAACACTCCTGATGGTGTTGACTGATGGATAAGCTGACTGTGCTGGGATTGTGTTTAAGTCTGCTCATTAAAATGTAACCAGAGCACGGTTAACTCACCCTGTAATACTTGTGATTTGGGTTACTCATTTAAACTCTTAATAAGTGAATATATTAGTTCTTTTGAGCTAACTCCGAGCCTCAGACTAACCTGTGGTTTGTTGCTGCACTTGTTACTCATCAGGACAGAAACAGGAAAGGACTGTTTTTGCAGCAGCAAAATAAAAGATATGAAGTAGATTAAATTGCCAGAGGAGTGTTTATACTTTAACCCTTACTCTTGTTCATAGTACTGTATATTCTTAATATAAGGACACTGATTGGCAATCCTCTGTGTATCCACTAGAGAGCGCCCTTTTACCAAAATGAGTCTAAGTAAAGCCTCAGAGGGCTGTTTCTGTTTCTGTTCAGGTCAATTACCATTTATCTTAAGAGAATACAAACAGAACCAGGAAAAAGCATACATCATCAAAGATCTCCAGCACTTACTTTAGCATATAACTTTATAAGCTTCATCACAAAACACTTTCATGAAAAACAAATAAATCACTTCAGTCCAAAATTCAATCATGATTCAGTGCTGTTCTAAAACAATAAAGCCTCACTGTACCTCGGATTTTTTTTTTTTACACACTGAATGAAGAGGAGCTGGTTTACTTGAGACAAAGGGGCAGTATTTTAGCTTTAATTGGAATCAGAAGAAGGGTGAGAGCTCCAGGTTCTCATCACATGGGCGGCCGTAGACTTTTTCATCGTTAACTGGCTTCAACGAGACCCCAAACTGTCAGACGTAGTAAAATATACAGGAGCAAGAAAATGGTCTTATTCAAAGTAGCTTCCCAAAGGCTTCCCATTCACTTTATTAACCAGAAATGATCAAAGGGTTATTTAAATCAGCTGCCACACACTGAGTTATTGTTATCTCAGTACAATCAGGGACTGAAGCTGAAGGACACAGAAACATGATGTTATTGGGCTTTTCGTGATGGCACTCTTTGCTTTTATTCTTATATTGGTTTTGGGCACACAATTAAAATCAATGCATTTTGTTTAGGTTTTGAATCAGAATAGTTGAATTGTAAAAAAGCTGTGCCTTTAAAGATGCACTGTGTAAAATGTAGTTGAAAAAGGGAACGCATTATTTATAATTAGGTTTTCAATATTGTATAATCACATTAAAATAATACTTTTTGCATTTGACTGTCATGGAAAAATAGACATTTAAAGCTCCACAGAAGCCAGTGGAAGGAGACATTAGTTCTATTGCTTACTGTTCTTTTCTTAGAAGTGAACAACCTGGGCACAATTTTACATTTATCAAGTCAATCTACTTTTACATTTACATTTATTTATTTAGCAGACACTTTTATCCAAAGCGACTTACATTGAGCTCCTAATTACCAGTGTTACAGCCACTGGAGGCAAGGTGGGTTAAGTGTCTTGCCCAAGGACACAACGACAGTATGATCTGTGGGGAGAGTGGGAATCAAACCTACTTCCCACAACGAGTGGTCAATCAAATAGAAGGACGACCACTCTACCACATAAATAACAAACTAATAGAGAATCTGTGATAATTGGCTGATTTACCCACATTAATCAGAAACAGAGTTAATCTGTTTCCAGTGACCCTCTCTGTTTTACTTTTCATGATAAATGTGTTTAAACTTTTTTGCATCTACTCTCACCTGGAACTCCATCTAAAAGAAAGCTGACTCTATTTAATACTATTTCAGTTTCAGTTTAAAAAAGGAATACACACAGTACAATGTAAATGTTAGAAAGTGGAAAACGTTTTTTTACGTTTTTTTAATTACCAAACCATAGAAAATGACACCACAGAGGAAGACACTGGACTAAACTAGTTTGTGCACAGATGATATAATCTATTTAAAAACAACAGGTTAAAGGTCACATGACAGCCTTAAGTGGTTGTCATGTTGCTGAGGTGTTTGTTAGCACTCAAGATTAATGATTGTCAGGGTGTAAGTAGGGCACATGAATTTCACTTTTGCCCAAAGCAAGACATCATTTGTGAAGCCTGTGTGCATCATACACTTGTTGCAAAGGAACCCCCTTTTGCCACAGAAATTAACGATGCAACCCGTTGAATGGGGTCTTATACCTAGAGAGGCAGAGGCTTACCACACAAGTCGTAGGCTTAGGCAATAGAATCTCCCACCCAACGCAACATCGTCGGTCTAGTGGTCGCAGCCCCCGGCTGTGGCCCCTAAAGCACATGAAAAGCTGCTCAGACTTATGCCACTGGCTAGTGTGGTGGACGTAAATCTGGAGAGCATGCACCAGACATACACTGTGTGCACAATTATTAGGCAAGTGATTATTTTGACCATATCATCATTTTATCCATAATTTCCAACTCCAGGCTGTATAAACTTGAATCCTTATTGGAGTTAATGCATATCAGGAGGTGTGTATTTGTGTAACGAGGGAGGGTGTGGCCTAAGGAGATCAACACCTTATATCAAGGTGTGCAGATTCTTCTCCTCAGGAAAAATGAGCCAAAAAAGAGATTTAACTGACTCTAAAAGGTTGGCAGTATCTCAGTGGCAGAGCGGCCGTCCTGCGACCGTTGGGTGGGTGGTTCGATCCCCGCTCTAAACATCCCATAACATCCTGCTCTCCCCCACAGTTCATTCTGTCCATGTGTCCTTGGGCAAGACACTTTGCCTGTGTGCCCAAAAGTCTGCATCTTTCAAGAAGACTTGGATTTTTATGCAAGACAACGCTCCACATGCATCAAGTTCTCAACTGCGTGGCTGACCAGTAAAGACCTTAAAGATGAAAAACTAATGACATGGCCCCTTCTTCACCTGAACTTTTGGGCCCTTCTTAAGCAGGACATTTACAGTGAAGTTAAACAGTACACCTCTCTGAACAGTGTCTGGGAGGCTGTGGTTGCGGCTGCACAAAAACTTGATTCTGACCAGATCCAGAAACTGACTGACTCTGTGAATAGAAGGCTTGTGACTGTTATCAAAAAGAAGGGTGCTATTAATCACTGAGTTTTTTATTTTTTTGAAATTTCAGAAATGTCTATTTGGGCGGCAGTAGCTCAGTGGATACAGTAGCCGTCCTTCGACCGACGGCTGGGTGGTTCAATCCCCACTCAAAACATCCCAAAACATCATAACATCCTGCTCTCCCCCACATACTGTAGTTGTGTCCTTCAGCAAGACACTTAACCTACCTTTCTCCAGTGATGTTCTGTAACACTGGTAAATAGCTTAATGTATCTAAAGCACTTTGAGTGCCTTCTACAGTAGGTGGAAAAGTGTAATATAAAAAATAGTGAGTTTGTTTATTATTCTCACTTTAACAGGTGAAAATAGTGAGGTGGAAAAATAACTTTTTTTTTTATTTCGTTGCATAATAATTCTGCACACTAATAGTTGCCTAATAATGGTGTACATGTAGATATTCTCTTAAGAAAGACAAAACTTCACTTTTACTACTGAAATGTTCAGGTTTGAGAGTTTGTTAACATTTTGGATTGACCAAGAGCACTGTAGTAGGAAAAGTGTCTCCTGCTCCAGTGACGTAAATGGAGAAAGGCAGAAGGCTTCAAGAATGACCAGCTTCAAAGACGAGAATTGAACCTTCAAGAGATAATTAGGATGAGGGGGCAAAATAACTTTGACCCTCCCAGGGGAAAAATCTAGGCAGGATGACGAGACCTACAGAGCTCGCAAATCCCAGATTCTCTTAAGAGAAGTAATTGCTGTCAGGAAGACCATCTTAAGAGTCAGAAACCAAAAAGGAGCAGACTCCAGTGGTTCAAAATGGGTGTTAACCAACTCATCAAGCACTATAGACAGTCACTCCAGTGGGAGGCCCCAACCATTTCCTCAAATGAAGTGAGCAACTAGGGGGTGTCTACCCTTTGAGACCCCATCAGAGTGTGGCAAGCTGTATTAGGGCTCAAGCCCAAGGATATATTTACTCTGCAGAAACTCCAGCACTGAAACAATCCGGCAGTGAACTGGGTCTGCACCATATGTAACACACCAGGCCTCAAAAACACGCCATCTTAGGGTGTAATGTCTTTTAGTAGAGGGAGCCCTAGCACTCAGAATAGTCTCTAGTACTCCAGAAGCCCAACCTCTCTCAATTGGTCCCCCTCAGGGGCTAAACATGAAGGATCCAGAACTCGGGCTGGGGATAAAACAATGTTCCCTATCCTCTTCTGAGAGAGAAGGTCCATCCTGACTGAAATTGCCCAGAGCGAGTTGTCGAGGAGAGATATTAGATCTGAAAACCGTACACTGGTCGACCAACGGTGCAGGGCAATTGGGGAAAAAGCTTAAAGACGTGTGGGCCATCGCATCCAGACCCAGGGGCGATGGGGGACTCAAAGAGAAGTAGAGGGGACATTGTGCTGTCTCCTGTGAATCAAAGAGTTCCACCTCTGCTTTGTAAAATTTTAGATTTGACTGACTGTGTCGGGCTGGAGTTTCCAGTGCCGTGTGTCACAGCCTGTCTGGACAGTAGGTTTACTCCCACATTCATTCGGAATAAATCGCCCTGAGGGACAGGAAGTTGTTCTGAGCCCAAGCAAGCGGCACAAACGCAGTCTGCCCTGGTGCTTTATGTAAGAGACTTCTGGCGTATTGTCCACCTGGACTAGGACATGGTAGCCCCTTGGCTGCAGAAGGAAGTATTTCAGGTCCAAAAATATCACCATCATTTTGAGGCAATTGGTCCTTATTGCATTTAGTCCTATTGTTTGTCTGTTTATATTGTGTCTATTGCTTATGTGGTTGATTATTTTATTTGTTGTGCCCTATTATGTTATGTGTTGTGTGTTAAATTAATACTTGCACATTTGGAACATGGGTAAACAAAATTTCAATCTCAGTGTAAATTTTATGTTACATGGTCAGATTGACAATAATGTTAACTTACATTTTGCAGACTCTTTTATCCAAAGCGACTTAGATGTGTTACATTAACAGTTGACGCTTTTATTCAAAGCGACTTACATCTAGCTTCTATTCACCAGTGTTACAGCTGGAACACCACTGGAGGCAAGTGTCTTGCTCAAGGACATAACAAAAGTATGAACTGTGGGGAGAGTGGGAATCAAGCCACCGCTCTACCACTGAGCCACTGCGACCCAATTGATGTGCCATGTGGTCCAAGACCGTGACCCGGCCCAGAAGGAACGCGTCCGTCGTTAGCATTCTGCAACGACAACATGGACCTAGAGTTAGACCCAAGGTAAGAAACTGGGGTCTGAACCACATGGCCAGGGTACAAAGCCTTCGGCGCGTAACTCTTTTTCATCTTTGGGGATTGGCCCTTAGATGAAATCCCCAGTCTCTGAGCCACAGCTGAATCAGTCTCATGAGCAGGAGGCCCAAAGGTATCACTGTGGATGCAGATGCCATGAGATTCAGAATTCTTCGGGTCAGATTTTATAAAAAAGCTAATTTTAAGTGAGACATTAAAGCCACAAAAACTTTAAATGTAATTGCTGCCAAGTCAAATAAATGTAATCCTTTTGTTGCCAATAAATGTTTTTTAATGATGACTTGAGCCCAATAACTAAATGACTTAATGAGTAGGAAGCTATTGATTTTTAGAGTCTATTTCACACTGGTTCTAGTTCTGCTTGACCTTAGATCAACACTACCATAGAAGCTCAACCAGGTCTAAAAATGTCTGACAAAGACCCCCCAAGTGTCACGAGTCATTATTGCGCTGATAGTTTTGTAAACAACCAGAGCAAAGGGCGACAAACAAAGAGGAGGAGTGGTGATGGACATGAAGCCAAAGCCCCCGAGGCCTTACCTTTTGATGCTAGCGCATTGGAAAGACTCAGTCATGAGCCTGTCGGGGCGTCCCGGGTGAGAAGCTTGTAATTATGAGTGCAGTCATTAGTCTAAAGTCAGGATTATATAGCAATGGACCTAATTCTATCTTCCTTTTTGCAGGAATTGAGCTGCTGTGTCTTTACAAGACTGAACAAAAGAAAATAAATCTGGCAAAATTAAAGTATATGTCTGAATATAAATAAATATAAACATACAGTATGTTTTTACTTCAATATTCTGTTCAGTTCTTCTTCATCATGTTGCTGTAGTGTTGTTTATCATTAGCAGATAGATCAAGAATACTAAGAAGCTGTAGCCTTTTTAGCCCTATTTTTGCTAAAGCATTTGTGTCGACTGTCAACGCACATTTTACCTTAATGTATGTTTTGCAGATGTATGTGCTAATCCTGTCCAGCAGATCTCAGTTCAGCAGTCTTTAATGAAGAAGCAAAGGTTCAAGTTTAGTCGAATCTGTAATATCCAGTGCCTTGTAGTTTGTAGCATTAAGCTGCTGTAGCCTAAATGCTTGTATGCAACAGAATTTTAAATACTAATAAATGTTCTCTTCTCATTCATCGAAAGCACACACACAATCACATTCCCACATTAATGTGTTCCCACATTAATATATCATTTTCATAATTTTAGTCAGCTTTAGTAAAATATACAAAATTAGACCTCATTTATGAGTTTCGGTCCAACTTTGGTTTTGAAAGCATTGTAAATTATTGGATGGCATCAAAAAATGAATAATAAAAAAATCACTGTGAAGGTCACAGTAAAGGTTTGTGGACTGTGGACTGTGGTTTCTTCCCTTTTTTAGGCAACTCAAGACCAACGGAGTCCAACAAATATACAAAATGAGGCCTTGATTACAGGGAGGACAGACATAACAAAACCTGACTATTTTCTTCTATAGTTGTAGTGAAAAAATATTTATTGAAAGCTATGACAGATTGCAATATGTGTGCCACACACTCTCAAAAGACTGAACAAGAAACAACAAAAAAGGTTTATAGGTCTAGGCTTCCTTGGTGTGCAGACCATAGGTGCAATAAAGTATACATTTCTGAAAAAGGATGCAGAATGCACAATTCCTGAAAATTTCAAATAATTCTAGGAAAGATAACCTTTAATATGGCGAATATGATTTTGCGGCCCTGGGCTGCAACTCTCATTTTTCTGTCCTTGTAAAAATACTATTACTTTTAAGTAAATTACTCAAGTACAAATGAAAGTAAGCTATGGTGCATATTTCCAGACCTTCAAACCAGAACACTCCGTTGGTGCATTTAACTTTAGTAAGTAACTTAAAAAAGCCCCAAAGAAACATTACCTTCTCAGATTTAAATACATAAAACCCTAATATTAAGTCCCCAAGGAAGGTACAGCCTCAGGTTGAATATAATGGCCATTTATGGGTTGTTGTAAAATAATAGCTTTTATTAATTAATATACCAAAATAAAAATTGGGTTTGATTTTTGCTATTTTTTCCAGCTTTTGACTCAGCAGTCGATCCATAAGACAGAAGAAGAGAACAGACAGAAGAAGAGAACAGAGAGCCTGCAGAGATCTTAGCTTTCAGACCTTGACAAAGTGATTAGCAGAAGAAGACTTTGAAGATGTCATGAAGCAGAGCCTCTAAGAGCAGTAAACACTTCTCATCAGCTTCATACGAGAGCAATGGGAAACGTTTATGTCCAAATTCCCACATTACATGGGGATAGACGTATTTGGAAAGAGGGACGAGGATTATTTGTAAACCTCTTGTAGAGCTTAACGGAATATTCTGCTTCGAATGATGAGTAAATTCTAAAACGCAGCTCTTCTTCACAAAGACGTTTTGGTAAGCAGCATCTCTGTACAAACACTAAATACATTATAGACTCATCTAACAAGCCCAGATAAAAAGTTAAACAAGGTTAGGAAGGCAAGTACAATAATGCAATCTTTAATGAACTCGGTTGCTGTGTTTTAGATGGTCTCTAAAGTCTGCGGCAAGAACTAACTCATGCAACAAAAGATGAGCTGCAGCTCACACATTTGACATATTATTACATGTAAGAATAATTATATATTAATTACTTTTTCTTTGACTACTGCTTTATCTCTAACTGTTTCAAAATGTACCCTGCATAACTCTCAAAACAGCTGGGACAGGCTTCAGCCCCAACCGGAAAAGTGGTAGAAAAATGAATAAATAAACTAATTTGATTTTGTTTTTCAAAGCAAACTCACCCTCAGAACTGTTTCCACTGGGTTTGTTCAGCGACAACAGCGTGTCCCTGCAGGGCGACCGCTATCAAAGTGTGAAATTGCAATCTGCTCTTTCTCAAACAAATGTCTCTCTGAAAAGGCCAATGAATCACCACAACATAAATATACATTTTACAAAAACTTAATAGCATAAAATATTAATGTGTTTTGTTGCTTTTTAGTATCATACCAGTTTTGACCTGATTATTTGATTTCTGGTAACCTATGATTCGTGGTGTTGGTCTTGACTCAGTCTTGTTAGAAGGACTGACATTATTGACTCTGGCATTTATTCCAGAGTTAAAAAAAGGCAAACATACAGTAAGTAAAAGTATTTTCTGGGTAGTTTCTGTGGTCATTATGATTTAAAAAGAGTAAACACAATTGTTTGACAATAAATGGCTTCACCCAACCACTAACTATGAGTGAAAGAAAACGTTTGTGTTATCATTTATATATATATATTTATATATATATAATTCTATATTGCTCCTTATTCAATCTAACGAAATGATGTGAGGACTTGAGCCTCGTAATAAATATTTGCTTTAGGCTTTATCACACAAGTCAATTCACTCACATCGATCACTCACTAAATTATTGAGAAGGGTGAGCCTGTCTCTAACAACACAGTTTCTGTATTCTTGGAGGGATGACAAACACACTTGATCATCTTCCACTTGTAAACGAGCCCTGCACTTATTCTTCATCACAGTCAAAGTGGAAAATGATGAGTCACAGAGGTAAGTGGAAAGGGAAGCAATATTTGCATGGCCTCAGCAGCGGGTTTGGGATTCTCATGTGAGAGTGAAGGTCAAAGGTCTGCATGACTCACCTGCCTTCATCCGGCCTTTAATGTCCTGTCACAGGATTATTCCAACAGCTGTTCTTTTGCCTTACCTGTAAGGCCATTTGCCAAACACAACGTCACACATTTACACCGCTGATAAAAACACTAGTTGAGTGTGGCTTCTTACAAATTCCTCACTGTTTTGTTTTTGTCTTTAAACTCTCTTTGATTTTTTAAGAGATGCTGCTTTAGCTTGGTTGGCTTCATAGCTTCATTGGTTCTCAATAAAAACAAACTTGAGGTAACTGTCACATATTTTCTAAGTTTAGCTGGTTTGGCCTTTTGATTAGTCAATGAAGTGGACAAACAATGTGTCCATAATGCCATTTAGCTAGAGCAGTGCGGGAGCTGCACCTACAACCTCCGCTCCCAGGCAAAGTGACAGTTTTATGTGATGCTCACCATCATTTCAAGGGTTTTTAATGTCCTGAACCTAATGGAAGTAAGAATTAATGCCCTCGGTTTGTTTTATTGTTGCAGTGGTTCACATTCATAGCTATACACATTTTGAATAATAAGCCATAAGTTTAATAATTTATTATTATTTGTTATTTAATATTTACTTTGCAAACCCCAATGTATGGCTCACAGACAGGGAAAGCATTATACTGTAGTTGTAGATACATCTGTGACATCATTTACCAGCATTTACATTTATTGTAATAAAGCTCTATATAATGTAATAAAGTAAAGTAATCAAACAAATACAGTAAAAAACAATAGATCACTACACTATCTATCTATCTATCTATCTATCTATCTATCTATCTATCTATCTATCTATCTATCTGTCTGTCTGTCTGTCTGTCTATCTATCTGTCTGTCTGTCTGTCTGTCTGTCTGTCTCTCTCTCTCTCTCTCTTCTCTCTCTCTCTCTCTCTCTCTCTCTCTCTCTATATATATATATATATATATATATATATATATATATATATATATATATATATATATATATATATATATATATATCGTATATATATAATCTACCCTTTTAAAAATTGGTTTATGCTGCTCATAAAACGAGTCAGGAGAAGACTGTGTATATGATATCATTGTCTTATCTGCCTCAAATCAAATGAGAGTGGCGCGTGGCTGCCTCTACTCCCTCCTCCTCCTCTTCCTCCTCATCTCTTCTCTTCATCACTTCACCTCACAGTCTCTCAGCAGCAGTCTGTGTTTACTCCACACTGAGAGCTCTCCCCGGTGAGCGGCGCGACCTCCAGAAGTCCACCTCCAGCGCACTGCCTCTGCGCCGAGAAGTCTGCCCTGTTTCCGCAACGATGCGCGCTCACAGCAGGAAGAAAAACACGAGCCAAGTGGGCTCCAGGACCCGAGGGTTTACAGCAGACAGGATTTACAGTGTGGAGGAGCATCTGGAGAATTCACGAAGGAGTGAAGAGTAGACGCGTAAAGGTGAGGTTTCCTGCTTACTTTGTGTTACGTTGCTTTGACGTAAACGTTAAACTAACGGTAGCTCCATCCACTCGTCCACTTCTTTCTCATTTGTTTGTTGCGTTTAGGTGATAGCCAAACATGCTCACTCTGTATGAACTGAATAGTCCTGGTTTTATAATAATAATAGTGTTATTTCTTTTGTTCCCCATTATGTCATGTTACTTCCAACGAAATTTCATTTTTTACATCAATTTATGTGACGGAAGGACGTCGTAATCCCATTTTTCGTCCCATGAGTCCAGACGGGGTTGGAAAAAAAGATTCTGAACTTGTAATTTACCAAGGTAAAGCTTAATAATAAATAATAGTAAAAAAAAAAGGTAGCAAAAACGTCTGAGGAGGGGTCTGGTCTATCCAGTAGAGCAACTGTCAATAAAGTACCACTATGTAACTTTTTAATTCCAAAGATAACTTTAATTTAATTTGAATGGTTCCCCGACATAAAACAATAAGAAAAATCCTCTCCATAGACAAAGTGATCCAGCAGATATTAGATTATGTTTATCCCGTTCCTTACTTTAAATAGACTCTTTACCAAAATGTATTTAGGTACCAAATGCATACAGACTCAAATCAAAAAAGCTATGTCACAATGACACAGACACAGACAAAACATTATGACTTTCAGAATATTTTACAAGAGATGACATTTGATTTAAAGTGCTAGCCTATGTTATGCTCTGTGCAAGAGAAACAAATAAAGAGCATATTAATACAATTATTTAAACAATTATTTACACTACTTCTGCTATTAATTTAAATCATATTCCTCAATTGAAAGAAAAAATGGTGATGGTTTACTTCAAGTATTACTTATCTCATAAAGAAACACATGCAGCTCTGGAAAAATTAAGAGACCACTGCAAAATAATCAGTTTCTCTGGTTTTACTATTTATAGGTATGTGTTTGGGTAAAATTAACATTTTTGTTTTATTCTATAAACTACTGACAACATTTTTTCCAAATTCCCAAAAAAAAGATTTAATTGACGAAAGATACAACTGGTCAAAATAACAAAAAAGAAGAAGTGTTGTCAGACTTGGAACAATGGAAATAAAATAAGATACCCTGTACACAATACTAATGTTTTAACTTAGGAAGAGTTCAGAAATCAATCTTTGGTGGAATAACCCTGATTTGGAATCACAGCTTTCATGCATTTTGACACGCTCTCCACCAATGGTCTCTTATTTTTTCCACAGCTGTATGTTGTTTGTATACGTTATTGTTTCTTAGCTGCGTACTTAGCACCATCCACTCGCGACGTGGAAAACTATTAGTGTTGTTTATGTTTTGACTGTTGTGTTTTCGCTCCCTCAGTTGTCGACAGAGTTTGTGAAGCTGTGATGTGTGAATCCCTGAGGCAGTAACACCTTAGCAGATGTCCCGCGGGAAAGCCAGGATGCCCCTATTACACGGCGGAGCAGTAGGGACCCCTTGGAGACCTGCTGTTGTTCCCCTGTTACTGACTCTATGTCTGACCACCTCTCGCTCTGTGGCCTCCTGCCCGACTCCCTGCCTCTGCGCCAGCGACATCATCTCCTGCAGCGGTCGTAATCTGTCCACACCACCCTTTGAACTTCCCGGCTACACCTCACGCTTGGACTTGAGCCACAACACCATCACCATCCTGTCTGCTCTCTGGACCTCCCGGACACATGACCGCCTCAAAACTTTAGTCCTCAACTGGAACTTTATCTCTGAAATCCAAAAAAACGCTTTTGCTGTCACTCCACATCTCACCCACTTAGACCTCTCGTCCAATCAACTGTCAGTTTTGAACTCCTCTGTGTTTAGTGACTTAACGGAGCTTCAGGAACTGCTCCTTTTTGGAAACTACATTATCCACATTGAACCAGGCGCATTTAGGAATCTATTTAGACTGCAGAGACTCTACCTCTCTGGGAACATGCTTACACAGTTTCCTTTAAGTCTTTACAAAGAGCAAGACGGGCCTAGAAACTTGACTTTCCTAGATTTGTCGTCCAATCGTTTGACTCAATTACCAGTCCAAAACTTGCTCTCGCTTAAAGACCAGAGTGGGATCTATTTACAGGACAACCCTTTAGTTTGTGACTGCGCCGTACATGCTTTGATGGAGTACTGGATGTGGAAACAGTACCGGCCCCTGGTGGACTTCAGGGCTTGGTGTAAACAGGGGTTAGATTCAGAGTTTGGTCTAGAGCAGGGGATCCAACTCGAGGCCGAAGTCCAGACCTTACAGGTGGAACCAGGGAGGATGCTGTCGGTGCCGTGCCCAGGGTTTTCTGCTGCTGAACAGGAGGAGGTGCTGGCTTTCTGGGTGACTCCTCATACAGTACTGAATTCATCTGGTTCTGATCCAAGCGAAGGTGGGTACGAAGCAGCTCCACTGGAAGGGCTTTACAAACTCTATTACCTTCAAGAACATAGACAAGGACAAGGGAGTTCTGATTGAGATCACCAATCTATTTTTTATTGTAGTCATTGTGTGTCTTTGTCTGAGTTTACCTGCACAAGACACAAACTATAGAGTCCACAATGCTCTGTTCAGACTGAAGCTACATTAATGGGTTATTTAATAGCTTTCAGCATTTATTAAATGGGAAAAGCTTACATTGAGTCTGGTTTGTTTGAAGCGTTTAAATGCTGATTAATCGGCTTATATATTGTAATATTGAATAAATTTGTGAATCTGAACTTCTTGAGCTGAAAGCATAAGAACACTACAAAAAAAAATCACATTCCAAGTCAGACTGAATGCTTTTTTCTAATTGTCTGACAGACATGTATGTACTATAGACGTGCAGCTGTTGAAACTTAAAAATAATTGTGATATGCTAACTGCTCTGACCACAATAATTTATTAATTTGATTAAATTTATTTTACTTTTGGATTTTTATTTATGCCAAAAATACAGTCTAAACTGCTTTATTTTCCATGTATGCTTTTGAATAGATATAAAACTACATTTGAATTGCTTTTTTAGGTAACATAGACAGTTGTATTTTGATTACATACTTTAGGCAGCTCGGGCATAGCTAGCTTAAAGTTGTTGTTGGCAGATATAAGTGGGTTCATCAGTCCTTTACTTTGATTCCATTTAGCTCTTAACTAGATCATCTCTTCGACTACACTTGGTTTATTCTAAAGTAACAGTTACACATTTGGTTACTCTACTGCCTCTAGATCTGAACCAGCGCTTCACAGTTCTTCCAAATGGCACACTGGAAATCAAGGCAGCCCTGGAGAAGGACTCTGGGACATATGTTTGTGTCGCGTCCCGGGGAAGGCGTTTGGAGTCAGATGAATCCATGGAGGTCTCTGTTGTAGTTGGAAACCTGAGCTCTGCCTCTGGGGACAGGGCTCATCGCAGCACTGGACACTTCAACACGGCCTTCACCACTTTAGCCTCCTGTGTGGTCAGCATCGTCCTGGTGCTGCTGTACCTGTACCTGACGCCCTGTCGCTGCGGCAGAGGAGGGGGCTCAGGGGGCTGCGGGGGGCGAGCCATCGTCATCTGCTCCGACCCGAGGGAGGTGGAATTAGGACAGCGGCGGGCAAATGGAAAGAGGGTGGCTTTTTTAGACCCACAGGTTGAAGACTGTAATAATGGTTGCCCAAAAACTCCAGCTTTGACCCTGGGCCATGTCGGCACGGAGGGGATTCTGAAAAATGGAAATAGGACAGTGGGACAGACCCTCACAGACACTGCTCACACAGCTTAATCGAGTTTTTATGAAACCCTTTACGCTCATAAACTGGAAATACAAACACAGTTGCCCATGAAGCTTTTTACAACCACTGATGTTTCTGTCTGAGATTAATAACATAATATGCAATATTTTGATGCATTTCTGTGAACAAACCCTGCCTGTTTGTTTTTGTGAACAAAACCCTCTATTTGTAGTAATTAATGAAAAAAAGTCAAATCCACGATTGACTGAGGCCTATACCTTTTCTCTTGTGCCAGGAATAATATCTTTTATCACAAAGACAATGCTTATTCCAGCTTTAATGTTCAAGAGACATACTTTCTTTGGGAAGACGGTCTGGAAACATTTCCAATGAACCCTACCTTCCGAATCTTCCAATGACGCTTTATGCAATGCGTTTTTTCTAAATGGTTTTCTGATAGAGTTTTTAAAAATGTGTTGTTCTAGAGGCAGTTTATTCTGTGTATGTTGGTAGTCCAATTACAGCAGAGTTAAATACACATCCATTTGTTCTGCCTCCTGAAAATCAAACCCAAATCAACAGAGACTGAAGGATAGAAACAAGAATTAGGATGGACAGCCCAAGCTAAAAAATAGAAACATGTAAAGTAGTCGTAGTAGTAGCTTTACATGCCACATGCTACCGTGAACGGGAATAAACCCACAATGCACCCTTTGATTTTAATGATCGAGGTCGTGGTGTTCTTTTGATGGTTTTCAATTCTGGGTCGAGATTGTGACACCTTTTCCAGCAGGAATACCTTCAATAACTTTGGCACAAACCTCCTTGCTATCCATTGCTAAGTGAGTCCACTCCTTTTTAGCCACCATTTCTGACCGTAATCAAATAAATAAAACCGCTGGTGACAATAAGGTTTGGGACCGAACACAACAGAAATTGCAGGCAGTTAAATACTAAAGTCACATGAACGTTTCTGAAAGGTATTCCTGTTTTTGAGTCATTCTAAAGCTTCGCTGTGAAGCATCAGACTCTCGTGAAGTAGATGCAGTAGCACTTGAATGTTTGCACTGCTCTCATTTCCCCGAATTTTAATCATGTCTCAATTCTAAGTGGCATCTTTTGTTTTTTAATATGAAGCATTTATATGGAAATGACTATGAAAAAAGGAAAAACACGTCAACTGTAGAGCTCCCATACTTCAGAAAACTGTGCGAGGTGTTGAAATTGGGTGAGGAATGTTTACAGTGCGCTGAGCAAAGGTGGGTTTGATCCATATGCATTGTGAATAATGCTGCCACACACTGACCCTGTTACCTGTCTGCGCTCTACACTGTGTCATCTTCAAAACATAACAGCTGTATCTGTGAAACCACGTGAATGTGTTAGACTGTGTTGGTTGATTATGACACTGTATCAAATAAATAAAAGGAATGGATTCATAGGTTTTTGCATTTTTGTTAGGACAGAATAAAGATATCACGACTGACTTAAATTACATGATACTTTACAATATGTTAAATAAAATAAACATTTATTAAACACTCAAGAGTTACTATAAAATGTGTATTTAATAGCTTATTAAATCCAACCAGAGTTTAGGCCAACATCTCATTACATCTAAGTTACATCTTAGGCCTTTCTTTTTTCCCTTTATAAAATATGTTTTGAACATTTACACCACAAGATAAAGCCTTGTTTTTTTTGTGGTACATTTCACATTGCACTTTAGTTTGTCTTTGATTTTGTGAAGATCAACCAATCTGTACCATACATTATGACCTGATATTTTTTACAGTGAAATGGATCCCCTTACATTATCATCTTTTTGGTCTTACCTGCTGCCTTTGAACCTGTCTCCTGCTCCATCCTGCAACTGCAACTTTATTTATAATGCACATTTAAAAACAACTAGGATGACCAAAAAGCTGTACAATAAATAACAAAGCAAAAATACTTCAATTAAATAAATCAAATACACAACAGTAAAAAAATCAAAATAAGTAAAACTTAAATATTAAAAGTGTAAAAACTCATGCTGTTTCAAAGGCCAAGGAGTAAAAATAAGTATTTAGTTGAGATTTAAGTTATACATGAAGGATCATGTAACTGTAATATATAATAATATATAATCAGTAATATATTGTGGAACTGAACCAGGAAGGCCTTTAAAAACAAATAAAAAAGTTCTTAAAACAATTATAGATTGTACACCTCCCAGAGAGGCATCCAGGAAGAACAGATGCCCGAGTCACCTCAGCTCCTCTCGAGGAGGAGCAGCATCTATACTTTGAGCTCTTCCCGAGTGACCGAGCTCCTCATCTAGTTTTAATGAGGGCGCTCCCTTAGAGATACTAAGGGAGCGCCCCGCCACCCTGCGGAGAAAACTCATTTTGGCTGCCTGTATCCACAATCTTGTTCTTTCGGTCATGACCCACATAACCATAGGTGAGAGTAGGAACCTAGATTGACCGGTAAATTGAGATCAAGGCAAAACATGTATAACTTATTCAAAAATGAAAAAACGTTTCACTTCAGAGAGGAGCCTTAACTGGAAGAAGCTGGACTACAACAGAATGAATCACAAAACATTTTTACAGCAAAGTTTGACTCCAGAGGCTTTACATATAAGGGCCCAGGTCCATCTGTTGAGGTGGAGAGCCACTTTTGGGGCTAAAAATCACAAAAAGTTTTATTTTGCTCTCATTAAAATTAAGAAACATTAAGATTAGCCAGCCTTTGGTCTCATTGTAGCAGTCCAAACACATTTTAAAGACCCACCTATGCAGACAGATTTGGGAATCATTTGCATAAAAATAAAGTTAAATTCAATGACACCTTAAAGTGGAGCATTGGCATAATAAATATGAAGACAAAAATAACTGAGCCAACAATTGAGCCTCGGAGTACCCCACATGAGATTGGAATTAAAGGTGAGGTACTGCTATAAAAAATAGTTTGAACAGGCATAGGTTTGTGGTTCAGAGGATTTGTTCTACCACCATAAGCATCGGTAAAAATGTAATTAACCAAAAGATCAGAGCAGTTTGGCCCATTTATTTCCTAAATATAATTCCATAAAATGACAGACATGGGCTGCCATACAGTATTTCTGAAACAGAAAGAAACAAGATAGGTAGTAACCATAGATAGTAAATAAAACTCAAACATTCCTCTATTAAATTGTGAATAAAGTGTAAAAATAACTGAAGGAGTGTTACCAAAAGCACAGGCACCCCATGTGAGGATTAACAGAGACTGAAAGTCTTCTTCTTCGTCTTGGTGTTTAAGCTTAATGAGGTGCATTACTGGAGGTAATCTGCTGTCTATCTGACTTGCCATTTCTCCTTAACCTTGGACCAAATAACAGATTTGATTTCGCTTTTACCAAGTAGCACATTAATGTCAACACTATTTTTATTCTGAGCTTGTGTTGCTATTTTATCTGCCGCCTCATTACCCCTCAACTCCACATGTCCCAGGACCCACATAAATGTCACAGACATCCCTTGTAGAAAGGCTCTTGAATGCAATTGCAGTATTTTGAACAAAATACCCTGACAATTAGAGTTATATGTTCTCAGGGATTGAAGAACTGAAACATATACAAACATATGGCTGTCCATATACTCGAGGAATATTGTAATCCAGTATGTTCTGCTGATATCTGGAACGACTACAGTTGGACTAAACCAATGCGGCTGAAGCCCACACAAGGTGCAGGCTTTGGTGCAGGGGATCAAATCAGTTACTGGGGAACCAATCCAAAAGAGAAGGAGCAGGAAATTAGGTAACTAAACAGGAAGTAAGGTAAGTGAATAAACAAAATGAAAAACTAAGAATCTTCAGAACAGCCACAATAACTGACCATGAAACCCCTTTCATATATACGTAGGACTTAAACCCATCAAAGGAAGTACTTTTCTTTCTTAAGTGCTCCAGGCGAGAGAGAAGGATGTTCTGGTCGAGTAATGAAGGCAGCTGTAAGGTCTAAAAACATTCAAAGTGCTGGATCATCCGAATCTGTGGCAATTAAAAGATCATTAAAAACCTGTAAAAAAAAAGTGCTTATGCAGTGCTATGTAGAGCTTTGCAATGGGACAATAATTGGACAGAACTGAGGAATCAGGTATGTTTTTTCAAAAAAAACTGAACCACTGAATCCTTAAAATAAGATACAGGTACAACATCAGAAACAAGAGTGCTGTTTATAATCCTTTGAGTGTTTGGCCCAATGCTGTCCCATACCTCTTTAGAAAGGTGAGGTGGGAGGATGGGTCAGACCGAGGGCTTCAGTTTATTCATGACCTGAAGCAAATTTGACATGGGCTGATAATTAAAGACTGCAGCACATTGAACAGAGACAGAAGGCTCTACAAGAGAAGGAGAAATGCCTGCTCTTATTGTCTCAATCTAATTTATAAAAAAGCGGAGAAACCTTTCACATGCCCCAGGATAGACTTCAAGGTAATATGATAAATGGAGATTAGGGGCAGAATCATATTGTGTTAAAAATAAAACAAAACAAAACAATGTTGTTTGTTGTCATGATTCTTTGGCAGCTACACCAGCTCTCTTTAACTATATCCCAAGAAACCTTCAGTTAGTCCTTTTTCCATTTGCGATATGCCTTCTTACATTCTTGTCAGGCATCATTAAGCCAAGTGAGTGGAGCAACAGAGTCAAGCCCACTCAAAAAGGAAACGGTTAACTCTTCAGTGTCTAAGCAGCCAGGAGACATGTTCTCTCCATCTGTATTAAGAACAGACACAGAATATGACAAAATGAGGTCCACCGTGTGCCCATGCATGTGTTGGAGTTGTTATATGCTGTACAAGGTTAAAAGCATCAGTGAGATTTAAGAAGTCCTTCATGTCCCCAGTGATTAGGAGTCATATTTAAGACATCACATCAGATAATAGATCAGCAAAATCCTTAAAGAAGTCTTTGTTATACTTTGGGGGACAATAAATATTTACAAACAAGACCGTGTGTGACCGGCATAATTCAAACATACAGAGTTCAAAGGAGGAGACGGGAGGCCACAACAAAGCCCTGCAGTTGTGGTTGTCCAGGGGAAAGTCCCCTTCAAAATCGGAAGAATGTGTGTGACATAATACAGGCTTATCATTATTGTTTCTTAAAGCCAGTCTTCATGGAGACATTTTACACAAAACCTTCCACTAATATTTACTGTCATTGGTCAATTCTTAGTCACAGGAGGTCAGTAGTCAAGCCAAAGCAGCCGCCTCAAACTTGTCCAGGCTCACACTACTGGGTAGCCTCATTATTCCTGGTTTGTCCTGTTAAAAATGACCCCCATACAGCCCCAGCTCCAGACAGAGACTGGCCTGAATCAGTTTGGACAGGGAGTGAGTTTAGCCCCCGTCAGCCCACTCCAGCGTCAGTAAAACTCAAATGAGGTCTGCCAGTTTGCTCGGAGCCCACCGTGACCCACTTTTCTCCGTCCTGATTTTGGCTGGATTTGAAAGGTGTGTGCGTCGACATGCCAAGAGCCTTTCTGCACATGTCCTTGTTTTGCCTGTCTGGAGGAACATGTATTTTACACAAACCAGCAACAGTTTGGCACTGCTTTGGTCCATAGACATTTTATTTAACTGAAGGACTATAATGTATGTAATAAAACATTCCTAATTTAAATAACTTGAAAAATAAGTTAAAATAACTTATGTCAACATGTATCTTTGTGACTAAGAATCTGCCGTTCATAATTAAAATATCATCAGTTAACAACATACTGGCTTAACTAATGGTGAACAAATTTTATTACAGAATTTGTGTTTTTAAATTCTACTTAGCTTTACTCGGTAGGAGACAAACGTTACAGATGCTAGTGGCTAATGGCTAGCGCTGTTGGCTGCTCTCAAGTACTCCACAGTACTCACAGATACTCCAACTCAACAACAACTTAACTCCCCCAAGAATCTCTGTAATTAAATCACTTGGACTTAGTAGTTAAAAATACATCCATAGAAGCTCACGTTGCTTCATACACTCCATAGTCCATTTCCACCCTCTGGTCAGCTGATTGCAAACCTCCACGTCATCACAACACACATGCCCTGTCTCTGCCCCTTTCCTTCTCTGTCAGCTCCCCTGAAAAAATCTATTAAATTTGTCCCACTTAACACCCTTTTTCTCAACAACAAAAGTGATGTACTTAAAGATTTTCTTAACTGTTTCAGTTCTATCCACACTCAAACTTGCTGCCATCAGCCCCGTCCTTAAGGAACCTGGACTTGACCCTGACACACCCAACAACTATAGACCCCTTCTTGTCCAAACTCCTCAAGTCTGTTTTCAGTCTGTCTTCCAATCCCAGCACCAATACAGCCCTCCTCCACATCACTAACGACTTCCTGCTTTCCTCTGACATTTGATACATTAATAGTCTCATCCTCCATGACCTCACCGCAGCCTTCGACACCATCAACCACTTCATTCACCTGTCCCGCCTCCAGTCCGTCTTTAATATCACTGGTACTGCCCTCTCCTGGCTCACTTCCTACCTCACCGACAGACACCAATTCATCCACATCAGCCACTGAAAATGCCCCTCGGCTGCCCTCACCCAAAGCATCCCCAAGGCTCAGCTCTTACCCCTCCTCTTCATCCTATACATTCTACCCCTCGGTCACATCATCCGCCGCCACGGCCTATAGTTTCTCTGCTTTGCAGATGACATTCAGTTAGACCTATCCACCGAATCCGTCACTTCTGCCACTCTCTCCACCCTCACCACCCTCACCACCTGCATCTCTGGAATAAAACCTTGGCTATAGATCAACATTCTCAAAACTCAACTGCAATAAAATAAGAAATATTCCTAATCGTTTCCAAAACACTCACCAAAACCTGGAATAACTTTACCCTCTCGATCTCCTCTCCTCCTTAACCTTGGCATCATCTTCGACCAGGCCCTCTCAAACAAACACCATATAAAGCACCTCACCAAGACTGCCTTCTACCACCTTCAGAACATCGCCTGCCTCTGCCCATCTCTCTCTTGTCCATCTGCTGAAAAACGCAGACACGCCTTAGTCACTTTACGCCTTGTTTACTGCAATAGCCTGCTCTGTACACCGTACAAACTCCAGCACATTCAGAACTCTGCTGCCTGCTTCCTCACCCGCACCACATCCCGTGAACATCTCACCCCTGTCCTCAAAGAGCTCCACTGGCTCCTCACCATTGTGTATAAGTCCCTCCATAACATGGACTTTACTTACCTCTCAGAGCTCCTCCACCACCACACACCCACCACACACCCACTCGGGTCCTCTGATCAGCCAATGCCAATCTCCTGTCTCTGGAAATCCCAAACAGGTCAGAGACTGATCCACACTCACCTCCTTGAAATGTCTTCTTTTAGTTGTAGTTGTTAGTTTGTTTTTGTCAATTTTTTGTTTGCTTTGTCCCAATTTGTAAAGCATGCTTGAGTATCTTGAAATGCTCTATTTTATTATTATTAATATTATTAATATTACCTTTATATTTTATTATTAAATGAAGAAGTGGATAAAGTATATAATGTGATGTGGGACTATTGCAGCATGTTTGCGGCTAACTCGGACTAAGGCAGGACAGTGTGCTCCAGAGTCGCACAGTAGTAGTAAGACATTTAATATTAATGATGACATATACTTATATTTCTGTCCCTCTGCTGCTGGCTAAATACATTTTTTTGGTGGTTTTGGTTTCTCATGTTTTAAAACTAATAAAATCTTTACACCACCAGGTCAGTGTGGCCAAGCCATTCTCCGCCAGTTTAGGAAATACTTAAAACAAAACAATTATATTTAAAAGGCTATTTATTTAGAGAAAAAGAACTGAGGCAAGGTTTTTGACAAAGTGACTTGGCCACTTCAAAGCTTGTTCCAAAAGACACTCATATGGAGTTGCAGGACTTTAGTTATTAACCTCACTCTGAAAGAGCTGCCTCATAAAGGAGGGTGTTTTCATTATTCTATATTTTATTTTAGGCCTTATTGTTGTTGATGTGTTTGGCACGCTCCCCTTGTGATTTTGTGATATTTGTGACAGTATAAAAAGCTCAAAAACAGCTTCTATTTGAAATATACAATATCTAAATTTGAGTATTCTCACCCTTCAGTATGGCCCCTTTAAATAGAGTCTAATCACTTGCTCCGATTCTGGAAAAAACTAATCCAAAACCTGATCTAATGATGAGTCATTGTGTGTAAAAAATGAAAAGTAGTGTTACATCAGATGAGGATTTAAGGACAGCACATAACCTCTTAGTGAGTCGACAAATCTCTTTTCTAAAAATCCTCTTACATGCCTTTTCAATGGCTGCTTAAAAAGAGGCTTATACATTAACTCGCCAGTGCTTTTAGCCAATGTCAGGCACTTTATTTGATCGTAAAGTGTCTCCTAAAGGACAGAAAGCAAACAAACGAGATGCCGTCTAAAAATAGCTTCCTGTTTTCAGAGGTGACGGACCAAAGGCAGGTGTTGAACAGAGGCATAATGTTGATCCCACTGGGACTATTTTAAGCGCTGCTCGCCAGTCGCTGGGACAAGGTGCTCCTCACAGGTCAGCGCTGGGATGTTTTGAAAAGGTGCTGACAGTCCGACTACTTACTAACACTTCCATTCCAGTTAGCTCTTGGTCTTCTCTGTCACTTTAATGAGTCTTGATGAAACATTAGTGGTAGTAGAGTAAAGTAGTAAAACACTGGTGTAAAAATGGAATAGTCTTAATTAAAGCAACACTATGTAACTTTTAGCCACTAGGGGCGCAGTTCCCTCCACAGACTCTCTCTGCGACTGCCGTAAAGTTGTAGCAGAAGCATATTAGCGCACATTGTTTACAAGTGGAGACGCACACAAGCCGGCAAGTTTGAAAGAAAGAAAAAAGTAAAGTTCATGTCTTCTGATACGGTAGGTAATATTAGCGTATTTTGTACTAATACAACTCTTCTATGGTCCATTTAGGTAAGCATAACTAATAATAACTTAACAAGAGCGCTGACATATTACAAATGTGTATATTATTTACAGAAATTTTCTAGATAAATATTATTATTATTATTTTGTGGCGATTAGCTTTAAGATATTGGTCACAACAACATTGAATTTAGCAAACCGTGTTTATAATACCCCTATCATAGTTCAAAAGACAGAAATAAGTTGTTTGAAGGAGCGGTGATATCGGCGTCCTTTTGCTCCTTATTTCTCACCAACAAGAAAAACTCCAGGCCCAGGTTTTCTCGGGTCCGGTCCCTTTGGCAAGCTCCCTCTCTCTTTCTTGTCAGATTATTTGTATTGGAGGATTTAGGCCAACAAATGGAACTGTCAGTAAGATAAGCATGATTATGCACATCTCATCTCAAAGAACCATTTAAAGGATTTTGGGAAAATATTATTTTGTGCTAAAAGTTACACGGTGTTGCTTTAAAGTCTCACTTCTCTCTGTGAAATTCAAGGGTTTTGTGCAAAGTTACTTATTTTTTGAAAGGTTTTAGTGCTGTTAAAGGTCTAGTTTTTGGTTAATTTGGGATTAACCACACTTAGACCTTCCTTTCCTTTCCTTTAAAGCCCGTGAGCACCTATGGTAGCCCTGCAGGGACATGATGTTATCTGTTAACAAACACAGTAGAAATAGGTCAGACACAATCAATCAGTCCAACTCAAAGGAAGAGAACTCACAACTGAATTTTCCTTTGGGGATTAATACAATTATTTTCAATTGAATTTAGTATCAATATTAGCAAATTAGTCAAATCGAAGGAGTTGGCTCATTTAACCGATGACTTCATGTAAATGGAAACTAATTAAGCAACATCCTCTGTATTTTCATGTGTGAATGCCCTGTCAGGAAAAAGTCTGGATGTAATTCTCTGATATTCTTCTGCGACGTGTGTGAAAAGTGATGTTATAGGCTGTTTAGTATTTATTTAAGTTACAGAAACATACAACATTGTAAAGATGTAGGATACTTTAGAGACTCCATTTTGCTCCCATAGAAACATTATAGTACTTAAAATATAATGTAATTAACAATAGAGAACATTGCTTTGATGGTTAGTTATTATTAAGTATTTTATTGACACAAAAGTAATGGTGGGTAACAAGAATAAGGGAAAGGAGCCTTATTAATAAAATTAATTAACTTAATATTTTTCTAAATGATCTCATTGAAAGTTTTCTTATTAATGTTCCTGTTTCAGCCTGAACACATCCATTACACTCACATTTAAATAATGGATAGTCTGGAAATGACTGCATTTATATTAGGCAACACAGAAGATCAAATGGCTCTATTTGTACCCAGACTTTCAGTGAGCTAAAGGACCATTGACCAGAAATTAGACATCACTGCCGTAGGGTGTTGAGTCAGTACTGAGATTCCATTTAGTTTCAATCCCGTCTCATTTACTTTAAATCAGAAGAGCCTGAAATAGTCTGTGTGTGCTGTGTTCACTGGGTTCAGACTGTTGTTGTTGTTGAAGCACCTGCAACACAACAGTTTAACAGGAAGTTAAACAGGCTTTTTTATTATCTTAATGGTGATTATACATTAGTGTAAGTATCATTTGAATGGATGTGTACTATTTAGTTAAACTGTGGATTACAACATTTTACATTTTTTCTTTATTATTGCATTGCTAACACCTTCCCACATAAACCCTACAGTCCTCACAACATGATCATAACCTGGCTGCTTTTATTTTATTACAAAAAAGTCAAACTGAACCAATTCTCAACAATAAAGCTTGCTCGTACTGGCTAAACCTTCTCATCTACCCTTTGAACCCTTCAAACTCCTAACAATCCCAAGAGTAGCTTAGCCATTAGCCGTTTGAATGAAACCTGCCAAGTCCTTGTTGTCCACTCAGACGTCTTTACAGCTCCATAATATTCCCTTTTAATCTAGTGTCTCCATAACTATGAATATACCATAACCATAGTGTTTTTATAAGGAAACGTAAACTGTATACTGTATGTGCTTCTCCTCCAGCTGTGCTTTGTTTGTACGCTCCGATCAGCTGTAGGAAAAGGAAGTTACTGTTCTTCATTAAAGAAATTTAGAGCTTGAAATGTTTATTTTTTCCAAGACAATGATTTCCAAAGTTTTTTAATGATTTAGTTCACATGTAAGTATTCTCTGAGTCTCTTCCTGTGTGTGTGTTTTTAATATCTGAGGTCACTTTCCACAGCCAGAAGACTGTCCAACCATAAATGGGAGTGAAGGTCAGAGACTGGGCCGTGAGATAATTTGTAATCACACACTAATAATAGCAGCATAATGAAGTATTATTGAACTCCACAAAGAGCTGAGAGACAATCTACAAGGACAAAAGTCGTTTAGCTTCACACCACCTCGGGCTTTGTGTGGTTATTAGCGTCGCTGTGCATTCCCACATGCCTATACTTAGGCCCAGAGCATCAGATTATGTTTATGGCAATATTTGCAAGGTGCCACACGGTGTCAACTTCAAACATTTGAGCCAACCCGCTTTGAAGGCCAGCTGTAGACATAAATATGTAAAGGGTTTCTGATGCAAATGAAGGAAACATAAAAGCCGAAAGACACAAAAGCGAGCTGACTGTGTGAGGAGTCAGTGTTGGAGCCCATTAGTCAGCAGGCTCTATACAATCCACTGTATTCACTCTGACATGTCCTCGAGTAATGTGTCTTTGCCTTGAGCACAAAAAAACTTGCTTTAGACATTCAACAAAGAAAGGAATTGTATTTGAAGTTATGGGAACTACAAGATCTCAGTGTCTTAACCTCGGGATGACCTACTGTGCACAGAGACAACGACAGAGATCAAGACCTGGAAGGATTGTAAGGACAAAATCAGGACAAAGACTAATTTGTTAGACATCAAAAGAGATTCCTTGTTGTAAAATCTAAACACTACAACGCAGTTTTAAACAAAACTCATGAAGAGCCCACTCCTATTTGACACTACCCTCTGTAGCAACATGGAGTTAAGTTACTCACAGTCTGTGCTCTTCCTGTTTTGACTTGTTCAGGACATTTAAGCAGTTTACTTTAACACGAGACTGGCGTTTTACTCCGACTCTAGCATACATTAAAAAACATGCGTGGATTAGACTTCTGTAATAAATTGCAACACTCGATATAAGTGTTAATATAAATAAGCTTAGGCATTTTATTCAACATCTCTTGTCCTGTTAATGACCAAAACTGACTGGATAATTGCAACTATTTTATGCCTCAAGAGGAAAGCTCTCAAAGGTCTGTGATAGTCTAACATCAGCTAATGTTAGGGATTTTACATTAACGGTTTATTAATACATTTAATTTTACATTAACGGTTTATTAATAACAATTTACAGATTACAGATTACGTTTCCACAAAAAGTCAAACTTGCCACAGTTATGCAGCTCTCCTATGACAATTTGCAAAGCATTATGGTCTTTTTGACTATCTAGCGACCATCGCTGCTCATTACTTTTACTGATGCCTTGTGGAAAACTATACATATAGCGCACTGGATAGTGATAGTGATGTTGATTGTGGCACAGGCCCTCTTTACCTGCATCTGACACAACTATTGTGATTCCCTGAAGCTGGATTAGGAGGTTAGGAAGGTAAATTCAGAGTTAACCATGGGTTTTCAGTATCACAAAGCCTCTTCAGTTTTTCTTTCACTTTCAACTCTGTAATATTGTAATATTTTAATGTAGCATTTAAAACACAAACTTTATTTATAAGTGTAGGTATATCTTCTCTACTCCGTGTGTTGCTTTCCTGATACATTTTAACACTGCACAACTACAGTCCTCTGACCAGACCTGCAGCTTTACACATCCACATGCAAGGACTCCTGTGCCCTCTAGTCCAACCTGTGTCGTCTCCCTTTGTTTCCTGCAACAGCCCTCTGTTGTTGGTCCACAGCCTCTCTTTAATAAACTGCTCTAGAGTCCTGTGTCCCACATCACAAATATGATTCTATTATTTTGGCACAACTGTAGTGAACTTATGAGGTGTTGTGACTGCTCATTTACATTTGGCCTCTTTCTCGTCTGCATCTGTGTATTCAATTAAATCCACTTTATTTATAGAGGACATTTTACAAACAAAGTTCCCAAAGTGTGGCACATTATAAATATATAAAAGTAGTAAATAAATAATACTAATAATATATAAGAGTACTAATACTAATAAGAGCAGTTAATTGAAACTACATAAAATAGATAAACTTAAATAAAAAACTAAAGCCAACAGAGGACCACACAACTCTACCACCGGTCCAGTCCATTCAACAATTCAAAAACAAACAATAAAATCTTAAAATCAATTCTAAAACGTGCTCATGTTTTTTGGTTACTGTTAAAAGACGAGCTGCAGCTTGTCTGGACTAACTGTAAGCATGAGAGGGTGTTCTGATTTATTCCAGTGCGAAGAGCAATACAGTAGTTCAGACGGGTCAAAATAAAAGCATGCATTACTAAATTACTGAGTCTCACCATCATTGCTTATTGACACTTAACAGACTCTGGACAAATCCAATAATGGCCTACTTTTTTCAACAAAAGCAGATGTTAAAACAATCGGTTTCTGTGTGGAGGAGTACTGTTTTGAAAGAGTTTTGTGACAACACGAGTAAGTATCTATACTGAGAACAGCCGCTAATGATGCTCCACATCAGCTGCAAGTGGTGTCCACAGTGGTTAGTGGCTGATGTATTCTCCTGTAGGTCTGCTGCTCAACATCCAATTACTCTCTATTCTCTGGCAGCGGGTCTGAAGCGCATCCAGCCGCTTTCTGCTCAGAGATGAGAGTGAACGAACACACCGGCCACGACACAACACATGTGACGTGAATGGAGTACCTTATCTGTGGTAATTTCCACCATCTCTGCTGCAGACACTGACAGCTTTAACTTTAAAATGCTCTGATCAGATGTTGCCGTGTGCAATGGGGTCAGTCTGCACAAGCCTGGATCTGCAGAGCAGTGTGTCTTTGTTTTTTGTCTTATTACCATCCATACAGAAATGTGAATATGTATGACAGTGGTCTCACACACATTCAAGCAGGGAACATATCCAGGATAGGGTTTGTGCACTTTATACTAAATTCTACCATTCATCACACAGACCGGGAGTAGTTGGCAATGTTTAACTTCTACTCAACATTCGACTGAAGACGGCAAAATGGCATTAGACTGCATTATTTTTATTTTTTTATTTTTTCAGTATTAAAGATGCAGTGTGTGGATTTTTGCAGCATCTGGTGGCAACTCTGCAGATTGAAATACTATAACTAACTAAACACAATAAGATGGGTTTGTTAGTAACCAAGCACTTCTTGCCACCTCTGCACCACTTCTTAAGAGTGAAATTTAAGAACTTAGCAGGATGCTCTATACATTTAAAACTATCTTCAACTGTAACATTTCTCTAAGTGTATGTCACTTCATTTACTCAAATGAAATGACAGACTATACAATGGTTGTGAAAAGTCTTGTTAAGGCTGGACTATGACGATAATTAATATAACTTATTAAATAAATTATAATTGTAGACTATGTAGTCTACCCAATATTACTTTGAGGCAGTTGGATCCGACTGTTACTCAGCTGTAGTGTCAACTTTACACCAGATAATGAGTGAATGAGAGAATACACACCTTGCTGCTTTAGTGACTCTGGAGTGTTGTAGCTACTCTTAAAGTGTGAGACAGAGCTAATAGTTAATCCTTGTGTATGTGTAGCTCTTTTAAAAAATAAATTGCTTGTGATAATAAGAGTCAACTCTAGTGCTGTTTATTACTTGCTCGCTTTATCCAGCCAAAATGAACGGGGGGACATTGGGCAAATGACAGAAGATTTGATTCATTTAAACCTCATGCCACCTTTGGTTTGGTTTTCCGCTGGTCATGTAGCCTTCACCAATTCCAGGGCATCGATCCAAAATGAGGGATGTGTGGAAATGTCATCTTTGATCCCCTGACAGCCTTACGTAACTCCTGAGCACTAATCCTCTTACACATCCACCGGAGTTGCCTTCATGGGTAACAAAACAGTTTCAGCCCCCACTTTTAATAATCAAAATGCAGTTTGAGCAGAGGCCACCACATCACAGTAATCCCCTAATCTAAGAGTATTTATAGGTAAAAATGAGCAGAGTGATAAACCGGTGTTTGGGTATTAAAATGCTTTGGCAGGGAACCCCAACAACTGAGCGCCAGAAATACCACTCAGTGTGGCCTGACTCAGGAAAAAAAATAATTTGAAACATTAAAGGATCTTCCTAATTTACGGCACATGCGTTTAATAGGACAACAAACAGATTTATTTATTGACCAACAATTATCAGTAAATCCCCCACTTCATGTGACGTATATGCAGCTGATTTTTTTGTTGTTGTTGTTGTTTTGTTTTTTTGTTGGCCAAATGGAGTAAATATAATGTGAATAATGTATTATTTGCCGAGCTACTATTCTTAAATAAAAATTAAGAGATATTTAGAAAGTTAGAGGCTGCTGTACCTGAGCCATAGCAAGAGCTCAGTCGCCCTCTGCTGGTGCAAATCGGATCAACACTTTAATGGGTAAAAAGACAATTTAGGAAACAAACACGAGTGATGTTCCTGTAAAAAAAAAGAAAAAGTAACTCACTAACACTGCACTGTCCTCAATTTTAACCTTTTGCTTTTTTTTGGACGGTATGGTATGTTTTGCTGAAAACTGCCTATCACTATGTATTAAACCATAACTTAATCAAATCAGAGCAATGGAATAAATGCTGAGTCCTCTCTCAGTAAAAGTAAAATGTTTGCTCCATGGTTTGGTCAAAATCACACAAGTTATGGGAATCCGGCTGCTGCCTATTGAATTATACTATTCAGTGACAAAACTAAAATAACATATTAAACCAAGCAAATCAAACTTAATGTATTAATAATAAATGCTGTTTATTACTGCATGTATCAGTCTAAATTCAAATGGAAAGCATTTCCAGTTTAAGCAACATTTAAACATGATTTGTTTTACTGCACTAAAGATATTCTTACATTCAGTTAATCTACCCCTTCATATTTACATTAAAGCAAATGTCAACTCCTGAAAAAGGAGAAATGTAAACAGAGTGTCATTCAGTGGCTCTTTTCTGAAATTCATTTGTAAATCATCATTCATTTTCTGAAGACACACACTGCTCAGTCCAAATTAGTGAAAAGAAAATTCAGTCAAACATCAGTCGAAAGAGTTTGTGTCCCAGAGGGCCCAGATCAAAGGTGCAGGGTGCACTTTTTTAAGTGTCCACTGACGGGGCGCTGAGCTGACACAGTTGGACAGATGAGGTCCAAATTCATGCAGAGACCCAGCTCCTCTCTTCTGTGCTTCCACCAACAATAAACCTGAAAATACAGAGCGAACAAAGAAGCACTAACAAAAACAGTTTCGACTGTTCTGTGTCGTGTGGTGAAAATGCCAGATAAATCCATTTATTATTAATAAATGTATTTTTAACCTGCTCTTTAAATTTCATTTGGAGCTGAAGTAAAGCACCTCGTGGTGCATTCAGGGCCACTCCTTGTGATGTCCCTTCACTTTCCTCTTCCTTTCGTTCTTCTCTTTCTGCAGCCGCTCCAGCTCAGCCTCGTACATCATCTCCTGAATCAGGTACTTCTCTCGACGCATCCGGTCCCTCAGGTCTTTGGGCAGGTCTGGGATCAGGTACGCGATCAGGGTCTTGATGGCAAAAACCATGTGCTGCAAACACATACCTCAGATCATAAATGTGTTGATACATCTTCACTCTCTCAGAGACAAATAACACTTTGACAGATTATATTGTCAGGTGAAATAGTTAAACTATTGCACTATTGTTGCGTCAAATATAGCTGTAACGTCTATCAGGCTTTGTCCGGTTTTGGTTCCAAAACATAAGTTGTTCATAGCAAAAACTTTGTTAGAAACCTAAAAAGTAGGTTCTGAGCCATCTTTGTGAACAGCAAAGTCAGGTTTTCTTGTCTGATTAAATTGCTGTTTTTACCAATCATTACCTTCAGGCCACTTCAAGAGAATGCACCAAGTCTCCAGAACCAAACCAGAGCCAGAACTAGAACATGGACCTCGGCCAGTGTCAAAGGGCTAAAAGACCCCACAACCTTCTTTCTGTGAGGAAGCCATAGCAATTTTTTAAACTTAGCGATTTGTTGATGTGTTTTAGCTAAGCTGGAAGATGCTTTGAAACTGTATGGCTTATTGTGCAGCATACACAGACTTCTGTCAGTGAAATGCACCATAAATGCTAGGTACTAAAGTATAATACGTAGTTATTGACACAAGTTTATCTAATGCAGTGTTTGTCTTGGGAGTATTGCAAATGTACCTTCTTGCTGTGAGATAGTAATATGTAATGGTGCTTAGAATACAAGTACTGGCTGCAAGAGATACCACTTTAAAGGACCACCTTTGTACAAAAACACTGAATAAGATGTAGCCGTGTTGTCGACTCCACAGACAGGAAGATTAAACTCATCGACAAAACCATCCAAAGCTAATGATTTATGAACTAGTTCCATGTGTCTACTTTCTTTTGTCAAAGTCGCTCTGAAAACACTGACCTCAAAAACAATGATGAATGCGAGACGTGCTGCCAGGACGTGCCAGAACTGCAGCGTGTACGAGTAGGGCTCAGCAGAATCTGGAGGCTCCCTGTAGTCCCGGTACCTGAAGGGTTCAAACACAACAGTCTTAAATATTATGAATGCTTGTTTGTTTAAACTCCCCCAATCTCATTAAATACTCTTTTTAATGTACATGTAAGTTCTCACATTCAGCTGTTCCTTTTGTGATTGATCAACACTGGATTCAGCTGATTGCTCTTATGAACTGTAATTATTTATGACATCTTGTGCCCTTTCTATAAAGAGAAGTTTATTAATAACCTGCAATACTGGACTGCTTCTCCAAACATTTCTGAACCATTTGTCTTGGGCTCAGATCTATTCTCAAAGTCCGACACCCGAAAAACTGACAGACTGGCGTTGACGTACCCCATCATACAGCTGCAAACAGAGGGGCAGAGTTTTGTCCAACATGGCAACAACAGATTAATCAAAAATACACACAATTGTACAGAAAAGCGTCTTGTTTTGACTGACCCCTCCCCAGCTCGACCCTGTCCTGCACATGGTCCGTATTTGTAGGCATAAACGAGGCGAGGGATGAAGTCTGAGGTAACTGCAATGACAAAGGCGTTGGTGATGACGGCCAGGATTCCAATGCCGTCCAAAATGCCGTACCAGATCCCTGCCACAAACACACACGTGAACAGAGAAGGAACATTACTACTTTTACATGTATTTAAAACAAAATAAGGTTATTAAGTTAAATTGCACTGCTATTAATATTGTCTAACCACTGTGCAACAACAACTGATAATTGGTTTTAAATAATGATTACTATAAAAATTATAATAAAGGATTATTGTGGTCTGACAGACGTAGTGTGTAATTAGGCTTACTACCTGACAAGATTAAGTTCAAAGGTTAAATTTTCCAATCATTTTCTTTTTAAAAGAAGGGCTGACTTTACAAATTAAAGATGTTTTTGATAAAGTAACAATTAAAAGCTATATAATTTAATTTATGTTTAATGTGGAATGAGTAATATTTCTGCCACTTTCTTTTGATTTTTTTTCCAATCAAAACCAAGACCTTCCTAAAAACTAGCAGCAGGTACAGAGCTGGATTTGACTCCACAGTAGAGTTAATCAGTGACTGATTTTATTAGATGTTCAAATTTGCAATAAATGAGCTCCTGTTCTCTATTACAGTTATGGTTTTTGACAAATGTTATGGTTTTGACAGATTTATGTTTTTTGACAGATTTGATGGTTATTAAAAAATATTATGTTATGGTTGTTAAAAGATTTAATGGAAATTGCAGATGTTATAGTTATTGACAGATGTTATGTTATTGACAGAAGTTATGGTTATTGACAGATGTTATGGTTATTGACAGATGTTATGGTTATTGACAGAAGTTATGGTTATTGACAGATGTTATGGCTATTGACAGATGTTATAGTTATTGACAGATGTTATAGTTATTGACAGAAGTTATGGTTATTGACAGATGTTATAGTTATTGACAGAAGTTATGGTTATTGACAGATGTTATGGCTATTGACAGATGTTATAGTTATTGACAGATGTTATAGTTATTGAGCAGAGCTAAAAGAGGAGCCAGAGGAAACGCTGCCACAAAGATCGTAGTGAAGCCAAACTGCAGAACTGAGAGAGAAACACAGACATTACTTCCAGCAATGACATTTGTTAAGTGTTCCAGTTTGCCCCAATATAACATGTGAGAAAATGTGGAAAAATGGTAGACCTGAGACAAAAAGCCGGTAAAGAATATATGACAATATGTTTAATGCATTTAAGAGATATTGTGGAAACCACCAAAAACTAAGAACATCTATTTAAAACCGGCCACAATAGGATTCAACTGATGTTGCTCTTCTCATCTTAATACTATGATAAATGTTTATAAAAGTCTGCTGTAGAATAAAAAACAGCTGACAGGGCAGACTTTAGATTAATAGATAGAAGCAAATAATAATGTGCATGTAGAGAGACTCAATCCAATCCAGTGCAGCTCAGTGTCAGAGTTACATAACAAGTAAATACGCTGCATTATACCAAATGAAAAAGTGTAATATATTTCAAAACATGTATCAGAAAAGATTAAACTGGAAATGATTTGGAAAACTATCACTCAATATTAAAAATGCTCAGTGCCAGGAGAAGACATGTAAATCCTAGGTAGGACCTACTCATCTCTAAGTATTCATCGAACAGGCCGTAGTCATTCATCGGTTGCAGGTTGTAATCCCTCTCCCACTGCGGAAAACCAGCCTTGGCATTCTGCCCGTGGTCTTTCCTGAGTCTGCGCCGAGTCCACCAGTTCTGGATCAGTCTAAAGGGATTAAAAAGAGGGACAACAAGAGATGGGCTGGGATTTTAACAATGCTGCTATTTGGGTCAGAATATTTATTAAGTTGGATAGGTTCAAAGTCAAAATGAAAGAACTTACGGAGAGCCCAGTTCAATGACGTTGTTCCAGGTTTGTTTGAGGACCATGATAATCCCCATCTGCAAACACAGGTCGATGAGACAGCCGCTGGGATGGCACTGTGAAAGAGACACAAGCTAAAAACACTGTGTCTTTACCTTGGTAAAGTTATGTTATACTACTGCGTGCAGGGATTTTAAAGCAATACTACAAAACATTTTAGAATAAAATTCATAGCCTTGGAATAATTAAAATATGTTGCCCCAAGGTCACGTTGATGATGTTTCTCAGCATGAACTGCGCCATCATGTTGTTTTTTTGAGGATCATTAAATTGAAACTTACACAGTTGTACATTTGCTTAAACATTGTACCAGCCTCTAATAGTGCCATACATGACATATTGTCTAGAAACAATAATGAACAACAATAAAACCAATTGTTTTTCTGTGTCCCTCTAGTGTGGTTATTCTGCAAAAATGCGCAATATACATTTTAAACAAAATTGATTATTATCATTTAACAAATAAGCTAGTTTTAAACTCTAACCTATTGAAATTGAATGACCTAGTAGAATTTAAAATAGCCAAAATAACTTTTAAAGGAGAACTTTGCAGGTCTGGCAGTTTCTTTGGTGTTTTTGTTTGTATTTGTCCCAGTAGAGCTCCCCCTACAGGTTTGGTGTAATGTTAAAAAAACACTGTTGTAAAAACTCACTGGTGACTCCCCTCTTCCCCTGTTTGACCATGAGCAACAGTTTTCTCTGCTTTAACTTCTTTTACGCCGGCTCTACCGTGATGAATGTCTGAGACTGACTGTGGTTTATGTGTGTAGTGTTGTAAACCACTTAGTTTCTCATGAGACCCTAGACGCCCGCAAAACTTTTTTAATCGAAGATGCAGCGGGTCACTGCACACATTTTGCAAGACTGGTTTTTCCACTAAGAGGCACCATGTTCAGTACAATCACAAATTAAAACCAGCATCAGAGATGTCTGTATGTTCAGGGTTAAACTGTAGAATAGTCTCAATGATAAACTGAAAACATGTTTTAACCCATACACACACCAGTGGTCATGTGTAAAAGCATAGACCCTAAACATATTAACATCCATTAGGACGTCTACACCAAAACACCAAAACAACTCAGGAATCTGACAGGGCTTTTTGTGCTGCACCCAACCTCTTAAATGTTGCCATACTCTGTATTTCCAACACCTGTGTGGTACTAGAGCTCCTTCAGAACAGTGTCTGTCTCTAACTGTTTCATCCAGGGTGTATCCATCTCATGTCCTAAGCATTTAGGATGGGCTTCAAAGATGACCCTTTTGTCCAAGCAATCATTTTGTTAAGTGAGACTGAATTCTGACTCCGACAACAATGAGTCTGTGTATACAGGCAGGAGGTGGGCAATCTTGTTGACTGGTGCAGGGCAAACAATCTCTGCAACAATGTGAAGAAGATCAAAGAAATGGTAGTGGACTTTAGGAAGAATGGTCCCCTCCCCTCCCCCATCCCACAGCTGTGGAGATGGTGTCCAACGAAAAATACCTTCCCAAAAATATAGGTGTAGGTATAAGTCAACAAAGCCACTTTCTGAGTAAGGTGAAGAGGGCCGTCCTCAGCTCTCAAACCCTCACGAGCTTTTATTGCTGCGTGGAGGAGAGCATGTTGTTTAAAATGTGACTTTTCAAAAATGCTAATTAAAATTGTTTATGAACAGTGGCAAAATACAAGTCCAAGGTCTTTTTAAAAAGACACCAACACTGAACTTGAGTACTCTTCGAGTCAGCAACAATTTGTCACACTGGATTTTTCCACCTTTGCAGATTTTTCTCAAACACAAACCTGCTTTAGTGATAAAAAGCTGTGCTGTACAAGCCACATTAAAGAGAATTTCAGTCCATGTCGCTGTAAGAACAACATTAGCTCAGCACGTACAGTAAAACTGCCTGCTCAGATCTTTGCTCATGTAGACCACTAGAGCGTTACAGCCCTGTGTGTTCCCATAAGCACTGCTGGCACAAAGCTTACTGCTGATGGGGTTAAATGTCAAACAGTGTATGTACAGTAATAGCTTTAAGTCCCATTTAGAAATACCCGAGTCTAGCTTGCATGGCTGTTATTCCTTTATGGAGCAGGAAGGTAATTACTCACTTCTTCCAGTTTCCAACGATTGATGAGGCGTAGATATGCACCGGGGCGGCCTGTGAACCTGTCGAATAACACAAAACCATTTTACCAGCCTGCCCTTTACTTATTAGTCAGTCAAGTTCTCACCTTGAACACAACCACAGAGACTGACATCTCTTCCAGGAGAACACTACATAGTACTACAGGCTTTGCTGTTGTTAATCAACATAAAAGATAAAAGTTTATTAGAAGAAAGCCATTGTTTTTTTCCAACATCTAGTTTTATTGTGATTCAGCGTAAAATGTCACTTATAATAGACACTACACTTTAAATAAGTGTAGTGATAAATAAAGAGATAAATAAATCACAACAGTGCAACAGTGGTCAGTTTGGAAAAATAAACTTTGCATTTATAAATGTTTAGTTTTTTATTAATAATAATTCTTTATGCTAATGCTAATGCTAATGCAAGCAAGATGTAAGAGGTGTGTTTTTAGCAACACTAAATATTAATATTTTGTTTTATATATGTGGAGATTGAGGTCAATTTAAATGTTAGATGTGCTTAATTTACAGTGGATAGGAAAGATAACCTTGTAGCCAAAGAGGCATTTTTGTGGTGCACAACTGCCGACACTACCACACCATTGGTCTGAATATGCTCAGGTTGATACTTTACAGATGTTATGGTTATTGACAGATGTTATAGTTATTGACAGATGCTATGGTTATTGACAGATGTTATAGTTATTGTCAGATGTTATGGTTATTGACAGATGTTATAGTTATTGACAGATGTTATGGTTATTGACAGATGTTATAGTTATTGACAGATGTTATGGTTATTGTCAGATGTTATAGTTATTGACAGATGTTATGGTTATTGACAGATGTTATAGTTATTGACAGATGTTATAGTTATTGACAGATGTTATGGTTATTGACAGATGTTATAGTTATTGACAGATGTTATGGTTATTGACAGATGTTATAGTTATTGACAGATGTTATAGTTATTGACAGATGTTATGGTTATTGACAGATGTTATAGTTATTGACAGATGTTATGGTTATTGACAGATGTTATAGTTATTGACAGATGTTATAGTTATTGACAGATGTTATAGTTATTGACAGATGTTATGGTTATTGACAGATGTTATGGTTATTGACAGATGTTATAGTTATTGACAAATGTTATGGTTATTGACAGTTACCTACTCACTCAATAATACTCACCGTCCCAGGAAGAAGGCAATGTAAAAAGTGGAGCTGTTGAGGTTAACAAACTGAAAAAGGAACATCTTCAGAGTAAAGCTGTTCTCCCACTCTGACTCTGTCCTGGGCTGCTCTGTGACCGCACACAGAGAAATACAACATATAACATACACAATCTCAAGATGATCATGGTGGCTGAATCATTAAATAAAGTCTTACCAAGGTTTGTGAGCAGGAGAGCAACCTTTTCATAGAGCTATAAAAGACATTTAGTATCAGTTAGAGAGGATGTTATTGGATCAAATCTGGTGTTGTGGTAAAACTGACCACATTGAGGAGCATAATGACGCAGAAGTTGATGCAGACGGCCGTCCCTGTAGTGGCCACTTGAGAGTTGTTCCTGATAAGAGCCCAGCCGAATGCCGCAAATGTGCTGACAGTGATCACGCGGTAAATGACGATCCCAAACACAGCGGCGATCACCACCAGAATCTGCAGCACATGTTCATACAGACATACTAGAGCAACACAGAACAGCACTTTTTAAAAAAGCATGCAACAATTCCTCTTACTCCCAGTTCTCCTTAAAAACCTAAAATGAGTTCCCAAGCTCTGGGATACAGACCCATTTACTGCTTGGAAACAGGCACAGAATCTTAGCCACACAGTTCATTAATGAGTGTGCTGTCAGCTAGTGGGTAGAGATTAGTCAGATTAGTCAGTGGCTGATCATCTAATACAAGAATTTGAGACTACACCAGCTAAATGCTAAAAGCTACAATTAACAAGTTGCTTAAGACTGTTATTCTGGGCTTGTGAAAAATGGCAAATAACACAGAGACACATGGAGAAGGCAGTGTTGGATACTGTTTTAGGACCTGTGCTTCCTCATCACAGACTGTTAAACTGAGGTTGGCTTGACGAGATTAGCATATGTTTCAACAAAGTTGTAAGATCTACATAAGGTTAAAATGCACGGCACTATTACAGACTTAGACATGGAACAAATGCATATTAGGTAAAGTAAGGCACACTTACGCCTTGATGACTTTGCAAAATACTCGTGTATATTAGTATTACTGCTCTATCTGCTAACCGTAAACAACACAGCAGTCAACAAACTTGACTAGATTATTGTCCATCAGTAGAATATAGACTGTAAAAACATACCTTCATATTGACAAGTTGCTGCCTCTAATTATTTTTACTGTGTGCACTCAAATAAATACATATGAAATTCTGCTTCAGTTGATACTACAAGTTATTTTGATGGCACCCAAACATAGTATGCAGTTGCGCGAATAACTTACTTTGGCAGAATTTGTGACTTTTTAATTTTCAGAGTTTTGTCATGTTTCAGAGAATATTATTAATAACACAAAACCTTTTTACTCATTAGGTAAATTCCAAACAGTAAAAACAATTTTTGACAATGAATGGCTTCACCTTGGGTAAAGCCATTCATTGTCAAACAACTGTGTTTACTCTTTTTAAATCATAATGAATAACAGAAACTACCCAAATGACCCTGATTAAAAATTTACATACCCTGGTGATTTTGGCCTGATAACATGCACAAGTGACACAAACAGGTTTGAATGGCTACTAAAGGTAACCATCCTCACCTGTGATCTGTTTGCTTGTAATCAGTGTGTATAAAAGGTCAGTGAGTTTCTGGGCTCCTGACAGACCCTTGTATCTTTCATCCAATGCTGCACTGAGGTTTCTGTCTGAGTCATGGGGAAAGCAAAAGGATTGTCAAAGGATCTGTGGGAAAAGGTAACTGAACGGTATAAAACAGGAAAGGGATATAAAAACATATCCAAGGAATTGAGAATGCCAATCAGCAGTGTTCATACTCTAATTATGAAGTGGAAAATGAAAAGTTCAGGTAGACCAACAAAGATTTCAGGCACAACTGCCAGGAAAATTGTTCAAGATGCAAAAAAACAAAACACAAATAACTTCAGATGAAATACAAGACTCTCTGAAAAAGTGGTGTGACTGTTTCAATATATACAATATGGTGGCATTTGAAGAAAAATGGGCTGCATGGCCAATAAAGCCTTTACTTTACTACGCAACTGCCACAAAGCATCCCACTTACAAAACGCCAAACAGCACAGAGACAAGCCTAAAACTTCTGGAACAAAGTCATTTGGAGTAATGAGAGCAAAATTAAACTTTTTTGCCACAACCATAAATGCTACATTTGGAGAGGAGTCAACAAGGTCTATGATAAAAAAGTACACTATTCCTATTGTGAAACACGGAGGTGGATTGCTGAGGTTTTGGAGATTTTTGAGCTACAAAGACAGAAAACTAAAACAATTTATGGCAAGATGAATGCAGCATGTTATCAGAAAATACGGCACTCATCCCCATAAGCTGCGCATGGGATGTACTTACAGCATGACAACGATCCAAAGCACAAGGCCAAATCAGCCTGCCATTGTCTACAGCAGCATAAAGGGAAATATAACCTCAATATTGAGTCTTTCTGGGGAGATCTTAAATGTGCAGTTCATGAAAAACAAACCATGAATTTACAGGAACTGGAGGCTTTTTGCCAAAAAGAATGGGCAGCTTTACCATCTGAGAAAATGAAGAGCCTAATAAATCCAATAAACTGGACAATCGGGACAGGAAGCGAGATAAAGTGGGACATTTAAGTGTTTTTGCAGATATACACTGATAGGACACTGGACAGGCGACTTCAAAATTGGACTGTCCCCTGATGTATGGTAATCCTAACTAAGATAGCTCTCTCATTGACTGCTGTTCTGGTTAAACTAGTTGCTGAGAGTTTGGGCATCTATTGGATTTAGGTTGAAGAGACGAGATTAAACATAGACATATAACACAAACAATGGAATAAACTGGAGTCACATTTTAAATATTGTCTCGCTTTTCAATCATGAACTCACCATGAAGAAGATGCCAGACGCAGACACAATGAGTCGACTGTATTTGTCGGTAAAGGCCTGGTACGGCTCTGGTTTGCCTGAAATGGGGTTCATCCTTTCCTTCTTGGAGTATTTGGCCTCAAACTGGGGCCGAATTTCCTCCTGGTAAATAAAGTTTTAGATACACATTTAGTGAAAGTCTAGGAATGATTTTAATACAGGACAGTTTAGAACCATCTAGTCTGAATAGTGTTTTTTTCCTTATTGTTCAGTCTTCTTTATAAATCCTATAAGCTGAGCTGACAAAAGGGTAAACCAGTTACCAGCAATTCAGTAACAAGTTGGTTTAGACAAATGGCAATGTGTGTGCTGTCAGTGAGAGGGTAGAAAACAGAAGTTTGAACTGCTTTATTTATGACAGTAGCATACTTTCTGAAGCAGCAAAAATACACAAAGGTAAAGCATCTTATTATTCTGCATTGCTTTATTTATTAATGTTAAACAACACAGCAGCCATTATACTGTTGTTGAACTGAAGTTTCATTTATTCATGACACAATGTTTTTTTTCATGGCCTCTAAAGTGTTTAAGAGACCCACTTTTGTATAATTACAACATTAGTTTCAACTTCAACTTATTCACTTAAAGCCCACATTTACATTTTCAATGAGAGTTAATGTTCAGCCTGTTACTGATTTGGTTCTGGGTGAATTTGTAATTAGGTATTTTTATCTGAACACAAATACCCCCAACTTGTGCATTTTTATCAATCAGTATGATGTATGTAATACTGTTTAATGGATCGAGTGAGTCTAAACTTGTGCTTTTCCCAGATGTGACCGGTTCCTCATTTCCAAGAGAGGAAGCAGAGTCACCCATGAACTGTATTATGTTGATTAACTGATGCCATAATCTGTCACTTTCACTCCAAAGAAATCAGAGCGAATCTTCAAAAGCCTTTGAAGTTTGTTTGAAAGATAACATAAATTCAACAGATTTCTTTGCTGAAACCCACAGGTGACATTTAAAACAATAAATTTTGACATGCTCTGAGCCACTACAAACACAAGTTTATTGTGGGTTATATGCTAATGTTTCATTTTGTTACTATGTGTTGTCTTTCTTATTATTACTGAGACTTGTAAAACAATGGGACATTTCTGGTTAGGTTAATACCATTTGCATATATTAGTCAAATGAACTAAAGTTACCACTGTGTTCTCTTTTTATGTCTTCTCTTGTCGTATGACCTTCTTGTTTGAACTGTGCTCTTTGCTTTCTTTTGAGGCGTCGTCTATTCTTATTTTCCTTTTGGCTTTTTGTTTGCTATTCTGACGGCAGCCCTGCAGGAACATACTGTTGTCCTGTTTGTATTTTGATATGATTATACACTAATACAATCATACAATTGAACATTGTGTTTCCTTTATATTCAACTTTGGTCTACAACAATAAACTCAGTGCCAGTTTGATTCGTTTTAGTCAGCTGGCTTCAGAAAGCACTGAACAGACTGAACCTGACAGAACCCATTGAACGTGAGTTTAGTAAAACTCAAATATTGTTTGGCTTAACTTTTAGACCCAATACAAGATTTCACAAGGCCAAGGCTAATCAATTGTTGTGACAATAAAATGTACAATCAATTAAACTCCAAAATAATAAAGTTTGAGAAACTACTTAAGAAGGGATTTTTTTTTGATTTGATTGACAGTGACTAAAACATCTAACAAAACAATGTAAATATTTTGACTTTATAAGACAATTTCTAAAATGACCCACCTCCTTCGAGGTTTTTCTTTTTGTAAAACTAGTGCGGCTGGTGAGCGCTGTTGTCCAGAGCTGCTCTAGAAGTATTTGCAACAGTGTGATTCACAGAAGGAAGCTGTAGGGGGAGCTGCCCAAATCTTACTTAGTTCTGCTTTAACATTACCCTTTTTTCTTTGGTATGTTTGTTTGAACCAGATTCTTTTTAAATTGTTGTAAATCGAACAATGTCTTAATATTACTGTATAAATAAAGTGATATGGAGCCATAATCAATTTTACCTCCTCTTCCTCCCAGTCAACAAGGTCCCAGTCGTAGGCCAGGACAGCTCTGCGTCTTTTCCAAAACTCGAGGAAAACTGTGGCTGCAAAGTAAAGAAGAATCTAGTTACTGCAAAGATAAGTGAAAGATGTTTTTGTGTGGATTGTGTGAATAGGAAAAAGGAATAGCACTTTATGATATGTACAACACACTATTAAGCCTTAAGTATTATGTGTTAAGTAATAATTCATCATTTACAAAGCATAACTCCTAAAGATGATTATGTCTTTTCTGTTGATATAATTAAATGTACTCAATGCTTCTGTTTGTTTGTGATAACTGATAAAGTCACTCAAGGCTTTGGGGCATTATGTGAACAAAGTCCCAGTGATAGCTCATATATTGTCTCACTGTCACTCTGCTGAGAATTAAAGCTTTTTTCTTTGCATTGGCTCAGCCTTAAGCACATCTTCAAACAAACACCTCCTATTATGTCCGGGGCCACATTCCTGTTCAACTCAAGGGCAACAGTTGAGACGGGTTTCCCTGTGGAGTCAGCGGGGAATCTCGTCAGAGCAGTGTTAATGAAGGGGTCTAAGTGGATTTTCTGCAGCAGTTCAACCGGAAAATACAGACACTTTTGGACAACAACTTCTACAAAGAGCAGTGAGTGAAAGTTCTGTATTTGACTCCTCTTTTCTCTGTAAAAACATAGTAATGAAGTGTTTTGTAGAAACAAGGGTTAGTTTTTATTGCTTATATAGATTATAAGCTATGGGTCATGTTTTCCTCATGCATATTTCTGGTTAAACTACATTGTCAGCCCTTATGTATCCATACATAACTAATAAAACGACTAATAATATCTCTACTAATTGTATACTGTAGTTCAATGTCAGAGTCACTCCCAGGGCTGTTCTGTGTCTAAAGTCCCAGTGACAGTTCACCGAACTACTCTCCTGTTACTCACAGGGTCAGAGCGAGGCGGGCTTCTCTTTGGAGTCAGAGAAAGCACTCTTCAGAGGACTTTTAATGAAGGGATCTGAGAGAGTTTTCAGCAGCAGCTGAACTTGAATACCAACACTTTTGGACTACAACTTCCAACCAGGAGCTAAAAGGTCTGTAACTTACACAGTGAGTTAAAGAAAGTGGTAATGCCAAGTGTGGTGTAGGCTCTGCTGTCTGTCTTTGCAGCTGTCATAATACATATAAATATTCTACATTGCTTTCTAAAGACTATTTTGTCCTTTTTAATTTGAGATGCTACTAACGTTTGAAGATGTATGTTATGAATAAACATCCTACACTGTATGTTTAGTGTAGGCCAAAGTACTTTGGAGCTTTTTGGGTTTTGCCAGTGTTCATGTTTTATTTAAATAAACACTTGCAGACCTTTTGTTTTTAATGTTTAGTATTAGTATTTAGTATTAAGGCAAATACATTTTATGAACATTGAACACTAAATTAACCCGTGTCCTAAACAACTAATTATGTAAAAGCAACACTGGGGTAGTCTACATCTGCACATATAATCTTACAGGAATTGAAGAAACACACACACAAAGATCTAAGTCTGAGTCCCTTTTTTTTGTATTTATAGCCGTCATCCTTGAAAAGTCCACCTCGCACAGATTGGTTGTGGAGAAAGGGAGCAGAACTGAAATAGTTTGTCTCCGTTGGTTTCCTTGTATAAGTAAATCTAAAGGCAAGATAACCTTTATTGCATTGTTTTGAGCTTACCTTTTTTGGCTTTCTTCTGCCACTACTCAGGCTAGAGCCTTTATTTGGGTCAGAATGTTCTCCAGGACCCAAGTCAGATGGACTACTTTTTCTTTTCAAATGTTTATCTATTGTTATTACCTTCGATAGATAACCTGCGGCGTTGTCTCACTCGCAAGATGACTATGTACTATCGTACTTAGCGTGATACTGCCCTCTAGTGGAAGACCGTGTAAATGTTCACTACACGCCGCTCGCTTAGAGGACCAATCAGGTGAATAATTTTCCATGGCACACCTGATGATCTCTCACGGTACACTAGTGCACCACGGCATACTGGTTGAAAAACACTGATCTAACAGCTCTAACGTGATCTTTTTTAAAGATCATTTGAAGTAAAAAAAGAAAATGGTGAAAAGGCACCATTTAGGCCAAATCTAATCCTGTATCAAATGGAAGTGAGATCCAGAGTAAACTTGAGAGAACACATAGTGATACCAGGTGTAATTAGAACAATTCGAGCTTGGCAACTCATGATTTAATGACAATAAAGGCTTCAGTGAAAGTAATTAAAGGACTCACTTGTGTATTCATTCAAGTGCAAGAAGTGATAAGTTCATATTTGTTACCTCATGGAGAGGGAACGCTGCTTCATACGAGTTATTGCTCAAAAGACGATGCAGTCCTAAAATCAAAAAGAAAGCAGTGTAAGAGTAGAGGATAACATTTTTGATGTTTAATATTTCCACCAAAGTCTTACCCATCTTATTTTTGCCCTCCTCGTACTTGACCCTCTGCAGGATGTGGTGGACAATGCGGCTCCTTGTGGCGTTGTTGAAGAAGGTGTCTTTGTTGTGTATGATGAAACTGCGGTGCAATAAAACGGCCGTAACTAATCTGTGAGCTCAGGATGATGTAATGTGGATATGTTAACAGTGGCTTTGAAGCTCATGTGGAACTGGGGTTTGACCACAGATAGACTGGCTCCCTTTGATTCTCATTCAAGGAACATCACCATTTCCTAAGTTGATATTGATTTACTGTTGCAATTCTGGTCTTGATTAACTACAACCACAGCTGTGTGCTTTAAAACATACTCTTAAAACTGTTGCAGCCCTTTCTCCTGTCAATGGTCTGAGTCAGTTCAAAGTGCTTTAGACTCACTGGTGGATCCTCGAGCGGCTGAAGGGGGCAGTGAAACTCTCCCCCTCCTCCAGGTCTGGGAGGGACTTGGCAAACTTCATGGGTTTGGGTGGAAGCCAGCCACGAAATTTATTAATGCGCTTCTCCATTCTACAACAGACAACACTTCATTGAGGCCCCAGAGTCGAGCTTCAACAGAGCAGCTCAGCGTTAAATGGACACTCACCTGCTCATGAACTTGTGGCGCCGGTGCTTGTAAAAGATTTTCCTCCTGAAACATTCAAGAAGTTGGGACAATGTTAAATTTAGAGATACTATCGACTCCAATCATTTTCTAAATGATGCTCACCTAAAAGGCATTCGAATGTTCATGATCTCTGCGTATCGACAGAGAACGTCCCACGGAGCATGAAGCTTCAGAAAGATGACGTCGCTGTTAGTTAATGACGCCTGCAAGAAACCACACATGAAAAGAAAATATATATCTCACATTAACATCCATTTCAATTTTTTTCCTGAATCTGTGCCTTTCAGAGTGAAGAAGAGCTCAGACAATACCAAGAAAATCTAAAAATAACCAAATGACTTCACTCAAGGAGCCCACACAAGCAGCAGAACAGAGCGGCACGTGCTGAGAGAATGGCAACTCTAATGATATAAAGTAATTCACAAAACACACTTGTGACACTTAAAACGCTGAATGGTTATGAAGAAAAAAAGAAACTTCAGCATACAGTATTTCTTAAGTGGATGAGGTTAAATAGAGCCTAATTTTAGTGCATAGATAGCACTTTTAATGTACTCAGTGAAAAGCTGCAGTCTATAAAAGTAAAGCAGGTGCTCCTCTTTTATAATTATCTTGAATTTTTTTCTTGAAGACAAATTTTGGCTCTAAAGAGAGTGAGATGTGCATTTTTGAGAAATAAGAAGTTGTTTGTAAGTAAAATTACATATTAGCTTTTAGACTTTTCACACTAAAATTGTAACAAACTCTGCATTGGATCAGTCGCTGCAATATGTAAGTTGAAGAGAGAAAAGGGGAGGTACTTTCAGATAAATACCTGGAGGTGATTGGATGAACTACCTGCAAGTTTATGCTATTAACAAAAACAGAGATATAAATATACAACCTTTTATGTAAAATAAAAAGTACATTGATGGAATCCTAGTCTTTCTTAGTTTCTGTCATTTACACGTAAACACAAGCGAAACAGAGTAATAATGCTTTTCATTTTGTTTCAATTATTTTTTCTCTTAGTGTGGTATTGCAGAAAAATAAACAAACTGCTGGTGTAAATATTTGAAATGAAAAAGCCTGGTTACCTCCTTCTCCATATGTAAGCCCTCAGCTCTGATGTTGCGCTCAAATATCTCCCTCTTTTCCGTCTGAGGGCCTGACTTCCTGTAAACCAGGATGTAGTCGATGCATGTCTTTCCGTCACTAAAGCACAACCCACTCGACTTACTCCTCCCCTGAGTGCAGATGAAAGAGGGTCAGCTCAGATTTGGCTAGATCTCTTTTAGATGATTTGGGCTAAATGTTGGCAGTGGTTGAACCTGACCTCAGGAGGACCAGACTCGGACTTGCTGTTGTCTTCTGAGATGCTCCTGTCAGGGGCAGCGTTGCGCAGAGTGGAGTCATCGTCAGCTCTGGAGGCGCTGCTACTGTCCTCCGTCCTGTCCCGCTCCAACAGCACGTTCACGTCCTTCACAGCTGCAGCAAATCAGCACAATGAGAGCCAAGGGTCTATGATTCAAAAACAGGAATATTGATTGATATCAGGCTCACCAAGGGGAGGCACATCGCCCTGAGTGCTGCTGGAGTCCGGGGGCTCGGCTGATGACTCCTCCATGATGTGAACGCTGGTGCAGGACGGGAAGGCCGAAGGATGGGCTTGGTGTCCAGAGGCCAAGGTCTGCAGTGGGACTCTGCGACGAACAAGGGTCTGCCGGCGAGGCTCACACCCATGAAGAGACAAACTCACACCTGCAGAGAAACAGGAAAGTTAAACATATATCACGTGTCCCACAAATTGAGTCTCAAATTTTAATTGGAAGAAGTGGGATAGACCATCACCACCAATCAATCAGCTTAATTCGAATGGAGTGTGCCGTTTGATTGACAGCGCCATCATTCCTGCTGACAAACAATGAACGAACAGCTAAACAGAATTTTGTTTCCACATTTTAAAGTGAACTTATCATATTTGCAGTGTGTTTGTTCGTAGACAATAGATTGTCCATGCAGGGCTAAGGTAGATACACACAGTCTGTAGAAAAGAGGGCTGTGAGGTGTGGAATTGCGGTCTGCAAATTAGCCAAGAGATGCCAAAAGTACAAAGAGGGCCGTTAATAAAGTAGTTAAATAGTAAGTATGAATTATAACACCACCCCCTCTGTCCATTCTTCTATTACACTAGTGGCCACTTGTGGTATTGCAGCAAAAGAAATCCGATGTGTCCAATAAAGAGCTGTACTTACAGAACACAAAGTAAGAGGAGACGAGTGGTATACAGCGGTACAATGGGCCGGTTAGATTTTAATAATAATATCAATGCATAGTACTTATATAGCTCTTTTCAAGATTCCCAAGGACACTTTACATATTTATTTTTCATTCACTCCTCAGTTACACACAATAATAATGAATTAGATTTATATTGGGCTTTTCTTCCAAGGGACCAAGGGACTCATAGCGCTTACAGGCCGTCCATTATCCATTCACTCCACAGTCACACACTGTGTAATAATTTTACAAAGCTGGACCCACGGGTTGGAAAAAAACCCTACCCGTCTCTCTTCTATATAATAAAAAACTATGTAACTATGTAATAAACATGAGATTATACTGATGACCATCTACTGTATTGATGAGAGAAGATTGGAAGGGTAAACATTATTAATCTCAATCGGTTCAAAACTCCCATTTTTTTGAAACTAGGTATTTTTTTGTCTGACTATTTATATGGATTTGATTTTTAATGTGTAAGTTTCCATTTATCATCTTGTACTTGGACTCCATTGTTCAAGACAAATTTTTTTGTATGTATAATACATGCATGAAAATTGTCCTGGTTGAAATACTTATTATTTAAACTTTTTAGAGTGCCATTGCTCTTGTTTTAAATATAGGTTTATTACATTTTAGGTTTAGGTTTATGTAAACATACAGTATTTAGCTAGAAAGTGTCTATTCTAGTGTTGACTACGTCTGCTTCGCAATATATTGGTGATGCATAATTGCATAGATTAATGTTGGAGAATTTTAGATTTAATATCTTAACTATATAAATGTCCTTAACCTCAGCTGGGCCTGTCTATTTATTTAGGTCAGCACACTCTGTGAGAGATAGTTGAAGCCTTCCACCAAGGCTGTAGTGTCTTTGCCTGCTTAGTCTAGACACTAATGCTAAACACCCCGGCATGAACCTTGAAACAATAAAATCGTATTATTGCAGAAGTATGATAGACTGATTGTGATCACTGTCTCCGGGTCTTTTAATGTTGGTCAATAAACTTCTCCTGCCCTTAGAGAATATTTGAGCTCTAAGGGCAGCTCAAATATTCTCAAACAAGAGATAATAATGGGTTTGCATGAGTCTAAAGGCCTGTTCACACAAGGACGAATTTCGACAACGTTATTCGACGACGTTAAACGCCTCGCGACTAAACAATGGGCGCCAATGTGAGTGTTCACACCAACGCAAAAAACGCCACACATAAAAGCGTCAGTTTTTAAAAAGCCTCGGGTTCGTTTTTTTGGTTTGACATGCCGCATCAAAAACTATACGACCAATGAGATTAGCGCTTTTGCTCACGTGTCTGGAACTTCTGAAGTTACAGTAAAACACAACTTGGGGGCGCTCAAACACAAAACGGTCTTGCCGAGCACACATACTTAACGGCGAAGAAGATATACGCCAAGTAGCGTCTACACTGCCGGGAAGAAATAAGATAAAAAAGATGCAAGGCAAGATGAATGTAGAGCTGCTGCTCTCATTTGTGTCGGAACACAAAGAACTTATGACAAACGCGACATCGATTACAAAAATGACTTGCTCTCTTCTTCTGAGTGAAAAGCGAGTGTCAGAAGCGTAAAGTTGCGCAGCGCCACCTTGTGTACTGGAGTATTTCTGTTTTACATTAAGCGCCATCTAATGTCAGGGAATGAATTTGCATGTTCACTCGGCTCATCGTCAGCGAAAATCGCTTGGGTGTGAACACAGAAAACGCGTTGAAAAACGCTGGCGAATAACGCAGGCGAATATTCGTCCCGGTGTGTACGGGCTTTAACACTGAACTAAAAGTTTAAGGATACTTGTTTTGTGGTAATTAGTTGAAGTAGTTTAGTTGTGACAGACCTGTAAGAAAGACGTGTCCTAAATGAGGATTATCCTTGAATGAACTTACCCCTTTACATTTCCTCCGGAGGGAGCACAGACAATTGGCTCTATTTTTCAAACCGACTACATTTCCCCAGAGCAGGAATGATTCAAAGCTTTGCAAAACGCCTTAAATCATATGGATCTAAATGGGCCTGTTTCTTTCACAGTGAGTCCTTTGGGAGCAAGTGGGCTTCAGCTCAGGGGTGGTCCACAAATGCAAATCCCATCTTGTGACAGCAAAGGGTGACTCAGCAAAATGTTTGTGCTGAGTTGTATTAGCAGAGACAGAAATTCAAGCAGGAAACTCTCAGCTTTTATTCCGGCGCTGATGCCTCGAGACACTATAAAGTTTGGTGCATTTTCTTTCCTCTATAGCAGATATGTCAGTCCTGGGGACCAAACACGGCACAAGGTGAGATTATCTGAGGCCCTCAGCTTCAGAGATAAAATTTATTGCTTATGGCCTAAACAGCAAAGTCACACAACAGCCATCTAAAACCTGTTCAAATCCATCTAAAACCTGTTCAAATCCAACTAAGACCTGTCTAAATCCAACCTAAAGCTTTTCAAAGCCAACTAAAACCTGTTCAAATCCAACTACAATCTGCACTGTTGGCCCTTGGAAATGTTCCTCTCCTCAAATGTTGCTCTGGACAGCCCTGCTCTATTCAGTAATAAATATAAGATTACACAAACGGCTTTATATGGTATTGATGGAAAGGTCTGGAAACATTATTATTGCAGTGGTTCCCTAAAGCCCTATGTCCCCATTTTCCAAAGACAAGCTACTTTTCAAAATGGGGCTAGTATGACTCTTTATGTAGATATGACTTCCTAATGTTTAAGCGGCCATTTATTGTATTAGGTTTTATGCTTTACAACCAGCTCTGCTCCAAATAGATTCACTTTTTCAACATAAGCGCTTCTCCAAACACGGTCAACATCCATCTGCATATTCAAAAGTACAGTCTGTCCTCTCTGGGTAGCAATAGGAACAGGAAGTAATGGCTCCTTCCACTTTAGGATATAACAGAGACCTCAATCCTACTGAACCAGTCACAACAGATTATCTGAAAATGGTGAGGCTCTTTTTCTCACCATATGCCTACCCAATCACATTCAGCAATAGGTAGCCTAATTCCTTTTCCTTTATAAATTTTACAATATCAAAGATTATCTTTTAATTTGACATGAAGTGAAAATACAATTGTTCCCATATTTAAAACGAGAAGCCAGGACTCCAAGTGTAACTATTGACTAAAAACAATTCTACTCATAATATCTAAAGTAATTGAAAAAGTAGTTGCTGCACAATTGAGTGACCACTTAGAAGCCAGGCAGCTCCTCCACCCACCGCAGTTTGGCTTTAGATTAGGTTATTTTACTGAAATTGCAAATTGTTGCTTTATTGAAAATGTGAACCAGTCCCTGGATAGGGGTGAGGTGGTAGGGACTGTATTCCTCAATCTTAAAAATAACTTTTAAACGGTCACTTACAGCTTACTCCGGTCTAAAATATTATTTAACCTTTTCCCTGAGGCAGTACACTACACATCATACCTTCAGTCTAGAGTCCAGTGTGTGAGGGTTGCCAGGACAAATCCTCATTCCTGAACATAAAGATGGGCATACCACAGGGCTCTAATCTCGGACCCTTGCTGTTCAGTCTCTTTCTAAATTACTTGCCTCTAGTTGGCTCAGGGGCAAGCTGTCAGCTCTATGCAGATGATGCAGTTTATTATGCACCCGCCAGGACACTTGAGCGAGCTGCTGATGATTTATCCACGTGTATGGTTGATGTTAAATAGTGGCTCAGTCAAAATCAGTTGATGCTAAATCTGACTAAAACAGTCTCTAAGTGCTCCTGCATTAAAAATATAAATGTTTTTAAATAAATAAATAAATATAAATAAATGGGGCGGCAGTAGCTCAGTGGTAGGGCGGCTGTCCTTTGACCGGCGGGGCCGGTGGTTCAATCCCAAAATACCCCAAAAAAACATCTCAAAACATCATAACATCCCTCTCTCCCAGAGTTCTGTCGTTGTGTCCTTGGGCAAGACATTTAACCCACCTTGCCTCCAGTTGTGTTCCAGCTACAACACTGGTAAATGGAGGCTTAAAGTAAAGCGCTATATAAAAAAATAAAAATAAAATAAACCTACAAAACGAAGAAATACATACTGTAACTTAATAAAAAAAACTTGCTGCAATTTTTTATTATTTCTTATGTTTATTATTTTAAATCATGTCTATGTATATGTCAAAATTGTGTTTTTATTTGTTTATTTGTTTGAATTGTGCTATATAAATAAAATTGCCTTGCCTTGCCTATTCTACAGCACAAGTAATTGTGGCGCTACACTTTTCTCTTTGAAGGATATTACCTTTGGAAAACGGTGGATGCCAGATTGTAAAGGTGCATTGAGTAAATAAAGCTGAACAAAATTAAGCAAAATACTTTGTAATCACCTCAAAATATTAATCTTTGCATTTCTTTATTTTGGCCCAATGACATTTAACGCTCCATAGACCCCATTGAAAGAAGCAATTACTTTCTTTACATTCTGTTTCTGTACTATTCAGAAAGGACAAACAGAGCACAGCTGGAGGAGAAGCACACATCTATGTTTCTTTTTGAACACATATTTTTACATGACGGTATAGAGCATTTAAAAAATAAAAAACATTAAATGTGTTTCTACTGGGTTTGTTCATAGACAACAGCATGTCCCTGTAGGGCTACCATAGCAGTTTAAAACAGATGAATGAAGGGTGTGGAATTGCAATTAGCTCAGCCAGATACGGCACATCCCACGATGAACTGTTAAAGAAAGACAACAAGGACTTGTCAATGAGAAATGGGACTGGAGCGTCATTGCCTTTGCTAGCTTGTATTTCTCACATAAACATTTTGTCTATTGCACACACAATGTAACCCGGTTTTCTGTAGCACAATGTCGTCTCATAAAAGAGAGAGCTTACTATAAATGTTATCTCTCTTTATTACCTCTCTGTGGACAGACTACACCAACTCACCACACTGTTTAAAATAGTTGTGCATCAAAATTTAATGCCCTATGATACAAAAGTAACCCCAGCCACAGCCAGTGTCCTGTTTCACTGAAGACACCGATCATAACCTACAGTAATAACAGTTGTTGCTATGACTAAGGGACATATTTCATAGCACACTCTGAGATTGTAGAAGCAGACACAAGCAATAATACAGGATTTATGTTAGATTTATATATGGCAGCTAATATGATCATTGAAAACATGTCCATTTTTTTCAACATGTGATATATTTTACTAATTTATACAAACCCCAAACTTCTGTCTATTTGTAAAAGCATTTATTATAGCCGTCTGAACAGGGGCTATTTCTCAGCAACATTTATTGTGGAATAATTCTCTTTGTATAAGACATTTCAATTAAAAATTGAAGTAGTTTAGTGTCCTATAAACAGACCAGTGTTGTACCTGTTTTTGTTGCTAACTTCCTGCAGTCTTCCTCAGAGGAGTCCTGTGATGTTAATGAAACACTGTGGTTGGATTAAGGAGGCAAAAGAGATTTGTAAACAAACCAATGGAGCAGTGAACTGGGACGAGGGCACAAACATGCTGTTCCACACCTGTGTTGCTGTTCTTAAGAAGCCCGCTGACACAACACGTCACAACAACATAATGTGCGTCCTCTGAGAACACTTGCAGGACATTAGCAATGTTAGTGTCCTGCGGTGCTAACATTAGAGTTAGAGATGTTGCTTCTATTGTATTTGGTTGGGTTAGGCAGAGTAGTTATTTACTTCTTTCTTTTGTGATGAATTACTTTCAATCAAATTATACAACCTCCTATTCAAGTCGAACCAGCTCTTTTCAGTAGCTTTAGATGTAATTTTCGTCCATGTTCCTTTTACATAAATTATAATGTTGTCAACAAGTTTCCATTGTACATCTTGTTTTTACTTTGCTTCCTTTTCTCAAGTTGCAAAGCTGGGTCATAACACAAGCGTATTTATAAAATACTTATCTTCTTTTGTTGTTTTTTCTGTTTGAGCGCTGAATTGAAAACTGATCCAAATCAGTCTCAGTGTGATGTGCCTTTAAAATATTTAAGATTCATTTCTAGAACGGCAATCACTTTATGAGGATAATATTATGCTGTAAATACACAGATAGGTTTTGCCTTATGCTTTAATAATCATTTCAGTGATAAATGAGAAGTAGATTAGTTTAAGTCCCAGCCAGTCACTTCTCCAACGCTACGCACTCAAGAGAAAAGTTAAAAACACTATCAAGGTGTAGTTAGGGTCATTTTTGAGTTTAAGATATTTTAACAAAAGTGCTCTGAGCCAAAACCTACACCGTCTATTTCTTTTCCAAAAGCCTCCCTAAATAATAATAAAAAAAACCCTTATTGTTAAACAGAGAATGACAATTATTGCAGAACAAAGAAGAAAAGACTGAGATTGTGGGAGTTGGAATAACAATGAAGGTATGAGTTGCCAAGGGAATGAGGTCTTTTCATTAAGAAAGTATGGCTCTATAAAAGATTATAAAATGAACAAAATAATGTGGTTGTTAATATGTTGTTCTGTTTCCAGAAAAAAATGAAAGATGAAATATCCATCTGTGTATAATTTAGCACATTTACATACTTCTACCTATTTATGCAAGAACAAAAAGAGACCACTTGACACCTCAATGTCCGGGCTATAATTTGTGCTATTTCTCATCAAAATCAAATTCACTGCCTCCATTTACAGCAGAACATGGTTTACCCCAATTTACACTGCATGCAGCTTCACTCTAGCCTACCAGTCCCGCCTACTTTTTTCAAAAGGAGGTCAGTCTGGTCCTTTTCTCACAGCAAATCCATTCTTGCGGCAATTTTGCAGATGGACCAATCAGAAGTCGTTTGTCTGCAGCAGGGTGTGGTTTGCTGGCTACGTCATACACAAGTAACTCGTGCGGTTGGTCCAAAACATTCAACATGGCAGACGCTGCTACCGAGAAGTTGTTTATTTCTGCTCTCGCCTCAATTTTAAATAACCAGCAAAGTATAAAAACGATGAAACCGCTCTGGTCCGCTCTACTGCTGGCCATGTTTACTAGCGGCACTAATGTGGCTTCCTTGTTGAAAAAACCGGCTTAGTGGTTTAACCCCTTTTTTCACGTCTCTTCCTGTGTTTCTCTGATTGGTTAACATTATAATAATAATAATAATAATGGATTGGATTTATATTGTGCTTTTCTCCCAAGGGACCATGGGACTCAAAGCGCTGGCAGGCCGTCCATTATTCATTCATACGTAGCCAACTGTACAACTGTAGCCAAAGATGTCCTGGGCCTCTCCGACCATCACCACATACATTCACTGAACAGTCTTACACATTCATACGAGGCAAGGTGGGTTGCCCAAGGACACAACGACAGTATGAACTGTGAGGAGAGCGGGAATCAAACCCACTACCTTCCGGTTGAAAGACGACCGCTCTACCACTGAGCCACTGCCGCCTCCCTTTTGTAAACTCTGCCCTTGAAATTGAATGCAATCAACAGGGTACCAGTCTAACTTCTTTGTATAGAATAGGAAAAGGAGCATCTTGAAGCGCAGCAGAGCTGAAACACATCCAGTGGGTGATGGTCTACAACGTCATTCTGCAGTGGATCCCCTGCATACGCATTGTAATTTCGGGGTTAGTCTTTGTTTCATTGCTCCTGTCTGCTTCTCCAAAATGGTAATGTGCTCGAAAGGTCTCTAAGAAGACAACATTCGTAAAATAATACCATCACAAAATTGTATTTGTTAGAAAAATTTAAATAAATAAAATTAAAGTAAAAAAAATTGATACATTTTGTGAAATTTGTTACAGTTTGGTTCACTTTATCAGCTGGGTTTATCAAAACTAAAGGCAAAGGAAGCATCAGCCAGTACACCTAGCCTTTTGGCCATGTGATGTTTTTCTTTGACCTTTAAAGTTTACCTCCTGTGGACTAAATTATACTGTACTTACGATTTATGACAGACAACCTGATACCTTCTCAAAAGTATAAAAGCTGTGTTCTGTGAGTCCATTTTCAAATGCATTAAACCTTTAAAAGAAGTTTTCTGAGTGCTTCTGGTTGTGTAACCTTTAGCCACTAGGGGCACAGATCCCTCTACAGAATATCTGTGTTGTTTGTTTTTGAGAGGAAATTACCCAAAACTGGCAGGTTTGGAATAAAAAAATATGTCAAGCTACAGTAAGTCATGTGACGACACACAGTTCCTCTTTTAGTGGGTCGTCCTAAGTGCAGGGTAGGAGGGTTGTCAGGTGTGGCCTACCTGAGAGAGGGGAGTGGCTTATATGCATTGGTTAAACTGAACTCAAAGCTAGACGTTTATGGTTAGCTTTTTTTTTAATAAAATAAAAGCAGCTGTTTGATGTGTTTTTTGGTGGCGTGAGGGTTGGGAGTGTGAGGGAAGGAGTTTTCAGGTACTGCAACAATTTCTAAATAAATCAATTTGGAAATGTAACTTATTTTGCGTTTGGCCTTCTCTGTAACCTCTAAGTTGGTAAGACTCTTGAGAAGTCTTGTCACTGATTACTTTATTCTACTGTATTTTGACTCCAGTAAAAGTTTGGATGAATACATTTTATTTTAAAGGTGGGTTATTTCTTGGTGACATCTGGTGGCAAAATGCAGATTGCAATTCAACACACTCCTCTTTTGTGGAGCATGTGAACAGCTATGGTAGCCCTGTGGAACCCATTGGAAATAGCTCTGATGGGGATTTCACTTTAAAATGAAAGTTTGGTTCATAAATGTCCTCAACTTGAGACAAATATATGTGCTCATATACAAACATCAGTGTGCTTCTCCTGCAGCAGTGCTCAGTTTGTCCACTATGGGCTTTTGTTCCAACAGAAACATGAACACATTGCTCTACCCACTGGGTTCTATAAACCTATAAATGTCTGGATTTCCAATCTAGATTGTAACTCAAATACTTGATGAGATTATACATTATGGAAAACATATTGGATTGTGTTTGACTGTAGAATACAACATTTGACACAATGGATCTTTACAGTAACAGTCCTTTTACCTGGATTAGAGACATTTATATCTGAAATACAGTGAGATTTCTCTTGTACATCCTGTTACAGTCCTGTTATATATGTCAAGATACATTTTCAGTCCATGTTGCCTTATTTTAGATGATCTATGACACTAAAGGTGAAAAAAACAGTTTCACACAGTGTCCCTGTTGGAAATGACTGAAGATTTTGCACCTTTTGCTCCGACACACAGCAGAGGCATGACCCACTTCTTCTACACGGCACCATGAGGACGTGGATGAGAAAAACATGTTCATGAATTAGTATACGGCTTAAAGAGAGTGAGAGGGGTGCTTATGTGAAGGTCAAACGCTTGATGGTCACAGGAATGAGGCTGGAGCGGAGAGAGTGAGTGAGAAGCATGACACACTGCAGCAGATGCACACAAATACACAGACACTGCCAAACTCAGCGGGACACTCACCGCAGGAAACAGGCGACTGGGAGCACACCGCCTCAGCTCTCCAACTGAAGAATACGCTTTATCATACATACACAACACCCCCTTAACCCAAATAACCTCGCTAAAGGGGAAAACAAAATAGGCAGACATCCCAGAAAGGGAAGCCTGCATCTCTTACTCCTCTCTCCTCATCAAAGCATCATTCGAACCGTGTCACATTTTTAGCAATAATCGTCATAGTGGAAGATCAAGACACTCAAAGCCTGTCTGAAGAGCCTCTCTGAAAACAGCAGCATGATCAGGATGTTTACAGTGAGAGAGAAAGGAGAGCAGTGCAGTCCTCCCTGAGCAGCCAATCAGAGCTCACGCTGCTGTGACAGGAGCCAATCAGAAAAATAAGAGCGGGCAGTGTTTTTGGTGTTGCTGTAGCTGAGAACACAGACAGGTGGCAGTGACGGCAGCTCTGGCTCACACTCACCACAGACGCTACATGTGTTTTAGGGACATCAGGTAGCACAGGAGGGCATTTTCAAATTGAAATAACAGAAGGGGTTTGAAATAATATGATGATGGGTGTTTAAAATGAAAGTTAAAAGGATGGGTTAGGGTATTTTTTTTAATACACATTATCACCAGATACTCCACTCTGTCAGATTTATGTAGACCACAGTAGTTTTCACAGCTCACTGATAAACATTAGTTTTTAATTTAAACACAAAGAGGCTGCAACATTTGGTTTACTAAAACGCATGCAGCAATCTGGGATACTGTACGTAATTGCCCTCCTTTTAACCTTGGCATTCTAATGCTCCTTCTGGCTCTGTTTGAGTAATATGTTCTATTAAGAGGCCATTAGACCTGTGTCTTTTAGATGTTTTGGAAACAATGCACATTTCTTTCATGCAAAAAAATTCATCACACCAACTTCCAAAACACAGACACACTGTAACCTAACACAGTATGTACAAAGACATTTTTAATCTCTTAATTTGTTGGGCTGAGCCTGCGTAGATAAAACAAAGCTGATATCTTGGCAGGAATTACAGACAGGCACACACAGAGCCCTTGCTCAACTGCTCTCAGTCTCATCTGTGGTGTTTCAGCTACTTTGGACCATGGGACAGATGACATCAAACATAGTGGAGTCAGTATAGTTGGAACCCAAGTAAAAGTACTGCTGAAAGTCATGCAAAGTCCTTATTGCACGACTCCACCCACTTACCTCTGTAAATGAAAAACATAATCTTTTTTGTTAGAGGTAATGTTATGTCATTTTAAAGATATTGTTATTTTAACCTGGTAATAAAAATGGTCTCTAATCAGGTGCCTTGATTTATTTTATCTTTTTTACCTTTTGCCTTAACCTTAACCATACTGTTCACATCTTATGCCTTCACAGTAGGAACTCCTTATTGAAAGTGTCTATATTAAAAATTCAAACTACAGATTTATTTAGAATGTCTGAATAGCCTATACCACATTAAAACATGTATGATTAATCTTTAAAAACGTTTTAGACAGCAGGAAGGGTGTATTTTTTTTTTTTACAACATTGTTTTTTGAGAAAAAACTACACAGTATCATGTGCTGTTTAACATTAGACATACAAACATAAAGCAACAGTTTATATATATATATATATATATATATATATATATATATTTTACTTAAAAAAATAAATGAGATAAACCTTGCTACTCTATCATCATCTATCAAAAAAAGTCATCACAAAACATTAAGTAATACAATGGTTATTATAGTCTCTGCATTCTGCAAATCTTTTTAATATTTTCATTTTGGTGTATTATGAAAAGTCATTCAATTTCAAGCCAGAAGAATGACATTTAGTTAAATAAAATGTCTAATTAAACAACAGCAGGTCCTGTGTAAGGATGTGTGACCACTGTGGTGATATTAAGTCAGTGTAGCGCTCCATATTGCTGTACCATATTAGACAGATTTCACTTTATGTTCATTAACACTTATTTCTAATCAATACTGAAACGTGGCTGCCATCTTAATGACTTAATACAGTGAAAAGTTAGCTGCCGGATTGTGAGTGTAGCCTGCCATCTGTTGTGTGTGTACGTACTGCTGCTGCTGTCACAGATAGTGTCCTGGCTGGCGCTGCAGGTGGGTAGAGGGGTGATGGACAGCGAGGCAGGACAGGACACGGCTTCCAGGTGCTCACCCAGAGGAGGAACAGCCGAGGACTCGGAGTGAACGCAGTCCGGACTGGGGAGGTTGGAGCTGCTCTCTGTGAAAGGGCTGTTCCAGTGAGAAAACTCAATGGCCACCTGTCCACCGAGGTCGAAACCTGAACCAGAGACAAAAAAATGACGTTAGCTGCCCTTCAGAAAAAATGCATGGCCTAAATAGGTGCTTTTTTTATTTTTATTAACGCACATTGGATGTTTTTCTCATGTCTGTCAGTCCAGTTTCTCAAAGGGCTGTGCTGATCATGACAATGAGACTGTATTCAGTTTAAAACATAAAGCATATTTCTCTAAACTAAAAGTGTATTTGTCACAACAGTGTTTCATCAAAAGTCTTCAACCAAAACTTTTAGTTTAGGTTTCAAAAGCTAGTAAAAGTTGTGCAAATAACAATGTGGTTTTGTTTTATCAGCTTCAGCTGAAAAAAAAATCCAACACATTTTCATTGTTATTGTCCAAAAATATGGTTGTAATGATCACAAAAATCATATTCATGATGAGCAATCTTCCACATGGACAATGATTAGTCATGGAGTACCTCAGGGCTTGGTATAAACCAAAAATAAATATCCAATAGGCAAATTAGATGCCTATGTGAAAGACGTAAGGACCTGGATAACCTAAATAAATCTAAGAAACACACTATCAGACCAAATATTGAAATTAGGTGGTGTTAGTGAAGTGAAGTTCAACTTTCAGGATCCTTAGAGTTATATTTGACCAAGATTTAAATCAAGTTTGTAAAACTGCATTTTTATTACAAGACAAGTTTTATTATCATCTCTCTTTTTTCCCTGGCAAGGGCAGGGGTGTTGTCAGGCTAGTGTTGTCTAGCCCTTTGAGGCAATTGTTATTGTGAAACTGTGAAAAAGCTATATAAAAAGCCAAATAATTTAATCTCAGAAAATCTTTAAAAACAGTGCATCTCTTTACATGAGTCTTTATAGAAACCACTGAGCTCACAAACACGCAGACGTCCAAGAGGAATATTCAAACTGTAACTGTTTGTCTTCGGTCAGTCTTCTGTAATTTCTGTTGTTTTCACTGCAAAATTTGATTCAGAAGAGTTTGATTCCAATTCTGATGTTTCCACTTTTCACCTCCAGGGGCTGTAAATACTGTACATGCAAAAAGCTATATAAATGAAAAGTTTCTAAATGAATGAATTTAGTTTTTCACTTGTCACAATCCTTAAATGATAAAACAACAGTCAAAGCTTGTGCGACCTTTGATGACTTTGATTTAATGAGAATCAGATTTTGCGTTTTATTCAGTGAAATAAGTGATTTTTGTTACGTAACCGTCACAAAATAATGCAATTTTTCTAAAACAACGAGAAACACTAAACTCTTATGAAGGATACACTGACTGTTTAGATATTGGAAGAAAAACTTTGAGTAATTTTAAAATACTGATGGATCTTTTTTAAGCTTTTTTGGTTACCCATAAACAACCAAACACATTTTATACTACTACTACTTCCAAAAGGTCACTATTAATTTGTGCTCCTTACTTAATTTCCTCTAAGGTTTATGTAGGTTTTAACAACTTTAGCCTCTGCAGCTTTATTATTAGTGCCATTTTGTATGTTGCCCTCTAGTGGTAGCTTCTGCTCACATCATTTTAATGTTATCAGAAAGAACAACTTAAAGGCTACACTTTAGGTCACTTGCAGGACATATTAAAGAAAAATGACCTAAAATGCAGCCTCTAAGTAGTTCACTCTAAAAAAAAAGCACGTAACATATACTTTATTCATAACATCTGATACAATGCAGGTACAATAAATTAATGAATTTTATTTATAAGACCATACAAATCAAACAAAAGACCAGAAACCAACACAAGGTGCAATAATCACAATACTATACAAAAAGGTCTTTTTAATTTCTTCCAGGTTTTAGTCACAAATGTGGCCAACTTGAAAACATTCAACATTTGCAACCATTTCATCCTATTGTCATTAGTTCTGCAGAATATCTCAGGATTGTCTGCTAACATTTCAATCATCAATGTCGCTTTGAACTAATCATGAAAGGGACAGTACAAAAAAGAACGAGATCAGTTTTCATAGCCTCCTAAATTCCATACTTCACAGTCTCAGTTTCTCTTGTGTTATTGTAAATTTTGTTATGTAAATCTGACAGTTTCTATTGCCAAGGGTAGCCTGGTATACCAAATTGTTTCCCTTTTTTCAAAAGGATCACACTCACAGCGAATCCCTTCTCTAAGGCAATTTTGCGGACGGACCAATCACAAGCCATTTGACTGCAGCAGGGTGTGGTTTGCTACGTCATACACTGCTACTTTATTTCTGCAGTGTATTTTCTGCAGTGTTATTCTCGGTTTTGAATAATCTGCAAAGTATAGAAACAATTAAACCACTCTGGTGTCCGCTCTTCTGCTGGCCATGTTAGCTGCACTAACGTTGCTTCCTTGTTGACAACCGGCTGTGTAGTGTTGCCTTTTTCTGCATTACGTCCGGCATTTCTCTGATTGGTTAACATCACGCCTGTAAACCCCGCCCTTGAAATTGTACGCAAGCAACTCGGTACCAGACTAACTTCTTTGTATAGAAAAGGAAAAGAATTAGTCATGGTTGACCAGGCTGCGCCAAGGGAAGGACTCCTGTTGTTTTTTTTTATTATGTAATTATTGAGTAAAGATCTCTGATTAGGTCATTTACCATTTTTATAATAACCATAATTTACAAATAATTTCACATTAAACTCAGGTAGACTACCTGATTTTGTTTTTATCAGCTTTATCCAAAAGCAGCATAGTAACCTTATCTGCTTCTTTTATTTAAAAAATTAGCTTTCACTGCTGATGAGACCAGTTTACGAGTATGCTTAATATGTAAAGAGGAGATATGCAGTTGTTTTCCAACATAAACTTTATTAAACACAAACATCACGCAGGCCTCACAGATGACAGCTTATGATCCTGTGTAAAGATGATTGTGACGGCAGACAGCCCTTATGTGCAGACGCTGAGGCTTAGAAGCAGAAATCACATTAACTAAGTATGATAAATATTTTAATTGCCTATTATTTTGCATATTCATATTTGTCTCATTGTTCAGTGAAATTGTCCTTTTATTGTTCAGATTGACAGCTGACTGCACGCGCCAGTAAAAGGATGAGAGAGAGGACGGTGTTATTGGTTTGCTGCTGGTAAATAATTAAAGTTTTTGAGTACTTTACTTAAAAGTATCCTTCAACCAAACGTTTTTTCGGTTCAAAATGTTTTTGTTGCGTGCAGAAATGTAGTTTTTTTTCTCTGCAGTCGTTTATTGATTTCTTAAATGCAACACATTATATTTTGTTTATACATAGCATAAAAGAAAAGAAATGTGCAGTGTCATATGCAGTGTTATTTCATTTTAAATGTTTTTTAAATGTCAAGGAAGGGTCAAGGGTTTTGTGGCTCCCAGTGTTTTTTGTGGGAAATGGGTTCAAATGGCTCTTTGAGTGGTAAACGTTGCCGACCCCTGAATTAAACCAAATGGAGCAGTGTCACTAATGACTCTCCTGAGCCTTAACGACTCCCACATCTTTCATGGCCAATGACTATGAGACCAGAACGGCCTGGTTTGGTTTCAGGGGAAACTCCTCCCTCTAGAGATAAAGCTAAGCTCTCTCACCAGTTGATCTCAGAATTGATAAAGTCTCTTGGAATTAAAGACAAAACGACTTAACCTTTAAAACTGAGTCCAGATGCTTTTACTTAAACCTTTTTTTTCAAGATGTCCTGGATGACTGAGAATCCACCAAGCGTCTCCCATGGAATCTCCTAAATGGTGACGGGTGAATTTTTGATTATTACATCCGTTTACGCTATCTAAAAACGATTGTTTTACTATGGAGTAAAAGCCCGGGTGTAACGGCCATTTATTGCGGAATCGTAACAACAATATCAGTGAATAGGGGACCAATGGGCGTATTATATATAAACAATCGATGGAACCCACACAGACATTAAACCAAAGTTTAGAGTTTACCTGAAACTTTAAGTTTTGGTAGTGAACCTGTAATTATCTCTGCCTTGTGAAATATTATGTTGAAGCATTGTCAACATTTACCTGTATTTATTTTGCTTCCATTTTCTCTATTTGTTTCTTTTTCAATGAGAGCACTCCTTTTATCTTGAAGCAGGCTGTGATTGGCCAAACTGTGGGCTGTGGGCTAATCCCTCTGATCTATTAAAATCCTTTATTATAATTTCTGTTTCAAAAAGCTTTTGTTGAATTAACTGTCAAATTAAATGCAAGAGTAAATAAATTAGGTAATCCCCGTTTAATTCTGCATGTTGAGTTATTCCTAAAACGTTTGAAGCTCCACAGCCCATGGAGAATGTGTCCTACTCCTGTGAAAGGGTTTTCTAGTAATTCTATAGTCAGACAGATTGATTTTGAGTTGTCTGACAATCACTAGGAACAGAAGGTACAATACCCACTCTGACATACATACACAGAGACTTGAGTTACCATTGCACTAAGTTGACCTCAAACTTTCTATTTAAAAAAAAGTTTGGTAACATTAGGGGGTGCACTGTCGGTTCTACCCGGGTCATGGATGCTCTCAAGCCACCAGCCAAAGACTGAGCTAGGTGTTAAATAGCATGTGCCCCTTTAAAAAGTTTTAAAGATTGGGCAAAACCTCACAATGAAACAGAATGAGACACAGTGGGCAGTAACCATAATCAGTAATCATTATTACTGTTAATCATTATTACTGATTACTGTAATCAAAGCAACCATTGTTCTGCTGAAGAAAGAGTTATCAATGTGTAACCAATGGAGTCATAAAGCACCTTTACACAAAGTTTTTTTCCGTGTTTGTCATCCAATAAAGTGTTTCTGTCCAGCAGCAGATGAACATAAGGAGCAAAGGTGGACCGGTGTGGCATCTATAGAAGAAATGATTACCAAACTGGAAGAAAAAAAGTGTTCTCTGAAATTCTATAGTTACTTAGCTATATGTATTTCAACATATGAAAACGACATATTAAACAGGCTCTGGTCAGTGGCAACTGGTGATAAAACTATTTAAACCATAAAACACACATGTAAAAAAAAAAAGCAACATTAAATGTCTCTTCTTTCTTTTTAACCCACATTTCTCAATTACTGATGGATTAAAGTCATTCCTTCTGGCTGTATTTGAGGCCAGGTTTAGTCTCATTAATGCATTCACTGAGCATTGGGTGATAATCATAGTGCTCAGTGCATCCTAAATGATTACATCTCTGCCTTTTGCACCTGAGCCAGATTTTGGCATTACTGCAGGATGTATAATTCAGCTTGGCCTGGTCCAACTTACACTTGCCTTGTAAAATGGTTGTTCTGTAAAGAAACAACCAAAAGAAACAACCAAAATATCACTTAAATATACAGTACCTGATATAAAATTTGGGGGAAACTGGTTTAAACCCCAAATAGTATATTTCTTATAGGAGATTGAATAAGTTACTCAGGAACAGAAGAATTTGGCCAATCACATGTGAGCAAACCACATGCTCAAAAAAGAAGCCTTCCCATTTTAATAATAATCTTTATCATTATATAGTGCTTTTCCACCTGGTATCCACCTTAATCTAATATATTAGTGTTTTGTGGAAGAAAAATGGTCTGTTTAACCTTTTTTTAAAAAAAGAAGTGGAGAAAAAGAAAATCAGATAGTGGAGCTGAGTTTAATGTGAAATTATTTGTAATTTATGCTTATTATAAAAAATGGTAAATGACCTAATCAGAGCTCTTTACTCAACACCACTGGATGCAATGAAGGTTAAGTGTCCTGCCCAAGGACACAATGACAGTATGTGGTGGATGTTTCGAGCAGGGATCAAACCGCCCCCCGCCGGTCGAAGAACAGCTACTCTACCCACTGAGCTACTGCCACTCTGTTGTCTTGGTCTTGGACGTCCCAGGAAGTGTAATAGCTATTATTATATTTTTTATTTTTTTATATTTAAAAAAATATATGAACAAAGAAAAGGGAGGGCAAAAAACCAAACGCGGATAAATACTGTAAATTAAATCACATAACGTCTAACGTCTAACAGCCTGGGGTCAAATTGACTCAAAACATAATAGAAGGGTTACATAAACATTTAGAGCATAGAAACAAATGGTAAAAAAATATATATATATTGACTCAATATATTGTTTAAAAAATAAAATGACTTTAAATTATATGTACAGGCAAAAACAATGGGATTTTATTTTTTAATCACCAAAAACGTTTTGGGTTTCAGAATATTTTAATTCTAACTTTCATGGAGGAACCATTAGCTCTTTAGTTACTGCCTCAAATTCTATGCATGACACACTTTTAGTTAGGACTTGTAAAACTATACTTAGGAAACTATACTTAGCACACTGTGTAGCAAATAAATAGCAAATGTTTGTCTTTAACCTCCAGATTTGAAAATGCTGTTGGTTATTTACAGGGCCTAACGTTAAACCAACAGGTAGAAATGATAACTGAACTTGTAACAGTTTTATTGCAAAGTACAAAATTATAAATTAGACCTTGTGAGTGAGTTGAAACCAAATTATTGTTGTATAAGCATAGCAAGCATCATTAGCAAAAAGGCTAACAAACAGTTATACCCATAGACATACATAAGAAAGGCTAGATGTCTCGTTCGCGCTGTTGGCCAATGGAGGTCGACGTCCGCAACTGGCGGCCATCTTGTCACAGGCAGCTTGCTCACTCGTAACATTGTGTTTTAATGGTGCATGTACTTTTTAAATAACCATAACTTGCTAAATTTTCTACCGATTTTTAAACAGTTTAGTTTGTTATAAACGTCAGAGATATACTTATGACACTGCATACTTATGAATAATTATAACCATGGACTTCCATATGAAAATAACATTGAACAGAACATAGAGATGCAATGAATATACACACGCCCAAGGAATGAATATATATATATATATATATACATACACACACACTTTTATAATGTTAATATTATAATAAAATAATTTGAATTATTATGTTTATTTTAACTTCTTGAGGATTGGGCCATTTACTAGGCTTTTCCCCTTGACATTGCACTGCGCCTACTTCAGAGATCACTGTTCCCAGCTATTTTTGCCTACCATCAAATGCCTGACCTCTTTAGAAATCTGAGACCCTGTAGTTTCTTAGGAAACAATCAGAATAATTATGTGAAGTACTTGCACAGAGTTATAGAGGCTAGAATATTGTTTTTTCTTTCTGTTGGATAACAAGCATCTCAACTGACCACATTTCAGCTTCTAGGTCTCTTGATATGACTTTAGAAACACAACTGAGCCCAAGTACCAGGTCTTGTAAAGCTGTGTACAAAAGCAGATCAATATAGAATGAAATATGAGTACTTTAGACCATTGATTTGCCAAGGTATGCTCATGCGTTTTGTAAAATGCCCTATCGAAACTCCCCATAGGACTTTTGGTTACCCAAAACATAGACATAGGCTACATAATAAAGGCTTACTGTGTGGTAACCTCTTGGTAACACTCTGAAGTTTCTTGTAGACTATTTGGATTGTATATCAGGGTTCTGATATAGAATTACTACACAAAATATGGAATAATTACACAAAAGTCTATTTATTCATTTGTTGCAGAGGACATATCTACAGCTGACAGGCTTGTAGAGGTGACAATGACAGCTGGGAGGGACTCTGTGTCATCCTGTGCTGTCACATTGCCTCTGCATGGTTTAACAACCCCACACCGGGCCATCAGCTTCCTGAAGATGTACTTGAACTGGCATTAGGGTTGTTATTCCAGCCACCTTAAAACAAAAAAAAAGATATATGGAGTATAGTACACAGATATTCACTACATGCTTTAAAAATGTTTTATGCTTAAAAAAAAAAAAAAAAAACTAGAACTAGCCACCCCTGAATGATCTTTCCGTATAAATTAAGTTGCATGACATTATCATACAGTTCAGACTGTATCAGTGGTGATAAATTCGGCAAACAGATACAAATACAGGCATTTTTCTATGTACTCAAAATGGTTTGTGACACTTCCAGGTACTGTGTATGTCTTAGGGTTAGGGTTATTGTGCATGTCTTCAGAAAACACATTTTACAAAAAATAAAAATAATTAGATGTTTTTAACAAACCAAACCGATTGGAAATCATGTGCAACTTAAGTTAAAAAGAGCAAGAGAAAAGAAAGAGCAATTCTGCCTCTCCCACTGATGTAAAATTGCTGGGTAGCAGCTAACCTGTAACTACTAACATTAGGTCTCACTCAAAGCCAGCTAATAACTACAACCACATTCACAATGACTGTAATTTAGATAAAAAAAATAGTTGTCATAAAATCGTTATTGGTGTCAGTAAAACTATAACTGAACCGCTCGATGGTGGTCTCAGCCTTGATAACTTGCACAGGTAACGTTAGCCGTGATACACAACTTTGCTGCACGATTAAGTCGTCTTTCGAAAAGAAAAGCTGCAATTTCAACATGTTCACGCATCCAGAATTATAGCCACATTATTAACGTTTGTAAGAAATCAAACATTTTGTAAATCCGTCAAGATTTCAGCGAGATAAAAGTATTTATGTTCGTGCAGATCACTCACCTTACATCAGGTACCACATAGTCCGCCAGAAAGCTTGCCTGTTTCAAGATGGCCGCCGGTGATGCCATCAGAGACTGCGGTGTGAGACATCTAGCCTTTCTTATGTATGTCTATGGTTATACCCACCACCAATTAACGTCATTAGCCCTTTATTCATGAAATGTATACTGTAATCATACAGAGAGAGAGAACATAGTTGCATACCTTTATCTTTTGCTCGTTCATTCTCTTCTTCTTTTCTTTTTTTTCGAAATTGGGCACCTGATGGCTTAGACCTTTTTTTTAATCCATCTCTGTTTATTTGGCACGCCGCACTCGACAATCAACAGATTTCCCATCCCCCCAACTGTCACTCACGACCAGAAGTCAAGACTAAACCAATTCACCTTGATGACCGCATAATTGTTTTGTATTACCTAGTTTAATTTGCAGGAACTATAGGCCTGTATTATAACATTATGAATGAAATGTGCATTATTTGGAAGAAAGTCTAGGTGTGTGACTGACTTTAGCCTATTATTATTAATTATATAGTGTGGATCCCCGTCCACCCTCCCCCCCGCCCTGTCCGTTCCATTTGAGAGAGACCCATAGGTGAAATATCACCCGCACCTCGCGCCCCACCCACTTTTACACTTCTCTCACAACACACAGCTTCTGTGCATGGTACATGTCATTTACAGCAAGCAGGGGCGCCAGCAGCTGCAGGGAGCGCCAATTTGCCAATTACACACACACAGTAAAATGATATAAATGATGAAAAACCGCTTCGCGACGCAGAGGATTTATTTTATTTATTTATTTTTTTTTTTTTATTAATCTGCTCGTGCTGCCGCCCCTAATGTAATTGACGCCCCGGGCGACTGCCCGGTTCGCCCGTGCCCAAAACCGCTACTGGGAGACAGGGATCACAGTGAGACCAGAGGAGACAGAGACCACAGTGAGACCAAAGGAGACAGAGGTGACAGTGAGACCAAAGGAGACAGAGGTGACAGTGAGACCAAAGGAGACAGAGGTCACAAACAGAGGCAAATCTTGATTTAACAAGACTTATATAATTCTCGTTGTTTACTTTGGTGCAATTTTCTATGTGTGAGTTTATAGTCTTTCCACAGGAGCAGATAGCCTTTTTACACAGATCACAACTGGCAGTGTATTTATTAACTGCAGTAAAATAACTCCACACAGTGCTAGCAGTTACTTCTGCTGCTGAGTCACGTGATTACACGGCGACGAACACAGAGCAAGAGGAGGTGACAACTGCACACACACCTGTCTACTGTTTAAATGATCTACCCGGATCTACTGTTCTCCGTTTCACTCAGTGGAGTAGCAAAGGGGAGCTTGTGTGTTCATCTGTTTCAAACACCAACATTTTTTAAACTTGATTTTTATCATTTTAAAAAGTTGTTTATTAGATTCGGTTTGTTTTTGAACCTCACAACTGTAGGGCAGGGAGGGATTCGAAACTGGTTGTATTATTAGAACATCCATGGACTTGACTAGAATACATTCATAACACCAATATATGTCTGTGCGTAAACATTGATTCCTTTTAACAACAAATGGGTTTTCACACAACGTGTGGCGTGTGAGGGTGTGCACTGTGTGAAATGCGTGTGTCACACGTTCAATACGTGAGACTTGAGATTTTATGGAGGAAAAATTGGTTCAGTTAAATTTTTTTAATAAAATAAAAGCAGGAGACGTCTGCTTTTGGGTGAGAGTAAAATCTGAGACAGGGATGGCAACAGAAAATCCAGTAGTGCAGTTTTAACTTCATTTAATCAGGAAAATCCCAGTCTCTTTTGTCCTTTTAGTCCTTACAATAGTCCTTACAATAGTCCTTACAATAGTCCTTACAATAGTCCTTACAATAGTCCTTACAATAGTCCTTACAATAGTCCTTACAGTAGGGGGCCTAATGGTAGGGGAAAACAAAGTATTTGGTAAAAACCTACGCAGAAACATGCCCTCGATAAGAGTTGAACCCAGGACCTTCGACAAAAGTACAGACACATGACAAGAGATATAAAGACATGATCTATTTTTTCTATTATGCCAGGAATGCAGCTTTGTGTAACTTGGACAATACAATAGAGACCTGCCTTGACTTGTCTGTCTGCCCCATTTTACTGGCAACCTGGCACGTGAAAGTAAACTATTTACTCATAGGTAAACCAAATGTAAAAATCACATACTCTCTTCTTAGATTTTAATCAACATCTGCATTTTAGACACACTATTCTTGTTTTTGTTCATCAAGAGTATCTCTTTCTATATTTTAACTTTAACAGTACATTTGTTATTAATTTGTTACTTTATACCTGCATGACATTCCAGAGACCTGTTTAACCACAGAACCACTCACCTGAAACACAAAGCCTAGCCAATTTATCAGCACTGAACAAACTCGATTTAAAAACTGAGTTGTGGAACACCTGGCAGCCTCAGAGATCGTTTCTCGCACGACTGCTGCAGGATACGACCAAACCAAGAATGATGGGGCTAATCTCAAGCACATAACACATCTCAGCTGTTTTAAAACTCTCCTGAAGTACAAAGGGGTTTCATTCGTTGGAGAGGAAGCGCTCCTGGCTGGGCCTCCCTGAAAATAATGTTTGTGCTCAAGTCAGCACTTCCAACAACTGGAGCACAGAGAAAGTCTTTATTGGCACACTGGGGATTTCACTGGTACAACTCAGCAAGAAAGATTACACAGGAATTATGGGGGATGTTACTTTTGAAAAAAAAATAAATAAATAGTCATCAGTGGTAACTGTCCAATTGATGAATGTTGTCACTGGTGGGTTTTGTTATAATAAGCATACAACATGAATAAGGGAGAGGACTTTTGAATGTGTTAGAAAAGTAATATTCTACTCAACAGTAAGCATTACCATCCATCAATGTATGCTGCCCTTTGACGTACAGCAATCTAAGGAATTCCACCTGGAAACGCCCACATTTACTTCATAACCTTGTTGCTTCTATGCCTTTTAAGAAACAATGCCCTAACATTGACTAGTGCATTTCTTACTCTTTTCAGTGAACGTTTTTAGGTTTATCTGCAGTTTACTGTCTCATGTAGTCTATGCTTATAAGCTGTATGTAACAAAAAGAAAGGAACTGAGACATTAGGCAAATCTCTTTATATACAATAAAAATTAACATACAATATTCTGTATCTATTCAGGTATAAATATTTTGAGATATGAACTAAGTCTATTGAGCTAAATATTTCAGACCATATAGCTCAGTCCTTCAGGGTCCCCACTCTCGTTCAGATACAGTTTTATTGCACCTTTTTTTATTCCCAGAAATTCAAGTGTTAACCTTGTGCTGCAGCTCGATTTTCGTAAGAACAATCAATTTCCCATGCAAAGTATTTTTGCTCCAAACGCTGGCCTGACTGGCTCGTTGTGTCCAATGATGTGTCAGCACTGACAGGTTTGGGCGTGTTATAGATTTGAAGCTGTAAAGACTCTTTCAGCGTTACAAACGTAAACAACATGGCACTGCTCTGACTGGTTGATCTACTTGGTTTACAACAACAAATATACATTATACCTGTTGTTGCGGCCCTTGTGCCAAAATGGCTGTCTTTATCAGTTGACTGCCAGCTGATGCAGGTGATCAGCTGGGCATTTAAGGCAGGAGACACCTCAACCTGGTGTCTCTTGTTGTCCCAGTACAAAAGGTTACTGTGCCATAACCCTTAGAACTTCATTGGCACGTAACAACGGTACTGAAAACTCCACATTGTTATGCCTGACCCACAGCTGAGGTCCCATGCTCCTGAACCCACCAGACCACAGCTCCTCTCACGCAGATGTATAAATGTTTTTTGCTAATTTCAAATGTACTATATATAACTGCTGGACACATCTACGTCACGGCCTGTCCATCCTGGGAGTGGATATTCCTTATGTGGTTCTCCCTGAGGTTTCTCTTTTTTCCCCTGGCTGTTTTTTTTTTCTGATGGAGGGTCTAAGTACAGTCTGTAAAGCCCTTTGTGGCAACTGCATCATACCAATTTAATGCTTAATGCTGCAGGTTATTGATGGTGTCTCTGCCAGTATTACAGACTTTTTAACCGTATACACATTATTTGCAAATCACAAAATATTACTCGTGGATAAACATTGCTTATCATTTGAGTGCTGCATTTTGAGGCTCATCACCTTGTGAAAGTCACCTGAGGGGCAGAGGTGGTAATCAACACCTGGCATGTATCCGGACGACCTCTAAAAAACACCGTGTGCGCAGCCTTGTTGGGACGTAGTGTGTTCTAAGCACTATCCACGTTGCAGTAATCAGAAAATACTGCCTGCGTGGCTCTCTGCGGAGAAGGGCCTAGATAAGTTGGACCGCCACTTCCTCGATGCCTCACAGGTAAGAATCCCAACACAGGTGCAGAAATCTGGGCCACTCACTGCAGTGTACTCCAAAGATATATACTCTAATAATAATGACTGCAAGGATAATGAGAACAAGTGGGAAAGTCCTGGTTTTCCCTCAGTGCCTCGAGGGCTGTAGCAGAAGTGAAAAAGTCCTGCACAATAGCAGCTGACAACATGGGACAGTCCCGTATTGTGTAAAAGAGGTCAATGAGACGCTATGTAAATTCTTTCTTATATCAGGCCATTGTAAGCAGGGTTTGTAGAAGCAGACAGGAGCAATCTATGTTCTGTATGTTGACTATTTGTGCCAGTGAAAGCAAATTTACAAAGAATAAACCATGAAGTTTTATATGAATAAACTATTTATTCACATAATTCATCTGTGTACTCCTATTGAGTCTCTCTTTAGGTTAAAATATCTATAAGTGATTTACCTGGATTTATTTTGAAATGGTATTCATGTTTTTTGTTCCTCATCAAAAGGGCTGTGGAGCATTTCTTTACGGATTGCCAAAAGAGCTGCAAAATGTCTCCAAGAAGTGTACTGTACACTATGACCGACAGTTTTATCAGGGTGGTTTGCTTTTGAAAAGGTGAAGCTAAACACCTGTGGATTAGACAATAGATGATCTTTCCTCAAGCAAAAAAAACAAAAGCTAAAGGAAAAAATTAAGTAGTTCAGTGTAAGGCGTGTTTATACAGTAAGATTACAAACTTTGTATGTCTAATTATTGTCTGGCTGGGATTATTCACAACAATAGTGTGACAGCAGTCAGACAAGTTATCAAGTCTGCTCTGTTTCACACCGTCTGTAAAAAAAAAAAAAATAAAACTTACCAATAGTGATCTGACTGACGCAGCTGTAGAAGGTCCCTGTGGAGGCATTGTAGCTGCCACTGCTCGGCTCACGGTCTGTTACAGAAACAATACAAACACTTTAACATGAGGTGCACAAAGGGAATAGAAAGTTCTTTCTGGGAGACATAATGTTTCCAGACTTGATAAAGAGACAAGTAACGTCATCATGAGAATTAGAGCACTAACCTTTAGAAGATGAGTAACATGACAAATGCTGAGTGTGTGTTTTTCTATATTACATTTGTGCTTACTGTATATTCTCCTCAGTCCTAGTAAATGTGCCTCTGTGTCGGGCACCTTGCAGCTCTCCTCTTGTGTTATTTGGGGCATAATCCAACTCTTAAAACTGGTTCTGGAGCAGTCGTGTCAGATTAATGGTTGTCCTAATTCAAAAACTTTCCCCCAAAGTAGAAAAAAAGTGGATACTGAAGAAAGTGTTTGATGTCACATGTATTTGCCATATCAAATAAATTGAATAAAAGTTAAATAAACTTTTAGTCTATAATTTGTATGCAGTCAGACACAAGTGTTTGTTGTTGGAGGAAATATGAGTTCATTTAAGATCCTACTGCATTAGGCCCGGGCACATGTGATTTTGTGCCACACATTATAGCCTTCAATCAATGTGTGCTGCAGGATCATCAACCGTACAACGTAGGACAGGCTTTGATAAATATTAAATTCTTAGGAACATCGTAGTATTAAGTCACAGATGGCTATTAACCTTTTACTTTTAAAATAATTTAAAATTTATTAAACGTTATTAATCTGCAAGGGGGGTTTTAGTTGAGATGAGTTGATTCAGACTTCATCTTCCACAGACTGATTGATTGTACAGGCTTATGTCAGTCAGAAAGAAGTTTCACTGAAGATTAAACATTAAAAAATATGGATGGTTGGTGGCTGGTTAGCTTTACTAGAGATTAGCAAGCAAATAATATAATACACATTCATTCATGAATATGAGTGCTATTTTTTAATGTTTAATCTTCAGTGATACTGAACTTGCTCAGCCAGCTGTGTGTCATCATCTTACCCAAACATTGGAAGTGTCATATGTCCGTGCTCAACTTAACTAAGGCAGAAGCGGCATCTATGCAGGTGAACCGAACAATGGTGTAATGATTCAGTTTGACTCCCAAGACAAGACGATACTCACCCGACTGGCCAATAGGAACGCGGCCCCGCCCATGACACAATTCTTACAGTGAAAGCAAAATCCTGACACGAGAGCAAGAAATTGCATCAAGAGCAAAGAAAAGCGTTTTGAGAGAAACACTTTTTTTTTTTAAGAAAATATTTTCACACTGATAGCAAAAAATATATTTGAGAGTTTTTTTCAAAGTATTTTGAGAGAGATTTTTTTTCTCAGAAATAATTAAAAAAAAAATTTTATGTTCTATGTGAAAACCCTTTCTCTCAACCTTTTTTTTTTCTCTCAGATTTTTTTTTTTTCTGTTGGATCTTTTATTTTCTCGCATGTAATAAAGACACAATACTAACTCCATAGAAATGTAGCTGAATATTTAAACGTTATGTTTCAACTTGAATCAAAGCCTTGATCCATTTGATCTATGGTACACCCTGCCTGAGATCCAAAGGGAATAAGCAGTAGAAAAAGTTGCATGTAAAAGTTGGTCCTTGTTTAGAATGGCATTAATCCTGCCACACATGTATCACTTCACCATTTTATTTTTCTATTTACCCCAAAAAGAACTACACAATAAAGATACACAGCTTTGAAGTCCATTTATTAAAAAATGATGACTCTGCTTGTTAAGATGCAGCTATACCCATTCACCCACACATACTTGTCTTTGGATGGAGCGTCTCCCTGCACCCATCACATATACAAAATTTCCACTCCATTAAAATGTACAGTCACTTCCTGCATTTTAATGGCCTCTTTCCTTTGACTTGACTTGCACTAATGTTGACCTGAGTGACCCTTACTGATGAATTATGCATGTGACACTAACTCAGAGATGATACGTTTGTCGGTGTTATTTATTTTCCTCTGTTTCCCCGCTGCTTTATCTCCAAACACTGGAGCCAGTTGGACTTGAGCTGTAAAAGACACAGTCAGTGATAAATGCCTCCACTTTGCTGCAGGAGCTTTTTGTTGATTCAGCTCAAGCACAATGTGAAAAAATAAGTATTATAAGCTTCATTCAGTTGTCATTAAGCTTCATTCAGTTGTCTTTATTTTCATGTATGTTATTTGTCAAATTTAAACTTAACATTTAAGCTAAAGAAAACCAATCAACATACTGTTGGATTTTGCTTGATCTCCCAAAACTATTGAGTACAATACACGTCACAATAAATGAATCTTATATTGGGGGCCAGTTTAGGACAACTTTCTTCATCCTTGATTACTTTATATGTATTTCTTTTTATCCTGGTAGGGCTGAACAATTGATCATATTTGCAATAAATTGTATTATAAGAAAAACGAGGTTTTCAAAATTGCAGAGGTCCTAATTATTGTTTGCATGATGTGTTGTGAGAAATGCAGCAATTGCCTTGAGGCTGTGTTGACTCTCGAGCAGCGTTGTCTGAAAGATGCACGTTTTTTTCTTAACATGAATGTTATGCAGGGTCGGATCAAGTAATGTGGGGTTCGAAGGGCTGGCCCCCTTTGGGGAGGTCTGAGGGGCCCCAATCTGATGAATTTTTTGAGACTCAACATGTCGGGTACATACTTTTTTTCTCTGTTTATTAGATGGAAATACTGCTTTCTCTCAATGAATGGAGCTAAAGCAGAACAAAAACTAAATATACAGTGAGCAGACGCTTTTATCCAAAGCGTTTACATTAAGCTTCTTACCACCAGTGTTACAGCTGGAAAACCACTGGAGGCAAGGAAGGGTTAAGTGTCTTGTCCAAGGACACAACAATAGTATGAACTGTGGGGAGTTCAGGAATCACACTGCCAACTTTCTGGTTATGGGATGACTTCTCTACCACTGAGCCACTCCCATAGCATCTCAGTCATTTCTAAATTGTTCATGTTTGGCAACCCACTCCACTGGAAGTGACTTAAGGAGTGCTGATCTTAGCTGTGAACATCTTCGTTTCCACTGAAGTGGTACAGTATAGTTCAGTTTAACCTGAGCTGTGTTCAGAGAACAGAGTAAATCCTGGTAATGTGGAGGTCTGGAGGTACAGCTGAACTTTGAACTGTTTCTGGGTTAAGGTTGTACATAAGACAGCAGGCCTGGTTGGGGAGTTTGGCAATTATTGAGTGATCGGTCAGAAATCTGAAGTGAGCGTGGTTAATGCCGAAATGTTGCAAGAGTTCTGCAAGAATAAAATGTCCTGGTCAGAACTTTGTTCTTGTTCTCGTAAAAACAAACAAATTTCCTGCATCCATTGTTGTGTGTTTTCACTGTACAGCACAAACGGACAACAACCGAAGAAGAATCTACTGGTTTCGAGTGCACTGGAGGCCTGTCTCTTCCCTGTGTTCACAAGATTCATTTCCAACTTTGGCGCTAGTGTTACGGCGCTAGTGTTACGTATGGTGTCAGATCAGGAAGTGAGAACCAGGTAAAGCATCCGCATTACATAATTTACGCTGAAACAGCGCAGGATATTCAATTCCGAAACCTTCCCATTTAACTGACTGTACAGGCTTAAGAGACAACCACGACTCATTCTGCACATCAGGCTGTTGCTGATGCATGTATAGGTTGCACCTTTAATGCAATGAGGACAAAAATGTATAGTTTTAATTCACATTCAAAGTCAAGGCGACTCTCCAGCTATTCTCCAGTAACGTTTACAACTTCACTGAGCACTTTATCCACACTTTCAGCAAGTGGGGATCGGACCTAACTTTGTTGAATGATATTACCCACAATCCCTTTTACTGTGACGCTTTGAACAGACAGGCTTTAGTTTCAAAGCAACAAAATGCAACCAGTAAAATCAGTGACTGGCGAAAATTGAAAAAAAAATCAAATGAATAAACCTGTAACAACAATGTATAAATGTGTTCATGCCTTGTCTTTCTCCAACTCTCTGCTGTTGTAAATTTTCTGATAAATCCACCAACAATTTAGCAAACATTGATACAAAAGTTGGCATTGTGCTCGTTTTCACATAGTGTCGTAATTCTTCAATTTAATGGCTTTGGACCCTTGGCACTTTACACACTTCATTAAAAAACACGGAAGTGCTTAAGGCATAGAATATTTATCGTGACAGGGCCTGATTCTTCTGTTTTCAAATCTATTTTTGACTTATGTTTGGTTCTAAATGCAGCTCAATGTGGGACACTTAAAGAGAAATTTTCTCCTGTGATTTAAATAAAAGCTAGATAATTATCTTAAAAAAAATCTATTGCACCTTTCATTTGTATTATTATCAGAAACATTTGTCATAATAATCCCAGACATTTAAAAACAAGTAACTTTAGTGAAAATGTTTGCCGGACACTGTTATTACATTGCATCTAAACAGGTAAATAAAGTACTTGTGGTCTTGGCCAGTCTTGATTTAAAAACAGACACCTCTTCAAAAGTGACCTGCTTGAAGACCAATAGACTGGAGTAATAACCCTTAAGAGTCAGAGTTACAGTCAGCATGTCCTACCTGCAGAGCCCGAGGAGAGTCTGGTGGTGAAGGCGCGGCGTGGGCTGCGCGGACTCCCAGGACTCACCCTCACCATGTCGTCCTGACACTGCAGACGAATGAGCTGACTCTCTTGGCTCTCCCCGCTCTTACCGCTGCCCCTCTGCTCTGCCCCAGCCTGGATCTTCATGGTGGTGCCGATCTGCCGGACCCCGTCGTGCTCCAGCATCCTTCACTGCTCACTTCACACACTCTGAGCGCAGAGCAGCTCTCTACAGCAGCCTCAACTCCACCCACTGCACCTCACTCTCCTCTGGTCCTGAGGATGTTCATACTTCGGATACAGAGCTGTGTATACATTATGCACAGATTTAAGGGTGTACTGTGTAAAATGTGTTGAACAAAATGGAAAATATAATATATAAATAAACATTTAAAGCTCCATAAAACACAGTGAGTAGCCATTTTAGTTTCAATACTTCCTGATACAAATGCCCGAACAAACCGAGCACTGCTGCAGAAAAAAAAATTTACATTTAAGGTTTTTACACCAACCATCGCTGTTCACATGTTCTAAAAAAGAGGAGTGTGAGGTGTGGAGCTGCAATCTACACTTTTTCCACCAGATGTCACCAAAAATGGCAAATCTACACAGACTTCCTTTCACCTTAAAAAAACTTCAAAGCACCAGTATGCCAACTGGACCAATAATTCCCCCACAAAATACTACATACATTAATGTGTGTGAAGGTTCTCAATCATCCAGGTCATCTTGAAGAAAAGGTTAAAGCCAAGGCATCTAGACTAGGTTTATGGGGAAGAACTTTTGTCTCTTATATCAAAATACTTTCAATTCTGAGTTAAACTTGTAAGAGGGCTTTATCTCTAGAGGTTTCCCCTGAAACTAACTCTGATTGGGCCAGGCTGATCTCATACTTGTTACCTATGAAAGGACAGTGTGGCTGTGTCCAAGTCAACACACTAATCACTACATATAGTGGTTACGCCATTTTGTAATAGTGTCCAAATGTTAAGTGACTGAAATGTAGTGCACTTAAAGTTTCCCACAATGCATCAGTAAAAGTAGTGAGCCGCGGTGGTCACTAGACGAATTGTTGGAGGAGTGCAGCGCAACCGTGACACGTCTTTAAACTGTACACCACAAGTTTGAATGAAACGAGTGAGAGACACAAGTTTGACTGTTTGTGGAAAATTGTTATTAATAAACCGTTATGACGTAAAATAGCTTACATTAAATCATCCTTAGGAATAAGAGCATAAGAGTTGCAATAATCCAGTCAGTTTAAGGCATTAATAGAACTAGAGTTTTTTAATAAAACACATAAGTTTATTTATATCATTACTTGTATCACTAAGTCTTGTGATTTATTACAGAAGTTCATTATCTGCAGATTTATTTTTTTACATTTACGCTAGAGTTATGTGACAAATGGCAACAGAAAAACAGCTAAATACTGTCTAAAACCATTCATTAATTGAGTGCATTATATAGTCCTCTATATAATGCAGCACTAGGGATTGAGGGTTAGGGACTAGGGAGTGCATTTGGACACAGCCTGTGACTCCTGATGTGAGAGGCTCAGGAGAGTCGTGAGTGACACTGTTCCATTCAGGGGTTGTTGTTGTTCTAGAGTGAAACTGTGTTGTTTTAGGTTTTAAAACACTGTTATAAATACAAGGCAATAAGAAGGCCACCTCCTCTGTTCAAAGAGGGCTTTTCCATTTGAACAAAAATGGCTTCCTTCACATCTCTCTCAAACCATCTGACCTCTCTTTGACCAGAAATAAAAGCTCAGCACTCTTACACATACCTCTGTGTGTACACAAATCTCTTTACTTTTCACATTTTCTGAAAAAGTCACAAAGTAAACTGTCGTCCTGTTTTTATGAATAATCATGTTGTGTTTGTGCACATTATACTGCAGCATGTCTCCAGATGTCTTCAGAATTATGAGTAACCCTCTCTGTATGATCAGAAACTCTCTGTGTACTCAGGTGAACACTGCAGAAGAGGCTGTCCTGTGGATTTTATGAAGACTAACCCTCTCCTGATGCATATGTCCTTGCTTTAGACAAATCTCTGCTTCAATAAAGATATGTTTTACAAAACTCAGATTTGTTTTTATCATACTGTATGTTTATGGTAAATATCTCCTGCTGTGTGTTAGCCTACTTTATAGCATATTGTGATAATGACAGATGTTTAGATATGTAAGTTTATGCAGATATAAAATATACAAAGCTTTTGCTGGTAACACATTTACAGACTTCACTATAAAAATAATATAAACAATACAAAACATTTGTAATACACAGTATTTCCAGAGGGTTGGACACTAGAGAAGCACACTCATGAGGCTTCAGGGCTACACAGGTCTCACAGGCCTCTCCCCTCATAGGTCAGTGAGGGGTGTGGGCGGAGGGCATGCTCGTCGTAGATTGTTGTCTCAAAACTGAACATTCTAATTAAAAACAAAATATATAATGTTATTTGCTCAGATTTGTACTAGAAGAGGATCTATAAGAAAATGATGAGAATGAGCTGAAATACAGCGCTAGCAGATGTAAGCACGTCCCACTGTAACTTTGCGTGTAATGAGTGATCACAAATAAACCATAAAAGCTTTACTGCGCACACTTGTGATCAAACAAATGTTATAACAGCGGGAGAGGTGAATGTAACAGGTATGAAGTTCTTTGTAAGACGATCTTACCTCAGTTAGCTGAATTAGCTGACATATTACAATGATATTGGAGTAAACAAACATCCCAGACCCTTCTCTCTCACACATACCACTGATTTTCTTTCCAATCCGATACCAAGTAATAAGCAGGCTGGTATCGGCGATTCATCTACCAATACTTTATACAAAAATTTAAATGTACATTACAGAAGTTTCAGTGGTTCAAATAACATTTTTTCTAACTCATTTATTCATCAGCCTGATGAATGAGCCGCGGTTGCCTCTGTAAGCCTGTACAGTCAATTAAATGAGAAGGTTTCAGGATCAAAACTTCCACGCTGTTTCAGAAGTGACGTAATGTGTGTGTGTGCTTGTTTACCTGGTTCTTACTTCCTCATTTGACACAATAAGTAAATTAAGCAACGCTAGTGGCAAAGTTGAAAAAGGAAAGAGACAGGAAAGAGAGTAACCTTACTCCACCTGATAGACCGGCTCAGATGTTTTACAGAACGATCTGGGAAGGCTCCCGATGAAAGCATTGGCAAAAGGGAGGCGCATTCGTCGAAAACTTGTTAGATGTCACCAACTAGTATCCACCTACCACAAGCTTTGTTTTAGCTAATTATTGCAGTGATTTATACGTAACCAGAATGCAGCAGATATGAAAAAACTCCACTGCAACAGTAACGGTTTTTACAAAGTGAATCTTTTAAAAGGAATGTTAACAAACACTAAATTGGTAAATGAAAAAAGGACATCAGCAGATAAAAAGAGCGTGTATGTATTTACGAAATGCCAAAGCCAGTAGGAATAGACACAAACATATTTTCCTACCAAAAAATCCTTTAGCGCCCTATTTTTTGCATTAGCGAAAGATCTCAGCATAGTCATGTTGATAACAAAGAGGAGAAGAGGACGCTTGTTGCATTTGTAAAATAATAAACATGAACCATTGGCCGGTGAACCGATAGTTCGACTCAGGCAGTTGGCTTGGCACGATACAAGATGGATTCACCCGAGAATCCATCTGCATTGCAAGGTAAGGAAGAGACAGGCCTCCAGTGCCCTCGAAACCAAGTGGTTTGTCCATGCGCGTAAAAGCATGCACACAGTGAACACGCACAACACTGGATGCAGTAACACCAGAGGTGGCACACTAGTAAACTCCAGATCTTCCGTAATGCTCTTTTAATGTGTTTGGAAAATCAAAACTAAAAGTAATGTATTCCTGCAGCTCCAAGGCACTCTGAGAGTGACGTCTGTCGCTCTAGCAGCACCTGTCCCTCTTCTCTCAGTTCTCAAAGTTAAAATTGATTCTTACATAGTTCTCAGAGAACAGGATTTGCCTCTTAACCTCACTCTCATTGTTGCTGTTTGTGACATAGCTGCATTTATGTTCAGTCATTATTGTCAAATGGACTGAGTGAGCAGCGTGCTGTACATGTGCAGACATAGTTTGCATGTTAGTGTGACAGGTGGAAGAAGTAGTTCCTACTAACTGGGTATTATTTAGACAAGATCCCAATAGTACAATTATTTTCCATTGTGTTTTCCACTATTAAAATATTGATATTTTAATAAGATAAGATAGATAAGATAAGCTTTTTTTTGCCCCGCCGTGGGTAAACTGCATTTTGCCACAGCATGGGGTGCAGTAGTAGAGCAGCAGTATCACACACACACAAGCCTGCCAGAACAAAATTTACATATACATAGATAATGTATACAAGATAATCCAAAATAGACTGTATATGTACAATTAAACTATGAATCTCACAAAGTGAACTAAAATAGACTTTACATGAGTGGGTTAAAACCTATACTAACAGGTATTGCACGTTAAAGATATTGTACAGTGAAATTGTGCATTACTTGTGCAAACAGTGAAAAGAGTTTGTATGTTAGCACTGTTCATTGTAGAGTCTGTCAACAGCAGGAAGTAAAGAATTGAATTTGGTGACTCTAAACATGTTCAGAGCTACTAAATTTGGTAAATGTTTTACCAAACTCTGATTTGAACTTTACATTAAGTTAAACTTGATGCAGCCCAGAAACATGGGAGTGGCTCAAACTAACAGGTGACTAAAGCCAGCATTAAGGCTGAAGCCACAACAAAGAATCAGACAGACAGCATTTGGAAAACATTTCAGATTGAGGTAGGCAATCCATTTATTTCTCTATATTTTTGTTGTATCTTAGAATTAGAAAACAATATAAACAATATAAGTACTATTTCTCTACATTTTAGTTCTCATGCTGTGTTGTTCTTTTATTATTTTATTTGTAAAGATAAGAGTAGGTTAAAAGGTTTTGAGAAGAAGAACTGAACAGATAATATGTCTCCATTCATCAACTGTTTGAAGTTTTTAAATGATGAATGAATTAGTTAGAGGTATAGTCTATTATTTTCATAAAAGGGTTTTATGTGATACCTTTGTTTTTTCCATATTACTTGGAACTACACTGAACAAGCAACTAAACACACAGACATTTGAACCAAAATTTACTCTATTTCTCAGCAGCTTATATTGTTGAATTATCCTCTAGGAACCACACATTTAAAGGGACAATGAAGTAGAACAGAGTTTGAAATGAAATTTTCACTTCAAAGCGTAGGATGTGTACTATGTGGGAACTGCATATACTTGTTTGTCTTGATCTGTCTGTGCTGTCGGGTTGCTCCAGGGACTAATAAACTTCTGAGTACCCGGAGAGAACCCACGGTAACACGTGGAGGACATGCAGACTCCTCACAGAAAGACCAGAGTCGGCTGAGAATGTTTAAATCTGCCGGGTTTTGAACTCACGACCTTCTGTGAGGCATATGTAATGTTTTATTGTGACATTATTAAATAGGTATAAGGGCGTGACTGGTAGTGTTCTGTTCTGACACTTATTAATGTGTGTAAATAAAATATTGAACTAAACAACAGCGTCAAAGGTAGACTGGCATAACCACATACCGTGGGAAACTGAGATGCATCAGTGGCATAGTGATGACTACATCTCTAACGACAGAACTTCTTATGACAGGATTGTGACTCACCACACCTTGATTCTGTGTTGATTTATAACAGATGCTGTTCAATTAAGCAAACATTTAGCAGTAATATATCTTGTGTTACTGTGCCAGGTGGTGAACAGTTCAAGGGTAGACAGAGTTGTCATAAAAAATATAAAAGTGTACACTACACCAATGTGGATTTTTTTTTCCCATCTATACTGTATGTGTTCAGGCCTTGGGCTTGAAGAACTCATTGAAATATTAACTTTGCATGTGCGAGTTATAACAATTTCAAGGTTCAAGAATTTGCATAAGTTTTGATGACAGTAAAATACCATAGGACAAGTTTGTTAAAATGTGAAGTGTATAAATTGCTGAGACAGCAATTTTTTTGAGTCACCTTTTCTTACCGTTATTAAGGGTGTCAACATAATAATATTTGTTTGACTTGTTATGAAGAACATGTGTATACCACATTTTGTGACTCTATGGCCAAAATTCTTTTCCGAGGTTCCTTTGATAACTTAATGTTTTTCTTGCTTTATTGTCACCTGTCCCACATCAGCCCAACATGATATCATCCTGGATTAGTAATGTTTGACAAATGTCAATATTTTTACTGATGCCACTGCTGCCCACATCTCCCAAATCTTATCCCATTCCTTCTGCCTTTATCCAGTTTCTAAATTGAGGCTGAACACACTACTGTCATTTATTTATTTAGGATATGCTAGAAGTAGAAAAAAAGACAATTACCTAGTTACAATTTTAACCTAATTGATAGCTCATTGCGCTGTTCAGGTGACCTTGGTCCAGAGCAGCGAATCCATCACAGTTTTGAAGAGGCTGACCGAGGAGCAGCCAGACAGGATTACTTTCCAAAGTGTCTTTCGCTCAGGCTCAGTCTCAGAGGCGATCACGTGCAACGTCTGCCTGGACTCGAAGCAGGGGCCCTTGTGCAACTTCACAGACAAAAACACAGGAGAGCAATGGTTCTGCCGTCAGCCCAAACAGCTCAGCTGCGACACCAGGATCGACCACACCTTCGGAGGATTCTACCAGAGAATAAGCAAAGATGAAGAAACGCTCTTTCAAAAGTAAGAAAAAACATTTTTATTAATAGCCAAGATGTCGTTGAAAATAATCAGAAGACAAAGGAAAAAATACTTTAGGACTTAAGCTGGTCAACTCTGTCTAAAAGTAAAGACAGCTGTCCATTTAAAAAGTAAAATTTGTATTTGATTAAAAGAGTTGTATTTCAAGTTGTGTTTCATGGTTCTTACAAGTTAATTTACCTTGAAGTCTTTTGTACTAGACTAACTTATAACCTTATAGCTACTGCGTTTATGAATTAAAAATTTGATGCATGTGCAGGATTTTTGTGAAAAAATCTTTACATATTACTCCTCGCACATAAAAACCTACAACTATGGCCCAATAAAATAATGCAAATGTAAATATATTTGTTTGAAGGATTTACTTTTTATTTATTGATGAGCATCAAAAGAGAGGGTGTGTTGAGTGCCCAGGTTTATTCACAAACATTGAAATTCTGTTCAGATATAGTATAAAATACCCAAATATATAGAGTTACTTTTTTGTTGCTAGATATTTTGTAATTATAAAATGTTCTGTGTCTGTGTTTTTCCCAGGGGTGTGAACATGAAAGCCTCCATTAAGGCCACGGGAATGGCTAGTGTTGTGATTTTGCCAAGAGTCAAACAAACAGGTAGCATTAGCCAGAGGCCCCACAGGGTTGCTCTCTTTTGGTCATTTAAAAGTGCATTGTGGGAAATGGTGCAGCATGATGCTGAATAACATGGAATACAAAAATCAAAACTGTTTTGATTTCAGTTGTGTATAATTTATAATCACATTAACATTAGCATTTTGTAAACCCAGTGGATGGAGCCATCTTGCATTCGTTTTAAATTTTACAGATGAATCCAGGGAACAAAGAAAGTGACCATATCAACCTTTTTATAGCGAGATATTTGTAATATAGAATTGCAATTTCCATTTTTGCCCCAGATGCCGCCATAAAAAGATTTTATGAAAAAAATCAAACCCCACCTTTAAGTGAATTTTATATATATATATATATATATATATATATATATATATATATATATATATATATATATATATATATATATATATATATATATATAAATTTGGTGTCATACAACTCAACAAACTAAAATGTTCCAAATATTTTCAACAACCACCAAAAGCAGACAAATTCAGTGCTGCAGGTGGATTTTGTTGAACTTTTTAAATTGAAATAATATTGGGTATTTCCGCTGGTTCTCTTCATAGAAAAAGGTTTGTCCCTGCAAGGTTACCGTAGCTGCGCAGAGGCTGAAGAAAGTGTTGGCTATCATCAATAATGGCTGCCAAAACCATACATGCACCTTTAAAAAAATTGAACATATAAGCTGATAATTACTAGGCTAATGTAATAAAGATTAATGAAATGTTTTTTCAATCCCTCAGGTCAGGCAGAGGCTAGTCGCAGTGAGAGGCCTAGCATTTCTGGCTATTATTATCAGGACGAGTGGCGGCCTCTAGGGGAAAGAGGACGCCAGTTCAACAATGCCTCAGCCATTACTCAATGTCTCAAAGGCAAAGTCGTGCATTTGTTTGGAGACTCCACCATCAGGCAGTATTTTGAACACTTCATAAAAGTAGCACCAGGTAAACAGAACTATTTCACATTCGTAATGATTTTTTCCTTGTAGAAATACTAATGAACTTTTTAACAATTGTGTTTCTTCTGCTCTTGAAGATCTAAAGAAGTTTGACCTCCACACCGGCGCCCAAAGTGGACCGTTTTTGGCCTTAGACTATGCCAACAACATCAAGGTGACGTACCATTGCCACGGCCCCCCGATCCGCTTTCGAAGTGCCCAGCTGCGCTACGTCGCCAATGAAGTGGACGGCATCAGTGGCGGACCCGACACAGTTGTTGTCATAGGTGTCTGGTCTCACTTCAGCACTTTCCCGATGGAGGTCTATTATCAGCGGCTACAGAGCATCCGCCGAGCAGTTAAACAGCTGCTAAATAGAGCTCCAGGCACAAAAGTCATCATTCGAACTGCGAACCTCAAAGAACTGACGCTGTACGAGAGTCTGACCAACAGCGACTGGTACTCTCTGCAGCAGGACAAGGTGCTCCGGGCGGTCTTCAGAGACATGGAGGTGCTTCTATTAGAAGCCTGGGAGATGGGACAGGCCCACCACCTGCCTCACAGCCTCCACCCACAACCCCCCATCATCAAACACATGATCGATGTGGTCCTGTCCTACTCATGCCCTGTGTGAATGTGTAAAGTCCTCCTGAGACCCTGGGAGAGTGGGGGCTTTGTAAATGACTCTTTTCTCTGTGGTGGCTCTCACTTTTGCCATGTCTCTTTTAGTATTTGTTTTAGAAATGTTGTTGTTATTGTTAGTTGTTTTTTTATTTGATTGATTTGATTTGACAATTTGAGCAGCACTAGTCAGTGACATCAGAGTACAAACTCTCACTCAGGGGCAGCTAATAAAGAGCAGGCACATACTTACCCACACATGTGGTTGAGGCCTAGTCAAGATACACAGACAAGCACATGCATACATTAAGATACAGATAAACACATAAGCAGGTACATAGAGGGTTTAGCTACTTTCAAAGAGAAGTAAATTAGGAGATGACAGGTGCACATTCACAGGAAAAGCAGCATGTGCGGAAAAGCAGGATACACATCTAGAAAGAAAGAGAAATGCGGTAATGTACAATAAATAATGTCAAAATGTCATGTACCAGACCTATGGAGCTTAGTACAGCTGGGGAGCATGCTCGGGTCTTGTTGTCTGACAAACATGTTTGCATGGATTTGTAACTGTATTTGCAGTAACGTACAAATACATGAACATCCGGTACACTCCTTTAGTAAAACTGATCTTGCCAGTGACAACATATTGATAACTCTTTCAACTAATAATTCTGTTGTCTATTAAAAAATCCAACAAAAACAGGTCAGATGGTGATCTCACCAATTAAAACAAAACCTTTGCCCTAAATCTTCAATAAATGTGTTAAACAGAAGTGTGCTTCTCTTTCACAGTGTTACTGGGCAATATTTCTCCTCCACAACTGACATTAACTTTCAAAAGTTAGTCTACCAAAGACAGCGGTAGGTTGCATGAAATGACGAGGTCTTGTATAACAGATTCAATAATGGCTTTCTGTCTTGTAGTTTTGTGTACCTCTTGTAAAGAAGGGTTCAATGCTGCTCTGTCACTCTATGGCACTGGACCCATTTTCTTTGTTTCACATATTCACTGAACCTGTAGATTTCATGCTGTACCAACTTGTGTGGCCATTAATTAATAATTCTGATTCTGATTCCAAGGCTCAGGCCAACCCAAAATGGACACAAGAGGGAGACATTGCAACAAATGTACTACACAATAAACTACCCAACGTAACTAAAGAAATGTCAAAAACAAAACCAAAGTGAAATATAAAGCGATTAAAATAACCATTACTAAAAAAAAATACTTTAAATTAATGTGTCTAAATAACTGTAAGAAATAAATGAAGCAGTGAAGTGTCTTATGAGTGTTTGACTAACCTCCTGATGTTGTTTTTATACACTGTTGCATACATGGATTGGACTGATGTGTTTTGTTGAACTGCAGATTATAACATTTTACTCAACGCATCTTAATTCGTCAAGTTCCAACAGTGGTAGTTTACCATGTGTCCAGCAGGTGGCAGAGAGGCTCCAAAGCTGAATGACACGCAAAAGGTTATCGGGTTCATTTCATGCACTTCTCCACCAGCTGTGGCAGCAACGTGACATCTCCACAGCAAAATACATTGCTCAATGTAAAGAAAACACGCACAAAAAAAAACAGGTGGTTCAGATTCTCGAGTACCTTTAGCAGAAAAATTCACATAAAAGTCCAAACATAGGCTACACAAGTAAATAAAGAGATGGCATTTATAGTTTCTGCAAAAAAGTAATAAATTCTCTGGGTCAGGGCAGTGCTGCTTTCCATTTGCATCACTACAGCACTCCCTGCAGTTCAACCTTTATCCTATTAGTCATAACATATCTTCTCAGGCGTTTTATTTTCTCGTCTGCACTCGTTCATTTGCCTTAAGCTGAGCCCATGCAGGTGTTGTGGGTCAACACCAAGTCAAACCGAAGCTCGCTGCCAAAAAAAAACCTGGTTTCACCGTTTGACAAGATTTTTCTGACAGAAACTGAGACAAACTTAACCTCAAACACAGTTATTGTATAGTGCTGTGTGTGTCTGATGTGTTAAGTTACCAAGACCTGCTCTAAATGTGAAACTGCATATCCTAACCAGTTCTTAATCAAACCCCTTTCATTCATCTCTGTGTCTCAGACTTGGTATATCATCGTGATATCAGTCGTCGTACAAGGTTTTATGACATGTTTCATCTTAAAACTAAGTTGTGAAAAGGCTTTTACAGCACCAGAAATAATTGGCATTTGGTGCAAACACAAGAGAAGAATCAACAAATTAACACTAGAACAAAAAAACACAATTTTGACATTGTTTCCCAAACTGTGGGTCGAGACTCAAAGGTGGGTCCCAGTAAATTTAATTTAGGTCACCGTTGAATTTCTCTTTGGATCATTTAAAAAAACTGCATAATTGTGATGGTTACTGTGAATTTCATTAAAATAGATGCTTTTCAGAAAAGCTAAAACAACAGAACCAACATAACTCTTATGAAGTCCCGAACAACTAACAAATTTATGCTAAAAAAATAAACAAAGCTATAGCATTAATTAACAACTGTAAGCATCATAATGTTTTGGGTCACAACCTGTTGAGAGTGTTTATTTATTTATTTGTTATAAATAAAATATTTAGTTATGAAAACAATGAGAAAAACTGTATGTCCATCTGATATGTTTTTAATATATATATATATATATATATATATATATATTTCCAATGTGTCATTGGTCTTGGTCTTGACTTGACTGCCATGACTAACCTGACTAAATGAAGACCTCCTTAACAAATTTTGAACATTGCCCATTCGCTTCGATAACTTGTTACACAAATACAACCTCATGAATAAATAAATTCTAAACCATTATTATTACATTGGCCATAATGTCACATTTATTGATTAAAATTTGTCCAAACACATGATCCTGCAGGGGGCGTGTGTTGCTATTTTAAATCAGAACAGTGAAAGTGAGGACCCTCTGGTCACATGACTCTGTGAATCACTGCTGCATGTGGTCAGTGGAAGTGAGTCACACTGGGATTTCTCCAAAAATAGTCTCTTTGTCCTGTTTCCTGTTCACGTTATCATAGTGTAATCATCCCAGATAAGTGTCAGGCTCTCCCAGACTGGAGATTAGTCAGCATTAGGAACTTTTAATACACAGGACTAAAAAGGAGGAGCGGCACTAAGCAGGACTGACAGATTATTCAGAGATGTTCCTCCAGAAGCACATTATGGTAAATGACTCAGGTCGGAGATACAGAGTGCAGCGTGACCAGAAAAGCAACGTAAAGAGCTGTACGTCTGTGCTGCAGTGTCTGCTGAAGGAGTTGTCTGGAGTTCTATGTACATGTGGCAATAGGGAGGCTCTACTCTGAGCTCCTCCCGAGTGACAGAGCTCCCAGACACCCTCCAGAGAAAAGCTAAAAGAGACCTTCTACTGTTGGTTATGAGCTCTGGGTCATGACCAAATGATGAGAATAGGAATGTAGATCGACCTGTAAATCACACTTCTTCACCACAACAGACCACATCACTGAAGAGGCTGCACCGATCCGTCTGTTAATCTTCAGGCTTCAATAAATGAAAGGATTTTTATTTAAAAATCAGTCAATGACAATAGATGCGTGTAACAAAAACACACATACAGACTGCTAGAACACAATATAACAGTATTATATTTGTAAGTAAGAAAATGTATAGAATATGGCAGCATAAAAGGAGATGACAGAAGAACAAAAAACTCAAATACCTGTGGGCAAGTACTGTTGTTGGTTTGGACAACATTACTGTAAACTGGTAATATTCCAGTTTAAAAAGGTTCAGATTTGTCTACTGTAAATGTAAATCATTGATGACTGGTGGTGTTCCTAGAAATATTGCCAATAATGGGAGACAAAGCTGATGCAATCTCTGCTGCTTCTTATTGTAAACTAATGAAGCAGTGTCATGGAGTCTGGTTGTGGTCACTGGTTCATTATCTCCTCAGAATGGTTAATTAGATACAGGATTATAGGATGGAATAGGGAAAGAACAGTAATCGACTTTTTAAAGCTAACCATTATGTCTAGCTAACACATAAGATAAAGTCATAAGATATGCATAAGAAGAAAAGAGAGAGAAGAAATAACATCTACAGCAACAAATACCCATTCATCCAGAATTGTACAGCGTAGCACAGAAAATAGTGCCGTTATCTTCAAACGTCAGCCCACAAATCATTTGGTATTAAACCACAAGGAAAGAAGACATTATTTGGTGTAACATGTTATTAAAAGTTTTTATTCACATTCATAATACATGTTTCTGAAGTTGGATCTAGTGAGGATGGCTTTAGAAATGTTTCTCATGGCAAATCTTTTCTCGCTAATTACCAAAGACCAGTTTGAGTGTTCATCGGCTTCATGAGGGTTTAAACTGTAACTGTTTAATCATGATACTCCCACTAAAGCTGGTTCATCTTTAGTATAAGGCATCTCATGTTAGTTCAGAATCTAAAGTGGACCAGGCCAGTTATCACAAACTCACACTCACGATATGGTTTGATTCTAATGTTATTATATGAGCAATAACGTACCTCTGAGCTCAGCTAAAGGTAGAATCAGTCATTTATCATCTCTCTTTTCAGTTGTCCTTGCAGCTGTTGTATTTTTTTGCCATAATGAGTGTGATAATGGCGCTGGATATTATATTTCTTGAAATGGCCTTGCCTGCGTACACACCCATTCTCCTCAGTGAATAAATATGAAGTGATATATTACATTCTGCATCTACTTTCCTCATTTTTGAAAAAAAACTTGCATTTAAATGCTGACACTGCATCACACCTTCTAAACTGAAAGAGCAAAGCAAACTTTTTACCATTTAGTACAGTGTTGAACCAAGCTGCCCAACTTAAATATAAGCACCCTGTACTTTTATATCCTCTTTGTGCGACAATGGGCTACATTTTCATGACGTGAAACGTAAAGCGCTAGTCGGATGGCGCACTCATTTTCTGTGCGTGTTCAGAGCTGGAGCATTGTTTAATAAAAGGCAGGACAAGGCAAAAATGGGCAGAGTTTTTTCTTTCAGATTGACAGGTTAAGTTGTGTATGTCAGAGGTGAAAGCACAGTTCATATTTGATCATGTTTTTAATGGTTCATTTCACCTATGAACTCATGAGACGTGTATTTACAAGATGACAAATAACATGTAGGCCTACTTCACAAATTACAGCAGGTATAATTTTATACGAGTCACTGATGTGCGTCATGTCTGAACAATGAACTAAATAAACGCACCCTAAATATAAAATAAATGGAGGAGATAGAGACTCAGGTTGAGACACCGTCAATCAGACCCACACTTAGTCATAGTATACTATTTATAGAACCTCACTGTTCACAAGATTCCTGTTACACTTGTGTTTTACTGAAATAAATGAAGAGCAATAGAGCGGTGTACAAGAGTAAAACTGGGCATAATCTGACACGAGAAGCAGCAGGTGGATGTATGAATAGATAATAAATTATGGGACAAACAGACAAAACCTTGCAGGATTCAATTGTGGTTCTACTGCAGGAAGTCTGGGCACGGAGCAGGTGACTAAAGGTGCAAGCCGAGCTCATCTTTGTTTTGGATGGACATGAGGATTTAACACACACACAATCTACTCAGTGAGAGGCTATATGCTATTGTCTTTGCGTAAAAACAGCCGTTATGTCCTTAGTTTCAGGTCAAACCCTTCCCTCAAGAGATATAAGCTCAGCTCTCACCAGATGATCTCAGAATTGATAAAGTCTCTTGGAATTAGTGACAAAAATGTCTTCACTTTGAAAACTGAGTCCAGATGCTTTTTCTACATACATTTTCTTCAAGATAACCTGGATGACTGAGAACCTTCACAGACATGTATAATACAATACATTAGCCTATATACTTTATGTATGTCTATTTTAGTTATTTTATTTAGACCAGTAAAGTTAATTATCAATACATTTTGGATACATTATTACTGTAATGTATCATTATAATTGGTTTATTTATAAATGTCACGAGTGTTATCAGGTTTTGTTCCGTGTTGTGCCAAAACCCCGCCCACAGGCTGCATGGTGGCACCTCCACCTGCGTCAGGTGGAAGATGTCAAATCAGCCATGCGTCACTGACTAGGATCCTTTCCCAAGCCGTATAAGATCGGGCCCATAAAGTGCACAGTCAGAGTGAGTGTGATGAAAGCCCAGACCTGGGTTATGGGGGCATCTAGAGGCCACTCACCAGTCGGACCAGAGGAGGTCAAACAGGAGTGAGCTGTCACTGTAAGATCTAAGAGTTTACATTTGCAAAAGGGCCTTGATGCAACACTGGGAAATGGGCAGCAACATGAAACAAACTGTTGTAAAAGACTTTCATAGCAGCTTCAAAAAATTTATGAAATATGTCTCTCAGCAATTGTTCACCACAGTTTTATGTAAATTACTGTTTCAAAAATAGTAATGCATTGTAGTAGAACAATACAAAGAATCACATTTATTCAGGGGTTAGTTTTTGTGACGCAGAGTCTTCAGTGAATAAAAGGTCAGTCTGAGGATCAGCTATTGTTGTGTCAATATTGGGAAATACAAGTTTTACAAATCTCACTGTTTGGTACTGTTTCAAAAGTGTTTTTAAAGAAAATCTTGTACAACTGATCCCATCCGTGTTGCTTAACCTGGTTGTTTTTTTATTCTTTGACTAATTTCAGGATTTATTGCCTGTACATTTGATTGTGTTGTCACTCAATTTAAACATATCCACATCTGTTTTTGTGGTGGACAGAAACAATAAAGGGAGCAGGGACAGAACGCATAACAAAAACTCTGGAGACTCATTTGCCCAATGGCATGCCCCTCTGTCTCACCCTGTTTCCTCTCTATCTTCTACCCTGAATGTCAAATAGAGCCAAAAAGCCCAAAATAAAATCTTTAAAAAGGCATATGTAAACATTTTTTAGAAAAGAAAAAAAAAAAACTGAGCTAAAAAAAAATGAAGGCCCAGAGAAACCAGAATTGATTACTGTATTTGGAGAAAAGTCAGAATTCAGGAAAAAAAGAAGAATATAATAAAGAACATAATAAAGCATTGACTACAGTCCTTTTGGTGATGACCTCGCTGTGGCTCATCACTGTGGTGGGAACATCTTCTCCGGGTACAAGCAGCCGAAGAAAAACTTGGTTCTCCATTATAATCCTATAGCCCCCTTTTTGTGTCCAGATTGCAGCTCTGGTTTGATTCCTGAGACTCAAAACTTTGGTGCTCTCTCTCTCAAACATTCACAGCATTTAGAGAGGAACCAACTTTCCACAGCCGTACTTCGTGATCAGACGGTGCTGTTAAATGCACAGCAACAAAGCTTTGTTGCCAAAGCTTTAGCGACTACAGCAAGCTTTTATAACACAAATAACACATAACGCTTTTATTATTAAGGACCTTTTGCCCATTGTTCCCAGGAAATAACAAGAAATACAGCTTCCTGTTCACACATTCTCAGGTTTACTCAGTTCACACTGAACCCAACCAAGCTGGAAACAGAGTTCTATCACTGGCAGTAACAGCAGTAATGCTTTCTTTAGACCACAGGCTTCTCAGCAAATTACCTGCAATGTTACCAAAGATTTGAGAAATACATATGAACCAGTTTCCAGGGATATCACTTAATCTGTAAAATGCTGGAACTTTTCTCAGGGTAAGGCTAAGTGTGGAAAACATTTCCCGTTTTTGTATTTTTACTAGGATGGTGACCACAGCTGAACGTTAACGCTAAATGTAAATAGCATATGTTATTTTCATTTCCCTTTATATCACATTTTGAGCCAACTATTTTTAATTTCAGGCAGGGAAACCACTTTCCAGCTCACAAATGAAGTGATATTTGCTGTTGCCAGTTTGTAATCAGGTTTTGTAATCAGAATCGTCATGGAGATTGTTAAGAAAGGGGTTTGAGAGACACAGTAGGTGAGGAGCTCAAAGTAAAGCCACTGTTCCTTCACATTGAGAAGAGTCAGCTGCTTATGAGTACATTGTTACTTTTACTCAACGAATAAATATGTTGACTACTTTTACTCTACTTAATGCGTAAAATCAATTTAAAGTAATCGTACTTTTACTTGAATACACTGATTCACTGCACTATTGTCTGAATAAAGGTTCATTCGATTGTTTGTCTGACGAGTCGAAGCCGGTCTGGTCCAGTCCTGGGCAGTCATTTGCGTTGGGACAGGACTCTCTGTGTGACCCTCTCTGTTTACTCTCTGAGAGGAAAAACACTGGAATGAATGTGATTTGTGTTCGTTCATAACACAGACAAAATTAAGTGACTTTTCCTGAGTGCATCGTGAGTTCACTGAATCTTTGTGGCCTTGGCTTTTGTCTGTGGCTGTTTGTCCCTGAAGCAGAGTGCAGGAGAAGTTCACGGACTCGGTTACATGAACAGGTTTGATAAGTTACATGCACGTTCTTTTTTTCATGAGCAGCAAATAACTGAAAAGTCATGTATAACTTTCTGATAGGGCACACCTTAGACTTGCTATCTTTATATTGCTGCTGATTTGATATTTGAGGTCAATGTTTGAAGTATTAACTTACTGTATCTAGTGTACTGTTGGCTGCTTACATACAATGGTAAGAAAAAGAATGTGAACCTTTTGGAATTTCATGGTTTTCTGAATAAATTTGTCTTGTGATCTGATCTTCATCTAAGTCAAGGGTATTGACAAACAAAACAAAAAAAAATTACACAAACAAATTCTGATCTTTAATATCTTTAGTGAAGACACTCTCACAAAATGGCAGTGGCAAAAGTAAGTCAATAACCTCTAACAGACGCTTCCTGTAGCTGTGGATCAGACCTGCACATCATTGAAGAGAAGATTTAGCCGATTCTTCCTGGCACAACTGCTTTAGCTCAGTCATGTTCTCTGGAAGTCTCATGTGTATGGTTCACAATAAGTCAAAAAATATTCTTGGCCACAGCCTCCCTGGAGCAAGCCTCCGACTACAACAATCACACGACACATTCATCTCCAGAGCCACAGACACTCAGAAGGTCCTGCAGCTCTAGGACAAGTTAAGCTGTCAATTTAACCAAGAATGAAATAAAGTAAAATAAAGTTCATCTTCTTTTGAGGAGACTGGTTTCATAATAAACAATGACACAAAATAGTTAGATCAAAAATCATTTTATATTTTATTTTATTATTTATTATTTATTGAATTTATTATGCTGTTCTTGTCTGCGGTCTACTGTACCTGTGTACATATTTAATACAGAAATCTCACTGATTGACTAAAACCTCAGTGGCATGTCTTATCTTTGTTCATGAGTGAATGCACTGAAGTAGTTTTAAAATCCCACCTAAACCAGCTTCTAGTCACCGATTAAATTAAAGAGTAGAACATCAAGCCAAAATGAAATGTAATAAAAAGTGCTTAATAAAAATTAAACACAAAAAAAACCTTCACAATCTCAGCAAAAGACTATTGAGCAGTCAAAATTCATCATTCATAATGTGCTTTCCCCAAAAATGTTTTCTATAAAAGTTGTACAGTAGTTTGCAATTTAAAAGCTTTAGTAATTCTGTGTTTTCTTATATTCACAAAGCAATTAAACATCAATATGGGACCCGGAGACAAGACACTCAACACAGTGTAGCATTGAATAACCAGTCTTGCTTACGGAATACAATAGACTATAAAGCCTCGTACTGCGTCAAGGACCACGCCATGGTGTTTATTAGTGTAGACTAAACCGACTACAGCCTTGAAACTATCTCTCACAGGGTGTGCTGACCTAACGAAGAGACAGGCCCAACTGAGCCTGAGGACATATAGTTAAAGATATTAAATCTACATTTTTCCAACAATAATATGCATCACATTGATTACAAATACAGTAAGGCTTCACAAGGATTCAAAAACATCTTAAAACCAAGTTCATCAAGTCTGGTTCATGATATTTAATATAATCTTAATACTAAAGATAGACTCTCTCCCCATCTTGAGTTCCCACCTTAAAAACTCATCTTTTTCATCTGGCACACATTATTTATTGATTTTATTGACTGTACAAATACAATTATTGGCATCTCCTACACTGTAATAGCTCAAATTCACATTCAGTTTGGAAATAAAAAAACTATTTAAGCAAATGTAGTTCACATTTCCTACATCTGGTTTCTGACTGATATGAGTTGAAACCATTCTTTTTTTATCCTCACTGCTCACTGTAAAGAAACTAGTTGTATGTACATATATTTTCACAACATTTTTGATCATAATAACATTTTTGATTTGCACAGTGCATGAATTGTATACTTTGTTTTTCTCACACATTTACATTTACGTTTAGTCATTTAGCAGATAAATGATCTATATGGATGACTTCATTGAGTTACTAATTTCTTTATTTGGGCAGACTATTAGACTTCTCTATTTGTGCATATGTCTGTGGACAAGTTAACTTCTCACTGATGTGTTCTGAAACCTTCCTATAACATTACTCCAGAGGAACTACTGCTCTCTGCGTGGAAGAACTACAGTTGCACGTATCAACAGCTTGTCAGTCCTGTGCTGCCTGCCTCTCAACTGTCAGACGAGTCAATGAGCTGGCAGAGTGGTACGTGAGCCGGCACACATCGCTCACAGTCTGGGCCCCGGGCTCTCAGACAAACAGACAGAGGGCAGACGAGAGGAAAGAGGGATGAAGGAGGAGGCGGCTCAGGACGGGACGTGCCTCTGCTCACGACTCTGATTAAGGTCTTAACTCTGTAGGTTTGATTCCTTTAAATGCCCCGTCTTCAAGTGGTTTCACTTACAGGAAAACAGCTGCTGATTAAAACCTAAGTGTTTATATCCTCAAGTGGAGATTTAGACTCCTGTATGAATAATTGCTACCTCTGTGTCCCACAACTGTGTTTAATTTGGGTTAAAAGGAGCTTTGGAAAACAGTGCACGTCCCCCAAATCACATTCAGTTACCTACTTTACTTTCCGTGGTATGCTCTATTTGAAGCTGAAGATGTATTTCTGTTGTTATTGTAGGATGCTGTATAAAGAAAGACTGATTGATTTATAATTTTTAATTCTGTTTTCTCCTTAGTTATGTTTAGTTATGACAAAAGAGTTCCTTTCACTTTTTTGTATTTTTTTCTGTGTGTGTGTGTGTGCTTCAAAAGAGCATACCACTTAAGGTGGAAACTGTATTTTTTTTGTTTGTTTTTTCTCCAAATAAACTCTACTGCAGCTGTTTCTTGTCTCAGAGAAGGATGGTGTGGGTTTGTGCAGGAATAGATGGAGACAAAACTATTCCTAAATGAGACAGAGATTCTTCAGCAATGTTTAATAAAGCATAGTGGCTCATGTGTTTCATACTGTCGTCGTGTCCTTATTCAAGACACCTCACCCACTGGTGTATAAATGTGTGAGTATGTTTGGTAATGTCAGGGAGGCTTTAGCAGACTTTCCAACACCTGTGTGTGACTGTGAAATGAAGGATTAATGACTCGTGAGCGCTTTTAGTCCTTTAAAGAGAAAAGCCAATAAATCTAAGTCATTATAAAAAGAAAAATTCAATGCTGCATCATGTTTCTGTCACTGTAGTAAACACTACAACCATGATACAGGGACCTTTCAAGAGATAGATTCACACAAGTCACCAGTCAGTGTTAAATGGCAAAAATATTACTTCAATTTTTCTGTTGTTGTCTGGTTTGCCTGTCTCATTAGATGCATCATTCCTTCCTGGAATTTTTATAGTCATCTCACTTTGCTGGTGTAAAACTCAAACATCTGACTTTTTACCTCCAAGTAAAGAGAAGAATTGGGAAAATCCAATAAAAGTCTTTTCTGTAGCTTTCAAAATGATCAGTACAAGGCCATTTAGAAAATAAAAGAAAGGACAATGCTGTCTTTTGTAGTGGTTTTTGGATTTATCAGAAAGTCAACAGGAAAGCTCATGGAAAGGCATGCACACTGTAAAAAAAATATAAAAATCTGTCAATTATGGTGACAATATAAAAGACTACGATACACAAATATTGAGACTGTAATTTTTATAGTAAAAACCCTTCAAGTTTCCAGTGTAATACTATAAAAATATATATAATTATACTAGTTTTAAAGATACTTTGCCTAAGAATAACAAGTGCAATTTAAAATGTACGATAATTTGCTTTAATAAATACATTTATAATGTAAAGATATTTACGGTACATTGCTGTCAAAACAACAGGCCTACTGTAAGAGTGCACATAGCATTTATACAGTGTTGTTACCTCGGCAACGGGTTTAGTCATTTCTTTTTTTGTTTTAGCTGCTAATGCATTTTTCCATATTTTCTGTTTTCACCAATTACTCATTTCTATTGCTCCTTCTGCTTTGTTGTTTGGAAACAAAAGCCCCATCGTTCTCAGCGAACAGTGAACAGGATTGTGAGTAATATCTCTCAGCGAAGTCAGGGCTCAAGCACATTTGCTGGAAATGTGGATTAAGGGCGCAAGTGGAGTGAGACATCACCCAGAGCAGACAAACTGAGCACTGCTGGAGGGGAAACACTATTATTTTGAGCACACATTCTTGCATTAAAGTGTAACAAACTAAATTGATTTTGTTTAATTATCACCATTAGACCTGTTCCCACTGGGTTGGTTCATAAACAAAGCGTGTCCCTGCTACAACAGCATCCCACATGTTCTTAATAAGGGGAGGTTACCAAAAAACACACTGCATCTTTAACTGAAAAATGGCATAACTACACTGTTCTTTGATTGATTTTGTGATATTCACCATATCCTCTGTCCTTTTGTTGTTGTCTATTTATTCTTTATCTCGTCTTAGCGTTAGCATTAGCGTGTCTGCCAATCCTGTTAGTCTGCACTCTAACCTTTTAAACTTGGCAGGTCTTTAGGAGGAGTCAGGACATTGATATAAAAGGAAGTAAGCCTCCTGCTGCATTAAAGTGTCATGGTTCATCTTTGGGATTCATCGTAGGCCTCATCATCTCAGTCAAAGAGAAATTTTTTCCTGAAGGATATAGTACTTAAATTCAAACAGTGCCTGATGACATACTGCATTTTAAATTACAACTTGACATTCAGGTTTTATTGTGTGCAGCTTTCTAAGTCTAGTTATTATGCTGTTAAAAGTAAATTACATCTTTTTTTAATGCACAGAGCTCAATTGACATGTTTACCACTGGGTGACTCCACAAAATGTTTTTTTTTTGCAGTTCTGAGATATATGCATCATCAAACCACAACATCCGGAATTCAAACTTCCCCCTGTCTCTGTGAAAATAAATCTGATTTCTGGTTAATGACTGCTTTGGATTTTTCCACTAGCAACATTTAGACATTGTAAAGCTCTGCAGGAAAATATAAAACAAAAGATATATTAAAGAGTGCATTGTATAGGTTAGGGGTGATTATAAAGAAAAATATCAAACAGTGAATACCTGATTTAAAATAACTCTTTTTATTTACATATGTTAAAAATTTGACTTTTAAATCTCCATAAAACTACTATAATTTTAACAAGTGCAAATGGAAAATGTTTTTTTTTCTCTCCTTAAAATCTTTACCTAGGTCCGCACTTAGGTTTTCAAAGTATTGTTTTTGTTTCTCCTTACAGTTTTTAAAACAGACAATCACAGTTTCCCTTAAAGTGTTTACTGTTGTCATGACAACAGTACTTGTTTTTTACTGTGTCTCATTTTACAGAGTGTAACAAACAAACAGTTCGTTACAGAACTGTACTGGAGCACACAGCACTTTAAACAAATGCAAATTTGCACATAAAGAAGGAGAAATGGTTTATTAATTGTTTTATAGTTCCACCTGCCGATCTGCACTTGGGATGATGGCTGCCGGTCTGGAATAAGAAGAAACAATTAGAACTAATTGAGAAATGTGCAATAGGTGTGCTTGGTGTAAAGTGTTGTGTTGCCGTGTGTTGGTTTTACTCACCACTTTTGCTCCATGTCTCCAGGTGTCTGGCTAAAAGAGTCCCAGGGCAAGCAACGAACACTAAAAAGGTTCCGGGCCAGACCAAGGCAGGGGAATCGAGAGGGGAGGAGACTTAACAATGTTTTAGGATTAAGGGATTTTAAAGAAGTCAAAGTATTTAGGTTTTAGGTTTGTAAAAGGTGTTAGATTTTAAATATGGTTTATTGTTTAGTTTATTGCTGTGGAAGTTTATTAACATTGTTTTAGGGAAAGCAGATGTTAATGAACTTACCTATGGGGTTGGGCTTTGGTTTGATCCAATTAGTGGAGAGTTATTTAAACTGCCTCAAATCATTCCAGGTTGTTGTTGTTGTGCTACTTCCACTTGGTCTGAGAGGCGACTGCTGGAGAGAACTGCACTTTTGCACATAGCACTTTGGAACATTTATTGGAAAAGAAAGGAAAATAAAATGAAAAACAGAGGTCTATGCCAACTCTGTGCTTCCAGTGTCTCATTGCTCGTCGTACCTCACTGACATTCAGCCTGGGTCTCGTCCTAACACAGAGAAACCAGAGAAATGCAATAATCAGACAGAAGTAGGCCCTATCGAGACCTGTTATTGTGAATAAAGAATGAATACAAACCGTTTAAACATTAAATGTACTGTTTAAGACATTATTTAAATCAATATAATGATCATTAGGAAACGATTGGCTTCACAGGAGGCATCTGCTGTAGCATGGCAAGAAAAATAGAGCCATCCAAAATGTACAACATAATCTATGTGTTTTGTGTTTTTTTAAATACAACCAAACTGTAAAGTCTAAAATCAGGTGTGAGTTTAATTACTTCTTTTTCCCACAAAGGCCCAGAGATGACAAACTGAGCACTGCTGGAGGAGGAGCACACTTATATTCCAACACTTTAAATCTCAATCAACTCAGATAATGGTTTTATTCTTCTTGGCACTCTGCACTTTATATTGTACTGGACTTGCTGATGGTCTGAAGTTATTCCTGTGATGCCTTCACTTGTATTTGTGTCCTTTTATTCTTGTATTTATGGTCTTTCTGGGCTTTTAATAATTATGTTGTTTCCACTCAGCTGTCCTGTCTGTAGTGTTTACTGTGTAACGTTTTGTTATAGTCTTGGTGCAGAAAAAACTCCCCTTGAGGCAAAAAAGATTTCTTTCATTCAAAATAGTTCACACAATAAAACAGTGGTTAAGCATTAATAGTTTTGTAATTAACAAATAATTTATTATTAATCATTGTTTGGAATTATTGTATTCTTCCTTGAGTAAATAAACTAAATAAATAATAATAATGTGTAGACACTGAAATATATTGTATGTGTACTAATACATGGGTTTATTGTTAAAACTAAAACATTTATAACAATGTATATAACGTAACAGTGATTGTTAATGTTGGATTAATGCTTTGTAAATGTGGAATTAAGGATTGATTAATTATTGTTACATATACTTAACCAATCCTTAATAGTGTGAGTTATTCAAAAGTGTTACCTATTTTCCTTGTGAGCACACATTCTTGCATGAAAGTTTACGATAGGATAATAAGAAAACCGTTATTAGTCCCACAGTGGGGAATTTTGATTTTTCAACAACAGTACAGTAAGAGCATCGTAAGAGCCAACCTGGCTATAACTAAAATTTAATGAAAAACTTCTCTAAGATAAGATAATCTACAATAGACTATACATATGTAAATTAAACTATGCTAAAACAAAATAATAGACTGTATTTGTACAGTATGGATGTGAATAAATAGTAGAGTGCAGGTTGTGTAACAGGTATTGCACGTTTCAAAATATTGCACAGGTGAAAATGTTACGTAAGAGACCCCTTAACTCCTGATGGTAATAGATATATTGCAATGGAATGCCATCACTAATGGCCAGAAATTTAAGCAGTTTATTTCTACCCTACATTGTAAACCTCAAGTTAAATGCATTCTGGAAACATTTTTACAGCCACACTGGGATTTTCTTATCCAAGGCTTACTTCTGTGAGAAGTGAAAGGGAAAAAGGCAAATAGAATCAACTAATATATTGTAAACATAAATAAAAACCAAGAGGCTATAGCTGTCAAAATTTGGTCAGGTAATTATAGTTTAACAATAATCAATTTCTATCAGCCGTGCAACAGCTTAACTGTAGATTGATGTAGATGAAAGCACACAAGGAAAATTATTTAGTGTGGGGATTTTAATGCACACAGTACCTTATACTGTTATAAATAGGTTTGTGGTGAGGGGAATTTATTGATTAAAAAGGGCTGGTTTGTATGAAAGATGGAAAAGGAACTCGCTAAAACACTATAAACAAAACAGAAAGTGTAATAGACTTTACATTAATCACGAGTGAGACTGCAAGCATCAGCAGATGGGACTTTCTTAATCAGTCACTGTTAGCAAGTGACCACAATCCCTTAAACATCAAAGCTGGCTTAGAAATATGTCAGGATAAAAGGTCAAGGGTCCCAGGGAGGAAACTGGAAAAGGCTGACTTGAAGGCTTTTCAAATTAAATCAGATGCTCGTGGCACAGCTACACTTACCGAGCAGTTGACAGATGTGGAAAGGTTAAATGCAACTATTATCTCAACTATTGTTCTAGCAGCAAAAGAAATGATCCCAAAGAGCAAAGGAAATTGTAGGAGGACGTGTGTATGGTGGAATGATACCTGTGATGAAGCAATTAAAACCAGAAGCAAAGCATTTAAGAAAGTAAAGTCCCAGCACAATATGAAGACTCTAGTTGAATATACTCAAATAAGACTCAAGCAGTGGTTCGCAGAACAATAAGAACAGCTAAACGAGGATATGGAGACAGTTTTGCTCCAAGTTTTAGATGCATGAGTAGAATAAAGAGTAACTATGAGATGCCAGTGCTAATTAAAAATTATGAAGTAGCAATGATCAGTGTAGACAAAGCCACACTTTTAGCCAGTACATTTGTGACGGTTCACAGTTCTGACAATCTTTCACCAGCAGCAAGGCAGTGTAGAGACAGCACCCTGGCCCAGTGGCACAGTATCCAAGTGTAATAGAACACCAGCCTGCAAAAAGGGATGACCGCAAACCTCGAAAAGGAGAGCCATATTGGACTATGGTGGTATTGCTTAACGTCTGCAGCTGAAACAAATCTCAAGAAGCTTAGAGCAGGCTCAAGCCCTTCATATCTGCAGTAGGGCTTTTAAAACATCGCCAGTCTCTGTAATGCTGGTTGAATTGGGAGAGATGCCACTCCGGCTTCAAAGGATTAAGCTTATGTTGGTGTATTGGGTGAATGTACAAGGGTACGGCAGGGCTCACCCTGCAAAAGAAACACTGAAAGAATGTTGGGAACATTATAAAACTGGCTACCATAGCTTTAGCTGGATAGCAAATGTACAAGCAGAACTCGCTGGCCTGTCAGAGCTTATACAGAGCAATACAGTTAGTACTACAATGGGCAGAAACAAACACACATAGCAAGAACATAGTAGTAGCATCAGACAGTCTCTCAGCCCTACAATGCCTCATGTCGGCATGGAGGGTAAGGAAATAGTAGATACTGTATGTTGGCTAAGAACTTTTTAAAACTACTCGCAATTGACACAGTTATTTCAATGAGTAAATCTGAGGTGAAACCAATCATAAACACATATGCTTATGCGATTAGGCAGGAGCATTGGGACATATCAGACACTGGAGGGCATCTATACAATATTCAGAAACATGTTGGTTCACAAAGTACGGTGGGCAGAAGTCCAAAGGAATAGAGAATTTCATACTGCATTCAATTTTCCCTTTATCGAAAAAACAGACACCCCACTGGTTTATGCAGTCACTGTCTAAACCCAGAAATTGTTGAGAACGTCTTAATCCATTGCAGCAGATATGAGAGTGAGATGATACGACTGTCTGCTGCACGAACAATAGGCAGGATTTCACAATTACAAATCTCCTAGGAGCCCCTTCACAGAAACTTTGGAAAGCCATGGCTCAGTATTTAATAGTAACAGGTCTAATTAATATTGCACCTCTCAGCTGGTTGCCAACCGCCATTAAAAAAGAAGAAGAAGAAGAAGAAGAAGAAGAAGAAGAAGAAGAAGAAGAAGAAGTTCCCTGTCACATCGTCTTGAACCCCAATTTCAGCATTTTAGGATTATAATCTTTTGACCTTGCCATTTTTGGATCCCTCTGCCTGGTTAAACTTCCCTGGGTTTTCCTGTGAGTTGCTTTGAGTCCTTCTTTGTGTTCCCTTGATAGTAAAATCTGGCCACTATATGGACTCAGCAGACTCCACTCACATCATGGGTACCCTTCATACTCATGGCAAGATCAGGGTCTTGCTTCCATGAGACAGGAGCTACGTGGTGTCTCTGAGCAGTATAAGAGCATCTGGACCACTGAGCAGTTTGAGAACCTCACCAAAGCTATACAGGCTCTGAACAGATCAGCTCCTCCATCCTCTGAAACTGTGGTATTTTTTTCATGCTATGTGCTTATTTCTGTGTGCTTAGTTAGTTTCATTTATGCATGATGAGTTTATGTTATGTGTTTATGGTTTATACTTATGCATGGTGTGTAATCAAGTAATGGATGTTTTATTAATACATTTAATAACATATTAAAGTAAAACAAAGAAAACTTAATGTCAGGAGAGTATAGTTTAAAACATGATAAGTTTGTGAAAAGGTCTCAAACTAGCTGAACCAGAGAGTGAAGGCTCAGCTGAAACAGATGAGAGCAGCTGCAGCAGCGACTCTCACTCTGGGAAGAGCAGCCCGGATCCAGATGATAAGAGAAAAGAATGTGAAGAGACTCACTCCCGTCCAGAGGTGTTAGACTCTCCTGACTTTAGAAACAATGAAATAAAAGAATTCAAACAACTGGAGAAAATGATAAGAAGTCAATCCCGTCAAGAAGATATAAAAACAGAAATGCCAGACAAACTGTTAAAACACAGACAAGAGTCGAAGAGTTATTCTGAAACTGACGCACAATTAAAGTGTATTATCAACATTAGGCTTTCTGATCCTAAACAGACCTCTTACAGCCCGAGTCTAAAGGCTTATGGAAAAATATTCAAAAGAAGGCCTCCTGAATTACAGAGAATCAGTTGAAAAAGATCAACTGGACATTATTTGCGGATCATGGGAAAGCTTAAAGTAAAGAAAGCTGAAACCAGAAGAAGAAGAAACTAATAAAACGTTGAAAAAGCTAATACTGCTGCAAATGAACAAACTGATCAAAAGAGACAAAGAGAAGAATGATAAACAAGGGTTTGTTACTGAAGCTGACAAACAGCAGCAGCTGTCGCTGGGACAAGACCAGAGTTTACCTGCAGAACCCCGGAATATGAATAAATCTATGTTTATGTTTCAGAACAGATCACAGTGGATCCCGTCAGAGGAAAGTCCACCGTACAGAGAGGGGTCTGAGGCAGTGTTGGAGAGTGAGACAGGTCTAAAGCAGCGTCTGGTGAGTCCTGCCCAACCCCCATTAAACTCTATCAGACACCAGAGGAGCTGTGTGAGCAGTGGAGCTGCATCCAGAGAGACTGTCTTGTTAACATTACAGCAGGACAGAGGATAAAGGACTATTCAGTCTGTAATGTACTGGCTGAGATGAACACAGAAATCAGAACTAATACAAATGGAAAGACTAAAATGGAAGAATACAAAGACTATTTAAAACTTCACAAGGGCAGAAGACGCAGAGACACTGTTCAATGACGGACAACAAAGAAAAAACATGATAATATGGACTATGAGCGTTAAAAAGAAGCAGGTGAATGGCAAAGAGCTTCCATTATGAGACAAAATATATATTGTAATGGCAAGAAGCTATGGTGGTGTACCTCTTATATAAACCCAGTTTGAGACTTGGTTTCTGAACAAGAACTCCACTCCTAATGTTGCATTAAGTGACCGAAGGACTGGAGTCTTGGGCACTTAAACTAAAGTTAACAGCTGCACTGTGCGTAAAAGTAAAAAGGTAGATCTAAATCCAAGCCTTATATGTCTTAGAAAGATCAATCAATATTTAAAATATCACTAAGAGCATGTGACGTAGTTCAGGCTGAAAGAGTAACTGTAGATATAAAATGTCTTAAAACAATGAAATGTCTATAGTTTCTGATCTGGTTTTTGACACTGTCTAATATTCTCCTGAAATGAAATTGGCAACAATAATAGATTTGTTCTGTATTTTTTCTGACTCATGCTACCTTTTCTGTTTTACATATTCTGACTGAGACGGAAGAGAAAAGAGTCTGTCTTACAGTCGACTCCTGAAAGACCTAAAGTTATCTTCATCTAAAGTAAACCCGACTGTAGTGAGTACAGAGATCTAGTGAGTATATGGTCTGTGTCTAATCAAACAACGAGGATGTGAGTTAGACTCCATCACAGTGTTACAAATTTAGTATTTAGGAAAAACAAAAATTATAATTTGTCAATCTGAGATAGAATAAAAGTTAAGAAAGAAATGTAGGAAGATTTATCCGTCTCCCTTCGAGGCTAAAACAAAGCTTTGAAGACAAAAGATGTAAATCAAATGTTAAAATGATTAGCAAAAGCAGGTTATAGCAGGTTGTGGACTGTAACTTTTCTGTATTAATAGCAACTTAAGAGGCTGATAAAAACTGCAGACCAAAGTGGAGGTTCAATTAAAATCAAGAATTAAAACTGAATAAGGAGTGAGACAGAGCATTTTCTGTGTTAAAAGAAAGCATGTGAATAATCTAACTTTAGGAAGTCCTGATAATAAAATGTTCCATCTATACGTAGCAGAGAGAAAAGGATACTCATCAGCAGTGAAGATGCAGATACTGTAGAATAAAGAACAATAGTTTAATAGTTTAATGCAGCTAAAATTATACAATATTGAATAAGGTTTAACACTATGTTACAGATAATTAGTGTCAGCTTTGATTGAACTTAAAAAGACTTCAGTGATAAACAAGGATTTTAAATAATGTAGACCACACATCAGTTACACATTTCTGATAGTCCTACATTTGTCTTAAGACAAAATAGAAGTAATACTTTCAGCACCCGAATTTAATCAAACAGAATTATAAAACAGTTAATCCAGTTATAAAAGAATGATCAGCCCAGAGAAGAAGAGTCTATGACTGATGAAAATCAACAGATACTTTCTAAAACAAAGAGAACAGATGTATAATTGAAACAAAGTTAATGTTAGGGTTTTGAGACATGCAGGATATGACAATGTAAAACTAAAAACAGATAATACTTTAACAGCACAGGTGTAAAAATCACTACAGCAGTGACTGAAGTAAGTGTTTGTGGTTAAATCATTGACTCAGGAGCGAGAAATGGATACATTTTTAAGAGTTAACATCTTATAATATGGTCTGGAATATGTGAGGCTTCAGTTTTAATGGCAGAGGAAGACAAGGCATAAAACAATGTTGACAAGTTAATCTTTGTCCAGAGAAAAGAAGGTCTTTATGAAATTAGGAAAAACACAGAGGTCATAAAGGTCACTTAGAAAGGGTTGGAGATAAGAGTTATGGAGAACACTGAGTCATCAAAGAGTCCCAAGAGAATAAAACAGATTTATTGATCAAATACTGGTTTAGACAACATCTAACAGAAATACAAAGTTAAATTCCAACAGATTAAAAGGTGCTGAGGAGAATTCTACAGAAACAACACTTCCCTGCTGCAGATTGAGTCTGGGAAATGGAGTCTTCATCAAGAAATGTTCAAACTTCAAGGTTGGCTGGGAGAACAGTGAATGTCTCATGAGAAGGTCTGGTGTCATCTTTAACACTGTTGACTCGACACAAGGCCTTACAGAATGACCGAGTTTAATAAAAATCTTCAAAGGCTCATCAAAGATCACAGAAAGAGTTATTACTAAACTGTCATATCAAAACTGTATAAAAGGCTTACATATTCTGTACAAAAATTAGTAGCGCTTGGGGAATAGCCTACTCGGGTCTTATTGTGTCGGCTGTGAGCAATAAAGACTCTAAGAC